>OY744476.1:20457068-21657068 GCA_963556175.1 Tipula confusa | reverse complement strand
TAAAACTAAATGTTACTCCAATACTTCCCCGTCAATGCCCATTGCTTTTGGCAGTTTCATTTACTCTTTTCGGCAACACAATGTGAAATTACCATCAGGTGGACGCTCTTACAAAGACGCGAGCTTTTACAAAGTTGATTGCTTCATTATACGAACCGCCTGATTTTGGTGTTCTTCAGTTAACCGATGTGAATATACACTTGGTGTCATATGCGATTCTATTCGCTTGCCATTGAAACCATCGACATAATGTGATGTACTGTGATGTATTCTGAGTATTATGATAAGATGCTAATTATTTGGATGTCATTCGTTCGACGCGTTGTCGTTGGGAGGTAGTGTTAGCAGTGTAAAACGTCGGTGGAGACTATTGCTAAACATTACTTCTTGTGCCAAATAGGTCAAAAATCGAACTTATCGAAACCACAGTCAAAAATAACCGTTGCGGCATCTTTTTAAAAAGATTGCTTTATTTGAAAATATGTAAAGTTCAAAATATGAGCAATATATTGACTTTGAAGAAAATGTTAATGACAATCAATTACAAATTTACTATAGTTGAGACGAATTTTAGTGATGCTATAATAATTACAACCACTATCTGCTCATATTTCTTCACCACTTGATACCATCTGGTTTACCGCCGCGTGTTCTAATGTTGAAAAATGTATATTATCATTAATTTGATTCGTAATTTGAATCCCCGAAAAAAACTTGCCAATGGTAAGTGTCTTTAGATTATTGCGCTCCATCGTAATGTAATTAAACCTGAGATTTTGAGTTAAGTGAACAGAGGCGCAAAGGTTTTACTTTCAAGGATTACGAGGACACTAAGTAGTACATATATTTCATTCGTACTGAAGAGAGGTCTTGAGCAAAATGTGCACCGATTTATGAATTGTGTATTTCTGAAAATTAGATTTTAACATCCGATTGTCTTTCATAGAATTAATTCTACCATCGTAAGCCGATTCTCTGAATTCGTTTGAATTTAGATCCAAATGTAGATCCACTCGAAACCAGAATTTACTCTGAACAAGACATCAGGAACCACATTGTGGAATCCTTTCCTATATTAGATCTTAAAGTTTAGGCCTTGAAGCTTAAGGCACCATCGTGCTAGACTGCCAGAAAGATCTCTCTGGTCTATCAACCATTTAAGACTAGAATGGTCCGTGACAGTAAAAGTATTATCCTCCATTTTAATTTCTCATTTTTTTCAGAAGATCCGTTAAAGGTGTTGTAATTTGCTAGTTTCACTAGCCTGGCTACTTCCGTTAATAAAGTACAACGCTCTTCTTATTTGACAGTGATATTAACGAAATCATCTAGATAGACAAAGACTCTAACTGGTAAGGAATCACTTTGTGCATTAGTCTAAACAATGACTGTGGAGCTTATAATGAGATGCCATGTCAAGAGGAATTTACCAAAAGACATCGTTTATGGTGATTGACGAAATATATTCAGTTTGATCAAGTCGATTTAACAACCCGTCAGTTAATGGCAACGGATATGCGTCTTTAATTGTTACTTCATTAACCTTCCGGGCGTCGAGACATAGCCTTACCTTACCATTGTTTTTACAAACAACAGCATTTGGAGAGAACCATGAACTTTGACTTTTCTCTATCACTTCTTACTTTAACAGCCTATCCAACTTCCTATAAAAATCAGCTTGAACCCGACGGGAGCTTGATTAACGGGGTAATAGCGCTGTTTAACCGCGTTTGCTTTCAGTTTAGTTATGACACTTAAAGAGTAATTTAGTATTATGATCCGGTTTGTATCCTGGCTTCGATATATTTTTGGGTAGAATGAGTTCTCTGCTTAAGACATATTTCGATCAAATAAGGTGCTTAAATAAAGACTTTTGAGAATATATGATTTACTATGGCTTTGTATAACGAATAATACTAATACAATGACCGATTTGTGACGTTCAAAAAATCATGAGACTAATGGTTGTCGAGGGTCACTCGTTTTCGTTTTGAATAGTCATAAAAAACAAGTTTTATGAGTCCTTATGATTTTGTATCACATGAAAAACTTATTTATGATGTTTGAACTGCGTGTGCGGTCAACTTAGTGACCCAACTGTGATGTTTTAACTCCAAATTGACTAATTTAAGACTAATATTATGATCAAATCTTAACAGGGCACAGCAAAATAGCATGTTAGCAAAATATTATTTTACATAGATGAAGATGTGGAAGCACTCCAAAAATTTTAAGACGATAACACATAATTCCGCCGGTCATGAATTATGTGATTCATACAACTGAAGTAGTATTTTGCACAACTTGTGTATTGGTCTTTAATTACATTTGTTAGTGTTCGCCAGACGAATGGTCACAATGCGAACCTTGCTATAGTAGTCTCGATGCCATTGCTGCCAAAAGTGTCGCTGTAACTTTTTGACTAATTGCATTTTAACCATTGATGAAATTGTATTTTTTTTTTACTGTTTATTCCATGCAATCTGTTTTGGGGCCGAAGCTCTCCCGACTCTTTCGCGATTAACTTAACGTCCTACTTTTCGCCATTACAAGCCAAATCGAGGATGCAAGAATACAGCTTCGTTTTTAAAGATCCATCGGCACATTGCATTGCTCCATCCAGCCTGTACTGGCATGGACGATAGTTTGGCCCATTGAATCTGCACTTAAACAGAGGGCCATAGTTGTGTTCATCATCATCACCGATCGTAATCAAGTGATGAAAAATCCCTTTGCAACCCTCCCCCGTTAGGATTTGAACCCGTTACTACCCGCCTCTATGCTGTGCTCCCACTCCAACTTAGATAAACTCCAAGTTATTTTGTGCAGTATGAGCCACGCAGCTATACCAGACGCCATGGTTTAAAAAAGTTGAAACAGCCCCCTTAAATGATTATTCGCAACTATGAAATTTTGCCGCCATCGTCGCTGTATGGCAATTCCTTCTTTGTGGTGCAAACCGACTTAAAGCTCCAAGGAAATCTTCCGTCGTTAGAGTGCTTGTTAGGATACCGATGTGGAATGCCTTTGTACTTAAGCACATGAACTTACAAACGTACAGCTTGAATAGTATCGGTTCTCTTCGACGCGTTGGTTTTTCTCTGGAAACTACTCTATCTTTGATTAGCCAAACTATCGCCGTACAATGCTAGTAAACGAACTAGTTCCTTGCTGCTATGTACTATGTGCGCCTCTCTTACTACGCATTTGACCAAGTAGTGCTTTATCGGTATAATTACAGAACGCTTAACATTGAATGACTCGAAAGATTTCTAGATACGGCCTCCAACTCATATAATACCTTGTTTGTCAAGAAATGGATTTAATATTAGTAATTTGCTGCCTCGATGTAAAGTTCGATTAATGAATGCTTTATATATAATTAATTGCTCGTATTCTTTGTTACGTTGAAACTTTCTGTCCATTGGCTTGGATCGATTAAAAAAAGCATTATATGACGATCCGATTATACATCTCCTGGTTGCTTAAAAAGTTACTACACTGTTAAAATATGTCCATTCAATATTGCCACAACTACCGAAACCTGGATCAACCAAAATGTATTCTTTCAGCAATACCAATTCTGCTTTCGGTATATTAATCCATTTAGTGCAAATTTAGTTCTCTTTAATTCTCATCCGATGATTCATAGACTGATGTGTGATATTTTTTATGTCAATTGTGATATATTGCTCTTGATCTTGCAGTCTTTGTGAATCTTGTTTAAGCAATTCAAACACCGGTTACTTCTCCAATAAACTCCGAGTTTTGGTCAGATGACATCTGCTTGTAAGAATTACATTCTATACGCTTTCGTTTCGCTATCCAGCTTGTCCATAGCAATATATATATATTAGTCACGGGACTCCAATCTCGGCCTCCGGACACAGTGTCTTAAGCCCTCGCCATGGGTCGCTTATGCACGATACTTATCGATTATAAAATCAACAAAGCTAGAAGTAGAACTATATTCACCTCCACGTGGTAGAGAAGGAAACTGGTTCAACCTGGCTAATCATGCAAAGAATAAGCCAGGAAAAGGTAACAATAACAATGACTTAAAATATTTCAAACTACACCGACACCTTAAGTGTAAACTAAACAATGTTGTGCACCCCAGTTCTATGATCTGTGATCGCAATATAATACATAAACATAAGAAAGAGAACATAAATAAAATAAAATAAAAACAAAAAACAAAACAAAATTCGAACCTTTTATGTCTCTTTCAACAAAATACATGCTCAAACAACATAAAACTATACATATTTTTTTATGCATTCATTATTACCGATAGTGTGTATCAGGCAATACCCTAATATTACATAGTTTTTGTATGCTCGCTAGCATACTTTTTATTTCATACAACATAAAAATGTTTTTAAATCTTACATAAATTATGTTGTTACCTCAATTTGTGACTCACAACAAAAAAAATTCTGTTAAATCATATAAATTTCTAATATATTTTGTGTTTACAACTTACAGATGATTTGGTGATGTGTTTTGCTAAAAAAAAAATTTTATCAATTTCGAAATAAAATTTCATAAAAATAAAAAATTACATTTTGATAACTCCCGGATGCGTTATTTCCTCTCGGAAAATATAATCTTATAAAAAAAATAAAAAATGTTTTCAAAAATTAATATTTCAACATATAAAATTTTATAAATACAACATATGTTCAAAAGATTAAAAAATAAGAAAATCAAAAGTGTTGCTAAAATATAAAAAAAATTTTAAAAATTAACAAAATATTTACAAGTGATGTTATGGTATAAAAAAAATTAAATCTAAAGTGGAAAATGTTATTGTTATTATTTTAATATGTTGTTAAGTTATGTGTGCAATAAATAACAACAACAACAAATTAATACGAATTACGAAATTGTGTAAACAATTACGCGAGTGAGTGTATGTGTGTAATGATTTTTCTCGTGAAAATTCATATATACTAAAAAACATAAACATGGATTAAAATTTCTGTGCACATAGCATCGACGTACATATACAGAAATTTTTTCTAAACAAAAATGAAAATGGATACTTCTGATAATCGGAATCAATTTGGATTAGTCAATCTAAGAAGAGGTTAATATATTTGTTTTTTTTTTTTTGGTATTCTTAAATTTTTTTTTGTAAAACATGTTCTTAGGTTCATATATATGTTTGAAATCTTTGATATGTTTTGTCAGTTGGGACTTTTAACATTTTGTGCGTAGGTCGTCGTCTTATATATTATATCGTATCGTATCGTATAATATATAAAATATTATATTCTCAATTAAAACTGAAAATCTATTTTGATTTTGATAAAAAACATTTTGTGTTATGTATTTTCAATATGTCTGAATGCATTAGACATTTTTTTTTTGGTCTCTAATGTCTTTCTACCTTTAAGTTATTTTTTTTTTTAACACGAAAATGAAATAATTTAAAATTTAAATTTATAGTTTATATAGAATTTTAAAAAATTTATGTACGTGTATAAAAGAATTTTTTTTTATTTTATTTTCACTATTCGGTTGTTGTTTGTTTGTTTGATCCTAAATAAATATCACTTACCATTTTCAAGATTTTAGTGTGTGAGTGTGTGTGTGTGGTATTTTAAATAGTATTATGTGTGATATTGTATGAGGATATGAATGAAATGCAAAACTGTCTGTGAAGTGAAATGCAAATATATATATAATACACACGTGAATAGACAGAAAAGTGTTGAAAATTATTTTAAAATTTTTCGTAAATATTTGTTCAAGTATTTTGATATATCAATTTAGGACATACTCTCTTGTATATATATATATATATAAAGTTAGAGTGTTAGGGATTTTTCGATTAGCCCCAATAATATTCCAGTTTGTATATACGAATACCTCTTGTCGTTTGCATATAATAAAATCAACAAAAACGTAAAGAATTAGACATCGATTTGTGATTGGTTTGTTAAAATTGGGAAAAAATCGTAATTAATTTTATTCAATTTCGAATTCTAATTAGTTTTGATTCGTAAAATTTGAGTTTGATGTTTATGATGGCACGTCAAATATTGACAAATGAATTTCATTTCTAAGAAGAGGTTCGATCAAAATTTGAGTTGCAAACTTCAAGTGGTTTTTAACCATTAAATTTTACTGTCAGAATGCCATAAGTCGTCAGACTAACTGTAAAACCTTTAACTTATATTTAAATTTCATTCGAATAAAATAGTTTTTGTGAAGTAAATGATATTTTGAGTGGATAATTTTTTTCTTCACTAATTTTTCCGGTTCAAATTTTACTTAAACTAATACCATCTATAAAACATCAATTTCTTCCCAACAATGCTCAATAAACTTGTCTTTAAACTTAAATAACACTCAATTTTAAATTCAATTGTTAATCCATATCCATTTCTTATCAATTGTTTAACAAAGTCAATTATAAATTCCAGTGAAAAATTAACAAAGTTTTTGGCAATTTATGAATTAGGAGTTAATTATAAATTTAAGTGGAAAATAATTGTAAAAAAACTTGTTTTGCAACTAACGCCTCATCGTTTGATTTTATATCAATGAAACAATAATTTACGAACTTAAGTCTATTTTAAATTTGAGTGAAAAATTACTATGAAAAGCACTTGATTTGAAAAAAATACTCCAACTTAAATGTTGTTTGTTTATTTTTACCATTTCTTACAACGTATGAACAAAAGCCGATTATAAACTGGGTAAACAATTATTTTAAAATACTTAGTTTTTAAATAAAACTCAAACTTAAATCTACTTATTAATCCATGCAGCCCTTAAATAGTTGAAAATTATTGTAGTCACTTAATTTGCAAAAAAATACTCAATCTTAAGTTCAATCGTCAGTACATAAAATTTGTAACAATGTGTGATACATTTGATTTGAGTGAAAAATTGTTATAAAATCACTTATTTTTTAAATATAACTCAATCTTTAAAAGCACTTGTAAATCAATACTACTGTTCTTATCTTTTGTTGAACTGAGAGTTAATTATACATTTGAGTGAAAAATTATTGTAAAAACACTCGATTCGCAAATAATACTCATACTTGAATTCGCTTGCTAACTTTTAAAGATTTTATCTACCTAATTTAAATCAATTATGCATTAGAGTGGACAATGGTTGTAAAGATACTGGACATAAAGACTATCAATTTAAGAACAATAACTCAATTAAAAATTTGAGTGAAAAAATATTATTCAACCAAATGACTTCGAAAAAGTACTGAAACTTAAATTCACTGAATATTCCACCAGTCTTTAAAAATTATAGAACTAGGATAGTCAACTATATTTGATGAGTAAAAATTATAATTTAAAATACTTAACTTGCTATTACTTTAATTACTAAAACTTTAGATTTAGTTTTTGAGTCAAAAACTATTGTAAAAACTTTATTTGCAAATAATACTCAAAACTAAATTCAATCAAATCAAAGAGTTCGTACCAATTTTTGAACTTAAGTCAATTATATATTTCAGTGAAAAATTAGTATAAAAAAACTTAACTTTGAAGAAATACTAAATTCTAAAGAAATACTTAGGAGTGAAAAATTATTAGAAAATCAATTGATTTGCAAATAATACCAGGACTTTAAATTAATTATTCATCCATACTGCTCTCATTATTTTAAGAACTACGAGTTAGCTTTAAATTTGAGTGAAAAGTTACTGTAAAACCATTTTAATTTCCAAAAGTTACTCAAACTCAAAAGCACTTACTAATCCATGCTGTTACACATAATACTCAAAATTAAATTCAATTATTGATCCATAATATTTGTACCAATTAATTAGCTTAAGTCAATTGTAAATTTGAGTGAAAAATTATTATAAAAGCCACGTGATTACAAATAACACTCAAACTTAAATTCGCTTGTAAATTGATAAAGTACTAACCAACTATTGTTGAACCAAAGTAAAATATATATTTGAGTGAAAATAAGTTTATAATTATTATTTATATGAACAAAAGTCAATTAGAAACTTCAGTGAAAAATTAGTATAATAACACTTAACTTTGAAGAAATACTTAAACTTAAATTATTTTGTTATTCCCTACAGTCCTTATGAATTGTTGAACCAGAAGTTATTTAAACATTTGAGTGAATGATTATTCGAAAATCAATTGCTTCAAATAACACTCCAACTTAAGTTTAATTGTTAATCTATACTGTTCTCATCAACTTATGATCTAGGAGTCAAAATTAAATTTGAGTGAAAAAATGGCTTTAATAACACTTTATTTTCAAGTGATACTAAATTTTAAAATCAACTGGTAACCCGTACTGTTCTTATCCTTAGTGGAATCAATTGTAAATTTGAGTGAAAAAACCCGATCGACAAATAATACTCAAACTTAAATTCAATTGTTAGACCATGAAGTTCTTAGCTTTTTGTTGAACTATGAGTCAACTTTTAATTTGAGTGAAAAATTATTGTAAAAACACTTGATTTGAAAATAATACTCATATTTAAATTTATTTGAAAACTCATATAGTTCAAATGTAAGTTTGAGGGGAAAATCATTAGAAAAAGCAAAAACATGTTTTTCAAATAACACTCAAATTTAAGTTCAATTATTAATTCATACTGTCCTCATCAAATTAGCAATATAAGTCAACTAAAAATTTGAGTAAAAAATTAATGTAAAACACTTGATTTCCAAATATAACTCAAACTTAAAAGCTTTTATAATCCATGCCGTTCTTAGGTTTTATTGAACTGAGAATCAATTACAAATTTGAGTGAACAATTGTTGCAAAAACGTGATTTTCAAATAATACTCAAATATAAATTAGGATGTGTCTACATTAAAAACTTACCAATTTATGAACCCTGACTAAATTATTAATTAGAGTGACAAATAGTATAAAAATAGTAATCAAACTTAAATTCAATTATTAATCCATACAGTTCCTATTAATTGTCGAACTAAGAGCCAATTATAATTTGTTGAGTGAAAATTATTGTAAAAAACACTTAATTTGCAAATAGTACTCAAACTTTAATTTCAAAAGTTAGTCCATACAGATTGTTTCAATTTATAAATTTAAGTCAATTATAAATTTAAGCAAAAATTATTTAAAAAACACTATTTTTGCAAATAGCACTCAAACTTAGAAGTTCAATGTTTAATTCATACTGTTTTCATCACCTTATGAACTAAGAGTTAATAACAAATTTAAGTAAAAAATTACAATAAAAAATACTTAATTTCCAAAATTTTCAAGTAATACTCAAACTTAAAAACACTTGTTAAACCATGATGTTCTTATCGTTAGTAGAAATTATAATCCATTATAAATTTGAGTGAAAAATCATTGAAAAAACACATAATTTGCAAATAATCCTTAAAAAAAACTTAAATGCACTTATTAATTCACACAGTCGCTGTTAATTGTTGAACTAAGCGAATTTCAAAGTTGAGTGCAAAATTAGTATGAGAAATAATTTGTTTGCAAAAAACACTCAAACTTAAATTTAATTGTTTTCCTACCAACTTATATAAACTAGTAGTTAAACTTCATTTTGAGTTAAAAATTACTGTACAAAACTTGATTTTCAAATGATACTCAAACTTAAGAGCATTTGTTAATTACGGCTGTCCTTATCAATTTCTGATTTGGAATCAATTATACATTTGAGTGAAAAATTGTTGTAAAAAACATAATTTGGAAAAAATACTCAATCTTATATAACAATATTAATCTATTCAGTCCAAATTGATTGTTAAACTAGGGGTCAATTTATGTTGAACTAGAGCAATTATAAGTTTGAGTGAAAATTTATTTAAAATTACTTTTTGCAAATAATACTCAAACTCAAACGTACTTGTTAATCCATACTATTCTTATCAATTTTTGAACCTGGAGTTAATTATCAATTTGAGTAAATAAAAATTGAACAAAATATTTAATTTGTAAATAATACTCAAATCAAAATTTAACTGTTAATCCATACAATCCTTATCAATTTAAGAAACAAATCATATATTTGAGTGAAAAATTATTTTAGAAACTTTTGGTGAAATTAAACTATGTCATTGAAACATCCCTTGCTGCTTTTATCTCTAATTTATATATATATAACTTAAACCATATTATGATTCTACTCCAGTTCGATTCTATTAAAATTCGTTTAATTTTCACTAAAAAAATTTTAAAGAAATTAAAATTAAATTTCTCATACATATTATATATATACGATGATTCGTTTCGCCACAATGATAATAGCATTTTTAATTCGAGTATATTTTCACAACATATGTATATATGAATGAGTAATTTCACACCCTACAGCGCACCGCGCACACTTAAAAATAAATAATTGTTCTAATAACAATATTTAAATATTTGCATTTATTCATCTCTCATATTATATATGTACGAGTATACATAAATCCTACGCTAATTTTACACATTTTAAACTATTCTGGAACGTTATACATCAATGTCAGTGAGCACAGTTAAAATAACATTTTGAGGTTGAATGTAAAGTAATTAGTTACGATATGCGTGTCTGTATATACTCATATTTGGTTTGAGTATAGATCTGGTCTATATCACTTAAACGAGAACAAATTTGTAATTCAATCTTTTGAATACACCATACATATATCTCATAATTTTAAATTTTAAATTAATAAATATTGACATGTAGCTATAAATAATAATCATAAGTTTACATCAAATATATGTTGTGTATATATATGTGTAGTTATATAGGGGCAAGTCGCTTAGATCTTTGGTGTTAATCTTTTATTTCATTACACAAATTTGTCGTGCTGTTAAATAGCCACATTAAATTGACATATATTGCCTATTTATACACTGGGGTTTTATAAATTTTAAAATCGATTAAAAAAATCACTTCCCATATGGTGGATGATTCACTGTTATGAACCAATAAATTTACTGTCTAATGCCGTTTATATATATATATATATATATATATATATATATATATATATATATATATATATATATATATATATATATAACATTTTTTCCGAATAAGGGATTAGAATATTATTTTTACATTTTCACTCAGTGTGGGAAGTATGTCTTTATTTATAAGCACAACTTATTTACTCTTCGCTTAGTAATTGCCTTTTAAAGCATCCAATCAAAGTTTGATTTATAGGATGCTTGTATGATATAACTATTTTAAAAGATTTAGAAAGTTTAGCATTTTTACAATAAGGACAAAATTAGTTTTTATTTTATCTTTTTCCAGAACTTATCACTTTAAGCTACAACAATATTATTTTAATATTTATTTCATTCCTGCCCTTAATTTTCAATAATACATTTCAACCCGAAAATGAAACAAATATAGGCACAGGTCAATGAGCTTTTATCTTTCTATATCATAAACACAGTGGCTTTCTTGATTTTAAGTCGTATATTGGTTAAGTCCCATCCTCATATTATTTCTTTAATATGTTGCCACTATTTTCACTCTCTTTAGATTATATCAATTTTTTCCTAACTCATCAATATATTTTAAATTTTAACTCTCTAAAATTTTGAGATTAATACTCAAAAATGTGATTCTCTATGGCTTCAAGTCAAGTTAAGCAGTGCCTCCCATAAATTTTCCGTTTGCCTTTTAACAAGAACAATCTTGTCCTGCCGTGCAAGATATCAAATGCACATTTGATGGACAAGTTTGTCCTTAAACACATGTGTTTCCTTTAGGTTCAGCATAATGTTTACCTCCTTGTATTTATCATAAGCATAATGTTTACCTCCTAATGTTTACCTCCAACAAAACTGTTTTTATTTTAACACTCGCGAGAACATATCCACTCAGTACCGATAAGATTGATTGGAAGCAGGAAAAACTTTTAGCCAAAGCTATAAAATGGTCAGCTACGATTATCTAAATATATATTTTTTGCCTCACAAAAAATTAGTCAGTTTAATAATTGGGCAAGAAAATTAGTCTGTTTCCCCTATCATGTTACCCCCTATAATGTTACCAGGAATATCACCAATTTTGTTTTTTAAATCGAATGTTCAGGTAAATAACTTTGTGTTACCTTATTGACGGTTTTTCATGTAAATCACAGTTTTTCGTTTTTTTGGTAAAACTCTAGTTTTTTGTAAACGGTATCACTTTTAGTATGATTTCCTTTTTAATTGGCCTAGAGATTATTTTTAAACCATTTTAAAAAATAAAAAAGAAATTCAGTGTATAGGACTGCAATGTAATGTTTATTGAGCACTTTTTAAGTTGTTCGTGCGGTTTTTAAAAATTTTAAAGCGAGGAGCCTCAAGTCCATTTTGTGCCAAAAGAAACATCCCGTTAATATTTGACAATTTTCTACTGCTTTATTATTGAAGAGGAGTTTGTTTCAATTTAAAAAATTTAATCAATTAATAATTAATTTACTGAGTTAAGTAGCATTGATTTAGGAGAAAAAGTTTCAGCTTCACCCAGCTTAGGTAAATGTTTGGACAGGTTTTATGCCCCAAACTCAGTTTTTTTTCCATGAACTGACAGATCCGTAAAAAAATGGTGTGGCAACACTACTCCAAGAAAAAATTTTGGGAGTAAAAGAACTTGACAATAAAAAGCAATTAACTAAACAGGAAATCGGATGCGAAGATTTTTACAACAAAAATTACCATCGCCAAGCCAATGGAAGGTATAAAGTAAAAATTGCTTTTGACATCAAAACTGCTCGTCTACTCCAAGTCGAAAAACGCTTTTCAAAAAATTCAGAACTGACATTACAATACCATCAGGTTATGGATGAATATGAAATGTTGCGGCATATGAAAAAGAACGAGAAGGAAAATAGAGAAGCTGAACATTTTTATTTACCACACCATGCTGTAATCAAAGAAGCAAGCTCTACTACCAAAGTCAGAGTCGTCTTTGATGAATTTTTATTGTATCCAATAGCATCAGAAGTTATTCTAAACGACTTCTACGTAGACAACCTCCTTTCTGGAAACAATACAGTACATGTGGTCACACTTAAAACCAGCTGATCGCATTACTCTAAACTGGTGCATTCAACCTACGTACATGTGCCACTAACCACCCCTCTCTTATGCGGAACATACCGATAGAACTACAAAACAGTGGTATTCTGGAGTTCAAATTTGATCGAACAATAAAAATCTTAGAGCAACATTGGAATTCAGCAACAGACAAATTTAGATTTCGAGGCGACAGTGAAGAACTTTTTGATCCCCTTATGTCATCGTTTATTATTGTTTTCGGGCTACCACCAAAACACAACTGATGGCAAACTTACCAAAAGAAAAGATAACTTCCTCACGTCTTTTCACGCGGAGTAGATTTTGCAGGCCCTATTCAAGTGAGAGTCTTAAAACGTAGGGACACAAAATCATACAAGGGATATATAGCGGTATTTAATGCTTTTCTATACTTAAGCAATTCACTTAGAAATTGTAAATGATGAGACTTCAAACTTTATTAGAGCCCGATCCATACTAGAAAGAAGAAAACATGAAGTCATTAAACATCCTATTCCACATCTTCAAAAAATGCTAGGTATAGGCGGAAAAACATGACATTTCATACCGCCATTTCAGCACTACAATTTGGAGTACTTTAAGAAGCTGTAGTCAAATCATTGAAGCACCATCTCAAGCGAGTAGTTGATGAAAGCAAAGTTACATACGAGGAGTTGGCCATAGTGATATCTCAAATCGAGGTATGCCTCAATTCGAGACCTCTAACGACAATATCTGGTCACTTTTTATTTGCAGAGTCGGTAGTTGCTCAGCCAGAGTCAAACTTACTGAAAGAAAACATTTCTCCTGTTCAGCGTACAAAAACTTGTTTAACACTTTTGGAAACACTGGTCAACCGATTACTGAAATACCCTTCAAAGACGGTCTCTCGGACGAATTGTAGAGCTCCATCCTAGTAACGACACACAACTGCAAAAAATCTATAAGAGGGAGCTGACTCAACCAAACGCTAACGAGAATCCTGCTTAGTCATGAAGTAACATTATGAATAATATACTTGATCGTTAGGCAGTGAAGCTCAATCCTGCCCGGATGTATGTTCAGTGAATGAACAGAATCCCATTTCCGCTAAAGTATCACCATAATTTGTTAACACTACAATTAAATTCTACCAGCTACACTTCATACTTTGTACCTTTAAGTCGCTTATCAAAATTTGTTTAAGTCATTAATATAGCGTTAATGAAAAACGGCCAAGACGGGAGCTTGCAGTACTCCGACGAAACTAACACACATCACGATATCACGAGACGATATAACAAGTAAAATAAATTTTCAACATTTGTGCAAAAAGGACATAGTTGATATAATCAAATGCTTTGGAAAAATCTTGAAATATAATCACATAAGAACGCAGCCGATTCATATTTTCAAATATTTCAAAGTATGTGGAATGATGACTTCCAGATTGAAACCGATCCAGAATGTTACGTTTTGCTGTTAAAATTAAATCTGGCTTCGAAAATATTGTTGTATACGCCCAAACTTTACCGCATCATCAAACTCGTTGCAATACAATTCATACGTCTTTTGTTAAAAGAATAAGTGATTCCAAATATTTTTTGTTGGATGGAAACGGTAGGGTTTAGCGGAAAAATAACATACAAAACAGCAACATATTTTCCTCTTAAGGATATAGCGTAAAATAAATGGTAGCGTTTTTCTCTTTTTTGGACTTAGATCACAAAATGGACTTAGCTTTATACCAAAAAAAATTCTAAAATGGAGTTAGCTTTAAATATGACGTAGCGTAATTTGATCCCGAAAAATTAAAGAAAATGGTCGATAGCGGAAAACACAAATGTGATTTCCTTGCGAACTAGTACCCAGATTAAAATTAGAGTAAGGTCAACTGAAAGAGAGAATCAATTTACTAAAGAATCAATTTACACCTCGAAATCGAGAATTTGGTGGATAGCTTACTCTAACCCTGGACCGACGATATATATATATATATATATATATATATATATATATATATATATATATATATATATATATATAAATGTCACAGAAGTTTTAGTAAATATATATGTTTTGGGATTTTTTATGATGTATTTTAAACTAATTGAACACGTAGAATATTGTAACATATATTTAGCAACATAAAAAAATTCAGATCACGGTGTTATCATAAAATTGTGATTTTATCAATACCGTATACCTGGATCGAGGCTAGTTTTATATATTTATACATATGTATCTATATATACTCGTATATATACCTCCAACGAATTAAGAACCATTCCTTATCATTGCAAATATCAACAAAATCGTTTTGGACAACTAATCTAGAAAACAAATAACTTTTCTATATGTGTGTACTCCTATTATATACATATAGTCATAGTGTGTAATGTACGCTCATAGTACGCACATAAAATACAAATCAGTATCCTAATATTACCTATATATATGCCATAGTTAGATAAAAATCTCAACTAAATTTACTTATATATTCGCATATCAGCTGGAAAAAATCTTAAATGAATTTTTTTTTTAAATTATTCAATCTTCGATTATACCTGGCTATATTATATAGCATAAAGTAAAATATGTAGATATATGCCAGATACAACACAAAGGCTTATAAAATTTCACATAATGGATACATGGTTATAGGTCAAAATTTTAACACCCTTTCGAATTAAACAAAAATTCAATCTTCTTTTATGTTAAAGTCGAATGAATAAGATTTTGAGACAGCGGCTTGGTCCGCCTCTATATTTTTCAAAACGTTCTTATACGTACATATATTACTATTTTTAGATTAATTATGTCGAATTTTGATAGTTTTATTACTTTCGGTTCTACAAAAAAAAAAAAAATACACATTTTCAACCAAGGTTATGTACCAATAATTAATTTTATATACCGTCTGCGCTATATACTCGTTTTGTGTGAAATAAAAATGCCGACCAACCGGAAATTATGTGTGCAATGAGTCAATCGTCGTGAGAAATCAGATTAGATAATTTATATGATTGATCTAATGAGTTGTGCGCACTTTAATAATTAACCGCCACACTGTCACATATATATACATTAAAATTATAAACTCGTATATATCCATAGACAAATGTGATTTTATAATTCGTTCCGAAGTATGATCCTATTAAAAATTTGATATTCATTCACTGTAACAAAATAGTTAAATAGTTAAAAAGATTTAAACGTCAAGGCTATTGCCGCTCGATGGGGTGTAAAGTATATATAATTTTCTGGTAATCTATATACACATACATAAATAATTTATTCATAAATTAGAAGCCAAAAAGTTATCGATGTGAAAATAGCATTTTAGAACGGATATGATAAAGAAAATATACATAAATATAAAAGATAAGAAGCATAACATAATGTGCGCATCTTGAACTTTGAGATCATTCGCATCATATCGAATATTGATAATATAATGAATCGATTATTTCGTTTCCAAGAAGTATGTTAAAGACTAAAGCATTGGGTATCATTCCAGTTTTAAAAACAGATTTGTTTGTTAATTCTTTTAATGACCGCGTCGAGGGGTATTATGATTTAGACATGGGTAAATCAAATAGCATTAGATCAAATAAGGATGAAATGCTTTGATCAGATATTAGTATGATCTCTCGGATTATGCATAGTATAAATACACATAGTACTACCATACGGCATGTTTGGGCATTAACGTACTAGATGTCGCTACTGGTGTCGTTTTAAAATAATCAAAATACTTTTATATTTATAATCGCCTAAATGTCATACATTTATCCTAAATGTTGACGATATTCTATCGAACCGACATCTGGAACTTCAATGGGTAAACTGATTTTTTCTTTTGATGGTAGTACTAGGTATATTTATACTATGGATTATGGCACCACAGTTTGGTAAAAATCAAAAGGTACGATTGTCGTCACATCCAAGAATAACTCCTTATCTAACTAATTGTAATAATCAGATCTAGTCGCAATTGGAGATCCCGAAAGAGTATCTGCTCATCTCATTCCCTGGAATATGTTTTACTATGATATTATAATTTTATAATCATACATTGAAATCTTACCAACACTAATAATTTTTTAAACAAAGTCTCCAACTATGATCTAAGATCCGATTCACCCAAAAATCTACTATTCCATCAAAATGAATCAAAAGGCAATATGAAAGACAAGTGAATAAAATATGTTCATTTTGCACAAGGATTACTCGTTAAATAAAAGGCATTCATTTTTTTTAAATATTTGATAGCATAAGTTGACCTTTAATCTCGAAGTCTCATTTACAATGTTTTCACATTGATCTCAATAGGAGGCGGGGAATCAACCAATTCTGGTGACATATTTTTAATAAGAAAACATTTGAAAATTATACAGGAACAATTCTCCTGAATGTCTTTCTAATTGACATATTGCAAGGTATTGGTTTGGAAAAGAATGTTGGTATTAATATAATGCTAACATTGAGGCCAATTTCTTAAAAATATGTGTCATACAAAAAATATTTAAAAAGTATCACATATTATTTGTAATAAATGTCACTTCACTCCGTTATCGTAAAACCGTGGTCACTGACGACATCATATTATCATGTACCTAAATGTACTGTTAAATGTACCTGCGTCAGTACTTAACAATATATATATATATCAGCGTCAACTCTGATATTCTAACATACTTCTTGTGCTGTACGGCAATTTACTCATCAATGTTATTGCTAAATTCGAATTTTTTTAATTTTTTTTTATTTTGCTTTAATCCCACTTCTGAGACTGTGTTTTATTTTTGTATTATTTTTTTTTATGTCACTTTTTTTTAGGGATATATTTGGTGTATTATCAACCACTATGGTTACGACAATTTGCAATTTATTTTCCTATCTTAGGCTCCTATTCCACTGGTGCAAAGCATAGTATAAATACATATAGTACTACCATCATAAAAAAACAACAGTTTACCCGTTGATGTTCCAGATGTCGGGTCGATAGTATATCGTCAACATTTAGTATAAATATATGACATTTAGGCGATTATTCATATACAAATATTTTGATTATTTTACTAACATGCCGTATGGTAGTACTATGTGTATTTATATTATGTCCAGGGTCAGTATATGACATTTGGTAAACTTTTAATTATGATATCCCTTTCGTTTTAAATCTGTTAATACATTGTTTAGTGCTACCTCTGATTGTTCCCTGATCAGTCAAAGTTGAAAAATTTATTTTATTTTTTTAAAGACGTTTACGGTCTTATCTAATATTGATGTTTGGTTCTATCTCTCTCTCCCTCTCTCTCTCTCCAAAAAAAGAAGATTATCTTGTATTAAAGAAAACTTTTCTTTGTTATGTGTCCTTTAAAATTGCTATTTTTTAGCACTCTTATTGTGAATACTCTAAAGACAATATACGTTCCCTAGCCTATTTTGTTAATGGGAGGTTTTCATTTTTGATTAGTACTAGCTGCGCAATCTAAAAACTGGCTGGCAGTATTTTCGTCTTGATGTTTTGTTGTAAAACCGATAAATCAATAATACCCCTTCCTGGCGATAGAACATCGTAATCTTCCAAATTGTGTTAGCACAGTGCTGAACTCTTATTTTTCATCTCGTCTATCTGCGATTTATTTTTTTGGCATCATGTTCTTTGTCAATATCTGATTAAGGTCTAAAGATGTAGAGACCGGGTTATAATCGTGCATGTTGAACCGTTTCAATACCTGATTCACAAAGCTCTCTTGACCAAACCAAAGCTCCTCAGGAGTTCTGTCACGAGAACTATACATATACCAAAAATGTGACTAACTTCACTTTTATCTTTTATTTCTAGAGATTTTAAGAGATTTTCACTATTAGTAGCTTTGAAAAACACACATGGATCAGTGTCCGATTTTGTTATTCGGATTTCTCTTAGAACTCTGTCCAGTTTTACATTTCAAACTCTACTATAGTTTGTTTTAATCCATACAGATATTTCTTCAACTTCACTTAGTTCGCATTGCAAAATGGTCGTCACAGACGACCTTCGGTTTTGGAATTCTACCTGATCTTCCTGAAAGCTCTGAAGAATTATCCACTTCATTTAACACTTCCAAATGCATTATGATTGGTCACAATTGACTTGAGGGAGCCTTGCTTGTTTTGGAACGAGATGCAAACATTCGGAGCTCATATTCCTCCTAAAATGATCTATCCAGATTCGAATTGAAATTTTAGAATTTGAACAGAAATATTGTGAGTTGGGTCTACCAAAAGCAGGCAGTTCATGTGTTAAGTCTTCTAGTTTAAATGACACTTCTTCAAATGATAGATTTTAACATGTTTTTACTTGTCTGCCTACTCTGATTGATCTGTTGAAGACAATATCAATTACAAGCTGTGATTTGCTTTTTCTTTCACTAGAGATTATACTGATTTCTGATGTCAGTCGAATTAAATCTTCGACATGTTGTTAGATTCCTCCGAAATTCTATAGCTTCCAAAATTAGTTGAGCTGGTTGATAATCTTTTTTGATCACAATACGTGTTATCAAACTCTTAATTTAGCTTTCTTGCCCTTTGCTCACGTTCCTGCTAAAAAGAGCCCATCCAAATTCTGTTAGTTGAGCTATCGGTTTAATTTATTTTCTTTAATGTATCGAAGTTTTAGAATTCAATCGAGAATGGTGTAATGTAGGTCTGCTGAAAGCAAATTGATTCCATAATTGGCTAGTTTTGAAGTGCTGGCTAGTTATGAAGTGCTATAAAGTGCTGCAAATCAGTTTTATAGAGAAAGAAACGGAAGGAAGACAATGCCAGTATAATGGATGACACGTGCGTCAGCATCATAAAACAAAAACAAAAAAAAAATAAAATATATATATATATATATATATATATATATATATATATATATATATATATATATATATATATATATATATATATAAAGATTATTAATTTTAAATTTTATTTTCAAAATTTCGCTATTTAAAATTTAAAAATGTCAAAATGTCAAATAAAAAGTGCGAATGTAAAAAAAAAAGAATCCAAATATAATCCTTTTCTGCTAGAATTGCCCACTTTATTTGCTAGAGAAATTGAGCTACACTGATTTTTTGACATATAACGATTTTGATATGTACTATGTTGTATTTAATCACACATGTGTATATTTTGTATATCTGTTTTTTTCTCGCTCAGTTTGTCTTTTCTAGTCGCTAGAAATATCGGAAAAAACCAGTGCCATAATACCATTAGTAATGTTTTTATTTCAATTATTTAGTTTGTTGTGAACGCGCCTTGTTAAAAGAATTGAGTCACTATATGAACGCGACTTCAGTCAAAATGATTTTATTGAATTGTACCGTCATTTTTTCTCTTGTTTTGTTATTCTCAACGTGTAATGTAACTTACATCAACGATAAAACTTTCGTTTATTTTTATCACCATCACGCAATAATTTGACTGCTGATTACGCTTTTCCCATCAGATTATGGGCCACAAAAATTTCCTGGAAATTGTTATTATTTTGTGGATTTGACCGAATTGTGAAAATGGACAGTAAATATATTTATTTATTTATTTATTTTAATTCCATCTAACAGTATGGTTCGAATTATGAAGCAAATTATGCGTTTGAGACTAAAACAGGACGGTGGCATGGAATTGCAAATTGGTCGTATAAATGAGCTGCTTCAACAAATGTTTGACATCTGGAAAAATCACCAAAAAAGAACAAGTGAATTTAATTGAAGACGATTCGATAGAATTTTTATTTGCAACCTAAAAACTGAAAAATGGTTGGATAATCGACTCCGGTGCAACCAGCCACCTTACTTCAAACAAGAATATCATTACCGAGTTTGATTTAAATTATCGTGAAAAAATATTTGGTGCTAATGGACAGCAAATAAATGCCAACGGAAAAGGATCGGTTTCAATTGAGGTTAAATTAATTGGATAGGCGAAAAGAATACAGTGACAATCCAAGATGATAAGTGGAATTTTTTTTTCTGTTCGCAAGTTAATTGCCAAAGGTTTTGCTGTTTCGTTCACTTCGGTTCAACGCTGTGAAATTGGTTTTGGATCAAAGCAGGTGGCAGTTGGAGAGATACATTGGGATCTTCTGGATTGTTCAAGGACATTGAATTTGTAGCATGTGGTTACAGTAAGGACTTGTGTCAAATACCTCTTCAAGGAAAAATAACACGCATATAATAACACGCAGATGTTTGCGACCCAATGCAGACATAAACGCCATCTGGCATGCGATATATTTTGACGTTTATAGATGATCACTCAAGAGACACTATGATCTATCTTCTGAAAAATAAAAATGAAGTATTTGGAAGATTTTTCGGAATATGTTGCAATGACGCAAAATATGTTTGGCCACAAAGTAAAAGTTTTTCGAACAGATTGAGGTGGTGAGTACATCAATCAAGATTTTATGGAATTTAAGGAGTAAGAGAGAATCCAGTGACAAAAAACATCGCCATTTACGCCACAACAAAATGGTAAAAAAAACGCACTCTAGTTGAGATGGCAAGGTGTATGCTCATCGATGAGAGGCTAGAAAATTAATTTTGGGGTAAAGCGGTTATCAGGGCCAAGTATATTAAGAACCGTTTGCCAGGAAAACAAAATGACATCATTTGAAATTTGGTACAATTTGTTATGTCTACGTGCCAGAAGAAAAGCGACGAAAATTAGATTTGAAGGCTTTTAAAGCCATTTTAGTTGGGTACGACGAGGAATCAAAAGCGTTAGGATGTTATAATCAATCAAAGAGAAAGTGGCGGAAAAAACCCAAAGTGAAAGTAAAAACTACGTAGAAAATACTAGTTTCAATGCAGATACAAGTATGAGTAACCATGAAAGCGAATAATATTTCAATGGTATCGATAATTCTGTTGAGGAAGAACCACTTTGCATTGATGTTGAAAATCTATCTAAGGTCCAACTGAAGGACACTAAAGTGGATACAATTCGCAACTCGAGTTGTATAAATAAAAGTATTCCATCAAAAAGGTTCATTGAAGAAATCAACAAAGTTGACAAGAAGAAATATGAGCCGAAAACATATAGACAAGCTGTTGTGTTCTGAAAAAGAAAAGTGGATCGATGAAAGATGAAATAAAATCCCAACAAAAAACCCGATGCAAACCACTGACAATTCGACATAGTCACAAAACATCGAAAACTGTCAATATTGAAATAATGATACCGCATCCACTTGTCTTCGTAATGATTTATCTCTTTAAATTCTCAACTCTGGTTTCAAGACTATATATAGTTGATATTTACTATTCCATAAATTCAAAACAACAAAACGTTATGTTCATTGCCATTTTGAGTTTGAAAATTTTATAAATTCTTTAAATAATTAAAAAATAAAAATTCAATTTACTTGCTGCTGCTACCTGCAACTTACCCGCATAATTTAATTTCCTTGTTTACTGTGTATGTTTCTATATACCCTAGAATTTTTTTTTTACATTTTTTGTACTCGAATCGATTTTTTTTTTATGTGATGCCCGGATGGTTTTGTACCATCGCCACACATTGCACATTTCGTACGAGCTACATCTCTATATACATAATAAATGTATATATGATTAATTAGCATATACTTATTATATGACGTGCATCCGATAAAAATATCGTAATAGCACAAACAATAAATCGTTTAAGATAAATTTTAATGAATGTAACGAACTCTCTTAACTCGTTCGTTTGACAAAATAATGCACTTTGTGCACATTATATATATAGTTCATATACAATAAGATGCAAATCAGCCAATTATTGATTATAATGCCAATGGCGACAATACTCAAATGTAAATATTTAACTAGAAAACCAACAACAACATACGATTTTTTGCAAATATTTCCATATACGACTGTCGACTCTATATATATATGTACGTTAGGTACACTCTCGTCCATATAGTGCACACAAGTTGATTTATGCCATTCGAATCGGGAATTTAGTTTATTGCTGCGCACGTGCAATAATCATATTACTATTTTTTTTTCGGTCGGTGTGTTCTGTTCGTTAGCTATGCTGTATATATGTTGTGTCAAAATGCTAACTATATACGACGACGAGAAACTTTCATTTCAAAATGTAATTCATATTTGTGTACCTGTTAGCATATATATGTACATTTATGTATAAAAAAAAAACATTAATAATTAATTTATGTTTTGAATCTTTGCACATATAAATTGAGATGGACTGAGAGAATTTCGTTTTTGTGATTGCAAAACATGTACGAATCGATTTATTTTTTTTTAAGTTGATATCTAAATATATATAAATGGCCCATCGACAACGACGATTATATCCCTTGTGGTTATTAAAATATTTAATTTGATTTAACACCCTGAGGTACATTCTAAATATACGATTCAATATATCGATCTAAAATCACTAATGATGTCGATTAAATTTATATTCCCAGCTTCCCTCTCATTGTAATACCAAACAATTCGAATATAGAATAATTCAATTATAAAAAATTTTGCATTATTTCGCTTAATCTGACACATGTGTGACAGATCGTGGCACGTGTTTTTCATTCTGTCAATATTTATAGTTTTTATGGTATAGAAATCAAAGTTATGTTTAATGTACCATGTCAATGGATTTAATTATAGTCATACGGCATGCGATTATTGCCCGTCTTGATTTGTTGGACAATCACATATTTTCTTACGTAATGCGCACTTCCGATAAATCATGTACAATGTGTTTCAATTTTTGTGAAATTAAATAAAAAAAAAATAAGAAACGGATATACGATTTTTATGAATGAAAAATGTCGCGCGTATGCAGCCTAACAACAAATATATTCGGTAAGGTTAATCTGTCGTAGGCAAACAAACGTCCGTCACCAGATTAATTTAGTGCAAAATAATACAATATATATACAAGTCGAGATTAAAAAGTGACTGAAATATATTTCCTTTGCGAGTAAATGAGTTGAGCGAGAGTTTGATAACAGATTTTTCATGTAAACAGGAAGGGTTGCTATTTCCACACGTACATAAATACAAGATAATCAAAATATGTTTTCTATAAATAAATGTATGTACATTGTTAAACCGGATGTTAACAAACAAATTCTTGAATGAACATTATTTTTAACTACTGTACACTACCAACACACAAACTATATCTATTATAGCGACCAACAATGGAAATATCCACAGATGATTTTGCAATTAAAAATCCATTTTCCTCAAGACGAAACCAATGTAACGTGCGTATACGAGTGACAACACATGCGTTTACCTTTATTTTTGGAATTGAACAACGAAATTTTTTTGATCATTAAGGTGGATTACTATAATAAAATTTAACATAAAATTTAAAAAAAAAAAAGTTAAATTTAGAGAACGAGATTAAATTACAATACTTTTTGATGTATATATTATATAGTTTGACTTGCCGCACACTAAATTACAAAGATGCGGCACCTTCCATGTCAACTTTATTTAAAAATAGAAGAAAAAAAATCATTATGAAAAACTATTGTCAATTTTCCAAAGATTTCACACTTAATTTTAAAATTTAAACAAAAAAATTTAAAACCACACGATAATTTATATATCAAATTATTAATTAAGTTAATTTTGTAATAAATCACAAATTTTCGTGGTAATCTATCTAAATTAATTTTCAGTTTCATTCGATATCATTTTGGTGGTGTGCGATGCATTGAAAATTATCTCCTGCTAAATTACGAATCAATAATAGCGGATTAACATGCAATGTAATAATCAAATCGTTTTTTTTTTATGTTTGTGGGTTGGTAAAGGATTGGTATATAGTAGATGATTTATGATTGATGGATGTGGTGATTTGGTATTTTTGATCGATCATATATTTCACTAGCTTAATAGGTCATAAATATAGTTGGGTTTACTATGAAACATTCATCCTTTGATTTTCCGAATATCAAAAATCATATCCAAAATTGAAATGTTTCCAAAAATTTATTGAAATTTTCCATCATGGAAGTCGAAAATAATGACGTTTGTAGTCAATGTGGCACCAAATTTCGGTTATTAAGAGTTTTTCCACCTTCTCAGAGTTAAAGTCATCCGATTTATTATTTAATCAAATCACACATCCAAACACTCTGCATAACAGAAATTTAAAAATTTTATTATGACATAAATTTCCAAAATTAAGAAATACCAATAGTTTCTAAATTCGAACCTTACAATAAATTCAAAAGTTAAATTGACTAAAATCATTTTAAATTAACTTTTAACTTCAACCGTTTACCGATTCGGATCTATCCCTTCGTACCCCAAACTTATATTATAAATATACTCAAATCCAAAACATTGTAAATTTGATAAGCCCTCGGTAAGATTTGCACTAGAACCTGTTGATACTGGTAAATTTCATCCTGAAGTAAGCCTTTCCTCGTTAAACCTGTCACACCGAAAAAAGATGTGACATGCAGTATACTGTTATACTCCACAGTATCAGTATTGAAGAAACATCAATTTGCCCATTCTGTGTAGATAGGTTCGAAATAACCATGTCAAGCACAAGAAAAAATCCACTACCCCATGGCCACGCTCGATCCAAGGCCGAATCTCACTTATCAATCAAAATATTCATCGACTTGTTCTTCCTTTCTTCCATCTTCTTTGCCAAAGCTCTTGGTTTATAGGCCGAACTCTGACAAGCTACGGTATCATATACCGTCAGATTAGCCATCAGTCTAATAAGTGATGCAATTGCCGCTGCCGCTTTCTCTCAAGTTACCCATAAATACTTTGTCACCCTCTGTGTTTGAACCACCTCTATACCAATAGTCATGGGAATGACAATTGGTATTCTCCGACTAGTATGTATAATGATGTTTGCTTTTGCAATGGCCAATTGCCACCCGTGTTCAACCATCCTAGTGTAGGCTCTCTTCATAACTTGGTTAAGTTTGAGTTGAGCCGACTTGCAATTTTTGGAGGTGATCACAATGCCGGTATCATTCGCACAATCTACCAATAATACTTCGTCAGGCAATAAACTGTCATACAGGATGTTCCAGACATTAGGCCCATTATCCGACCCTTTCACCGCTCCAGCGTTGATCTCTTTAAATTTTATCCCATTTGACGTCTCTAACAACAATTTTTGGTCCTTAAAACGTAACTTTATTCCTCAAAATCCCACTGAGGTGCTTGAGCAAATCATCCCACCACGCCAAATAAAAGTGTTTTAGACGACAAACTTGATGAGGAACACTATGGGCCTTGTCGAATGGCAAGCCCAGTCTGCTCTGACAACCAAGCCTCTTTATTGGAATTTATGATCAAGTGACCCTTCCGGAAGATGGGTTGTCTCGGAAACAAGACCCCAGCAAAGTTTTCCCATTGATCAAGCCTGCAGAGAGGTCTTTATGTCGACGGCGAATCTGGATCAGCACCTTCTCCATATAATCTCAATCTTCGTTTAGTCACTTTATATATTTTCGATTTTTAATTTTTAGGATTTTCTAATTTGTATACCCTTTATTAAGGATTTGTTCTAATTAATTGGATCTTGTCTGATAAACCCCCCCCCCCCCCTTAGTAATCATGTCATTTTTAAAATATGTTATCTCTTCACATTCCTCTGCTCTGATTAAAAGTATTACTTCCTTCCAACGAATTTCCTTTCCCGGAAATTACAACACACATTAGAATTATTGTACTTTTCTCTCTTAACTTAAAATCGATGTGCTAATCTTCACTTTTAACGTCTTTTGCCACATGTTAATGAACCACATAAATATATGGTACAACACCCAACTTTGATACTGTCAGATCCGTCTTACACACTTGCGAATATTTAAATTGTGCAAATATTCAAAATTTAAAATCTAATTTTGTTTTATCTATCCCACTTCTGCAACTGTTAAGGGATAATTTCACTTCGTTAATTTTACAGAATACAGTATCTTAAATTGTCAATTTTACAAAACCTAAAGATTGATTAAAGTTATATTTAAAATTTTAAGTAGAATTCTTTTAAAATACAAGAATTTAGGACCTTTTAAGAAAAAGGTCTCTTACAAATTAAAATATAATCCACATAACGATAAATTAGCAAAATTTGTTAACAAAAATTAGCAAATTTTTCTTCTGAAAATTTCTTGTTTAAATTTTGAAAATTTCAAATTTTAGAAATCAATTTCAGTATGTTTTAAAATATTTTTAGGATCTTGCAATTTAAATGTGCTTAATTATAGCCCAGAACATTATTTATAAATTCTGTTAAAAAAATTGAAATTAAAATATTGAAAATTTCAAATATGAAAAAGAATTTTTTGGAACGCAGATACGGGCTTAGTCCAAAATATGTCTTGCTTATCAAAAAGCATAAATTTATTGCCATACACGTTTCGAACTGGGACGCTTTGATATACCAATGGGGGGATTGATTAAATACATATGAATTTGGTTTAACCAATACCCCTGTTAAGCAACTACGCATACATACTAACCATTATAGATTGATTTACGCGATGTCCGGAAGCCTTATGTTGGGTAATTAGCGAGCATCAACGGGAGTGCGCGCATTTGTAGATCATAACATCTCAAATTTTAGTGTAACACGCAAGATAAAAATTAACCATGGCAAGCAATTTGAAAGTACCCTTTTTCAGGAACTTAGCAAACTATTAACAAATCTGGCCTGAGACATAATCCAGCAGATCACTTCTACGGATGCATTCCTCTTTTGTATCATCGACAGGTCCTACTTAACTGGTCAATCGTGTTAGACAGTCGTTGCAACGTCATATTTCAAAATTCAACAAAGTGAAAATACTTTATTATTCTATAGATATGAAGAGTAAAAACATACCTATCGCCATAGATCGACTTAAACTTGCACACATGACTGACTCTTTTACCGAAGACGGTTTGCTTGTACCAACTTCTCCAAAGAGAGTGGATTTTATGAATAGATCACTCTTTATTATCGCGTAACGCTTTTACTGCGGAGTGAGTAAATATAGTAACTTATAAAATATTATGTACACATATAATGTGTATACTTTACCCACCTGCACCTTATCCCTAAATTATTATTTTGTACGATTAACTAAAAACGCTTGCGCAAATGGATTATCACCGTCTTATGGCTTTTAAATATGCACCAAATTTTTGTAAATTTTAAAAAAGATCTTAAAAACTAGATAATTTTACAATTTTTTATCTGAAAATATTAAAAAATTCTTAAATTTAAATTTTTGTTTCAAAACTAAAATAAAATCTAGTCTTTGAACTTAAAAAGTAGAATTTGAAATATTAAAGATTAATATCAAAATTTACAAAACCTGAATTCTTAACTTTTAAAACCTAATTTCCAAACAAAAAATTTATTTTATATTTTTAATTTTGGAAAAAGAATTTTAAGATGTCGGAAATTAAGAAATCAAAATTTAACGATCTAGAATATGTATAAAGACAATTTGAATATTTTAAATATTTAAAATCTTTTTCCAAAAGAAATTTTGTATAAAATTAAAGTTACGAAATAAATTTTTAAAACTTAAAGATTGATGAAAGTTACAAATATTTTTTTAAATAAGTTTAAATATTAAGTTTAAATTTAACATATTTCTGAAAATTAGACAAATTTCAATATTTCAAATTTTCTAAATTAAACTAAAATTATGGCTACTTTCATTTTTGAACGTATAAATTCTAAAATATATAATTAAAATTTCAAATTTTAAGTGTTGCTGAACAATTGGTCTTGGTAAAGGATATGAACAATGTTTACTTTAAACTTTAAAATCGTAAATTTTGTAATTCCCAACGGTTAAAAGAAAAATTATAATAAATTTTTAAAATTTATATTAAAAATTCAAAAAAATTCTGGTTATTTTTGAAAATTTTTGAAAATTTAATTTTTTAAAACTAGTCAGATCGTACAGTTTTTAATGTTAGAAATTCAGACTAAACATTTTAAATTTTTAGTTCATGTATATACATTTTTAGATATCTTAAAATTTAAACGACAAACTAGGAAGAGGATTAAACCACAGGGTTAAATAACAAAAAATATGTGAAAAAAATTTTTACATTTGGACAAAATATTTTTTATATAGTAAAATTTGCAGCGTTAAAAATTTGTTTTAAATTTTAATTGGTATACATTTAAAATTTAAATTATTATTCCAAAATAAAACATTTTAAAGCATTACAATTGCAGAATTCATGGTTACAAAGAGTTATCTATTAATGCCAATACTAAACAAAATATGAAAATCGTGAAATTCCCGAAAGAAAATTTTTGTAATAAATTTCAAAATTTTGATTTTGAAATACGGATTTTAAAATTGTTAAAACCAATTTTTTTTAAATATTGCTATTTTCTCTTCATGACCATAAATGTAGACTTAACATTAAGACATTTTGAAACTTGTTGGGAGTAGAATTTAACATCGCGCAATAAATTTGACTTTTCATATGCACAAAAATTTAAAAACTTGAAAATGCTTTCCTATCAAACTTAAAACATTTGGTCTAAAAATTAAAAAATATTCAACCGATATTTGAAATTGAAATGGTTGTTCCTTAACTTAATATAAAATTATAGCTATCTAAAAATTTCAGGATACACATTAAAAATTTCAAAAGGTGCCGAAGTTTCATTTAATTACCTCAAAATTTTACGGAATATGAAAATCATGGACTTGGGTTTTCCTAACTATCAAAACAAAATTATTAAAAAAAATCCAATTTTTGATTTTGGAAAATGAATTTTAATAATTTTTAAAATATATTTTTTGAAAATTTTAAAATTTTCCAAAAGAAATTCAACAAAGAGAGATATCTATAACATTGTAAAGGTTTAAACCACAGAGTAACATGTAAAAAGTACAAAATTTATATAAAACTTAGTTTTTCTTAAAAATTTATAAAATTTGCAAATTTACTTGTATTGGAGCACTTCACACCGTAAAAATTCAACTCACACAGTGGGAAGGAAAAAGACGTTTTATTATCCGATTAAGAACTATAACGATTTAAAAACACCATATAGCGCACGAAAGGTCACTTTAATCTATCATATATTTCCGTTGCGTCGGCATAAGGCAGGCTATGTAAACAAATAAAGACTTTCAATTAATTGGTTGTCAAAATTTGAGAACTTTTGAAATTAAAAATTTTATATCGTAAGATATTTAGTTTATATAACCTACAGATTGACCTGCAGATTCTTAAAGTTTTCAGACTATCCAAAATTTCAAAATATTCCATGGTAAAATTAAAACTTATAAACATTCAAATAATTTTTAAAAAAGTTTAGAAATTTAAAAATTTCTTAAATTGAAATAAAATTATACCTCTGTTACAATTTTTAAACTTAAAAATTTTAGAAATTTAAAACTAAATTTTAAAGTCGTATTCTATAAAATTTCACAAAGGATATCGCTAAATTATAAATTTTAAGTGGTTCTAAATTTCAAAACTATACAGAATTTTAAAATCGTATTTCCAACAAAAATTTTAAAATAAATTTTTCAAATTTTAGTTGTAATTTAAAAATTTAAAAATTTTTGATTTCCGAAAATTAATTTACATGATTGAAAGGTTTTTTCCAGATGAGACGCAAATAAAGTAGCTTTTTGCTTTTTATTTGGGTTTTGTTCTTTTTTATCTCTTTATTGCTGTACATAGAATGAAGTGAGTGTCCTTATTTCAGTGAGCCTACTTGAATCGTAATTGTGATTCCACCTTTTGATGTTAATTTTGTTCCTGGTCTGAATTTGACAAACAGTAAATTAACGAATGAAAAATTTGATCCCCAACCGATTATAGAAATTAAAAATAAAAACATATTACCAACACTATCTATTCAACGAGATAAGTCCTATTTTAATTTAATTATTTCTCGTTAGAGCAGTCAACATTTTTTTTTGTTTATTTTCTCACACACTTAACAACATGACTATTGATTAAAAATGATTAAAACCAAATAAAGAATATCCCCTCAACATAAAAAAAAATTGCTCACTAATCACCCTTTAATGAAATCCTATTAACCAAAAACTAGTATATATACGAGCAGATCCTCCTTACCTTCGCAAAACCCTATAAAATGATAGCTCAGCATAATTCGAAAAAAATTAATTAAAAATGCATCAAATTTTGAGGTTATAATTCCCGTAATCGAATTAAAAAAATATTGTATTCGGGAATTGTATTTTGTAAATTTTCGGGTATTTCACACCACAATCAGATTGTATATTTACAATATAATGTAACAGATATATAATTTACCCACCCCGAATTGTAAATTGTAAAAAAAAAAAGTTTATAATTTTTCAATGATGATGACACAAAAAAAAATCGAAATCGAAATGATTTGCAACATTTAATTCATAAAAATTAATCTCCCTTATTTTTACCCTTACAAGATTTATGAATCTATATGAGGTACGACGTGTATATACGATTCGATTTATGTTCGTACTATGTAATAATTGTGTTATGTGTATAGGAAATGAATATGTTATTTTTGGTTGAGGTGTGTGTAAAGAAATATAAAAGTTGGTTAAACCCCTTATGGCAGTATATGTTGTACCAGTTATTATTATGTGTTATAATAATCATAAACTATATCCTCTCTAAATTTAAGTAATAGTTTGAATGATTGTCAAAAAATATCCCAAGCTTATAGTAGCACCCTTTTTTTTTTAATATAAGAACCCATTTTGTTAAATTAAAAAATCTAAAATATATTATTATATATCCGACATGTTGTTTGTGGTAATTTGAAAATTAATAGAAATTATGTTCTCGATGTAAAAAATGTAACATGATATATTATCCACAACAAACTAACCGAAATATTAGTATAAAATTCAAAAATTAATTTCTAATCTAACGATACAACAACATAAAAGAGAAGAAATTTATATAATGTGGACGACGACCACAAAATATGTGTATGGCTTCCAATTTCTCCCAAAAATAATAAAATTTTATACAAAAAAAAAATATGGACCATTTTTATTTAATGTTTTCAATTTAATTAAAATAAAATGCAAATAATATGAGATTATCTTGGCATCAAAATTTATTAAAAAAGGGTAAATTTATTAAGACGTACAGTATAATAACACAGTATGATTCGGAAAACACTCAACAAGCGAAATTTACAATGATATATTTTTTTTTCTTTTAACTAGTTTATATAGGTTGTGACCCCTCAAACTAAGCATAATTAGAAGAAAAATAAAAAAAAGTGAAAAAATTTCAAATCGGTCAAGGGGTTAAGGAGCTATGATAAAAAAAGTACTTATTTAAATATTTTTGTTAAGTGTACTACTGATTATACTGTTTATAACCCTACGTCAAGTAAATAAAATCTTATATATACTTGAGTTGTTAAATCTTGTGCACACACACACACACTTCCACTCGATGCTCTAATATATTTTCATAGCCACCCGTTTATCTCTATAAAAATTGATATCACCCTGATGAATATCGTTTATCTATAATAAGTTATTGTTTGATGCATCACGATGACTGAGTAGAGTATACTATCCAGTATCATTTGTTCATCATAATTTTTCATTTTACAGATCCTATACAATATAACTAAGGAAGGAGAGAATATATAATGCGTGAACGTCGTTTGGTATTAATTTTTATGAAATATCATTTTTATTTCGGTTCGAAGAAGTTAGGGTACGATAATAAAATATAAAAAAAAAAAAAAAATCTTTTAATAATAATATAAAAAGTCGATGTCTCTACTAACCCTCCGACTCTCCTCGTCTATATGTATATATATATATCTAACAATGAGTATCATTTGGTATTAATTACTTTATATATCCTTATCCTTACCTTAAAAAAGTATTAAAACAAACTTTAATCTTGAACAAAAAAAAAATTTATTTTACTTATATATTTCGTAATATACTTTATTTTATTCTATTAATTTACTGAAAAATACCTTGAAAGGATTAGCGAGTGTTTTGAGGAGGTACACCAACAACAACAAAAAAGTAACAAAAACAAAATTAAAATGTTATAAAACACAAAATCTGGGATAGAAAAAGTTTGATGAAATGCAAATTTTATAAATTTTAATATTAAAAAATGGAACAAAAAAAATTCTTTTTTTTTTATTTTTTCATTTTTCTATCATCTGGAGTTACATTATAATATTTTTTTTTATTTTGTGTTGTTGATGGTTTTCTTCCTTTTTTTTCTTGTGTATGTGTGTTATATAAATTTTTATTATATTTTTTGGATTAGTCTCCTTAAATAAAATTAAAATTTATTTATGTACGATAAAAAATACGAAAAATTTAAAAAAAAAAAAACTTGAAGAAAATGTTGGTTTATGGTCAGTGGTTTTTAAACGGTGTTGGGTGGGAAAAATGTGTTTCTTGTGGTGACAAAAATTTACAAAAAAAAAAAATTTTGTATGTCGTTAAGTTTAAAAACCACTGAAGATGACATGTTGGTGAATTTTAATGTATAATATAAGAAAACGAAAATATATGTTTAGTCATTATGTTGTGCAAATTTTGTGAAGACTGCCGACTTTTTCAAGATTTGCAAGTGTGTTACGAGGAATTTTGTAGTTTTAATATGAGTTTGGAAGCAAGATAAGACCCTTACAGCTAAGCACCAACAGTTATTTTCTGAATTTTCGTTATGTGTATTAAGGAAAAATTCGAAACTTTTTGATTTATGACGTAAACTTTACAGTTTCAATGGGCTAACCGTCACATGCTTTGAAATATAAAAGGATTTTGATTTGTGGCATAAATTTCCAAATTTTAATAGGTTAACAATAACGTATTTTTAGGATTGTGAAAATTTTTTGTAGATACCACAGATAAAGAGCCTCATTCCTTGGGGACCTTGAAGCATTGATGATGCTACGGAGAACATTTTTTTGATACTGTAGGTTCAAATCGGTTTCAGAATTGGCCAATAGAGCAGCAATTAGTAATGGACTGTAAGTTGAGCTTTTTCCTAAGAGTCAACATATTTTTTGCTTCTTTATTTGAATTTTTTTTAAAGCTTTATCAACTCATCTAGCTTGATATCAAAAGCCATGCCGCCGTATTAACCTGTGTTTGCATATGACACCTATGTCTTAAGTAAATGTCTAATGGTATAGAGGATAATTCTTTTAAGTCATTTACTTTGGTGTCTATAGTTCCTACATTTGTGGTTGATATGTCCCTTACGTATAATGTATAAAGTTTTTAATCCCAATACATACTCCTGTGGCACACCGACAAAAATTATCGTTTGGAGCATTCATCATCATATTTTACTCGAAAAGGTCGACTAAGATGACCAAAATTCCTATAGTTGAATAGGAAATTGTATAGTAGTGGACGTCATGTGGATTCTTAAATTTTCCTTGAGTATCGCTAGTTCCCTTTCCAGATCGCCTGTGACTGGTGCAGTAGTTAGTTCAAGAATGTTGTCCGTTGTTTTGTTTTTTATTTATGGATTGAACTTCCTTAAATTAATAGCTCCATGTCGGAGGGGAATGCCACATAGAAATTGCGATGATTGCAACATTTGTAAATGGTTTACCCCTTCTGTTGTTAGGAATGCAAAATAGTGGTCGGCTTTCAAGCCATGATAACTATTCAGACGACCATTTCTTCCAAAATGTTGGGTTATTTTGGATAGTAAATTCCATCTTGAAATGACATTTGGATCTGTCACGTCTAGTTCTGGAATTTCTAACACCGGCTCTCCTATTAGAAAGTAACCTGGTGCTAAAACCGTGTTGCTTTCTGCGTCATTTGATAGTGGTGCCAATGGTCTTGAGTTTAGTTAAGCTTCGATTGGAGCTAATCGAGTATACTTTGGATTTCCAACTGCCTTCATTGCATTGAAGATTTTATGGTTCATGGTAGGACATAGACCATTCTTAATAGCCAAATTATCATAATTAGCAGTTATGATTTTTTCAAAAGAAATCATAATTTTGATAGTTTATAGCCTTGCAGTTTTTGAAAAAATCAAATGAAAACTTTGGATTTCCAACGGCCTTCAAATGGCTGTTATTTAATTTTTTGTGGGTTTATTAAAGATTTTATGGTTCATGGTGGAGTCTAGACCTCAAAGATTAATAATCCTTTTCTGAGAGGATTGATTACCTTTTATCCGGAGGGCTAACATTCCACTCCATCCCTAGTTTGAGAGTTTTTTCGACTGCTTCTTTCTTTTGTTGTTAAGATTGAGCCTTTAGTTGCTTGCTAGCACCTACCAAATTTGTTCAGCGATCATTAAATATTTTAAGACAAATTCCTCATCGAGATATAAACTGCTTGAGCGTAGCCAAGAAGGCATAACCTGTTGTTAAATTGCCTTGTTGCCAAGCATAGTCTACTCCCCCGTTTGGAAATGAAGACGATGGGATTACTTGTTCTCGCGATAGTATACCCCTCAATTGTTGTATCTTGTACCGGATGGGATTTTTGACGTGCAGTAATTATGCCTCAAGCTGACCAATATTGCCTGTACTCAATCACGCAAACTTGTTTTGTGTGCCACGCTGAGCAATAATTTCAAACATTGATGCCCTCTTAGCAATATGATGGGATGCTTCTCGTTAAATTGGAGGATTGAGTTGTTTTAACTCCTTCTGGCTATAAGCTGGTTATGTCAATAAAGTTATTTAGAGCTAAGGTTGTAATACGCCTTGGAATGCTTTGTTTGCATCTAAATGCTCTAGCCAACAGACAACGAATTGGAACGTGACTATTGAAGTATTCTAGATGAGCCCCACGTTTTCGCTGTATCATTAAATTCTATGATATGAATTCCTGGTTCTTTCAGATTATCTAGAAGACCTCCTAATTTTTGTTGTTGCTGTTCCATTTCCTAAGACTTAGGCTTCAACCCTCCTCTAGAAAGAAGGTCTAGTAATTATTCTCGAGCAATTAACGCTTATGTTATTGTGCTGGACCCGGAAAGCAAATTGACAGCGTTGAAGTCAGTTTGAACAATTTTGCAGGCTATTGCACATTCGGCGCATTATTTTTTGCCAATTGGTTTAATTAGTTCTTGTATTACTTTAATATGGTTGAGTCGAATGTATTCTTACATGAACTTGTGATATTCATTTTTAATTCCGGCTTTTGCGTCTCTGGCAGTCTCAAATACGTCTTTTGCAAATCTCTTTTCCATATTCTGGAGTAATCGAGCTATTGCTTTATGATTAGACTCACCAATATCTTTTTAACAGTGTTGGCACTTGCGGATTTGTGGTTTTCCATGTGAATGTAGTTCTGAGATAAACCTCTTGTTTTCGAAAGATGTCTTTTATGCCTAGTATCTTAGCTTCATCAATTAGCCAGCAATTTTGAATTTTTTAAATAAATTTCACAGTTACCTTAGACTAACTATCATGTATTTTCTAGATAGACTTAAGCTTCGCATATTTTTGGGATTTTGATTTTTACTTAGATAATCGCACTGTTTGCATTTGAACAACAAGAAGTGTGTCATAGATCAAAAAATAATATTTTTATGACTGTTTAAAGCCCTAAATTATATTTTGACAACAATAAATTTTAGTAAAAAATACAGAACAATTTTTTGAAGGGTGAATTACTTTTGCGATTTTATTTTAATTAAAAATTTGATTACCACTTAAAATTGACTTGATTTAGAATTCAAAATTATTATATGGTTTATGTCTAAGCTATCACTTGACAAATTTGATGCATTGAGAATCAATTACATGGAGTTTGATTTCGTTAATTGGAAGCTTTTGTTGGCATGCCATTTTCGTAAATTCTACATTGTGCAGAATTTTGTAAACTTTGAAGGCATTACGATCATGGTTTGCACATAGTAATTTAAATAAAAATTAGGAATCATTCAAAATACATCACGATAAAATGTGCCAACGCATTATTACTGCAGTCGAAAATATTTTGACAATGATAAATAGCATAAATTTTAGAATTTGAAATTAAATTTTATCGATGCGATGGATGGGGGAAGGGAGACTTTTTCAAATATATATATATATATATATATATATATATATATATATATATATATATATATATATATATATATATATATATAGTCCTTCCATCTCCCATCCTAAAATTTCTATTGTTTGCCATGAAGTTTAAGCTTGAATAACAATACATTACATTATATATGTATGTATGTATATACGATTATACCATATATAACCAGCACACACCAAAAAGGCTGACGAGAAATTTTGATTTTAGCATTAATCATATTATTATGTGTGTGAACGATGATAGAAGATCGATATATTTTTAAAAATATGTTGATTTACAATCATTGAACTAAAAACTGAAATAAAATTTTCAAACTAAAAAAAATAAACAAAAATTTCAAATTTTTTGAAAGTGATATATTTATGGCTTTTACCAATCAAAAAAAATAAATTTTGGAATTTTGTCAAATTTTCGAAATTAATGAGATATTTATTGTGTACGGCGGCGGAATTATGTGAAAGGTTGATGGGTGAAATATGTTTATACATACATTTTTTTTTTAGGTTGGCAGATCAGTGTGGCACTTAATTTTTAATGATTTTCTTCTGCACAAAATTGTATATATATACGTGAAAATGGTGCAAAATAGGAAATGAGAGTATTTAAAAAGAGAACCCAAAAAAAAAATCGTCCACAAGAATCATTTTGTTTGTGTTTTGGTTCTTGTTTGAGAAATATAAAATCACTGAATAATTAAAATAAGATTCCTCCAGAGGGCATCTAAATTATTTTTTATTATTATGCTTATTTTTCTTTATTTTTTTTTTTTTTGCTCTGTGTATTATAAGTATCATTAAAGATTAAAAAACGAAACCGAAGTAACTGGAAAAAGTAAAAGAAACAAGACGAGGGAAAAACTTAAAGAAAAATATTATTATAATTTTCCATAATGGTTAACATATTTATTTCATTTTCATGTTAATATACATAAAAGATATAACTCTCTTACCTTTCCCTTTTACCATATTATTTTCTTTTTTGGTTCGTTGCTTATGTAGGAAATATATTTATATACCTACCTATATATATACTAACTTGTATCTATACAGTGTGATCTGTATTAAAAATTATAGGCTATATTTCGTTCACTTTTGTGGAGAAATTCCATGTGACTCGCAACTGAGCTTATATACATATATGTACTTTCACTTAATTATTTCACTGGCTATGATCTTTTCACCCTGATGTAATGTCTACAATTTTAAAATATGATTTCAATTTTCCATATTTATATGCATAAAACAAAACTAAATCCGGATCAAAGCAATTAACGATAAAACAAAATAAAAAATGACGTGTCCTATGCAAAGCCTACTTGACATTGATTGCTTGCGATTTTTTGGATCGGTTTATAAGGTAAAAATTCAAGTCAGTGAAAAGCTGAGAGTAAAGGGAAAAATGTATGTATCCGGTGATACGGTCGATGTTTAAGTTACTCGTCAATGATTTTTTTTATGATATTAAGAAACTCGTAATGAAAATTGCTTGAAAACTGGTGCAAGTTTTAATGGTTGAGGATCAATCGCGGTCACGGGTCATTTTTATTTTTGCGCATTGGTGAAATGCCAGACATTTTTTATATCTGTTTGGAGCCCCAGAACACAAAAATGTTCATCTGTATCCTGTCCAAAAATATCAATATATGAATGGAATCTTACGATGGGAGGCATTATAACTTGTTTGACATTTTAACATTAACGACGCGTAAACTATAGCGAAGTGTATAAAAAGTTTTTGAAAAATATGAAAATTGGGAATATCCAACATTCGGCACAATTTTGGCTATTTTAAATAAGCGAATGGGTCCCCAGCAAGGTTTAAAGTTGGAAAAACGAGCCAAATTTACAACATACAAAATCTAAGTTTACTGCACCAGCGCTTCCAGCGGCTTGGAAATTTTGCAGCGTAGAGAATTTGTGAAGAAACACACATATATATTGCCAGTGTAAATCAAAACGAAGAAGTAATGTGTGTCCCGTCAATATTACCTAAACCAACCACGGGTGGTCATTACTAAACAATCACGATCGCAAACGAAATTCTTTCTTCCAATGCCGAAATAGAAGTAAAATGATTCAATGGCAATTTTCAATTTTGCAGAGCATTGCTGGACTGCCTGTCGCAAACGTCGTTTGTCTCCGAATATTGTTTTCAGCGGATGAATGATTCAAAAAGACAAATGAAAGAATATACATACAGGGTCTTATTGATGTGACCTCAAAATGGTTACCTTCTTTGATTGATATTCAAAGAAGGTAACCATTTTAAGAGGGTAAACATTTTAACAAAATTTTTACGAGCTCAACAGAATTGTTAAAAATTATGATGCGAATTGCAGCGACATTATAACGAATGGGGATGTTAACTGTGGCATTAGTGCAACCATATCTAAGAGCTCACATCGATATTGAACAAATCGTATCTTAAAAAATTGGACTTGATTATCTCTAACAATCAGGATATTTGTCAACCAAATTTTAGTGGAATTAAAAGATGACGAATTTTCTTAATTTTTATAAGACTGAAAATTGAAAAAAGCATGCTCGAAAATTACATTTCGGGACTTTGGTAATACTTTTGATTCGGACATGCTAATTAGTCAGTTGAATTGGAATCTACTGTATTCTCGTTTATATCCTTCTAATAATGTTAGTTATCTTACTTCATTAGAACCTATAGTTTCAGCCTAGACATCCACCATGGTTAAATGTTTTTGCGACGATTTAAGCACTTAAAACATGCTGCACTGTTCAACGAATAATGCTAGAAATTTAACTAAATTTTGCTGTTTTGAATCCAAAACTGGTCCAAAACAAACTTTCAAATACTAAAGAAAAATAATAAGTTATATTTTCACATTTGATCATGAGTCTGAAGATTGCTACTTTTGTTTTAAAAATATTTAATTCATGGATTTTATTCATGGTAAAGCGTTTAAGTCTTTTTAGTTTAACACCACGGGTGTTGAAGAAAATTCGGTTAGTGCTGCAACTTCACGTGCAGAAAACATTTATAATCATTCCTATTCCTAAAAATAAAAATCCTGCAGATCTAGAATCCTGCAGAATACTTTAATCACTAGTATGAGTAATTATATTTCAATCAAATTTTTTATTGTTATACCACAAACAGCATACTGTCGTCACCACAGCACTTCTAATTCACGTTTTCATATCAGCGATGAGTGAAATCAAATTCAAGTATGTCTTTAAAATTTTCAGAAATAACGATAAATATACTTTTGATGAACATTGGAAAGAGTATGGCAAATATTCAGTGAGACAGCCTAAAAATATTTATATAGTTGTTGATGGTTTCCATTGTGGTCAAATTCGACTTGCAAAATAATACTCGAAATAAATCGAATGTATCGGAAAATAAAATTATTGGACTACAGTGATATCTCTCAGAAATATGATGATACTTTGAATCAATAATGGCGAATTTTACAAGGAAAATAAATTACGCTATATGCGTAACGTAAAGAAATTGTATAGTTGTATAAATTAATTGTCAGCGCCTGCTTTAAATTTCAAACAATGTAATTGAATAGAACTTTTTTACCAAATTTATGAACTAAACAGTCTATTCTGACGATTAATCGAAGCACTTTGGATGTATTAATTAGTTCAAGCGTTTTTATGTTTTATATTATGAAACTGTCAAAATTGTCAGAATAAAGTGTACCGTCCAAAATATATAAAATAAAATGTAAAATTAATTAAAATATTAAAATTTTTAAAATTATAATTTTGGTGCTAACTTGACATGTTCACTATCTACCTGCGGGAAAAGAATAACCTCAAAGCAGGCACTGTATGAGTATAGCGGATGCAAAAAATGATGCTTCCATCCTCATTGCAAGCGAATTTATGACAAACATATTATAACGAAACTTTGTGGAAAAAATAAAATTGAACCGAAATGGATGTAAGTCAAAAATTATATAAGCAGGATGAAGCTTTTTCGGAATTCATAATTTTGATTGGAAAATTTAAAAATCCCAAGACTTCATGTGTAATGAGTTTGAAGAACTGAAAGGGAAAAATCGAGTCCTTAAATTTATTATAAATGGGCCAGTTCGCTTAATCCAGACAATTGTTAAACTCACTTAGTCTTCTTATTGATGATAATTTTGATTTGAGCAAAGTGAGCATTCGAAATGAACTTGTGTTTGATTCCTGTAAAACAGTTTTATAAAAATACTACCTAGCAGGCTTTGACCGCGTCGCTGCGCGAGTCTATATAGTAAAACGTTTGTTTTATTTTTTGTTTATTTTTTTCCATGTAGTCTGCAAATTTTGTTAGAAGTTCCTTCCTTACTTTCAAATCAAACCAGTAAAGGGTCAATAATGCGAGAAAAATCACAAAAATATCTAGAAGGCTGTTTCATTTGGAAGATATAGCGCCCAATTTAGTTTCTTTCAGATTTCATTTCCAAATTGGACATCTTAAAGATAATCTTTTTCATTTTTTGATTCCTGGTACGTAATTGGTTAGATTTTGCTGCAAGTGTTTATCACTTTCGAATCTCATGGCAATGTATACTAAAATATGTGACATATCACGATTAATATTATTGAAATGTAACAAAATATTTTTACTAGAATCACATGTCATGTATATAAAAAGCAAAGTATAGTTCCTTGAAATACTCCAGAAAATATGTGTAAGTATGTGTAAAATTAAAGCAACGAATGAGTCACTTTTATCAAGATGACGGCAACTGGGCAGTGGTTATTTCAAAATTTAAATTTAAATTATTTGAATTATTTCCAAGACTTTTGATAAAATTGAAACCCAGTTGATCGGGATCAAATTTATCGAGAAGGTCATTGTAAGCCATTGGTTAGATTTGTGGAACTCCAAATACCATCAGAGAAAAAATGTATGATCAGTTCAGTGACTACCCCAATGACCGCTTATAACGGGCTTTGTAAGATAACAAGAAAGTTATGTTCTAAAATATCTAGCAGTGTATATTGTCTAGATACACAAACCCTAATATAATCAGATTTAGCTACTCACGGGTAGCTGAAAAAGTAATTGAGTGATTTACTTTCAACAGACAATAGAATCTGTGAGTATCAATAGTATTGAAGTTCAAATCCCAACCAATTATAAAATGGCTAAATATATGATGATAGTAGTTCCTGAAAATCATTTAAGTCGGTATTCACTCGTATTCAAACAGAGCCAGCGTGAATTACGTCAAAAGAAGTTAAATTGTCCAAAGCTAAAATAGTTTGGTTTTGAGCTAATGAGAATCCGCATAAGCTCTATCATACACTGAGGGCTAAAAACTGGCTTTAAATGAAATACAACTTAATTTGAATCTATCAGCTTTCCTCGAGACTAGTTCATAATAGCCATGTCTTCTACTGGGATTTGTAATTTATGACGTAAACTGTTGATGATTTAAAATTAGAAATATGCAAATATTTTTTTGGCGTGACTATCTCCTGTGTTGGTTGAGTCAATGCCTATACTATCTAAGTTTGCTGACTAATCGGGTTTAAAACTTGGGAGCAAGTTTCTGGCACAGTAGGATCATTTAATGATTTGTTAAGCAATCGTCACAAACAAATTTAAGATGCGTACTATTGTTACACAGTTTATTCCAACCAAGTTTGTGCTTCTTCCTGAAAATGTTTCTGTCATCTTTTCAAAGACTGTTGACTCTGTTGTCAGGAATAGCTTCTATTTTGTCGGTCTTTCTATTTTTTGTTCATATTTTCGATTTGTTTCCATTATAGATTATAGGTCAAGGTCATAATATTTACAATAATATTTTTTCATAGCGCATCCTGCTAATGCTGTTGCTTACTATCGAACTAGATGGCAATATTACAGGTTTGTTAACTTCTCAGATCTGTTAAGGTTCGTTCATTGGTATAAAGAAAGCATTTTCATAAGGTCCAACACATATGTCTAAATGTATTTTCTGAAGGCATTTGATCATGATTCATGATAATTATATCCCAAATTATTACTAAATTAGGCTGAACTAAGTATAATTTAAGGTAATATAAGAGTTTGAAAATGTTCAGTTTTGAAAAAAACTCTTTTTAGATTTGTCCTTGGCATTAAAGTCAAACTTGATAAAAATTTCATCAAGATCGGTTCCACACGTGGAAAGTGATGTAATTTTTTTTTTTTTTGGATGATAAATAATTCACACAACTAATAGGAATCAATTAAGTTTAAGTTAGGAATAAATCACAAATTTCTTGTTGGTCCCTGGAAGTCTAATTCCCTTATAGCTTGTTGATCTTCTCAAATCGAAACCAATTTTTTTCCTTTTCCTACTGGAAAATCAGAATCGACCAACGATGCAAATTGTTTCACAGGTCATACTGTATATATATATATATATATATATATATATATATATATATATATATATATATATATATATCGCATGTGATATCTGTATATTCGTATATATATACAATTGATTTATTACGACATTCATATTGAAAAATATTTTTCTAAGAAATTTCCTGAATTCTTATGATAACTTCAGAACTATATATTATGTATATCCATGCATATATATATGGATGTTATAATAACAAAAAATTATGGCTTAATGAAAAACTTGATAAGAAAAAAGATGACGAATTTTAATTTTAATACAAAAAAAAACTTGTTCCGGAAGTTTATTGCATAAAATTCTGTAAACCGAATATACTATATACAAAAAAAAAAAAAAGCAAAAAAGGATATGAAGTTTATCACGTGTAAAAAACTACCATTTTCTTATCAAATTTACAAAAAATTGTTTATTTTTTTTTTTTTTTTTTGTAAATTACAAATTCCAACAAAACGAAGAACATACATCCATATACACACACACACAAAGTAAAAAATAAAAATTAAAGTTGTGATAAGGTATTCCTGGCGACTTATTTAAAATAAAAAGAAAATTACATTTTCTTTATGTCTTTCATAAAAATACAAAAAAAAAAAAAAAAAAACGGCAAAGTAGGAAAATAAAAACGGTAACAAAATTATGCACATTAATTTAGTTAGTAATTTTATTTTATGAAAACAGTTGTTCAATTCGGAAAAACTTTCTTAAACTTTACATAGTAATTTTTGTTATGCTTTTGTTTGTACGAGAAGAAAACTTCCCGGATATCTTAGGAATATTGGTGAAGGCACATAAAAAATTGTATATACATATATATATATTTTGTTTGTTTCGTATATATATATATATATATATATATATATATATATTATGTACTCGTAAATTCGTAAAGTGAGAAAAATTGTGCATTGTGTTGTGTTTTTTTTTTTCGTTATCCACAAACGAACCAAACCAGAACCAACCAAAAAAAATCACCCCCATCTTAAATATAAATACGGTTTTATACTCTATATATACATACGAGTACACATTATACTCCTAGGGTCGCGCAAGTCATTTACAAGACGAAAATTTTGTTTTTTCGAAGATGAACGAGGGAAGAAAAAAAACTAAGAAAAGAAAATGGTATAAAGAAAAATATATATTATATTTCTTTTTAGCTGATAAGCATCCGATTTATAAGATTTTATTTTTATAGACGGAATTATAATATTTATCGATTCCAATTTGGTTGCTTTATTTAGAGAGGGATAATTTGAAAAGAAAATCAAAATAAGAAAAGGAAAAACTCTGGGAAAAAATTGTGTATAATAATAATTTTTATGAATATTTGACTACTGGTGGTTTCAAAAGCTAAATTAGAGTTTGGTTATTTTTGGTATTTTCTCAACCTTTTTACAAGAATTATATATATATACTGTATATAAACGTATAAATACGACGCAAGATTTGGAGATGGATCTATCATCAATTTGATGAAAAATATATTTTGTTTGATGATTTTTCTTCAACAAGGCTTTGTGTATTTATATAAATTGTAATCAAATCAAAGAAATTTTTTTTTGTTTAATTTGCACACGATTTATTATAAGTTTGAAGTTTTTTTTTTTTTTTTTTTTTTTTTTGGTTAGGCACAATGTTTATTACGCAAACAGTACCCTATAAGATCTATATATAAGCAAAAAATATTTATAATGAGCGAAAACATTTAAGGATTTGTTACATTTATTAAATTAATAATGCTGGGTTGGTTCGGTTACGTTTCACCGCGCATATAAATTATTTCCCTTCAAATCTACAGCCGGATAACGATAGCTTGTCTATGTGGACTTTCCAAGAAATCAACACAAACCGAACATAAATAATAAATTTACTATAAATATAGTCTTCACATATATCATATACAAGGAAATATAATTCTTGGGAAATTCGAAAATTTTTATAAATAAATGAAATGTTTTTTTTTTTCAAAACAGGAATACAATTTATCAATTAATTTTCCCAGTACTCTTTACAACTATTATATATTACACATTTAATATACAGCACACATTATGGGCAGTGTAAACATGGAAAACGTTTAGAAAGAAATCAATGAAATGTGTACAAAGTATCTTTCGAAAATTATACCTGAATTCCCGCAGGACATGTGTCATATAAGTGAAAACTCAAAATCAAATTTAGTCGAACATGATGTTTATATAGTTAAAAAAATTGATTATATAGCAATAATATAATTAGCTGTTAAATTGAGCAAAACATGTCATATTTGATTTAAATTAAACGGTATTGATCCATGAACAATGAATTTGAGGTGCATAACAAACTAAATTTCTTGTTTGATGATTAAAAAAAGTTGCTCAAAATTGAGCAACTTGTAAAATCTTTAATATTGTAAGACTAATGTAAGAACAAAACGAGACAAATCATATAATTAATCAATATCTTTAATATGCGAGGATTATAACTGTAAATTCAAGCCATATTTACACTTTTCAGATCGCACTACAAATAAAGCTCAGAAATCAGAAATATTACACATCCTTCAAATATTAATATATTAAATTAAACTCGTTAATTGTTATTTTCACTCATATTATGATTAACTATAAATCGATAAAAGAAGCTGAAAAAATAAAAGTAGCTCAATTTGGTTTTAATTTGAGTTGAGTATTTATATTTAGTTTGTTAAAGCTTAAAACTACATATTCGTTAAAAGTGTTCATTCAATATTAAATTTCTATTTTTTTACATTTTTGATAGATGTTTTTTTTAATAGTATAATAAAAAACTGATCTAAAAAAATTATCGAAATCTTCTCTAAACAATTTTACTCAAAATATTAAATTTAAGTTTCACTCAAACTAAATAAATTTAACTTACTTTAATTTTACGTACAAAATTTGACAAAGCTTAAAATTAACTATATATTTGTTAAATTCCACTCAAAACTAAATACTTTCTTTTTGATTTGTTTCAGGTATATTAATCGGATTAACGTTAACAACCATTTTCAAGTTCCTTTAACATTGTTCTATATAATTTAGAGTTTAAACCTGCAGGTAAATTTCGTTTATAAAAGTACATTTTAAAATCCATCAAAAAAAAAAATGACACTCAAAATAAATATTTAATTGAGTTCCACTCAAACTGTAAATGTAAAATTCAGTAAAATTAAAGTTACTTTAGTTTGGTTTTATGTTGTTAGGCCAATTATTTACAACACTTTATTTTTAGTTTTCACTCATTTGACATCTATTTGACGTAATTTCACTCATATTTAACCGTTTATTGACTGATAAACTAACATTTAAAAACGTACACTATATAGATCAACAAAGATCTCTAAATATCTCTAAATATAGATCAATTTAAGTTAAATATTTATATGTTAAATACATGTTAAATTTTTAAAATAAAATATCTTTAAAATCCAATCTAAATTAAATTGTATAAGTTACCATTTTTGAGTTCTAATTTTACAAACTCTGAAATATCGTTTAGTTCGAATTTACAAGAAAAAAATTCCACTCAAATTACTTTTTGAATGAAAAAAATTCTACTCAAAATATTAAATTTAAATTTCACTCAAACTTTATTATTTTGAGTGGTTTTAATTTTGTTTTATGTTAACTATTTTAAACTTTTATAGTCTATCTTACACTGATTTTAGGTTTAGTTAAGGCTAAAATTAACTACAGGTAAAATTCGTTTATTTAAAAGGCATAACAAAATTTACACTCAAAAAAATTGTTAAAACAAATTTTACTTTAAAGTCTACATAAATTTTAATTTTCAATCATAAATTTTAAAAGAATAAACTTTGACTGATCATGAAACCATCTTATAAAAATGTATTCTTAATATTTGAGTTAAATATTTATATGTTAAATACAATTAAATTTTTTAAGTAAAAACACGCTTGTGAACTTTTTAAAATTGTAAACTATTTTTAAATATTTGGACAATTTGATAGGCTAATTTTTAAAAATTTTCAAAATGGGTTTAGTTTTCCTAATTAGTTCAGAATTTTGATAAGTGTTTTGAAGAGTTTTTGGAATTTTTTTGGTTTCCTTAAATATTTTAAAATTTTGATAAGCTTTATGAGACTTTAGGGATTTTTTTTAAAATTTTTCTAAATATTTCATAATTTTGTTAGGTTTGGTGTTATTGATAATTTTCGGAATTTTTAAATTTTTTGAAATTTTAATAGGCATTCCGTCATGAGATTTAGAGAATTTTAATAATTTTAAATTGCACGAGACGTGGTTTAAAATAATGTAATATTTAAAAAAAAATATGAATTAAACAAAAGTTAAAAGTTACAAGATTAATTATATTTGTACCATCTTGAGGATAAGAATTTAAGCCAATTAAATCGCAAGGACAATTAATTACAGCAAACTTTTAGTGGAAAAAAGCAGTCAATAATTTTTTTTACCTTATATTTTTAATTATTAAATTAAAAAAACCTGGAAATTTAAATTTAAGCTATAGCTTAGTTCATAATTTAATCAGAATGTTGAAAAATCCTATAAAAATAATACAAGAAGTCTTCTTTGGTCGAAATCAAAATACCGTGCCTGTAAAACATTTTGTGGTAAAATAAATTAAAATCTTATTACCACTAATAAAACCGGAGCTTAATTGCAGAAGAACCTTTTCCTAAAAATTCCTATGTAGGAAATGGGTGACTTCATCAAAATTGGTGAAAAACATTATTCTTGAAGATTGCCTTTAAGATTGTATAAAAGCATTTCTGATAATGTTTTAAGCATTCGTGTATATATATAAATATATATTTATATATATATATATATATATATATATATATATATATATATATATATATATATATATATATATATATATATATATATATATATATATATATATTACAGCATTGATTCTCCAATAATTTTGATCGCTGTGTTTTGAGTTGGTTTGGTGCCTCATTTAAGAATCAGTCACTTATAATGCCCGACTACTGAGTTTTTTTAATTAGTCAGAGGATTTTAAAACATTAAAAAGACTTTTAACACAATACTCAATGCTTTTTCTTCTAAATTCTCCCACCACAACGTTTATGGTCTCCTACTGTGTTTTTTGTTTGTTTGTGGTCTCCATTATAGACGTATATGCGGTAAAAGTTCGTGTGCAATTTAAAATAATTTAATGTTTACGTCTATAAAAAAAAATTTATTTGGTGAATAATCCATGGTCTTAAAATTTTTATTGGCTGAGTTTGACATGAATAAGTGTTTAAATCACCGTGTGATTTAAGTTAGAACTACAAAAGAAATAATGAAAAGAAGAATAACATCAACTATTTTTAAAGATGTTACACCGTTAGGTATGCCATCATCATTCAAATTACGGGTTGGCATAAAATGATTAATAAGTCGTTAATTTGGTTTACAATTAAATATCTAAATTCCAGTGCGGAAAATCTGCGAAAGCAACATTTTCAAAAAAAAATTTACTGTGCGATTCATTAGTATGTGGTCTATTTGACTCTTTGTAAATTTGGAATACATATACGACCAAGTAGATCTTTATAAACTTTTATGATGTTGACAATTTGAATTTTGTAAATATTATTTTAGCCGTAGAACCCGGAGAACCGCTCTCATTTTAATTCATATCTGTATAAAAAAATTTATTATTGTATAGAAATCCTGTGGCATGATGCAAACATCGGTGTGTGACCCTTTCCTGTGATATAAATAGCAACAAATAAAGATCATGTTTTCAAAAAGATTATAGACAGTTAAAAAATTAAATTCCACTAGTTGCTAAAATTTACAAAAGATGGCAGTAATAAACAACCCAATTAAATAATTCTTTAGTGACATCTAGCGGCTAAATTCTAAATATAACATTGTAAGTGAAGCATTTTGCTTAACGACGCTATCTATTACCAAAAGATGGTAATATAACATAATATAACAACCTTATTTATATTCTCGTGCTTGCTTGGTTTCTTTTGTCAAAATATTTGTCTAAATTGTTGACTTTTATCATTTTATGATTAGTTAGGATATTAACCGAAAGGCTATTTTAATGTGATGGTATAGTTAAAGTACTAATATACAAGTAAAATTTGTGCCACAAACGTGTTTGAAAATCTTATTGCAGGTTTTTCTGATTCAATCTGGTGCTTTTATTATGTCTACGCCATGTTTAAAATTATTAATATTAAATATGTTATTTTGGGATCGTCCGGATCCATTCGAACTCTTCAATTTTAAATAAATTATCCTCATAGCCGTCATTCTTTACAGAATGTATAACAAATAAAATAGAGATAGACGCAAAAACAATTGTAACTTATTACTATCAAATTGTTCGTGGAATGTCCAGCAAACCATTGAAATTTTAGAGATTTGTTTTGTCATCGAACTAAGACAATCATAATATGCTACCTAAAAACATAAAAAGTACTTCAGAAAGTATACTGGACACTCTTCTTCTGGACTGCTTTTTTGAAACATTATTATTGCTCAGCACTGTGTCCTGAAGTACGCTGGAAGTAATAGGAAGGAAATCAAAACAACTTTCATCAAATAAAATCACCTGAGAATGATTAGAGAGGTAGCTGAAAATCAAATTCACAGCAGAAACTAAAAATCTTAACTGGAAGTTTAATTTACTATCTCGATTAATTTTTAATTTGATCTGGAATTAAAATAAGCTTACTAACCTTTCTCTGGTTTGAGAAGGAAGACGTCAAAATGATAAAATTAAAAAAATGTACAAGTATTTTGAGATGAAAGGGAAAATTCGTTTCAGTTGGTTCAAACCAGCAAACTCCTTATTTAAGCTTCCAAATAGCGGAATATAAATTATCGAGTGAGCTATTTATAAACGACAAAAATGGAAGGCTGATCACGACGCATAGCGACAATTCTACTACTGGGGTTTAAAGGCTAATCTTGCATTTATCAGAGTCCAAACTAGCAATGTAGAACCAAGCAACCTTTAGAAAAAGAATGGTCAAACCTTTCTTTGTAAACCTTGGGTTTAACTAGCATAATAAAACCTATAACCCTACAGATGAGATTAAATACTTGGACATTTTAATATTAAGCTGAATAGTTTGTCTATTTGGCTCGTTTATTTATTATGGTTCTAATAAACCTATTTTCAGGACAAACCTTTCCCAATAAACGTTCTACTAACACCGTTTTAAAGCAAAATGATAACATGCGATGTCACGTCCGATTTCAAGCACTCCACCTCTTTTGAGATAATAACCGACCACCCGCTCCCTTTGCCTATCCAACATTTTCATGCTATAAAGTCCCATAAGTGATAGCCCAAATATTGTTCTTTATGCAATAGCGCAATCAATATTATAATCCAGTGTTTACCAATATTATTGATTAAATATGTATCGGATTATGCCAAAGTCTTGACATGGTTACAAAATATGACGTCTCTACTTATATTTTAATATTCCTTCTAATACGTACACGCAACATTTTAAAAAATTCATTTAAAGAATTATAAATTATAATTAAATATTAAAAAATTAAAGTTAGAACTTGTTCAAAACCTTTCTGTCACAATACACAATTTTAAATATACGTAAAATTCTAAATTATATATAAATTACAGATTCAAAAAAAAATAACACCAAAACCGAATGAAATAACCGTTAAAATGAGAAAATACATCATTGTAATTCCAAGAAAATCAACGAAAATGCTGCCATCTTATGGAAAGTGGTATGTTTTACACGTATGTCCTAGTGCATTGATTATGCCGCTAGTTGTCTCTCAATCTGTCAAAAATAAAAACAAAATATTTTGTGAATATCGTGTGCGAATAATTGTAACATAATTACATAAATACACTAAGCAACGAACAATATTCCTGTTGGAATTATCTCGAAAAACAACAAAATAATTTAAAACAAGAAAAAAATCATGGCCGACTATGTTTTCATTCAAAAAATCTGTTGCTTTAAGATATTAATAGGTTAAGTGTTTTTTCTTTCTTATTTTGAGCTATTTTCATATGACACGAAATGTTTTGAAGAATAATATAAAAAATAAATCTTCTGGTGATGATTCGTACTATAAACTTTGATCGTGCTGCCCCTTTTGGAAAACAAAGCTTACTACATACTTTTATCAATTCTTTCGAATAACATGGTATACTAAATACTTTGATAGTGGCGCCTCTTTCGAAAAACATAATCTATTGATATACGTTTAGATACATACAAAACTCTTAAATTTATATAAATTATAGATTGGAAATAAAATATTTAACACGGAAATTAAATTAAATAACCGTTAAACTGGTAAAATATGTTTGTTTGTATTCAAATCACCGCAATTAGAATTAAATTTGATTTAATTGAAAAAGGACAGTGAAGACTATTTGAAATGTAGTTCGTATAATATTGTATGTAAATATTAACTGTATAAATCTAAAATGGGCAACCTGTTGGTAATAAATAATGACTTTTATGAGCTATAATAAATAGTTTAGAAAAATTGCCGAAATGACCTTTATATTTCTGATGGTACCTCTCGATCGTAATTGCCGATCGGAGTGTTTAGTAATTTCTAACTTATAAAATTTTAAATCCGCATAAATCATTATTTATTACAAAAACAAAAAAACGTTCGTAAAATTAATAAATTAAAATGTTTAACATAAAAGCAATTTAAATTTTCCAGACATTTTCAACGCACGCAGCATCATATACAAATTTATAACTTAAATATTTTTCGCACTCGTTTTAAAAGTTTAAGAACGGCGATGATTCAATTTTATCGTTTCTATAATGATATCATTCCGATACGATTTATTTATAATATTTGAATCACGAATATGTATTATGTTTATATGTAATTTATCAAACTTGACCCAGGTATGTTTGTTTTATGTTTTCGTTTTGTTTAATGTTTTAAAGAATATATCAACATCTGTGTGCGCGCTATCTATTTGATTGATGTTTTATGTAATTTAAAGTTTGAATACCCTCAAAAAACACAAAAAAAAATAAACCGACAATTATAATTGTGTACCTCATCCCACTATAAACTGTAGAGTCGTATCTCCATTTATAATATTATGATACTCAACTCAACAAGACACTGTTCAATTCGATTCGAAATTTTTTTTTTTTTTTATAAATTTATTGTTAAGTACATAAATTCTGTTGAAAATAATTAAAGAATTGAGTTCGCCTTCTGCTCAATGTTTTATGTATATATATGTATATACATACTTATACTTGTATCAGCCTAGCTTTAACCAGCTTGTTAATTTATTCATCATAAACATTATTAAATTTTTTTATGTATATATGTATAATTATTTACTATAATTATATGCATATACATACATACATACATACACAAAAAACATAAAACATAAAAATCGTTTCTAAATAATACGAGGGAGTGTATTATTAATTAACAATTATTTAGTGAATTACATTTAAGTCACAAAAAATTATAGAAGACGACGTTGTAATAAAAAAAAAAATTCTAGACAAACGTTCCCGCTGAGCATAAAAATAATGACTTTTTTTTGGTTGCTGTTGTTGTACAGTACATTTAGTTTAGTCGTAGGAGTTTCTATTATATATCCGATAGTTTATATTACACATTGCTTAATATAATATGCATCAACATAATAAAATTAAAATAAAATAAAAAATCTATGTTGTAAATGTTGGTATGTAATCTGTTTAAATTTTTGACTATAATATGATTATAAATTAAACGGGACAAACAAATAAATCTGAATCGTTTAACTTCCTATATATAAAGCTATAGGTCTGAAAATTTGGTTCAATTACTTATTTTGATGATTTTTATTATCATATAAATTACAATTTAATGTATTTATCACTTACTAGTGTACCGGGTTATAATATATGTACATAGTTTTTTTTATGTACATAAATATTACACACAGTAATTTTGAAATTTTATTTTTTTTTTTCGATTGCGGGAAGTTTATTTTCTTAAAGGTGGGAAAACATTGGAAAAAATTGAAATGAATTGGATGGCATGAACACAATCAAAATATGTATCAAGTAAGGTATATATATGTATGTTTGTGTCTTCGAAATGAAACTGTCTGCCGCACACTCAAAATGAAAATATGTAAAAAATAAAACAGGTGGAATTTTTTTTTTCGAATTTTCCTACATATATATAATATGATATATATGTATGTGTATATATATATATATATATATATATATATATATATATATATATATATATATATTTAAATGTATTCTCTTTTGAAAATGTTTAATATTGCTAGAATTTCATTTCTAATATACCATTAAAAAAAAAAAATTGTGCACAGTACTTTTTTTACATATATGCTAAATGAAAATTTAAAACATTCGCTCTATCTATACAAAAAGAACATATACAATATATAATACAGTAATGTTAGTTTACCTATAAAGACGCGAGCTTTTAACATTATCCGCGGTGATATACGAATATACACTTTAATATAGATTTAACTTCCAAATTGATATTTAAATTCTACGAATTTCTGACTACAACGAACAGCATTTATATCCCATTTTGATTGACGTACTGTACATGTTATATACTGTATTCTTATACGGCAAGTGAATCAATTTTTTTTTTAAATCCATTACATTAAAAAAGAAAACGAAATGACGTAACAATTGTGTATTTTTAATTGTGAGGATGAAGCATACACAGCACACATATACCCGCCAAAAATTATAACCCGAAGACAAAAACTAAAAAAACCTCATCAAAATTCTTAACTCGAATTTTTTTAACTCTCGATAACATTTCTATATTTAGCTCATGTATATAATACATATTGGAATACATAAAATTTAATTAATTAATTCTAACAATTCGTGGCAATGGCGCCTAATTGTTAACTCATTTTATATTTTTAAATTTTTTAAATTATTTACTATTTTCGAATTTAAAAATTTTATGTCGTGTGACTATACGACGAATTGATTTCGATGAATATATATAAATTTATGTTTTGGGGTCACCACTGATTTAAAAATCCATGAAAATGAATTTATGTGTTTTTCTAGGTTATGTTGTTTGAAAAACTAAAATAAAATACTAAATTAAATACTTTTAAACTTAATTTGTGCGATACAACTGGTTTTTAATCTATTGAAATTGTCTTTACCCTTTCTTTTGTCTTTACTGGGTCACCAGTAATTTTAAAATCCAAGAAATTTGGTGCATTACTTAACCTTCCAACTTCTTGCATATGCAACTGTAAATCAACCATACTTTTTACAAAATTCCGTTTATTTAGCACTTGCGTCTATTGAGTCGTATATTTTGCAAATTTAATTTTTTGGGGTCACCATTGACTTTAAAATCCATGAAAATGAATTTATGCCTATTTCGAGGTTAATTTCGTTAGCAAAGGTTATAATACATGTCTAAAAGACATTATAACTCAAACATAAATGGGGTCACCACTAGGTTATTACTTCTTAGTTTCAAGCTTTTTAAAATTTTATTTTTATGTCGGTATATTTTTCAGTCTACTATCTTCGGTATGATGGTTGATGAATTGTAATTTTAGTAAAACGAAATTTATGGGTTCACCACTTGTTAGATCATACTACAGTATTTACATTAATTTTATTAACCTTTATATCTGTAAATCAACAATCATTTTAATACAGGCCTCTTACGAAATTAAGTTCATTTGACACTTACGTTGGGCCATGCAAACAATGAATTCCTATTTTGCAAACTTATATTTTTGGGGTCACCACTTATTTAAAATATGCTCCTTGCAAAATTCCATTGATCTACAATGTATCTACAATGTAAATTATAAATTTAATTTTTTAGGGTCACCATTGATTTTAATGTTCAAGAAAACGAATGTCGAAAGATTGTAATACTTGTCTGACTCTACTTCTTGACTTTAAGTATGAATATATAATTTAAGAAATTTAACTTTGTAGCACCATTGAATTATTGCTTTTCAGTTTCCAACCCTTCGAAGTATGTTTTTAGTGCAATGCATTTGCATTTACTCCTTAACACTAACAATGATGTTTATAATTCAAAATAAATGTTATGTCCGTTTAGGCTGGATATCACGAAATTGAAATTTTGTGATATCCAGTCTAAACGGGTATGACAGTCGACCAAATGTAATTTTATTAAGAAAAAATTTGTATAGCTTCAAATATATTTTGATAAGTCCATATTTTGCAAAACTTGAATTTTTGGGGTCACCAGTGGTTTGAAAATTCATGAAAATGAATTTATGTCTATTTCGAAGGTATGGTTGTCTATAATGGTTCTTAACTTTTACTAAATCTCAATATATATAATTAGGGAAATTTAAATGATGGCGTCACCACTAATTTAAAATGTTAGTATATGTAAAGCTATACTAGTAGAAAAAATTTGTATAGCTTCAAATATTTTGCAAAACTTGAATTTTTGGGGTCACCAGTGGTTTTAAAATTCATGATATACTAACACTCTTTTGACATCTATTGAAATAATATTAAAAAATGTTGGCATCATAACTGTTAGGATAATGCCATTTTGTATTTTACTCAGCCTTCTTACTACTAACATTAACAATGCAACTGTAAATCACCAATACCTACTTCTAAAATTTCGATTGTTTGGTTCCAACATTGGGTCATACAAACAATGAATTTATATTTTGATAAATTTTATTTTTTGGGGTCACCACTGAGTTATTGCTTCTTAGCTTCTAGCTTTTTGAATGTTTTGTTTTTTTCCAAGTTACTTTCGGTTGTTTTTTAGTTGACAAATTGTACTTTTAGCCAGACTAAATTTTTAGTTCTAGACTTAATTTGTGGAGTCTCCACTTATTCAAAATGTATTGTAATATTTTAATATTATTTGGCAGATACCTCTTAGGATATAGCCATTTTTCCTATTTTTGGTCTTAGCACTTAGTTTATATGTAAATCATAACCTTTATATCTATAAATCAACATCTCTCCAGGAATCCAAAAGGAACATGCTGTCCCAATAGGAACATGACTTCCTATAATTGTAAATTTAATTTTTTAGGGTCACCATTTATTTTAAAGCTCATGAAAACGAATTTATACATGTTTTTCTAAGTTATCTCCTTTCGAATAATTATAATACTTGTCTGACTTTAGTTCTTGATTTGAACTATGAATATATATTTTAAGAAATTTAACTTGTGGGGTCACCACTGAATTATTACTTCACAGTTTGCTTTTCAAAATTGGTTTTTTGATGCAGAATATTTATATTTACTCCCACTGACAATGAGTTTATAATATTTATTTTTAGGACATTGACTTAACATTTTTAAATTTATTTGCGTGTTTTAACGTAGTCTATATATTGATATGTACATAAGTAGCTCTTAATTTATTTTGTCACCACTTATTTTGATTCTATTGACATATTTAAATACTCGTAGTATTTGGCATGATAATTATTAGGATTTTAAAAATATACTAGCTTTTGTGATATATGCATTTACCCACCCTTCCAACTAACTCCCCGAATAGCTGATTCAAGATTTTGGTTTTTGATAGAGTTTTAAAATCTATAATGATCATAACTTTTCCCAAATTTAAACAGTTCAAAAAAATGACAGCTCAAAATCTATTATTGATTAATGTTGGATCTTACCGGCTGCATAAGTTTTTGTAATATTTTCTAGACCAGTATTGAAATAGGGAACAATGAACATGACTCGTTATTTGAGGAACCTATGTGGGCCAACCTTATGAAACACTTTAAAGTTTAATGTCCTAACCCATTAAGTAAATCAGTGTAGTAAAAAGGTATAGCAAATATAGTAAATAGGTAAATGGTAATGGAAGTTAATAAATTATATTCGTAGCATTCAAGAAGTGATTCTGAATATTAAATTCCTGCATTGGGTGAATAGCCAATTTATAAATTGAGACATTTTATTTTTAGAGTCACCAATGAAAATTCTTGAAAACGAATTTATGTGTCAATTCAATTTTTGAGATTACTATTACTTTTTTAAGGTTATATTATAATTAAATTGTACTTCGAAAATTATTCAGGCATTTGGTCACAAGCCCTTTACCTATTTACTCATGTAGGCCTCCAAATTATGAACGATTTTCTTTTAACGTAACAATTGACACTTTTCAAACGAGAATAAACTATTTCGAGAAATAGTTGGGGTCACCAATAACTAAAATTAATTATATTGTTTTTATACAAGTCATTTTTCAGAATTTTGTTCATTTATTACTTGCATTTAGTTACAAAATTTATGAATTGTAATATAATTTATGGGGTCACCAGTTATTTAAAATTAATTAAAATGATTTTAATGTTATTTGAAATGAAATTTATATTGGATTAATATTCCAAGATATAAAATTTTAGGGGTCACCACTGGTTTTAAACGAATGGAATCGAATTTATGTATGTGTTTCTTAAATAAAGGTTAAGTCGTTATAAAAGATTCTAATCATTTCAATTTTTAATTCATGCAAACTAAAGCTTTTATTTCTAAGTTTCTTTGTTAAAATATCTTTCTAACCATGCTAAATTATTAAATTTAGTAGCTGCGTTTAGTAGCAAGAACAATGAACGTATATTTTAAAAAATGTCAGATTGTGATCTTAAACTGAATATACTCGTATATTTATTATAATTGAATTTTGGTTAAATACTAAATAAATTTAGTGTTTGGGTTATATTATCCATCAAAATTCGGTCATACATACTAAAAATATATCCTGAGCAATACCTAACATTTTTTAAACCACATCGTAGGATTAAATCGGTTCCGCTAACGCATTAGTTTCAAAGACTTCAGCTATATAGATAAAAGTGTAATTTGTTTACTTATCGATTGTAAACTTAATTCTTGTACACTTAAAATTTAATATCGACAGTTTATTACATAATAAAATTAACTCATTAGTGATCCATTAGTTTTCGATCATTATGCCGGATGAACAACCTTTTTTTTATGTTGGTTTAATGTTTTAATAATATATGAGTTATGACCATGAGTCATATAACTAATCGTGTGCATTCTTTGAACTTATTTTTTTTTAGAACATCGAATGAGTCCAACAATACGACATTATAGGATTTGTCAATAAGTTAATATGTATAGTATGTTACTATGTAATTTGTATGTTGTACAAAAAACATGCCGTTTTCCGGGCATAACTTCAATTTGCCATACAAATCGAATAAGGTCGAAAAAACTAGTTTCACAAAGTCTCCTCTCAGAATCTAAGAGCCTGGAACTAATTATCAAGAGCAAATTACATTTGACACTTGTTAAACATTGAGCAAATCATAGGAATGTCCTTCCAAGTGTCGACGAATGACATGAACTGAACTCATTTTTGAGTTGACATTTGAAAAGAATTGATATTTCAGGACCAATTTAAGAAAGAGTGCTGCAGTTAAGAAGCAACCGCAGTATACACTTAAGGGTAAAATATTAACTCTTGTAATGCAATATTCTGCAGAGATAATTGAAAAACCCACACTCGAATCATTTTTCTTGCAACATAAGTCATATTATGCCGCACACCATCCAATTTCCTACTTTGCTACAATCGAACGCATAAAAAAAAATCTAACAATTGTGCCGACATTTAACATAATTACACACATATCTATTTCCTAATTATCGTCCATATAAATATCGCGTGCAAACTGAAACTTTTACAACAATCATATATATGATTTAACAATTAAATCATTAAAACATCTGGCTCTTAATAGACAGATAATATGCTTTGGATTTATAAAGATTAATCTTTCCACTCGATGTTCAAGAGTGAGCAGATATATAATGACCCCCAAAAAATGTATGTTAATTTTTTTTTTTGTTTTTTGCCACTTCGTTATGATTAATTAATAACTTTTAATCAAACAGAAACCACCGATTTATCATTTATATTCGTACATATAATATTTTATCGTTGCTGTATAGCAATAAAATTCAAAGAACATTCAGTCAATCATTAATTGCTGAAATAAAAATAAATAAAAAAAATTATTAATCGTCTACGAGTATAAATTATTTTCTAAATAATAAAAAAAAAAAAATATTAAATCGAACGACTTCCGTTCGTAAATTCTTATACGAGCTACATAAACATTTAAATATGTTATTGAAATGTTTTATAAATATCATAATAAATAATATATAAATGCAAATAAAAAATATTAAAAACCATATTGTGTTTATCACTTTGCCTGATGCACGTTTCTTAAGTCATCGCATGCCCGTACATTATTCGAGATGATGTGTGGCGGCTGTTTATTATTTATATGCATTAAATTCTGACTGTTTGGCTTTCTTTTGTCATATATCTATAATAAAAATGATATACCGGATACCCGAACTTATTTGACATATCTACTTTAATCTATGTCATCATATATACAAAAAAAAATAAAAAAAAAAAAATAAAATATATATATATATATATATACATGATAATATAATTTATGACATATATTCTCCGTATTCAATGTTTTTTTGAGTTTTTGGTTTTGTTTATATAAAACCTAAAAGTAAAACACAATGCTCCATAAACCATAAAAAAAACTAATATTTACTAATGGATTATTGTTTTATCGACATAAAAAATAAAATTAATATTCGAATATCGTATTATCAATATAATGTTTTGTTTTTGTTAACATTGGTGTATGGGAAAGTTTTATGTTTTTTTTTGTCTAATTGTGTACTATCGTTTTACCGGATCCCGCGCGCACTTTACTACTTTTGACAGACAAATATTTGTTTAAAAGGTCAGTATTGTTAATTTTGTTTTGCTATATTTGGCAGGTCAAAATGATATCATATCGATTTTGGTTAGACATTTTTTTTTTTGTTTTACTAGATAAGAAAGCGGATATTGACCATAGCACATCTAAATAGAGTTTCAACTGTGCCAGAAAGTAATATTGATCCTTGATTTTATTTTCAAATGTTTGCCGTTTCCTAACACTTTAAAGTTCATGATTGAGTCGGATGAATTTAACGATTAATCGTCGATACGCAGCTCGAGCTAAGATAAATTCTCCATACTAAATTGACATAAAATTTCGCTCACCAGTACGCAGCTTGACATGAAAAAATAATGGCAAATATAGTTTGTCGGATTGTATAATAGATGGCACTACTATGAAGTCTCCAATATTTTAGCGTCGATTTACCAAATAACTTATAAATATATAAGGGAAATGGATACATAAATATTTCACCAATATGGGGACTATCACGAGAGGCAGCACTGGTAATTGAATGATAAATCATCACTATTGTTTTTTTTTCACGAAACTAGGATCTGTCAAATTAAAAAATATTAGCCATTAGTTGTTTACAGATATTCTTATTAATGTTATTTGGTTTTCATAACGGGAGTATTAAAATTGTTACCATCTATGTGTATTATGGGTGCCGGTCGAAACTAGATTTTTAACAACTTGGTTTGACGAAACAGGATAATTCAAAACTGGATATTTTAAAACAAGATAAGGTACAAAACGAGATATGGTACAAAACTGGATATTTCAAAATTGGATATTTTAAAACGAGATAAGGTACAAAACGGGATATGATGGTACAAAACTGGATATTTCAAAACAGGATATTTCGACATGTGATTTAAACTTAAAATGATTTTTTAGGAAAGTTCTGGAATATGGCCAATTAGGAAGGACCTCGGCGAGTTCTTAGCCGATTATGATGAAATTCGTTATGTAGGAAGAAAGTGTTGATGAAAATTAATTAATTTTTCTCACATAGATTCTGTAAAGTGAAGAAAAGTTATATTAAATAGAAGAATAAAAAATGGATGAAGATACATTTTACTGACAGTAAACTCGATCAAGTCAATGTTTATTTTAATAAGATGAGAAAAGCAGCAATTAAAAAAAACCATTAAGTGAAGGAAAATTCTATCTCTCTGCTTAAAATTATTCAAGTATGAAACCTTACTGGCCTAATTTCAGAACTTTCCCAAAAAATCATTTTAAAATCCCATTTTCATCTTACATATCGAATTTCATCATAATCGGTTAAGAACTCCGCCGAGTTCCTTCCTAACTGGCTACATTCCAGAACTTTTCCAAAAAATCATTTTTAAATCCCATTTTCATTCTACATATCGAATTCCATCATAATCGGTTAAGAAATCACCGAGTTCCTTCCTAACTGGCCATATTCCAGAACTTTTCCCAAAAATCATTTTAACATCCCATTTTCATCCTACTTATCAAATTTCATCAAATTCGGTTAAGAACTCGCTGAGTTCCTCCCTAATTGGCCATATTCCAGAACTTTCCTAAAAATCATTTTAAGTTTAAATCACATGTCGAAATATCCTGTTTTGAAATATCCAGTTTTGTACCATATCTCGTTTTGTACCTTATCTCGTATTGAAATATCCAATTTTGAAGTATCCAGTTTCGTACCTTATCTCGTTTTGTCAAATCCTATTTTGAAATATCCAGTTTTAAAATATCCAGTTCTGAGCGGTTCCCGTGTATTATGTATATGTTTAAATATTTATGGGCTTCGTAAGTTCTTATGCTTCTTCGGTTCTCTTCATTTAGATAGTCGCTTTTGTAAAAAAAAATCCCTACCGGCTGGAAGTAGTATATTCAAAATCATCTGATGATCCTTATTGTGCAACATTATTTAACGAATAATTAACGAATTGATCTTGTATCACGACAATACTACGGTAAACATATGCCATTTCCCTTATATATTTATAAGTTATTTACGATACTTTAAACGAATGTGAAATTTTGACAGTTCCGAAAGTTTTTTTTCCCGCGTACATAGTTGGCTATATTTTTTTAAACACGTAAATTTTTTGAATGGAGTACGTCGAAATTGATGATTTTGATAATGAAAAATCTAAAATCTAAAAAATTTGAAAATACAACACTAATCAAAAGACACGTCAAATTCGGCATATCCAAATTTATCTCTACACATATTAGCTCGAGTTTATCTGTAGATTTGTGGAGACCACGTTAAAATTTAGTTTAGCTCGAGCTCCGTACCTAGCTTAACGATTAAATTTATAAATTCGTAGATTGTTTTGATTTGACATCCGACTTAGAACAATTACTCCAAGCTAGGCACTGGCACCGATAAGTAAAAATTGTTCTGAATAACGTTTTAAAGATAAATCAGCTTTACTTGTTATAATCAGATATACAAATTTTTACATATCTGGTAGCTTTATCGATCATCGTTACCCCAGAGTTACCCCAAAGAATTTTTTCGAATCTCACCTGGAATCATGGTATCTGTTGAAAGGTCGATAAGATAATTTCTTTCGGTGTATTTTTTTAGTAAAAAGCATTGCACTGGTTTTATTAGAAGCACTTGTTATATTTTTTTTTTATTTCGGGATCTTTTTGAAACGCTTATTTAATTGCTACGTTATCAGCATATAGCAGAGTTTCACAGCAATGTGATTCGGCACATTAAAAATATAAACGTTAGTGTAATAAAGGGTGATTTGATAATTTCTCGAATGCCCATTTCTGATAACATGCTTCTCTGGAGGAATAATTTGATCTCTTTTAAGATTTGATTCAATCTGTCAAAAACGATTTGCTCAATATTTTTGAATATTAAATCAAGAGAATATAGTTGTAGGGCGATAATGATCAGGGCTTGTACCATTACTAGAATTTTAAGGACTGGACTAAAGCGCCAAGTGTGTTTTTCATTGTTTTAGGAAAATAATTTAATACAGGTACTTCTAAATAACTTATACTATCTATGAGGAGAATCCCAAAATAAATCAAACGACAAACATAAGAAAGATAGATGGAACAAATAAGTTGAACGAATTTTTTAGTTTTTTAACGAAATTTTAACGAAAAATTCGATGCACATAATTTGGACAATTGTTTTGCTTTGTAAATACTTTATAACAAATTTTTAAATTAAAATCAAGTATTTTACATATTTTCTTTATAGTTTCTAAATTTAGTTTGTTAGTTTTCAGACTAGATGATATATTGTTAAAATTTCTAGTAATTTCTGGTCTTCTGAGATTTAATGGCCTTGGTCATAACTAACCGCTTGTAAATGGCTGCCAATTGTCTACAACTATAGGGTATCGTTTCGACCTGTTCGATACCGAAATTGCTAGTATTTAAAATATCGAAATTTATATGAGTAAATTTATATGAGTAGCGTTAATTCTTAAGGCAAGTGCGAGTCCTCTGGCGGATTTTCTAGTAAATTAGATTATGATAATTTAACCATATTAAAATTTGATATAAGCCCGTCAAATGTTAATCTTATAATGTTTGTTTCGTATTCCTTACGTAAATAGGATATTAAAAATTGTATTATGTGTGCTCATTCTGATGTTTTTTATGTATTAATAAAGAAATAGGCAATAGGCATTTTCAATTATAAATTCACTGCTCAAATAACTTCTAACTAACATCTTATTTTTATTATTCCAATCTGTACATTTTATTGATGACATTTCATCTATCATAATTGAAAAATAAATGGGTTTTTATTCAGATTGAAGTTGTTGAACGGCTTGAATCGTAATGCCATGTCCACCTTCAACATTAGAGTACCAATGGCGGATGGTTCTGACATGTGGCACCCTAAAATAATTTTTTAAAATTCTCGACATTATTCGTATCCTGATGTTGAAAAAAATTACATAGGCAAATCTTTTTAAACATTTCTAATTCTTCCACCTTCGTTTTCAGGTGATTATTTTTTTTTCAAGAGAACCTTATTAAAGAAGACCCTGATTAGACCATTTGATGACGAAATTTGGTTTCGCAATTTGGGTTTAGAAAATTTTGATGTACTGAACACGTTTTACTAGAAGTTTCCAAATTACAGTTCTCACTTAAGATAATTTTGCTTATATGTTGCTTTAATGTAAATGATTTGCTGCACTCCCTAGTTTAGTCGTACTTTGTTTTTGGATACTTATCAAACTTGCCCAAGAAAGTTCAATTCTCTTCGAATTTCGTTAACTACAGCCCTTTTTTGACAGTTTTTACATTAGTTGTACATATTACCCATACACAATGCAAATCAAGTGCCCAACTAATTACTCCACCCACAAAAATCTAAAATTGTCTTGCAACCAACCATAATTGTCCAACCATCAAAATGGTTGTAAACCTGTGCCACACACAAAAAATTTGACAAGGTTATGAACCAGTTGTACAAGCAAGTTGACTTTTGTATGGGGTTACAAGCAGGGATTCACTAGAATCTATTGATGTTTAAAAGATAAGGTCGTATTTCATCGTTTACCAAACTAAAAATCCATTTAAATTTATTTTATTCCTAAATTTCATCTACGACCTCTCTTTAGGCATGTAATAGGCACGTTCCAATCTTTTTTTCATTTGCTGCTGTTAATTAAAATTAGCTCCACTGGATAGTGAATGGAATTAATACAGTTTATAACTCTTGGGAGTGGTTTAAAGTGAACATCATTAGGCAATATCAGATTTCCCATATGAAAATAAAAACCAAATTCTTTAGTCCTTTAATACCTTTAGGATTGATTGTTGCTTATGAGTATTTTAATATAATATCCAAGATCACTAACTGTTCCTGCTTAAGTGCTTAAATTACATATTTTGTTGACAGCTTTATGTATAAGTTGTTTGTTTCCTTGTATAGCTGTACAACTTTCTGTTGAATAGTTTCTCTCTTATTGCGTGTTGCTTTGCTAGTTTGAAGCATTTGAAGTACCTAAGAAAACTACCAGCACAATTTCTGCATTGAAATGTATATCTTTTTTATTCTTTTTGTTTCAAAATCAGAACTCTTAAGTTGGCAGTTATGAACAAGGTGACATTTACTTCAAACAAAAACCAGTTTCTAAAGGTTTGGTAATATTTCCTGAAACCAGAATTAAAAGAAAACTTAATTATGGATTCCAAACAAGTAAAATAAGAATGTTTATCACAATTACTATATGTAACACTAACTTTTAAAGTCGGCGTACACTTTAAGAAAAAAACTTATTCCTTGGCTGGAAGCAGCTACTGTACCATTTATTCAACTGTTCTCTTATTTCTGGCAGCGTAGCACTTAAATATGCACACATTTTGGAATTACAAAAGAAACATCTTATAATCACAAGATAATAAAAAAAAATATTCACTTTTTTCGGAAAATTATCAAATATTACAATGACAATATAAAAACAAAAATTTTCTTCAATAAGAAACTAAGGCTACTTAATTTTCCTAAACACAAATATTTTACTCAAATAACAAGTGATTTTGATATTCATTTTACTTTATATCAGCGTAAACGACCCTTTGCGCCTCATATTCACATCTCGGACTTAGCTCTCGGCTATAAAAAACTCTCAACCTTGTTCGTTTAAGTTCGTTAAGAATAAAGTTCGTTTATTACGGAAGACTTACTAATTCTAATGGTACTAAAATACTCATGATTTACCCAGTTCATACCTTCCGAAATAATTCTGCGAAAAGAAAAAAAACTTCGCTAAATGGCGATTTTTTTTAAATGTTTTATATTTAAAGGGTCTGCAAATAACTAATAGTTGTACCAAAAATATCTAATAGTTCTGATAAATGTATAGTAGTCGAAATTTAGTGGGCCCTTTCTCTTCAATAATTAGCATTAAAATGTAAATGTAGTAGTTAATGTTCTATATGCTTTCAAAGCGTATATATTTACCATCCCTAAAATAGTATTCTAACTTATTGCCAGAAAATGTTCTTGAATCTTCAACAGAAATTGTCCAACAGAATTGTAAAAGTTGACCCAATATTGTCAGAAACTAAATTATTGAAATTTCTCAAATCTCTAAGTCACTTCTTTATAGTTATCTTAGAAAGCACCGTAATTTGAACAATGGCGGAGCGGAAAGTCTGTGTTAGCTTAAAATTCCGTTTTTTCATAAATTTCCAACCAAATTTTTATCGTTTTTAAAACCAGTCTTATTTATTCCGTTTTTCCAAAACTAGGCCCCATTCGATACAAAACCAACATTAAAATTGCTGGTAAAAAATTGAGAAACAATTACGCATTTGCAATTTGTCCAACATTAATTTTAGTATTCAAATCGGGATCAACTCTATAGAATAAAAAATACTGGAACGGAATAAATACTATAGTTCAAGGTTGAAAAAATACTTTTATGTTGATTAGACTTTTTTCTACATCGAATGATTGTGATGAAAATTCCATAAACCCACTTTTCTGATAATAAACGTTAGCTTAACATTTTTTTTTATAGAATGAAAACTTTTGATGAATATTAAAAAAAATGTACTGTCTAGACCGCCAACCAAATCAAACCTTAATTTTTTTTTTGTGTTTGAAATTTAATCAAAAGATTTAAATCCGAAAAAATTGTTCAATCGATAATTTATGGTAAAATGGGCCGGGCCCTATCTGTACAATATTTCTGAAGCATTATAAAATTTGCATTACAATTTATAACATATAAAAATATTTTTTTTAGCGTTGTGTAAATTGAATACCAAAACTTTCGAATTGCTGTAAATTATTGGAAAAGCTTGATCTTAAAAATAAACTACTTTACTTTGATTTTACAACTCTCTTATTTAAATATTTAAATCTAGTCATCCAAGTATATTGTGTTTTGAATTTTATTGATGAAAACATTTGATATGTCAAATTCAATATTTATTATGCAAACGTCACCGGTCACGAAAGAAAAAATATCGTAAAAATGGTAATTAAAAAATTCGGGAAAAGTAAAACGTGTAAAAGTTATAAAACCTGTGGTCGCAATAATAATAATTATAATGATTAAATAAACATTGTTGAAACGAAAAATTATGTTGACGTACAACTTCCTAAAATTATTGCGTTATTAACAAAAAAAACATCGATTGCAGACCAATTACATCAAACGTATTCAACAGAGAAGAGATTGATTAAGAGATGACCTTAATTTTTTAATGTAAAGATGATGGTAAAATCAACATGTACAGTTTGTTTTAGTTATTAATTATATGTTTGTTTTTTATATGCTAGAGTATACTTACCAAAGATTTCGAAAGAGCATGGTGCCACAAATTTAAACAATTTAAAATTTCCAACACGAAAATCCAACATTACAAGATGTTTTATTAAGCTTGGATATTAGACAAGTTGTTAGGTTTTTAAAATTAGCAAATATGATGAAAACAAGGCGGATATCGAAGGTTTGTTGGTATATTATGGTGCCGAAAATTCATTTATGGTCAAATTAAGCTGATTGTAGAGCGGTTTATTCCTAAAACCCAAAAAAGAAAAGTTTAAGTAATTTTTCCGAACATATCAAAATATTTACAACCAGTGGGAATTTTTTAGCTCTTCTAAAATGTTGCTGATGTTATGCGTTTTGAATATAAGTACGATGGCAGATGGAGGAAGTCGATCATGAGCATTTCATAAGAAATTTTAGAAATTTCATCTATGAAAAAAAAATCAATGTTTGATAGTTGATGCATTACTCTTAAATAGTTTAACTAGTAAGAAGTACTCGTAGCATATTGTAGTAGCACACAGTGTAATGGTTGTCCACTGACTAATCGTGTTGCAACTCCAGTGAGAGCACCAACTTTAACCACTAATTTTCCATAACACCGGTTAACTTGATTTTTCAACAAGTTGAAACTTAAAAAGAATCACGCATTACAAAACTTGTCGAGTAATTCAATTTCTGACCAATATTCGAGAAATCACTGCTCTAGTTTTTTAGTGTTAAGGAGCTGACTCTGTGAACTACTATAGTGATATGACATATAAACGACAAGCCCATTCTTGTAACTATGAAGATTCTTCATACTGGATCATTAACTACTGAAGACACTTTACAAGACCAGTAACGGTCGAGTAGAAGAAATCCCTTCTCTGTATCAAACTCTGGAAGATTGTTATTTTCTATAAGGTTTCGTAACTCATGACCAATTTAAATATCGAGAGTAATGGGATCCACATCAGATCTACCATCACATAGTAAAATAGCTTTCGTTATCTAACCAATCTTATATAATTTAGTCAGCAGAACTACAAAATATTAAATAGGTACAAAAGTCCGAATCATCAGATTTGAGCTAGAAGCTCATTTAAAGCGGCCGATCGCCTTAAATTTTTCAACTAAAAATGACTGTCTTCGATTGTTCTTACGATTGCAAATAGTGTTTCCATATGCTATATATTATCCGGTATCAAGCAATTAAGACGATGTAGTGGTGTTAAAAGACACTTGCTGATCTGCTAAGGATAGCATCGTTTAGTACACATAAATCATAGTACAAAAGATGTTAATGGCCTGCATATAAAAGTCCACCCAATATAATCCTTTAGATTCCGAACTATGATGCCACTATATTGCCCGCGTCTTCTTCCATTTATAAGGCTTGATACTCGGCACTTTGCTGGTGCATATGCTGTAAACGAGTTTTTCTGTTTTCGTCTAATTGTGTGGGTATATATTTTTTCATATAATGTCGTCTTTTATTTTTTATGGTGGCAAACCCATTAATCGACACAGGTACTTAGGCATCATTCGTTTTCACAAAAGCAGCAACTCAACTTAATGCAAAGAGACCGGTCAATAGTTAAATAACTGGAAGGGTTGGGAAGGAAGCTGGAACCTGCAGTTCATGGTTGAAATAATGTTCAAGGTTACAAATACCATTCTAAATTTAATTTAAAGCGCAAGGGTGTTTAAGTCAATCACGGGTGATATGCCAAAAATCAACGTCAATACATCAATGTTATAATTGGCCTTGACTACTATCCCTTTATCATAAAGCACAATATTATAAAGAGATGCCAGCACGGCTCAATCGCACAAGAAACAAATCAAATTGAATCAATCATATTTATGAGTACCAGATTAACCACTAAAATGCCAAACATATCAATGGAGACCCCTAAAACCATTTAACAAACACTTCTTCAAACACACTAAATAAGCGGAAGCGTCCGAAAGGCATTTCAATGGAACAAAAAAACGCCTTTTAGACAAAAGATACAAGGTGTAATTTCTGCTCAAGATGCGGAAATAAGCAGGTTACGAGAATTCATTCAGAAAGAGGGGGTAGCATATGAAACTACAGATCACGAAAAGGTTTCTGAAAATCAAACATTTGCCAATTGTTACCACGGCTTCAATGATGAGTATCAATGGCTAGAGGTTTAATAGCAATGATACCACCGTGTTGCCGATTTTACGGATTGTCAAATACAAATTGTCTGCGCTGTTTCAGAAAAATTACAGATCGGCTTTTTTTTTTTTTTTTTTTTTCAATAAATTCTTCAATTTTAAATTCCATTTTTTCAAAATCAATTATGTTTTATTTTTATCAAATTAATTTTAGTTTTAAAGAATTTTGCTTGACGCAAAAAACTGAAAAAAAAATTTTATGGTTGTCAAATGAATTTTAAGGTTATGTTGTTCGAAAAAGTAAAAAGTTCATTTATCTTTCTCGTCCGCATCGTGCCGCGCCATTCATTTTGTTTTCTCATATAAATTATATGGGACTATTAATTTTTTTTTACTTTGACATTTTAGCGGTGAGGTGTCATTGAGATTAAACCTTAGGTCACATGCAAGTAGGAAATACTTTGATAATCAAACTAAGTATGTACCTCTTCATGGAATAATCACCAACGAGAACACCAAATGAATATAAATTAAAGATAGTCACTTGTAGAACGTTAAAAAAAAATCTTAAGCCTAGTTCTCATTAGTCAAGTTACGTGAATTCGAATAACTTAAATTCAATTCTGCATTCAGATAAATTCAAGGATATTCATATATATTCATTTTATATTAATGTCAATAACTCAAATTTTATATTTTAAATTTTTAAGCTATGCTTACTGCTCTACTTGAAAATAAAAGTTGACAGTCTCAACTCTACTTGAAATTTGAAGTTAAGAAATCAAGTAACTTGACTAATGAGAACGAGGGTTTAGGATAAAAAGTAACGTAACAAAAAATCGAGGACTAACAATACTAGATACAAAATCCTGTATAAAGAAATGTTGGGAAAACTCTTCGAATAAAAATTGTTAGGAAATAAATCAAGAAAGAAAAAATCTTAGTATAAAAAATCCTAGGATAAAGAAGATATTTGGGATAAAAAATCTTTGGATACAAATCCGTGATTAAAAAATAATAGGATAAAAATCCTAGGCTAAAAAATTATAGGGTAAAAATACACTAGTTTAAAAAATCCTGGAATAAAAAATCTTAGGACAAAAAATTTAAGGATAAAAATGTCTATAGGATAAAAAATTACGGAATAACAAATCCAGGATAAAAAATCCTAGCAGCCTGCGAGAGTTATCAAAAACTTTAAAAACCTTATCAAAGCCTCAACAATAATATATGATTTTGGTATGGTAAATCTAGATTCCGGTGCAAAAAATGTAATAAAAAACACCATACTTTATTACATAATGATTTATCGATGGAACTTCAACCACTAACAAATGTAATAGGTAACGCCCAAGAAATCGATGGCAGCATCAGCAGCAACACCACCAGTAACCAAATCGGAAGTTCAGTCTTACCCACTACATTAGTACACATACTGGATGAACTTAACCACAACCAAACATGTCGCGTCCTACTTGACTCCGGGTCACAATGCTTGTTCATTACCGAACGCTGTGCGCAGAGACTACAGCTAAAACGAACCCTCGCCAAACTTGCTATAACCGGAATGGTTGGGACTATGACTGGGTTTACAAGAGGATCAGTTTCTATAACAGTTTCACCATCAAACAAACCCAAACCCAAAATAAAGATTGAAGCATTTGTATTTCCTAAACTAAACACAAAACCTTTGAGTATATCAATCAACCTTGAAGATCTCAAAGGGTTTAAACTAGCTGACCCACATTTCGATAAGGGGTTACAAATTGATATTATTATTGGAGCTTACAAGTTCTTCGATCTATTAGCAGAGGGAAAAATTATTACATCAAATCAATTAGAATTACAAAGGACTGTATTGGGGTGGGTCGTAGTCGGAAAACCAAACATTACACCAGTAATGCAATCCATGACGGTTACACTAAACCATCCTGATAAAAATTAAGATCACCAATTACAGAAGTTCTGGGAAATGAAGTCACTTAACTTATTAACCAAACAGCTCTCCACCGACGAAGAATTTTGTGAAACTCAGTTCAAAGAAATTACCGATACAGATAGCACAGGACGATTTCAGGTACGTTTACCATTTAAACTTTCTCCACAATCATTAGGAAATTCATTCGGAACTGCAGTTCAAAGGATGCATTCCATAAAGAGAAAATTTATGAAGGATAAAGATTTTGCACAATTGTATAAAACGTATACCAACACAGGCAAAACCCTTAAATGATTGCCTAGCCGTCGGTTCAAGAGTACAATCAACATTGTTTGAGATAAAACTACTATTTAGAAAATTTAAAGTAGCATTCACGGCAGATGTAGAGAAAATTGCCCGGCTCAATAAAAAGGATACCAAATATCAGAGAATATTATGGAGGGATTCACCAGACCTACCATTTACAACCTACGAATTGCAAACTGTCACTTATGGCATGGCTAGTGGTTCTTTACCTTGCCACTCGCGCACTGAACGAAACCACAGTAAAATATGCAAAAACATTCGGCAACGCAGCAGACCAAATAAAAAATAGTATGTACGTGGATGATTTAATGACAGGAGCTGACTCAGTGGCAGAACCAATTAAACTAAAATATGAAATCACTACCATTTTGTCTACTTCAGGGTTTAATCTAAGAAAATGGTTAAGTAATGAAAACGATATGCTAACCAATCAGCAACCAATCGACTTAACCAGTACACTTGAAATAGAACCAGCCACATTTGTCAAAGTTCTCGGGTTATACTGGAATCCACAAAGGGATTGTTTTCAATTTCAAGTTAACTTGAGTAACACCCCAATCATAACAAAACGAGGAATCCTGTCTGAGTCTAGTAGACTATTGATCAGGGGATGATCAGCTCCCGCCTGGTTTAACGGCAGAGTGGCTCAATATACGCAATAAATTACCAAAAGTGAAAGAAATCGAGATAGGCAGATACATTCAGACAAGGAAAAGGGGCAATATAGATTTACATGGTTTCTTGGATGCCTCTAAACATGCTTATTCGGCGGTCGTGTATGCTAAAATTGAAAAAGAAAATGGAAATTCTGAAATATATTTATTATCAGCAAAAACTAAGGTAGCTCCAGTAAAACAAATCTCTAATCCCAGGTTAGAGTTATGCGGCGCCGTACTTCTATCACGATTACTAATCGAAATCAAAGAAGGATTAAAAATAAATATTTCAAAGGTTACCGCATGGACGGATTCTTCATTTGTGCTAGATTGGCTGTCTACGCATCCTACCAAGTGGAATACTTTTGTAGGTAACCAAACGGGTGAAATACTTACTACCATGAATAGAGCACAATGGAGACATATAGACTCTAAACACAACCTTGCTGACTGTGCATCTAGAGGATTAGATCCTTTTTCTGCCTTTTTCAACCATCCTCCGTTGGGATTCGAACCCGCAATACCTCCCGATCCAAACCCCGCATAGCTTTGATAAGTTTTTGAATTAAGTCAATTTCAATCTCCAAGACAAAAAGGTAGTTGGTTCAGTTTTTATTAATATCATAAGAGCTTTTGACGTGGTTGATCATGGTTTGGTGTTCAGTGACCAAATATTTAAAGTTATAATTGGGAATTTTTCCAGTGTTCTGTTTCGTGTTAACTTTGTCTTCAATCTGATATGAAATAAACTCAGAAAACTAAAATAACGTTTTTCTTCTAGTTATTATAATCAGCGCTTTAAAATTGACAGTGCTTAAATTCCGACGTGCTGTGACACACGCAACTACAAAAAGTAGCTTATATAAGCACGGTTATATTCTTATACGGTAATCATTCGTAGAGGATTACTGTAGCGGCCATATCACATTGACTGCATGGCTGACATTTTTTCGATTACCCCTTGGGTACTTGTCAATGTGGCAATATAATTGCAGTGTCAACGAAATTTTTTGTTCATCTAATAATTTAATACAACTGTCACGATGCTCTTTTTTGACAAAGGTCGCTCATCTTTATATACCCGTTTATATATATGTGATATCAAATAATCTAACACTGCCTACACTATATCATCGCATTCGACCATTAAATCTTAATGTGCACACGTTATTATTAATGTGGTCAATCAAACTTATATACTCAGTTTTTATTGTACGAATACATAAGAGTTCATATATGTCCATACTTATATGTTTTGTTTACGAACACTGGGAGTATGGTGATGAATAATAATACATATATAATACATAAAATGAAAATTAAAATTTTCGAGCCGGCTCACAAAAAAGCTTTTGATGTTCTTTATACTTTTCTATATTTGATTACATGCTGCTGCGCGTTACTAGCATATAAACATTCAATTTATAATAATTTTTTTTTTTTTTGCAAAATTATGTTTACATTTTACAATTTAATTTTCACCGAAATTCTGAATCATCACGCGCTAATATATCCTCGCTCGGCATATATGTAAAAATATAAAAATATAAAAAATATCCAATCCCAACAAATATGTGTTTTTGTTGTATATTAAATTATTTTTTAATGTTACGTCATGTGTCTGAAATTTTTTTTTGTGCTACGAGTATTAATATATTGGCTAATTTATTTTGGATTTCTTTATGGTATTCTTGAGTTTTTTTTTTTCACTTTGATTTATGATCTCTTTGTACGAAATGTGGATATAATTTTTTAAAATGATAATTGAGTCAAGATGTATACATAAGGACAAGAAAATATAATAATTCTATAATAAATATTAAAAAAAATTTTATGATTTTCTAAGAGCCAAATTGTGTTGAAAATATTAAAATTAATAATTTTTTTTTTATTTTATTTATAGGTTGCCTCCTCGAAGGAGTCCCTTCAGCACCACCAGATGTTCCACCTAGAAATCCAACAATGAATCGTATGAATGGTCGAGTAACGGGTAACCCAAACGATTTGGGAGTAGACTTTGAGCCATCCTGTTTAGTAAGGACACCATCTGGAAATGTTTATATACCAAGTGGAAATATAAGTAAGTGAAAAATATATGTATATTATAAAGAAGAAGAAACACACAAATTTTTTTTTTTACTGTAGGAAAACTAATTTTTGGGAAAATCATATTTTTCCGGAATCAAATGAAATTATTTCCATGTAACACAAAAAAGAAAATTTTTCTTTTCCGGTAAATTACAAAAACGAAAATACCACAATTTAAAAGTATGAGGTCTACATAAAATACATGACTAGAAAATTAAGGTTATGTCTTCTTTGTTGTATAAACGATTATAGGTATATACAAGGATGGTCTTGTAAAAAAGGATCAAATAGTCCAGTGCAACCGGATACAAAATGAATTTACATTAATTGGGCGCAAACTTTTTTCTTGCATTTTTCTACAAAAGGAAATTTATAAATTTAATTTATAAATTCATTATAGTGCAAGTGGATCTGCTAGTCTCAGTCATTTATATCTTAGTTTTATATATAAAGGGTGTCCCAATAAGAAGGTCAGATTTAAAAATATATCCTGTTGTAAAAACAATCCTCCTGTTTTTTTATGGAAAATGATTTCATTCAAATGGGAGCCGCGGCTAGCCTTGGCGTACTCCATTCGATTGGTCCAATTTCTGAGCACATTTTGGATTGTGTGCGGATCTATTTCGGCAATTGTTGTTTCAATTTGGTTTTTAAATGCTTAATTGTTCGTGGATTGCCCGTATAACACTTGTCCTTCACAGCACCCAACAACTAAAAATCCAAAGGCGTCACAACTCCTTGCCGGCCAATTCACGTCACGATTTCGACTGATAATGCAGTCATCGAATTTTTGATTGTAACGCCCGATTAGAAATACGGCCCAATAATTCCGCCACGCCACAAGCCGCACCAAACAATAATGTTTGGATTATCGATCCCCGAATGCGACAATTTCGTTTGTTTACCAACCCACCGAGATGAAAATGCGCCTCGTTCCAAAAGATGATTTTTTGAGCAAAATCAATCAATTTCGCATCAATTTCTCATCAATTTCGAGTTTGTCGCAGGCCCTCACAGCGAATTGAGTTTCAATTGCTGGACCAATTGATCTTTATAGGGTCACTAACGCAAAATTCGTTGCATGGAAGACCGGCTGATGTTCATTTCCGATGCACGATGACAAATTGATGTTTTCGGCCGTTGGCGCCCATTTTCAGCAACCGCGGCGATATTTTCGGCTGAACGAACACGACGAGCACGGGTACGCGTATCACGCACTTTATGCGTTAGGTGTGAGTCCCGTGTTTTGACCAAATTTTGTACGTCATTTTCTTGCGATTTCGAACCAATTGTCTTTGTTGTGGAAGTACATTTCCAATATTTTCCACTTTTGTTGGAGCATTAAGCGACTCATTTTGTCAACTAGAAATAATATACTGAGTTTCTGTCAAAGAAAAAATAACATTAGTGTTACCAGGGCCAAAATAACCGATATGTCTAATCTGAACCGGTTATTGGGACACCCTATATATGAGTTGGTGTGTTTGGTATATCAAAGAGCATTTATGATATAAGCCGCAGCAATATTTACTGGTGTGCGATTTATTTTTGATAGTGTGCGTTACCGAAATTCTCGATGGATATGTTTGGGCATAATCTTCCTATTAGCCGCAATACACCTAAGCATACTTTATTTTTTTATTGGGTTACGCTTTACTTCCATATCTACCTTTAATACAGATATGTACTTAAGAACTTGGAATAGTTACATCGTGTAATAGCATTAGTGGAGAGGCGCATTTGTTAATTATAGATGTATACCATGCTTTGATTCATTTCCGTTGACTTTTATTCGCCAAGTCCTTAAACAGTTCTCAATTTTATTTCGATTGTTTTGTAATTGCTTTGAGTCAGTTTGGGAATTTTTGTGAGGCACCACAATGTTGATGTATTATCACCAAATGCTAATATTATAGCTTCATTGGAAATACGCAGACCAACTGTATGCAGACTATAATAATTACAATAGCTTTTAATTGGGTTCAGCCTTCAAACTTTTCTCATGTGTATGTCAATTGGCCTGGAATAATCAAGCCCAATCTTCGAAACGGCCTGTTTTGCTTCACTCTAAAGGAAGGTAGATCACTCATCAGCTGCTGCTGTAATTTTGCTTTATTTTGGACAAATGTTGCTCATTTGTGAGCTACCTTTCAAACTACATCACAGAAGACCAAGATCCAGTAGGTTTGGTGATATTCGAAATGTAACAATTAGTTGCTAAGCAGGGCTAGCTTGGTCTTGGCTGAAATTAATGAAATCTTTACAACATTGTTAGCTGTAGCGTAATCCTCTCTGATGCGTCAGTGAATCCATGCAGCTCCGTTGTGTTGTCTTGACTGGTTGACAACCAGCGTGGAATTTTTATATTTGTATAAATTTGGTAGCTCGTTGTGAAGTATCAGCCAATGCTTCTTTGGAGCCAGAGACTTTGAAAAAGTGTCTTAATCTGGACAATGGATGGTGCTATAGGCATCCTTATAGATCAAGATCCAGTAGGTTTGGTGATATTCGAAATGTAACAATTAGGCAAAACAACAAGGTACCCTATGTTCCAATGATGCCCATTAAAATTTATGCCAGCTGGAAAATTGTATGGCAACTTTCTCTAAGAAGTTAGGTAAAGTTTATTCTTGTGATACGCAGATATTGTGCGCACCCATTATCTTGTTTTTTAAACAACCAACTTGGACCATTCCACTACAACGAAAAGTTGGTAAATTCACTTAGTGATATTCCACGTGAAGCACAATCAGCCGGGTTGTACTGCAGAGAAACGAAATTCCACCGATATCGACTAATTGCTGGCGAAAGATGTGAAGAAAGCAAGTTAAAAACTATTTTGATGACTACCTCCAGTGCCTTTTAAATCGTTTTCATATAAGTCTTGTTAACAAAATTCTGGCCGACGTGTTGCTTAGCGGGGCTAGCTTGGTCTTGGGTGAAATTAATGAAATCTTTAAAACATTGTTAGCCAATGCATTTTTATCAGCCAATGCTTCTTTATCTCACTTGGTATTTAATTGTCCCAGTTCAGTTTTTTGAACCAGAGACTTTATAAGAATACCATAATCTGGACAATGGATTTTTTTGATCTCAATAGATCAAAAACCAGCGGGGCCTCCGAAGTTACTACAAAGTAGAAACTTTTGTTGGATATCCATTTGGACAATTAGGAGCCCAGTCTGATACAAACTGTACAATCTGGGAACTGAAAACTTTCACCTCGTTGATTGAATCCGCGCTAGTCATAATATCACAACATAAATGTCATCCTTGATAAGCGATCAGAAGGGAGGATGCTTCCTGAAATTTAATTTGATTCCTGAACCCATTCTAAAAGTCACGGTTTTGATCTTGTAGACGTTAACGTTATGGGAGATGGGCTACTTCTTCATAAAATCATCTGATATTTCTGGTCTTCTGGTGCTACAAGTATTTGCCGAAACACAAAAAAATTGCTAATCGCTACAATGCTCAACAAGTTGATTACGCATCAGAATCTCCAAATACTTAGATAAACATGGTAAAAGACTGGTAGGCCGTATAAATCATAATGAGGTGATTCGATCACTTTTGTTTGCCTTCCATTGTCTATAACATAAGGTGTGAGTCTTGGATAATCAATATGTTGGAAATCATGATATTGGAGAACGTTACAGTTTCTATGATTTACTTTTACCTTATATGAGAAGTATTAAAGGTCTCAGTTATTTCAACAAAAACGTATTCAATTTTGGGATAAGCCTACATTTATGTCAATAAATGTTATATAGCTATGGAAAACTTAGCTATGTAAAACGCCACACCACGTTGAGAAATTTCAACTGACTTACTAATTATGCTATACACCGAAACCATACTTTGCTTACATCCACACCGCTCGAAGTATTTCCAGAAATTTTTCCTGTTTGTAAAGACTTCTTGCATTCAGTTTGCACATATTGAACTTCTTTTCAGTGTAATTTGAAGTAAAGCAATTTTTCTATAGTCTTAAAATTCGGAACATTCTCTTTTTGGTCTCGTGTAGCATGTAGCTCTAAATGTTTTCATATGGTGAGAATACTACCCTTATATGGGAAGCGAAAGCATTTTTTCATGACTTATCGCCTAAATTCCGCTTGCCATTGACAAAATGTCGAACAAAAGTTTGCCGGCCATTTTTTCCTCGATTTAATTTTCATTTTATAAGCGACGATCTTTGCTGTTTCCAATGCTGTTAAAGCTGTTTGTTGGGGTTTTTTGTATTCATTTTTTGGATATTAATTCAGGAAGATTCAATTGGCAAATCAAGACATTATTCTTTAGGTGTCATCATTCTTAAAGTCCATTGGTTAATGTTTCAAAGCCAATGTGTCTTCATGGATTTTGTTAGTGGCTTCATCAACCGAGAATTATTAATATACCATTCTAAATAAAAATTAAAAAGTTAAACGCAAGATGGCTCTACAATGTTTTTGCATTAAGATTTTAGCCTTTAAACTCTCAAACTTAAATTGGTTCAACAGCTGCAAGTTAGTTGACCGTTTACAATTCTGAAGTGTGGTTTTTAGAACCATGAAAATGTGCTTAATGGATTCAGTATTATCATTTTCGGTGTCGAACCTCTTTGGGTACAGTTAGTTTAGAAATCGGTAAACTAAGTAATCAAATGTGACTTTCCGCATTTCTATTTTAGCAACCTAGTTCACACCGTTAAAAATTGTTTCAGATTTTGGATGGTGTAAGATAATTAATAGTTTTTGGCCTATATAAGGTTGTCAAACATATGTCTAGTTATGTTCAAATATCATATTTAACAAACAATAGAATTCGGTGACATTAATCAAACCACACATCAAATTAAATAAAATTAATAATTAATTTATTTTAATTACAATTTCGTTAAATGAATTTTAATGTTATATCCATTATTGCCCAAACTATATATGAATATGTGTATATTTAGCAATGGCATACATGACTAATAATCATCATATTGCAAATTATGTATTGTGTGTTGAATTAACAAAACATCTTTTTTAGTTTAAAAATCATAAATCAACAAAAATATGATCGAAAAGGGTACAAAAACCAAATCAACCAATCCTTTTTATAGCAACAAAAAAAATGTATCACTTATCATCGTTTTATGTTTTCCATTCTGAAAATATGTGATGAATAAATTACCATCGCAGATATATGTACATGTATCTCCTAAAAAAATAATATATTTTCATCCAACAAAAAATATGCAGCTTACCAACTTATGAGAATATTATAGTTAGGTATCTGCAATCTGAAAAGCAGAATAAGTGCAATACACTATGGGAATGGATATTGTTGTACTACTCGTATGTTGATTAAATTCTGGCTGCTAGAAATGATTCATATCAGTTATGTATATGTGCATATCGACTACATGCATACGATATATATACACATACGATGTGTAGTTCTGAAACAATTTTGGATTTCAAATCAGATGAATAAAATGAAAAAAAAAAAAGTCTCACACAGGGTACCTGGTATATTTATTGGATGAGTGAGGTAAAGGTTTATGATGTCTACATCCGATAGCTATAGGTTATTGATGTGTCATTTCATTTTAACTGGAATGATGTGTGATTCAATAAATATTGAGGTTACTTCCTTTCAAAGGTCACACTTGCTATTCGATATGGTATAACAACTTTAATATCAAAACCCAATTTTTTTGCATACACGGAAGATTTTAAATTTTTTACATTTTTAAAATTAACAAAAAATATATCATGTATCCAAAATCTTTGTAGATAACTATAGTAACCAGTCAATTGTTTATATATCATTTTTCTAATTTTGCAAAACAGCCAATTTGTCTACGAATTTATGGTCAGCATATATGATAAATTTAGCCTGGGAAGAAAAATCTATTCTGTAATGCGTAGTGAATTAATAATGTAAACAAGTGATACAGTTGGTACATTTGGATTTAGTATTGCTAATTTAAAGCAGTCGACTAAATGTGTAAAATCCTTGGTGGAAAATTAATTGACTCGAAGATAATGCATTTATTCTAGAAGTAAAGAGATCTTTCATACATGTAAACTCATCATCACATTGTACCATACTTCATCTTGTCGATGTTTACAAGGTTAGTGGACGTATGATATAAAGCATGGCTGTCATCCATTATAAGCAGTGACAGTGAATTTGAGGTATCGAAAACTCGTTACTTCTCAAAATGCGTCTGCTGGTCTCTAAATCCTGTAATCATATAATGTACTTTGTTTTAGGCTTATTGATTTGGAGACGGATCCTTCAATAAAATAATATGACTGCATTATCCTGTCAGTTGACTGATTCGGAGGAAATCCTCTAATATTATGAGAGACACTATTTATACACTATGCCATGTACCATGGCGGCCACTCCTTAGACGTTAACTATAGAACTAAAATGATTGACAAGTTAGCTAGTCGCATGTATAAAAGTAGCCTAGATAATCAAATATCGACAATGCAAATCCAAAACAGGGATTGTGTCTATACGGGACTAGAAAAAATCTAACATCAAGATTGCCGAAGTTATCTCCACTGAAAAGCTACTTTGAGATATAATATGTGGTTTTCACCATATTATAAATGCAATGCCTTTAACTGCGTTTATAATTGTTTTTATTTGCCTTTTGAGAGCCCTATAACGACGCTAGTCAGTTTTCAACAAAATTACAACAATTTCATTATCAGAGCAAAACTGAGCTTTGCTTCACACATTTGACATCTGAATAATAAAATATAACGACTACCACATAATCGTCGTTATAATGGTGACCCCGACGTTATATGCAACTTAAATGCAGCACTTCTCGTGATTGATTCTTATACTCTTAACTCGACATGGGTTTGCTTTTTAATACAACAAACCAATTTAGAGTTCTCCTCTAACACTGGGTATCTGCGAGATCGTGATGGCTTTCACCAAGAGTATAGTTAAATTTTACATAAGAGTGAAGTACTCATTATGGCTCAGACAGCTACCGAACTTTCTTCACTTAGCGTTAGTTCCAGTTGCCCCACCAAGTTCAACTGACATCGGAAAATCTCCCAAAACCTGCACACAAACTTTACATGCTTTTAGACCAACCGACCAACATAACCAGAATCACTGGATTATTTTCCATACAAGACAACAAGCACATTACTATAATAGTAGACCCAATGTCGAAGAAATTATGCTAAAGTTAGAAAATATGTTTAAAAATGTTAACCATAGGACTCGCAGTCGTTCACGAGGCCAACAATCTCCACAAGATAGAGATTGGTCGGATCCGCAACCATGCCAAAATAAAAATTTGCTAGTACCATCGAAAATACGGAAAATAAGCTCAAAGATGTACAAGACCATGCAACTTTCAAAATAAACCTATTGTTCAGACAATGGATACTGCACAAAATACTCCAAACCTAAAATATCTCAAATCCAGATCTAGTCTAATCGGTTGCTAATATAGCACCATAATATATACCTACGGCAGCAAATTGCTTCAGGTAAATATAGGACTAAATCGAGAGTTCAATCTTTTTTTTTTTTTTTTTTTTTTGTTTCTGAACTCTGCAATCTGTTCTGGGGCCGAAGCTCTCCCAACTCTTTCGCAGTTAATTTTTAACGTCCTACCTTACGCCGTCACCAGCCAAATTGAGGACGCACGAATACAGGTTCGATTTTAAATCCATCTGCACATTGCATTGCTCCAGCCAGCCTGCACTGACATGGACGATGGTTCGGCCCATGGATTCTGCACTCCAACGGGGGGTCATAGTTGTGTTCATCGTCATCACCGATCGAAATCAGGTGATTAAAAATCCCTTTTGCAACCCTCCCCCGTTGGTATTCGAACCCGGTACCTCCCGTCCCAAACACCACAGCTTTAACCACTGCGCCAATTGCTCGGTGAGTTCAATCTTACTTTTATCTTATAAGATATAGCAGCAGTGGATCGTCAGATTATAGGCACCAATTTTCTAAGTAAATTTGATCTTCTGGTTAACCTCGATTGTCAATTAGAGCTCGGATGCTATTTAGCCTCAGTAACACCGTTTAAACGTTTCAAAGATTAATTAACGAAATTGTCCAGAACCTAAACATTGTTTTTGTCTACTTTGACTATATACTTGTGGCAGTACAAACTGAGAGAACACAAACAGGACTTCGCAAAATTCGCAAAGTTTACTCGAAATGTATTTTCAGTGTAAGCACACTTGACTGACTTATTCACAAAATTACTCCAAATGGTATTCTGCCGTCCGAATATGGAATTAATGCCATTAAAGCATTCCCTGATTTTTCTCAAAGAAATTATCGAACGCTGAAAAGAATTACTCGATAGGGAATTATTAGCAATCTACCGCGCTATTAAAAAATGTCAATATGTTATTGAATGTCGGGACTTCATAGTTTATACCGAACTTAAACCACTGACAAGAACAATTCTATCTAAAACTGAATGAAATCCACGACAATCACGTCATCTGGATTTCAAAGACAATGTGGTTGCTGAAACTTTATCACAAACAACCGACCACAAAACTATCACAGTTGAGACTAACTTCGACTACAACACAATTGCTAAGTCACAAAAAGCAAACCTAGACTTCAGAATTTTTTTTCTGACGGTAATTTTATCATCTAACATCTTCCACAACACCAGCGGTTTTACTTCTCACCGAGGACAACATGTTGAACTCCCGTAATTCTTCGACCATCGGTTACTCCTTAATCCATCGGTTTATTCAACAATGAAAGCTGGCCATAAAAATCCGCAACGATATATATATACCTTTCCTATCTTTGAAATCTATGTCTTAAATCCATGTCATCCTTTGTGGTTTTTATCGAAGCCCAAATAGTCCAAACAACGCCTACTCATTAAAGATTTGATTCTCTATCAGACTCCATTCAACGCATTCTTAAGAAATTACAAAATGCTGAAATCGCTGAGGCGAGTGATTTCAGTGTCTATAGTGACAAATAGCTTCCATAGTTTAATACCGTAACACCGGCTGAATGAGGCAGCTAAAATGTTAGCAGCTTTAAAACAAGCAAAACAGGCCATAGATCAGCCTATAAGAATACCAGAGCGGGTCAACTATTCAGTTTATCTTAAATCCGTTTTTAACATCTCATGCTGACCGAGCAATTGGCGCAGTGGTTAAAGCTGCGGTGTTTGGGACGGGAGGTACTGGGTTCGAATCTCAACGGAGGAGGGTTGCAAAACGGATTTTTCATCACCTAATTACGATCAGTGATGACGATGAACACAACTATGACCCTCTGTTGGAGTGCAGAATCCATGGGCCGAACCATCGTCCATGTCAGTGTCACAGGCTGACTGGAGCAATGCAATGTGCAGATGGATTTAAAATCGAAGCTGTATTCGTGCGTCCTCGATTTGGCTGGAGACTTACGCCGTCAGGGCGTAGAAGGACTTTAAAAATTAACCGCGAAAGAGTAGGGAGAGCTTCGGCCCCAGAAAAGATTGCAGGGTTCAAAATCACAAACAAACAAACAAAATTCTCATGCTAAAAATACAATATCTTTGTCAGTTTCCCTTTAGGAAATTCGGACCATCGCCTTATTACAGAGGAATTTATAACGTCGTGGTCATGCGTAAAGAACGTTCCTCCTAAACCTGCCGATTATGGCATTATACAAATGTGGCCTGGATAGGAATGATCAAGTTTCTTCAAGAGTTCAAATACCACTCTAGTTATTCCTTTGGTGATACTGATAGTGCAGCCATATTCTGAAAATTTAGCTGAATTTAAGGCGACAAATCGCGGACCCTTCGAATTATCGTCCAACTGCCATAATCAATTACCAGCCGATGAAATATTTGGAAGATAACCATCCAATTTCTGATGATCAGAATGATTATGGCAGAGGGCGTTTAGCAGGTGACTTAATTAATGTTGTCTCTGAATGATGGAACAGGATTTTGAATTTTCTTCTTTGCCGCAAAATTCAAGTGAGGTATATAGCGCGAATTCTGTTCCACAACAAATTTCAGTCCTGTATTTTATCTGATCGGACTGAGGGCAATCCACTATTTTTTTTTGACTGGTGAATCGAGCTTGGCTACGTCTGACACATTAAGGTTCTCAACTTGACTATTTTTAAGAGAGTATTTTACTCTATGTGCGATTTAGATCGCATTCCTCTTCAATTAGGGGCTTAGTAGAATTATAGTTGGTTTCTTTTTTCGATTTTAAACTATAATTTTTAAGGACATCCCTTAGTATTTTTATGGATTGTGTAGGGATATTTCAAAAATTCAGGTATTCAAGTATATTTTTCTACTAAGTATTTAGATTTCGATTATCGGATTTAATATACGTAGAAATAGCTGACCACCTACTACTCCGTAAATATGTTTTCTTAGATGACTTATACTCGGCTCACTACTATTTCGTCCTGTTTAGGTATGTAAGTTGCACAATCAAAGCGCTTATACTTAAAGTAAAGGCTTCATCTCAAATTAACGTAATTGGCTTAACAAAACCCGCAATTCAACCCGCATTTTCAACACAAGGGTTAACACTTAAAAAAGGATCCCTTAAAAAGATAAATGCAGGAGTTCACCGAGTTTGGGAGGAAGATCTATTGTTAAATTTTAGAGACGATTGGCTTTTTAGCAATAAATTGAAAGCTTTCAGTTTGCTTTTAAATTGCTACATTTTTAAACCAATATGAACCTATGTCGTAAACTTTTGGGCTGTGCTCAATTTGGTAAGAAGACTTTAAAATCAGACATAACTTAACACTCTAGTTGGCATTAGGTAAAGCTGTGGTTTTAATAACACACACAACAACAATTTGTTCAGCTTTTGGTCTAATGTGGTGTTCCAAGTTCAATCTTGAATCGAAATGCAATCCGTGATTTTTAGTAGATTCAGCTTGGGGAATTTGTACCCCATTAAATAATGTATGGAGGTTGCTATTTTTGTGCCGCAACACATATGTTACATGGACTGATTTCAACTCGTTCAGCTTTATTTTTAAATCGCTGGTCCATAGGCTGATTTTATCGAGTGCTTGGTGTAAGTATTCAACTGCTTGCTTCTGCGATTCACTTGCTGCCAATACTACAGTATCATCAGCAAAGGTTCCGATGGAAGTTGTTTGCATTATCAGTATAGAGAAGATATAGGAAAGACTTAATACGCTACCCTGGAGCACTCCCGCTCCGGATGGGTAAAACTTAGAGTATGTATCTTCGTATGATACTCTAAATTTCCGTTTGGAGAGATACGACTCGAGCAGTTGACAGTAATTTTATGGCATTATTTTACTTATCTTATAGATGAGACTCTCATGCCATACTCTATCGAAAGCCTGTGATACGTCTAGAAATATGCCAGGGTAATATTTCTTTTATTCAAAAGCATGTTCTATCTTTTCGGCCTGTATGATGCCTTAAAACACTTAGGCCCATATGTAAGTCGAAAGCAAGCATTATATATATATATAAGTTAACATAATAACTGCTCTCTTTGATAACTCCTTAAACAGAATAGGGGAAATTTCGTCAATTCCAGTCGATTTTTTGGGATTCAGATTCGTATCTATTTCTTGTGCAACTTCTAGTGGGGTCACACTACTAATATTTAATGGAGATCTATAGACTGGTTTGGGATCAATTCTAGATTGAATATCATGTGGTTGATATACTGATGCCAGATGTTGTGCAAACAGTCCAACTTTTTCATCATTACGACGAACCCATTCTCCATTTGTGTTCCCTATAGGTGGCACTTGGATTATGTGTCTCTGGTTTCTTTTAGTCAGTTCACTTTTATCAGATCATAAATCTTCAATGGATTGATCTTTTGTACATCTTTCTCCCTTAATATGGTTGTGACCTCTTTGACTGCTTCTCGTTTAGAGTTAATAAAATAAACCTTCAAATGCTTATTAAAAATGCTAATATATTGATTTCTTACTATATTGGGTCTTCGTGCGGGCAGTAGATCGCTCCTAAGGTTAGTTCAGCATCACTATGGTTCATTGTATATGGTAGCATGCATAAATGGCTCTTTAATTTTCTCTCGTTGGAAATGTAAGATATTTTGTTTAATTAAGATTGCTGTCCCTCCTCGAGCACGACGACTGGAATGCAATGTCCAATAAGCTTTATATCCCATAATTTTAATAAAGTTTTTCTCTGTAAAATGTGTCTCTGACATTAAAGTTACGTCTATATTGTTTATTCTTAGAAAAATATCTAGTTCTTGGGCTCTTGCAATAAGCCCGTTAGCCTTCCAGGCTATTATACGTATATAGGAACGTTACATTTATTTACTTTTTATTTTTGGGCGTTTTGTTTGATAGCTTCGAATTATCACCCTGTTGGTTTCAAATTTCAAATTTGTTGGTTACTCCTATAAATCAAACCTCGAAGATAAATAAATAAAGCAGCACTCTTATTGTGAAGAGACTCAAAACACTTGATGGATTTAAGATGTAATTTTGTTACGCACTTGAAAAAAAACGAAATCGATAACTAATCATAAATTAGAAGCCAACACATCACATACCAACAACTAAAATTACATCATCGCAATCAAAAACCCATCACATACGAATATAGAGTACTGTGTAGGAAAATCCTTGGACCTTAGTGATTCGGTAAATTTTCTTTTGGCCACAGTATAAATACTTGCTCATTAATGCTATTTTAAAAATATAGAGTCTGGTCTGATTTCATTGCACAATACTGTATATATCAATTTTCAACACATGTTTGTGGGTAAACGGTCATCATCAAATAAATTATAAGATCGTCGCCTCTTCAACATATATTCAACATAATATAATTTTTTTCATTTGATTTATGAATGTACATGCTGTCATTCCAATAAAATTAAATATAATTTATGTGAGACGATTATTCTAAAAAATAATAAAACGATCGATATTAAATTTCTTAACACGATCGTTTACAAAAATTTATGTGGTTCAAAACTATTGTACTAACGATAAATATACAATAACGTCTAACTACTAAATTTCTAATCAACAACTAATAAAAAATTTAAATATTGACATTAATTTGTCATGTGTAAATATTTGTATATGTTTACCTTATAAAGCCGGCTGTATAGCATAATTATATCGAATATATACACAGAGGCGGTGCGCTTTAGTGGCGAGTGGTGCTCTCTTAGATTTAGTTCCTTATACTCTTATGACGCTTCTAATCTAAACAGGCAAATGAAACAGCTTCTAATATTTAAATGGATACAAACTGGAATATGTTGCCAAAACCTTACCAGCAGATGGTCGAGTTTTGAATTTTTTTTGTGGTGATTCACCATCGCCCATTTTGTAATTCATTTGCTACTTTACAACCACGGTAATTTATTTAATTAATTATTGGCCGTCCAATTATTACCAGGTCGCGCCTGTTTTTATCGCTTTCGGTCTTTTTTAATAATATTGACCGCATCTTGAATATCTAAACCTTAATGTTGGAACTCTGCTATTATGTCATTGCTTTGAGAGGTATGGTGTAGCCCTCTAGCCATAACTTTAATTGTTCTGATTTAATTCTCTAATTTAGGAACTTTATTGCACTGAGTTGTTGCATTACTTGATAAAAATTTCCGGGTTACTTGCTGCTTTTCTAAAATATACTGGCGATTATTCCGGTAAATTTTTTGTTCGAATTCTTCTTTATATTTGGGGGGGAGGAGAATACGCAAGTTAGAGGAATGAAACCTACCTAACAACAACTTCCTAAACAAAACGAATAAAGAGACTAATACGAAGGTCATAAAATACAGATAATCTATATCCTAAAACAACACTCGAATAAGGAAAAATATGATCAAATTCTCAAACCAAACCTGGTGCAAGCATTGAATCATCTTTGGAGAATATCCATATTTAATTGAAGCATGCCAAACGAAACTATCCCACCATTAACAAACTGAAGCAAAAGAAAAGACATAGACATTCGCCTCTTAAATTGGCTATCCATGAACCCCACAACTTTATACAAACAACTAAGCATTCCAAACATCCTTTTACTAATACCAACTAAATAGTCACTCCGAGTCAGTGTTTTATTAAAAACTAACCCTAAATCCTTAAAAATATTTGAAAATGGAATGGGAGAGCCGTCAAAAAACTATAAGGGACCCAGTCCTAGACCCTGAGGTTCTCCGAAAGTAATAGGAAAATCAGACAAAATGTTACCGAAAAAAACTGCTTGAGCTTGATTAGAAAGGTAGTTGAAAATCAAATTAGCAGCAGAAATTAAACATTTAAACAAAAAGCTCTTCAAAAGCCTTTTAAAGAGAACTTAAAATACTCATCGGCCGGTAATGAGACAATTCTGAAGGACTACTAATCTTTGCGATTGGAATTATCTTACTAAGCTACCACTGGTCTGGGAAAGAAGAAGATGTGAGGATAAAATTGAACATATGCAACAAGTATTTTAAAACGAAAGGCAAAGTCGTTTCACGAATTTTAAATTCACATTATCCAAACCAGAGGATTCCGATTTAACCTTACAAATAGCGGAATTTAAATTATTTAGTGAGCTATTTAAAAACGCAAAGCGCCAGTGCTACTACTGGGGTTCTTTAAAACTACTCTTGTATATACCGAGGCCCAAATTGCGAACATTAATCCAAAAAGTCATAGCTAGCCTAATTAATCCTACAACCCTATTCCGAGTCTGAATATTTGTCAAATGCGACTGATTACTGGGATATTTCCATAAACGATATTTACTAATTCTAACACAAATCGCATTTGAACCATCCTGGAACAACCAGGGTGGAGATTTCGATTTAAATCTAATTGTTTTCAGTGGAACAGACCTTTCAAAGGCCGAGCTAATACAATAATTGAAACATTAAATTTGACTAGAAGAAAAACTAGTCGGAGTCGAATAGCAATCAACAGAAAAAACTAAAAGATCGTGATGTGAGCCTATTCCGAGGGACAACTGATTGAAAACACAAATGAAACTTTTGGAAAATGATATAACTTGATCAATAAGTGAATAAGAGGCACCGAAGTGAATAACAGTGTTAAATACCGATAAGTTAAGACTATTTAAAAGATTCAAATAATCTTGAGAGAATGTGGATTTTAGTAGAACGTCAAAATTAAAATGACCTGCTATATAAACTTAATCGAGTTTACAAGTGCTTGCGCACTTTTTCCCGCCGACACAGGGTATCCATACCCTGCACTGTACAATTTTTCGTTAAATATAAACTCTTCATAATGGATTTCTTTGTTCTGGGTTTCCCACGCATATAAACTGATGAGAAAAATAAATTTCCAACGCAGTATAAGGGGTTATACTTATGGCGTTATCTAGGATGTAGCGCATCCAATGTTATGTGACAAATATTGAAAAATTAAGTGTTGAGTGTGTTGGTGATGTTAATATATCAATTGAAAACCAGGGCTAATATGCTTTCGATATCAAAAAACAGTCACATTGGACAGTGTATTTTTTATGAAAGTGCTTGCTCAATTTTTAATAAAAGTTATCAGCTTTTAGCCAGAGCAAAATTAATTGATGGCGTATATAAGTTACCGGTAGCCATTGTAAGTTATGGATTATTGACTAAAACAAATTTGGACCTCGTAACGTGGTATAGAAAGTTGGAACTTTCTCAAGGATATCAAAACAAAATGGAAGACTACGATTAGAGTATAATTCGGTTAAAAGCTCGTTTAAAGCCATTTGGTTAAAACAGTTCTGCGAACAATTTCATAAATATTTCATTTAATGGTCCAGTATCTATATGGTGTGACAACATGGGAGCAATATACATTTAGCTAAACATGATGCTTATCAAGCCCACTTAAAACACATCGATATAAGACATTATTTCATACGGGATAACGTTGATAATGCTATTGTATAAATTAACTACCTGGCAACTGACAAAAGGGTAGTAGATATTTACACAAAGGCGATACCTGCAACAAAACAAAAATGTAGTATATCTAGCATTTTGGATTTATCTCCGAAAATAATAACCAATGGACTATCATCGTCCCTTTAGAGATCGCTGCACCCTTCATGCGTAGGATCATCATTCAGGACGTGAACTATATCCTGTAACTGCCGATAACGTCGCGTTTCCGCTTTATAATATATGAATTTATCAAGCGCATGACTCAAAAATTCTGTCGGGGTCCAACTCTTACACCCAAACATGCTAATTAATCTGATTCACACTTTGTAAATTATCAGGTTGTTGCCAATTGACACGAAATTTTTTTTAAAAAAATCAGAATTCTTTGATCGATGCGAAGGATTTTAGAAAAATAACGGCTTTGATTTTCAAATATCAAGAATCTTTCGCCCTTGGGTAGCACAGAAGAAACTGTAATTAAAAATGTTAGAATGTAAGACTTTCATGTATTAAAAATGGAAATTATAAGGCTATATATACCGTCAATTTGTTCCGAATAATCAAAGATGTGTGTGGCTGCACATTGTCATGATGGAACACAACTCCCTTTCTGTTGGCCAATTCTGGACACCCTTTCTGGATAGCTTCGTTCAAACGGTCGAATAGTGCACAGTGTTCCAATCCCACCAAACACCCAACATAACCTTGTTTGCCGTCAATCCAGGCTTTAAAGTCGTTTGTGGGGCAGCCTTTGACATTGAGCGCTTGCATTTGATATTCTCGTATTTCACCCATTTTTCATCGTCTGTAATGATTCGCTAGAAAAATAGTTCGATTTCGTTGCGTTTCAGTAGCTTTTCACTGATGTCAATTCGGTTAATCAAATTTCTTTGCGTTAATTCATGTGGCATCCAGACATCGAGTTTTTTTAGCCTGCTCTTTTCAAATGATTTCAAACTGTCATGTGGTTGATGTTTATTGCCTCTGCTATTTCCTGACGGCTTATTTCATCGACTTATTCAGTGACTGGAAAACCTTTTATATGACCTTATGAAATACATACAGACTCCAGCGCGAAAAAATTAAATGGAGCAGTTCTCCTAACAGAAACAATCGAAGAATTTCATGTTGTTTGTTGTTTAGTCGGAAAACTACTGATGTCAAAATGAATCTTAACGAGGTCACAATTATGAGCTTAAAGCTCTTGTTGTAGTAGAATCATTGTCAAAGTTCAAAGCTTATACGACTAGGTAAAATATTATACCACGTCATTAAAACGTAACATATCGCTAAGGGTCGCTAGATATAGTGCCTTAGATTATTCTTATTCGATTTCAATGTAAAACATCGACAAGGGAAAAGTATAGCGCACGTCGACACCCTAAACCTTAGCCTAGATTAAAAGTCCAAGGGAAGTCAAGCCTGCGAGTATAGATATTTTTAAAGTTTGTTCTATGCGTTGATATGAGCTTTGGGTTGAGCTCTTGTGCAGTCTAACAAAATACAAACTTCGACATGCAACATAAAACACCGACGACATACAAAGTGGGTGACAACGTAGTTCTATTTCGCGAACAACCTTCTACAGGAGAAAGCAGAAAATTAGTTCGACTGTTTCTTGTTCGTTATAAGATGACGGCTGTCTTATATGAAATAGATACATAGTTAGAGAAAACATCAACGTTTAAAGGTATGCGATTTTAGCAGACCACCTACTATGTGATTAGTCATTTCTCAAAGAAAATGTCGACGATTCGGGTTATGGAGTCAGAAAACAGAGAACAGTCTTAGTATCAGGATGGACGAATATAAAATTCAACTGTTTAAATAAAACAATGCCGCAGAGATTTTTCGTTTACGAATTTGCTTAAGGATGCTGTTAACAAGGACCGTCTTGTTGTTCCGTGCAACTGTGAAATATTTTTTCTTGACAGGTTTTTTATTATGTTGCCCGATAGCTTCTCAACAAATCAATTTGTTTTTGGTTTTATTTATATCATAACTTCATAGTGCCATTAGACTAGGGTGCCACTGAAATTAAAGTTTCCTCCACCAAATATGCAAGGCTATAGACTGTCAAAATTTGGATTTTTTTCGAAAAATCAAGATTTTTTAAAACGTAATTTTGGTTACCTAGAACTTTCTAGACCGTCCTATGGGTCAAAAAAATCACTCTTAACTCATTATTAACGGAATTCTACTCATTTTACATCAAAATAAAATTGAAAATTTTGTCTCAGATTTTCCCAAATATGCAAGGCTATAACAGACTGTCAAAATTTGGATTTTTATTTTCGAAAAATCGAGATTTTTTTAAACGTAATTTTGGTTAACTAGAACTTTCTAGACCGTCCTATGGGTCTAAAAAATCACTCTTAACTCATTATTAACGGAATTCCACTCATTTTACATCAAAATAAAATTTAAAATTTTTTCTGAGATTTTCCTAAATAGACTGTCAAAATTTAGATTTTTTTTTCAAAAAATCAAGTTTTTTTAAACGTAATTTCGGTCACCTAGAACTTTCTAGAGGTCCAAAAAATCACTCTTAACTCATTATTAACGAAATTTCACTCATTTTACATCAAAAAAAATTGAAAATTTTGTCTCTAATTTTCCCAAATATGCAATATGACTGTCAAAATTTGAATTTTTTTTTCGAACATCAAGATTTTTTAAACGTAATTTCGGTTACCTAGAACTTTCTAGACCGTCCTATGGGCTCATGAAATCACTCTTAAATCATTATTAACGGAATTCCACTCATTTTACATCAACAAGGTTTTTACCAATTGTACGTTCAGATACTGATTGATAAGTTTGTCAGGGTAAAATTTCAACAGAGCAAAAAAAACGATTAACCTTTCCTCACCGATAGCTACATGTTACGAGTTCAAATTTATATGTAGGCCACCCGGTATATATCCCGCCCATCGAACGTCTAAAAGTTAAATGAACTTGGAGACTGCACATAATTCCCATGTCACATTAAACAAAAAAAAATTAACATATGCGATAATTTATTCAACACAAAACGTACGGTGATAAAATTTAGTAATTAAAGAAGGTATTTGAGTTTAGAAGACATAAGACATTTTTTTATGGATTAATCAACCAATGTGTCCGTATCAGTTTACAATATTCACATCGTATAGTATAGTTTGGTATATGTATATGCAGTCAACCCGTTGAAAATATTAATGCTACCATCTTAATAACTTTCCGCGTTGGTTTTATAAAAAAAAAATAAAAAAATTTTTTTTGTGTCATCGTCTTATTTATGTATGTAGTACATATGAAAAATTGCAGTCGTTATATTATACACTAAAATGGAAATATATTGTGGGGGGATGCAAGAAAAGTGAAATTGATGTGTTATATTATTATATTCATTGCAGAATTATGCTAATTTTATATTTTTCGATATGCGTCAAAGCAGTTTTCATTTCTCGCTACATTTACCATTGTGTTAAAATCTTAAATATTTTTTTTTTTTTAACATAGTCACTGCCAATTTTCGGGAGCACAATGCGTCACAAGTAAAAATATCGATAAATCCTTAAAAAAAAAATTTATGATTTATTGCATTAATAACATTTTTATTAAACGACTCGAACAAATTGAAATATATACAGATACACATAGTCATATTTCGGATTCCGCCATATTGGGAAAATACTCTACAGTCGACGTATATGCGTATATATAAAAAAATGTAGATATACTTAAATCTTTTTTCCACTCTCGCACAAGATTACATTTATTTTTATCACCCGTTTACAACTGTGCGGCTTACTGTAAAAGAAAATTAGATAATTTAAGTTTCGAAAAAGAAAAACATAAATTAATTAGTGGAAAACCCACCAAAAACAAATAAAAACGAATCGTGATATCTATTTATAAATTTTTCCAGGAAATAATTTTTTAACCAGATTTTCTAACAAAATTTTAATAATTTTATCGTTTTTTTATATAATTCCAGATTTAAATAACAAATCATCACCTGTTGACTATAAAAGTGCATCTGCATGTTCTACCCCAACAAAAGAAACATTAAAACATTACGATAGAAATTGTATGGGTCCTGTACTACCGCCCCGTGGTAATATGTGCGTCCCATCGTCACATCATTATTCAGCACCACTTAGTTTTAGAAAAGGTTTAGCATCTAAATGTACATGGAAATTTACAGCGATAGTGGTCATTATACTTAGTGTTATATTAGCGCTTGCATTAATTTTAGTATCAGGTAAGATGAATACGCCATTTTTAATCCATACATAATATTAATCCATAATTTAATTCATAAATATCCGCGCGGGCACGCAGCAACAAAAATGTTTAGTTGGTCGTATGAACCATCAAATTGTCATCAAATATTGGTGGGAGAAAGTCCTGAAATATCAGCAGCAAAAAGTATTACGTCGGCCATAAATAATACGAATAGAATAAAACCATCGAGTACAGCATCACAATCAGCCATGCCGAATTTAAGTACTGTGTCGAGCAGTAGTCCGGCCGACAATAAAGGAGGTAATGAACCCGTTAGTAGACATCGTAGAAGTGTTGAAAATCTAATTAATTCGTTTAATGAAAATATTATTAGTAGTAGTAGTAGTATTGGTAATGGTAGTAACATTAGTAATAGTAATTTGTTAAATTTCAATGAGTCGAATGAAAAGTTTGGTGGTGCGGACACTACAACCGTCGAATTTGAAAATAGTAACGATCATCCAATATTTATGAGTCACGAACAAGAAAATTTCGATATTGTAAATCTCGAGGATAAAAATCCCAATCAAGATAAATCGAAAACCATGTACTACGACAGTAACGTTGAAACATTTAAATATAATTTAAATGATCAGCACGTCACATTGCATCCTGACACCGTGACGGCACACAAAGAATTTAAATTAAAAGAAGACAAATCATTTGAACACAGCAATAATAATATGGCCCCACAACGGATTCTTTTAAATTTATCGATTTCATCGGATTTTGGTGTTGCGACCGCCAGTAATGGTATCTATACATTACAATTAGCGATTCCAACCCATCCAAATGTTGATTCACTGTCAAATATTGGTAAAATGATCGATTCGAATACAAAACCGGTAGAAAGTCATTCGTCATATAGTTCGACGTGTCCTCCCGAACCACCACCCGCTCCACCTTGTCCATGTAATTGTGACACGATTGAATCGAGTACCGACGAATTCGATATAAAAACCGATGAACCGGCAACAACGCCCTATGAAAATAGTGTAAGTACTGAAAATTATGAAGACGATACGACCGCGACCTTCACCGAATCGGAAACACCAAACGAAACAACAACCGAATTAAATCACGAATTAAATTTTAATGCATGCCCTGAAGCTTTTCCCGTTTTAATACTAGAAGGTGAGAAATTTTTGTTAAAGTTGTTAAAAGTGCTGTACAAAATTAAATCCTGCTTTAAATATATGCGCGTATATGAATCATAAAAATGTACATAAAAAAAATATTATGATCAGCAATCATGCGTTATATATATGTTTGTGGTTTTTTCACAAAATGATTCACAACACAGTGAAAAGCCAAACGCGTGATGAATTTTAATCACATTCATTTTGTATACAACCATCTTCGAAATATCATCATAATATATATATATACGATAAGAAATTAAATAAGCGAAACCATTCATTTTCATTACAAATATTAATAATTTATTTATTTTTAGACTATAATTAAAATAATTATATAAGAAGCCGTTTAACATAAATTCGATTGACTACATATTTTGATTAACTATATGTTTTTTCTTGTACACAGGTGGGAGAACTTTTCCGGCCCGAAGTTATCCTCCAGACGGTACAACATTTTCACAAATCTCGTTAGGACAAAAATTATCGAAAAATATTGCGGCGTATAGCTATTGGAATATGCAATTCTATCAATCGGAACCGGCCTATATTAAATTCGATTATAATATACCGCGTGGGGCATCGATCGGTGTGTATGGCCGAAGGAATGCATTACCGACGCATACACAGTATCATTTCAAAGAGGTGTTGAGTGGATTCAATGGACGGACGGCTAGAGCATCATACGTGAGTTTTTTTTTTTTGTTAATTTTTCTTTAGCGCCATCTATTGGCAAAAAACCCGAGTCGCATATGTATAATAGTGGCATCTAGTCGCATAATTTAAAATAAACAAACTTAAGATAAACACAATATATGAGACTAATTCTATATACGTTAGTTCCGCTTACTTCCACCTTTCATAGCTTCATTAGTGCATAGTATAAATACACATAGTACTCGCATCATAAAAAAACAGTTTACCCATTGATGTCCACATGTCGGGTCGATAGAATATCATCAACATTTAGTATAAATATATGACATTTAGGCGATTATACATATAAAAATATTTTGATTTTTTTAAAACGATACAAGTAGCGAGATCTAGACCGACAATGGGCTAACATACCATGGCAGTACTATGTGTATTTATATTACGATTAGTGCTACCAGTTTTGCGGACTTATAACGGTACTTCAATGGTTTCTTCAATCACCACTCAAACTTTCTTAATTTAATTACATTTTAATACTACTACTACCTCATACATTCTTTCTTTCTAATTTTTACCCTGCCGACAATGCCAGCAACTTAAATTAAATCTCTATACTTCAGTGGCTACTACTATCCACTTCGGACCCCAATTGTCACGATTTTGCCTTCTGGATTCGTAATGGATATTGCAATAACCGATCTCTACACTCGGTGGTGTTTATATACTAGTATACGGATAGCCGAGAATGTTCCATTTATTGCGGTTCGTAAATCATCTGTATACTTAACGTTTATTACCGTCATAATCATCATCATTATTATTATCATCGTTGTGTATATACCCTATGAATACGAACATTCGTATTCATAGGGTATGGCTCTCCATTATACTTGTTTCCTCTCTATCATCGCCACGCTTAACGCTGTAAATTCGATGTATGTTCTCAAATTAACTAGACTTACACATTATGGCTTTGAACTTAGATCTCTAAACATGTTTCGTCGTAAAACAAAATTATCTGTCATAAACAATACTGGCGTTAACGAGGATCGAACCCTTGAATTTCATGTTCTTTCTAACCATCCGGCTATTGCCGACTCACATGTTTATGATGTTGTATGCGAACCATAATCGTCACATTACCCCCTCCTTAATTCTGTTCGTCCCGAACAGATCCATCTCCGCTTCCGGTGTTGTAACGTGTTCTTGGGCTTTGTTGAATCCGATACACGACATCGTTGATTTGTTTGATGACCTTGTATGGTCCTTCCCAACTTTTCTGTAGTTTCGGAGATTTCCCTTTTTTTCGTTTGGGATTGAATAGCTAAACCAAATCTCCTATCTTATCGTGTCTTCATTCGATCACTGGCCTTCACTATGTTATGTCTTACTACATCGTGAACATTGATCATCATTTGCCTTAAATCTGCGACGTAATCTTGTTTGGCGACTGGTACATTTGATGGTTAGACAAATTTTATATCACACAGAAGTCGGAGTTCTCTGCCGAATACAACCATATAGCTGGTGAATTTCCAGTTGTATATCATGTACGGTGCTGCGTTACGCCATCATTAATAGTGGAATGCATTGGTCCCAATTATCCTGCGTTTGTCATTTGACCTCTTTACGTAAATGCTCTTCCAAAATTCGGTTGAACCTTTCCACCATTCCGTCTGATTGTAGGATGCAATGGTGTAGTCTTCGTTTTTTTATGTTAAATACTAGATATAATTCCTGGAACACGTTCGACGCAAAATTAAGTCCTTGATCGGAATGAAGTTCCAACGGTACTCCAAATCTACTGATCCAATTTTTTACGAACGTGTCTCCGATTGTTCGAGCTTCTTGATTTAACAAGAATCTGTGTCCTTACCATTGGCTGATTCCCAGCGTCTTAACAGCAACCTATCCTCTATTGTCAATGATTGCCACTGAGCTCAATAACTCTTCACAATAGCTTCCACTGAGGTCTTGTACCTTTCTCCATCCACTTGATTATTGGTGCGATAGACGCGTCATGTCGCTGATCCTTCACTAGCTGCTCCCATGTCCAGTGATCTTCTGCATCGACTCCGATCCTTGTGATGCTTACTATGGGGTTCCTTTCTTCTTGTCTAGAGCTCCTGGACATTCCATCTGCGTTGTTATGTAATAATCCTCGTTTATGCTCTGTTTTAAACGTGAATGCCTGTAGCGTTTTGATACATCTTGCAACTTGTCCCTCTGGTTTTTTGAACTGTATTAACCGTTTCAGGGCTCGATGGTCCGTTTTCTTGCTGAGTACATCGGTTTGTTACGTTTTTCATCAGATGCGCAATTTGTGACGAAATCGACTTCCTCAGCTTTACCAATCACTACTCCTTCGTTGATCATGCTAACCGGCGCTTATGTTCATTACTCTTACTGGTATCTTTGATATGCGTTTTATTAAGGTCCTTCCAGGATTTGGCATAGATAACTATTTCAGACATTGGTGGTAACTCCACTCTTTCTTCTGTGATGACCCGTATCCCGCCGTGCTTCCTATCAACTACGCCCCTGTTGTCTATTTGTAGTACTACTGCCACATTGTGCCATTTTAATACTTGGTCCTAAAGGCCAAGTGGCATTTGGTGGTCCAACATAAAATCTAGGCCTAGGATGCATTGGTCGATTATGTCAGTAGCAATGAATCGATGTTGAAACCGAATTCCTCCTACAGTGACTAATAGGGAACACTCTCCTTTCACTGGTGTAGCGTCTCCAGTTGCTGTTCTTAGGTTGTACCGAATTACTCTTTCCATACGCTCTTGTGGCACCATTTCAGGAGGTATAGCCGATCTGGAAGCTCCGGTATCTAATGTGAATATGTGCACGGTTGTTTTTTTAATACACCGTTAACAACTAAGCTGTTGCAGTCCTTTTCTATAGTTGGACAATCTGAACAGTGACACTAACGTTTTCTCACACTTTACCCAGCTTTCACCCCAAAAACCTGGTGGCACCTAGTTTTCCTGATACCCACTCTAGAGGTGCGTCAAGCACTCTGCTTCGTCTTTCTGTTGTTCACCTATCTGTCTGATTTTTTTATTTTGTTTCTCACCACCCTCTCGCTGCCCCGCTCTACCGGTTGCTAGTTGCTTAGAATCGCTGGTGTAGAGTCCGGGTTGCTGGCATCTAAATCACCTTGATTGGGATCGAGATCTCATTCATTTAAGCTTCTAAAGGTATGTTGAGCTTCGCTATTGTTTTCTTTGTCAATTATTCGCCACCATAATGTGCTGAATAAAATGAGTTTCGCAATACTCAATTCGTGCAAAGCACAATATTGATTTAAACCCCGTACCTTGCTCTGTGGTTATCTTTTTAGTTCGACCGTGATTTGTCATGAAGAGCTTGAAAATCATTATATCATTATATACAGCTGTGATATTTTTTAAGCTTCTAAGACTTAATATATGCCATAGCCATCTACCGTAGCCCTCGTAATATATAGGTTTCCCATCGGTTAATATATTGTTCAACGAAATCTCTCATCTTTGGAAAATAATAGTACTAATTTTTAAAATTTCGGAATCAGTACGCTGCATGGCTACTATCCAGTCGATATTTATATTTATACCTAAACATTTTCTGATACCACTTTCACCATCGTTCGCTTCGTGCGTCAGTATTTCGGTTGATTAGCTACCTGATTAGTTCTTCCTGGCATGTACTCTACAGTAAAATCGAATTCGAATACCGTTTCGAAACTATCGTGTGACATCCCTTGCTTATTCGCCAACAACTTTAAGCTGTTACTATGAAATGTTTGCCCAATAGATAGACCCGACATTTTTCTATACCAGTCACAATTGCCAGAGGCACTCTGCAATTTTTTTTTACCCGGTTCAATTTCATTTATCGAAATTTTGAACCCCAAATATTTTATCCTTTTAACAAAAAAATACACATTTGCTGAGAATCAAGGTTAAGCCTGCGTCCTCAATCAGCTGCATGATTTTATCCAAACTCTACATTCCTTCATCGATTGCATATTGGTAAAAATTATTATGTCGTCTAAGTAGATAGGCTATCGAATATCGGAACCTTCCCAGAACATTGTTTATAAGCCGTTGGAATACCGCAGGAACATAGCCCGAAAGGCATTCTACAAAACTATGGTAATGACCATCATGACTCCAGGAGTTATAAAAACCGTCTTTTGCCAAATCAAGGCTGGTAAAATATATTTTCCTTGTAATCGATCCAACTGGTCATCTATATGAGTAGATAGGCAATGGCTATCGAATCTCGGAACCATTCAAGACAGTTCTGTCTGTGCTAATCGATAAGGCTTACAATTGATACGTCGTCCTTCAACAATATATCCAACTCTGCTTTATTTCTGCATTCGAATAACGATTTTGAATAAGCTTATTCAGCAACCGATCTTTCGTAAGCGGAGTATTATCGGCATGACAGAGTTCTGACTGAATAATCAATTCACTGACATCGCTATATGTTTTCTTTCGGTGTATTGATGAATTTGGATTAACTAATATATCTACGTCTGCTTCGACGCCATCTATTTCTAGTTTACCTTTAAAATATTCGAAATATTCTATTGGTTCCACCACCCCAGCACCATAAATCACCATATCGCACCTGTTGTCCTATTCCAGTTGACTTTAAATACTCTGCAGGTACTCTGCTGCCCATATCACAATATAGAAACTATTTAGTCGGCCATTTTTGAAATGTTTCGCATGACTATCATGACCTCATTTTTCCCACTTTAATTTTCCGAAACTCACTAGAACTTGCGACAGGGACACCACTCGAACCATTTCTGTTTGGACATTGCCTCGCCATATGTCCTTCTTTGTGACGAACAAAACACGTACTCTTTTTTTTTTTTTGTTGGGACAATTACTATAGACACATTCTCGATACTTATACAATACTATATTTTTATCAATTTCTGCAGCAACCTTTATATAGGTCTACTATTTACTAGACTGAGGGCATAAGAAAAAAACAGTTTACCCATTGATGTTCCAGATAGAATTACCTTCAAAATTTAGAATAAATATATGACATTTAGGCGATTATACATATCCAAATATTTTCTATATTTTATTTTAAAATGATGCCAGTAGCGACATCTAGCATGTCAATGGGTTAACATACCATGGTAGTACTATGTGTATTTATATTATGCTGAGGGTTTTGGTGTTCGATATTGCGACATGGACCTGGGTAACCACAGAACCTGTTGTTGTCTAGCCGTATGCTATCCATTCCACCAACTCCTCGGTTGTAAAATTTGCCTTGTTACACAAAGCGAGCTTTTTGTAAAAATAATCTATGATGTTTTGTCCCGCTTTGCGCCTCGAGATCACTCGAATGCGTGTCTGGTTATTATCAATTCCCAAATTACTGTTTGCTTTGAAAGGAAAATTGCTGGAGGAATATATAAAAAGAAAATAAATGGAAAATTTGACTAGATTGGTAAAAGAGTATTTAATAAAAACGCAGTAAGGCCATTTTTTCAAAGTTTAAGTCAATATCAGTGCATAATATAAATACACATAGTACTATGTGTATTGACATGCAAGATGTCACCTCTGGTATCGTTTTATAATAATAAAAATATTTCATATTTATAATCGCCTAAATGTCATATATTTATTTCAAATTATGACGATATTCTATTGACCCGACATCTGGAACATCGATGAGTAAACTATTTTTTTCTTATGATGGTAGCACTATATATTTTTATATTATGATCAGTGTTATGTTATTTTTGTCAAAGCGCTGGTAAATTAAATTGGAAAAGTAAAAGGGAAACTGATAGTAAAAAATTAATAAGTAAAATCGAAGAAAAAAGCCGGAAAATCAAAAAAAAAAATATCGACGAATCACAAAAAAATTCAGTGACCTTGGTCGATGGTAAAAAAATTCAATTTAAAGGAAATGAGGGATTCATTCCCGAAAGAAATTTGTACACATGGATTTATGTGGGTCTAACCAGCTAGTTCCAGAGGGAATGGATATATTTTGACATTGATTGAATATTTCACAAGATGATGTAGCTGAACGCAAAACTCGAACCATTTTAGATTCTGGCTTATATTATAGTTCTATATATAGGGAAAAGCCGTAACTATACAGATTTAAACTCACATTTTAACACGATCGAGCTTATTTGTATCGCTCTAAAATGGTTTTAGTTTTACATTAGTCGCTGTTAGTGTCGGATTGTTCATAATTTTTAATAGAGTTTCCATTCCAATCACACTACATGGAGCTTCAGTGTCCCAACACGCTAGTAGTATTTTTCCTATTGTCCTGACCATTTGTATCTCAACATATGTGTTGTCGCCACCCGTTGTGGTTTCACGTTCCGTTTGGTTGACTGTTTTTCAATTTTCTAGTTGTAATTTATGTAGCCTTTATTTTTCATTGGTAGATTTTTAATTCCGTCTCTAATACTTTGCCAATCGACTTTGCTCAGGACTAAATCCTATCAACGAATTGTTTCAATAAAACCTAATCTATAGAAGAAGTAACGGTTCAGCCACCCAAACCAATTAAAGGCATCTCGTTTGAATAGCATGAAATTTTATGCTCTGGTGGACACATGAAGCGATATAAATCTAATGACGTATAGAAAGTCCTTATAGAAAATTCTCATCGAATTATAGAGTTTCCAGGATGGACCGATAATTAATCGATGATTAAATTGACAGGTTAGCGGATTCAAAATACTTCTGGACATTGGACCTCAGAAATGAATTTTTTTATGTTCAGAACAAAATGGATTGCAAATTAAGTGGATCAAATGTTTGAATATTTGGGATACGGTAGATTTTAAATGAACAAATTCAACCATCCTCACAGAAAATGTCAGCTATTTTAAAAGTCCTGGACCTTCAGGAGTTCAAATTTGGAGTAAAATAAAGAATCGCATTTTTTAAGCTAAGGAAATGTTTATTCCGTCACCCGGTGTTAAATGTTTATTCTCCAAAATTGGTCTGTAAAAATTGGTGGCTAGGCGCAATGCTGTTACAGAAAATGTTCAGTTTTTTTATTTTTCCAAAAAGACTTGTAAGTGTCAAAAAAAAGTATATATAGCAGTTAAAAAAAGAAAGTTCTCACAATCAAAGCTGCGCTAAACAAGTTACGCTAATTATGCAGCTTTTAACTGAACTATGGAACGGAAAGAACCCAACTCAAGGATCCCAGGTTATTATACTACAAGAATTTACTACAAGAATTTGATTTCAAGTTAGACCATCGCCGGAATATCACATCCGTCTCGTTGATGCTCTCTGTACTGGTACTGTAGCCTTGCTAATAGTAGATGAAGTACTGCATAGAAGAAGGCAGCTCAAAACGATGAAATGGAGTTAAGACCGATATTTGAACTTCTAAAAGTCGGGAATGCTTATCGAACGACAGTTTTACATTTCAAAGCTTTTTCACGGACAAGAAGATAGAAAAGCAGAAAGGCTTGCTGTATGTGGGAACCTAAAGAGAATTATTGCAGATAGAGAGGGTGCTTTTCGAAAAGAAGAATTTAGCGAGTACCGCAACAAAGTGGGAATAGAGTTGCATTATAATGGCATTATAATGTCATATGCCATTATAATTCCACCATTCGAGCTACTTTTTGGTGCGAAAATTTGAACAACCGAGTTTGTCAATTTTAACAAGTTGTTCAAAATCAAACAAGACCTTCTAACAAATTTACGAGAATCAATTGGATAAAGTTATCAATCAAAAATATTTTTAACGACAATGTACCGGTAACGTTCTGAGAAGTGAAAAAGGTCAATCCTACTTAATATACGAAACTTAAAAAACTTAAAAAATTCAGAATAATCCAGTCTAGTAATTTCAGTTGAAGGCCCTTTCACTTGAACGAGTTCATTCAATATACATAAAAAAAATAAAAATTTAATTCTCTAAATTCTAAGATTTAGTTTTTGAAATTCCGTTTAATCAGGGTCGATAGATCCAAATGTATTCAATTGAGCTGATTATTGATTCGATTGACGATTAGTATACGCACAATTCATGTCATTTCAACCCTTCAAATATTTATATTCAATTCAATTCCATTTTTTTTTTGAATGGTTCATCAGATATGAAGGCCATATTTTTTAGTGTTTTATTACGATATCGAATTTTCATTTTCCAGGAAATCGAGATGATTCTATTACACCAATTTTTAAACAAGATATTTGAAATATTTAAATTAAGTTCGAAGTCTAATAGTTTTACAAGTCTTAAGGTCGCTTTTCTAAAGAATTCTTCGAAACGATTGCTATAGTGATTTCAATTATGGGCTCAAATCGTGTTGAACAAATTGGATATCCGTTAACGACTATAAATCGATATTTTTATTGTTTCATTGGAAATTCATCTGGCAGATTCGTGTTATACTCTAATTGGTTAGCTGTAGTTTTCGACACAATCTGCCATTTTAAATTAGGTCACATTCAGGATATAATCAAATAAAAATCACTTGTGTCACGACAAATTTTTTTTTTTTTTTTTAAACAACTGAATCGTATCGTAAATTTCCCGGATTTTACTGTACGTTGCTGGTAAAATATCGACGGATATAAAGAAAAATTATTTTGTTTGTTTGTGGAAAATTGCCTTTCGGATAATAAAACAAACGAATTTATTTTTAATGGTGGTAAATTAATATAAAAAAAAATGCAATAAAACTATATAAAGGGGTGACATAGTTTATCATATCTAAAACCGCACACACACAATTATTTCCCGAAAAATAAAATCAAAACAACAATTTTAGCCTATTAACAGATCTGCACGCTATACCAGTAGGTATGTGTACTAAAATTTATTAGTTGACGGCTTAAATCTAAAAACCAACTAAGGCGATAAAATAAATTACCCATGTACTGATATGTCTATACGAACATATTGCGTTTGGTGCATGCATTCACTTTATATTCCGCGAGGGTATCGCAGTAAATCTATAATTTTTCTAATTAAATTCTAACCTTAAATCTGTGTAAACAAACGAACCTTTTATATGTTCTCCCCTTGTAATTATCGTTATAAGAACTCCCTAATTTTCGTCCAATATAATTGAATTTTTTCTTTGTAAATATCTGCGCGAATAAAACTACCCCGCGTGACTAAAACCATTACAAAATATTATGTGGATCGAACTTTATATACTTAATTTTTTTTATAATTTGATTTTTTGCCCCACAACAGCCATCGGTGAGTCGAGACATTACACGATATATGGAACCAGGTCACTGGTTTATATCTCTATACAACGACGATGGCGAAGAACAAGAAATCACGTTTTATGCAGCGGTCGCCGAAGATATGACAAAGAATTGTCCAAACGGATGTTCCGGTAATGGGCAATGTCTGCTAGGACATTGTCAGTGTAATTCTGGTTTTGGAGGTGAAGACTGTGGGGAAAGTGTATGCCCCGTATTATGTTCGCAGCATGGTGATTATATAAATGGCGAGTGTCAATGTAATCCGGGATGGAAGGGTAAAGAATGTTCGTTGCGGCATGATGAATGTGAGGTGCCCGATTGTAATGGCCATGGACATTGTATAAGTGGTAAATGTCAATGTGTTCGTGGCTATAAAGGAAAATACTGTGAAGATGTTGATTGTCCTCATCCGACGTGTAACGCACACGGTTATTGTGCCGAAGGTGTATGTATATGCAAAAAAGGATGGAAAGGATTAGATTGTGGTACAATGGATCAAGAAGCGTTACAGTGTTTGCCCGATTGTTCGGGACACGGTACATTCGATCTCGATACACAAGTGTGTACATGTGAACCAAAATATAGTGGCGAAGACTGTTCGAAAGAATTATGTGATTTGGATTGTGGTCGGCACGGTAAATGTGTAGGTGAAACGTGTGCATGTGACCCAGGATGGGGTGGTGAATTTTGTAATACCAAGCTATGCGATCGTCGTTGTAACGAACATGGACAGTGTAAAAATGGTACGTGTTTATGTGTCACTGGTTGGAATGGAAAACATTGTACGATCGAAGGATGTCCGGCTGGGTAAATATAATATTACTATATTATAAATTATATAAATTAATTAATTATTTCAAATATTAGTTGTTCGAGTCATGGTCAATGTCGTGTGAATGGCGATGGATTATGGGAGTGTCGTTGTTACGATGGATGGGATGGTGTAGATTGTGCTGTTCAACTCGAACAAAATTGCGGTGACAATAAAGATAATGATAAAGATGGACTAGTCGATTGTGAAGATCCTGAATGTTGTGGCAGTCCATCGTGTAAAACAAGCCAATTATGTGTAGCACCACCAAAACCGATTGATGTACTTCTACGAAAACAACCACCAGCCATTACAGCTTCGTTTTTCGAACGAATGAAATTTTTAATTGACGAAGGAAGTTTACAAAACTACGCAAAAATGGAAACGTTTAACGAAAGGTGGGTGAACCCGTTTTAATTTTTGTGTGTTACTATCTATATATAATTTAAGATCGAATTTCGAAATAAATAACGAATTTTGTGCCCCCGTGTTATAATATCCCGCTATTTTATCATTTGTTATTAAATGTTTCTGGCTATATTATATTATATAAATGTATTATTAGTTATTACTAATTAACTAAAAAACAATTTAATTAATAAACTAATATTATATTATATATATAGACAAATAAATCGGCGACAGTAGTTTTCTAAAATACTAATTTATTGCTAAAAAAAAAATAATATTCTAACACCAACATTATTATATTTGCTTCTTTCTGATCGAGCAGCGTATTTTGGAATTATTTCAATGCAAGGTAAGCCACAAAGTAACAACTAGACAAAAATTTGAAATATCTAGTTTAAAAAAAAAAATACAAGATCTCACGTAAGAAGTGATGAAGTTATAATTAATATTTTGCTTTAAATATTATTATCTAAGGCTTATTGTAAAATGGTGGTCGACGTAAAACGAACGAATATTAAAAAAATATTTAAGTAGTTCATTTTTCGTCCACCCCATTTCTAAGATTATAAAATGCGGGTTTTGTTGTAATATTGTCTTAATTGTAACTTCGTCCTTTTTATGTTTCTTTTTATTTTTATTTAAATTTTTTTTTTTTTTTTTTTTTTTTGTGATTTGGTTTGGTTTTGTCTTTTATAATTTATCGTAAAACCCGTAATTTTTGTTTATTATTTTGCATGAATCCATTTAACCTTTTGTCTAATTTGTCTTAAAAATATACAAAAATACAAAAATACCAAAATTATAAACCACAAACGAAAATTATACTTGGGGAAAAAAAACGACGAATAAAATTTAATTTAATTTCATTAAGCAATTTAATTTTCATATTGCATAATCATTTACATTGATTAATAAAAATAAAAATGAAGAAAATTTGTTATATTATATAATAATTTAACCACCCCAATATATAAATATATGTACAGGTGGCCATCGAGTTATGCGGTATGAAATTTAGTTTGAAATTTTTGGATTATGTGGGTGGACGGAGCAGCATAACAATGGAAATAAAATTGAAGATAGGTTTAATAATGACTAAGGGTATGTGGATGCAAGGCTCGAATTTGGAATGGATAAATCAACAACTCAAAAAGCAGTAACAATATTAATAATTTACTGAAAGCAAAGAATGGCATAAAAATACCAAAAAAAGATTTTCCTTACACAACTTGAAAGTATTGGGTGGTCCAACCGAATTCTAAATTATCGACGAAGGGCATTACGTTTGTCATATTTTGGAAGAAAAATACCAAATCGCACGTACATTTCAAGAAAACGTGGAAAAGGGCATAAAACTGCTTAGATAAAGCAGCCAACCTGCTTAGATAACTTTCATTTTAATTCGTCAATAGTTGACAAAAAATGGTTTTTCCTGAAGTAGAACGTAACATCCCCGATTGAATCGCAAAATCAAGGAATAATTTCAAAATTTAAAGCCAAATTCGTATTCGAATTTATTCCAGATAAAATTGAAAACTTCGTTTTAAATACAACTTTGCAATGCCAGAGACGTTGAATACAACTAAAATGTATTTTGAAATTAGCAAATGGTTGATTTAAAAGGTTTCAATTATATTGGTGTAGTCTATGGATGAAATCAACACATTGCATGATAATGATGAAGACTTAAGAAGATTTGGTTAGTTTTTAAATCGAAACTTGAAAATGTGCTCAAAGGCGTAAAGCTGCCAAAGACTGAATTTCATTATTGCTTTACAGTAATGCATAAGGAAATCAGGTGTCTAAAGCATTTACAAATCTACCGCGTATTAAATTTTCGCAGTTTCAAGAGCGCCATCAAAATCAGATTCCTTTATATTGGAGAGCCAACCAAAAACCGTGGATGACTTCCATTTCGAAAGCCTAAAATTTTAATAAAATTTTATTAATTGTTGACAACACCCCATGCCAACATGCTAATTTAAATCATTCCCAATGTTAAAATCCGTTAGTATCTTCCAATATGGCATACGTTATTGCGACCCAAAACCAAAGAATAATTGCAATGTTTAATCCTAAATTCTCATGTTTGTTGATCGCATTTGTCCTAGATAAAATAGATCCCAACTCAACTTTAACTGTGAATGTAATCTGAAAAAATACAGAATTGGACTGTATAATGCGTAATTTTTATTGGACAAGCGTTTAAAAACTACAAAATTTTAGGGAAGATTTCAATGATAAATTGGTTAAAAATGACCATGAATTAAGTGAACCAATTTTTTGGATAGTTTATTAAATGATAAATATGAAGAAGTTGTTTCAGAGGAGGCATTAAATATAACTATCTCTTTTTACCTCAAAAATTATAAAAGGAGTTAAGATTAGTAAATCAGCTGGAATTTTTTTATTACTCTCTTGAAATAAGAAAATCTTGTAATTCAAAGAAAATTCCAAATCGCGATTAAATTTTGAAGCAAGAAAATGTGTTCAAGGGCTTAGAACTGCCAAAGACCTAATTTCAATATTGCTGTGCAATTCCAGAAAACTACGAGGTTCAAAATCTCGTACTTTTACACCTCGAAGCAACAAAATATGTTTAAGTGATTAAAGCTGCCAAGGATGGAATTTCAATATTGCTGTGCAGTAATGCACCAGCAAATCAAATGATTGCTAAAACATTTAGCAATTTACCGCGCAAATAATCATCGTGGTCAAAAATCAGCTTTCAAAAACCATCAAAAATCAGCTTTCTGTAAAACTGGAGAGTCAAAAAGCGTGAATGACTTCCATATTATTTGGTGAGTGAAAACTTTCCACGTGTTCTTCGAACTATATCTGTTATTATAATTAATGATATCGAGATAAAAGTCTTCAATTTCAATGCCAAATCATAAAAAAATGTCAATTAAAACAAAATGCCAAATCGCAGCTACATCAAGGGATCAAGGGATTAAAGCTGCTTAAGACAGAATTTGATTATTGTTGTGCAGTAATGCATCATGTGATTTAGTCAATCCATCACGCATTAAATCCTTGCCTCGAAAAACTGTCTCTGGATACGATATCGCACGTGAACGGCTGAAGGGCTTAAAGCTCCAAAGGCAGTATTTCATCATTGCTGGCAGCTGATCAATGACGATCCTCATAAGTCCACAGAGAACCTAACGTATTTACAGACATTAAATCTATTTTCTTGTTTGAAATGTGTGACAATGTAATGGCAGACCAATCTTAAATCGCAACTTGAATATCAGCAATGGAACAGTGAGCATCCAGCTACTAATAAACCTTAGAATTTGGCCTCCACAAGCATTTGACTCATATTTAGAGATTCTTCTAACTGAGGATATGCCCAGATCAAATTATGAGTGCCTAATATGTGGAAAACTGTCATGAAATGAAGTTACGTGAGCAGAACGTACTAAAGTTATGAAACCGCACTATTTAGGGATTTGGTTCAAATTCTCAATGTTATAATCTGAGAAACTTTACACCATACGAGGAAGTGACAGTTGTTGAACATTTTATTCCTTATATCGAGATCATTTCTTCCAAGCACGCCACATATGGAATGAACTGTTGGTCGATTAAAGACTCAATGACAGCTTACCCAATAAATGCCCGATGTAAAGTTTTTTTTAAATAAAACTCATCACCACCTCATTCTAGTTGCCGACGAAGACGTTCATAAGACAGTAACAACAACACTATATGGCCCCTTCGAATTCACTAGAATGTCATTTAGCCTGTACGACCCAACGCCAATGTTTCAATGTTGCATAAATGAAGTTGTTAGAGACCTTGATTTCGTATTCTTATACATTGGCGATATACTTGTGGCATCCAAAACTGAGGAATAGCAAAAACTACACTTTAAACAATTATTCCAGAAATTAGTGAAGTTTGATGTACGTATTAAGAACGCCAAATGTATATTGGGGCGATGTCTCAGTTACAATACCACGACAGGTGGTAGCTTTCCATCAAAGAACGAATTAATGCCATTAACAAATTAAATTTCCAGCTCCAACAACAGCAAGGCTGGTGAAACACCTAATCAGACATTTTTTTCTTGCCTTAAAACGACTTGCGCCAATGTTGCTTACAATTATATGGCGTTATGCTCGCACTGAGTAAAACAAAACTAAAAGACGTCCAGGTTATTCCAACATGATATTAGAGTTTTTTAAAATGTCAGACCTAGAAATAACCTGTGAAAGCAGTATCGGAGCAAACCACCCATACATCGCAGAAGAGGAGGCGAACAATATTCGACACGTTAGTAGAGCATCTCGCATCCTTGAATTCGTGCTACTCGTAAATTGATTTCTGCTTGATATGCGAACGCCATTGGAAGTCCTGTTTATCTCTTGCCAATGTGCTAAAGCAAGATCACAACGGATCAGGGATCGCAATTTGAGTCAAAATTATTCACAGAGGTATCAAAACTTTTCGCCTCATATAGTTTACGCACTACGGTGTAAACCCTAAAGCAAATGGCGTGTTTGAATGATTCTCCCGATAGCTCAAAGCTGCACTTATGGCCCGAGGCAATACACTCAAATGGACTACCGAAATTCCCATAATATTATTGGGTAAAAGAGCAACGATCAAAGAAGATATGAAGTGCTCAACAGCCGAAATGGTGAAGATGTACAGGTTATCGGATCACTGAAATCGTTGCAGTTTCGTTTAAAGAAGCCCAACATAATGTTTGACTTTAAAATAATGGCATTAACATATCTGATAAATGTAGCATCAGACGCAAAGATCACACCAAGATCGAAAATAAGCACTCGATCAACGTCTTGAAAATTATGAGAGCCGATACGATAAAATGAAAGGATCCTACATTTGCTCACGTTAAGAAACAATCTATTGTTAATCGACCAGCGGCAAAATGGTGCATTTGTAACTGAAGTCCTCCTGTAAATTGAGAAGACAGTGAGCAACCTTAAAGTAATTTAAAACATCCAAGATAGATTCCAAGATCCTAACGGATTGTGAAAATAATAATTAAGAATAACAATCATATGCTGCTATGCTGCTTATGAATTGTGCTTTATTTTTCCAGAACCAAACTACCGCACCGCATAACTTGAGGGTCACCTGTATATACATATATTATATGTATATCTAAATTTATTTACATTATGAATTCGAATGAATGTCTTCTAACTTTGATTAATATTATATAATCATGCCATTTAAATCGAGGGAGGGTTGAATGGAAAAATTTTCTTCGATCATCAAATAATATTCAATCCACGCAGCTCTGCCGTTTGATAATGTAAATTTGTAATTTCGATTTATTATATTATCATTATTACTTCCATTACCATTTCTATGTACTTTATATATTTATAAAAAAAAAAATTTTTTTGAATTAAATCTAAATAATAATTAAATGTGGGGTATCCAACTGGAACGAACAAAAATAAAAAGATTTTAATCTTTCATTCATCGCGCGAGTTAATTTAACGCGTAACCTTTTGTACGATACAACATACGCGCAGCAATCACCTGTTCTGTTCGCGGAAGGTGTGAAAATTGCTTCTATCAAAAATCATGGAATGACTATAATTATTCTATTTATATAATGTATATACACGTGTTTGGTCACCCCTGGGTGACTTTTGATTTCGATTTGTTGATAGTAGCATAATAACATAAATTGCATAATTAATGATTTCTAATATTACCATATTACGTTAATGCTTTGGAACCGCCCAAATATATTACCAAAAAAAAAATGTTAAATCCAGAAAATTACCATATACATCCACATCAACTTGTGTTCATCTAAAAAATTAGATCATCCCACCATTTTGTTTTTGATGATTCAAAATTTATGGTAAAACCCGTTTCAAAACATTTCTAACATTTTTTTCTCATTTCACAGCCGTTCAGCCGTAATACGAGGTCGTGTCGTCACCGCGCTCGGAATGAGTCTTATGGGTGTACGCGTGAGCACAACAACACCACTCGAAGGTTTTACATTGACACGAGACGATGGTTGGTTTGATTTAATGGTGAATGGTGGTGCAGCTGTAACACTACAATTTGGACGATCACCATTTCGACCACAAATTCGAATTATTCAAGTGCCGTGGAACGAAGTTGTAATTATCGATACGGTACTTATGTCAACGATCGACGAGAAAGTAAATCATTTAGGAAGTTATACGTGTTTTTCGCACGATTATGATTTAATGAAACCTGTTGTGTTGGCGACATGGAAACATGGATTTCAAGGTTCGTGCCCCGATCGTAGTGCCATATTAGCTGAATCACAAGTGGTACAGGAAAGTTTACAAATACCTGGAACTGGATTAAATCTCGTGTATCATAGTTCGAGAAGTCCTGGCTATTTGTCAACAATTAAATTGCAATTAACTCCGGAAAGTGTCCCAGCCACACTAAAACTAATCCATTTAAAAATTACAATCGAAGGAATACTATTCGAACGAGTTTTTGAGGCTGATCCTGGTATTAAATTTACATACGCCTGGAATAGACTTAACGTATACCGTCAACGAGTGTATGGGGTAACGACGGCTGTTGTAAAAGTTGGCTATCAATACACAGATTGTAAAGATGTAATTTGGGATGTTCAAACAACAAAATTGAGTGGACATGATATGACGATATCAGAAGTTGGCGGTTGGAATTTAGACGTTCATCATCGCTATAATTTCCACGAAGGAATTTTACAAAAAGGTGATGGATTCAATATATTCCTTAAGAATAAGCCAAGAATAATTCTTACAACCATGGGAGATGGACACCAAAGATCACTTGATTGTACCGATTGTAATGGAATAGCAACGAAACAAAGACTACTAGCACCAGTGGCATTGACGGCAGGACCAGATGGTAGCCTGTACGTGGGTGATTTTAATTTTATTCGACGAATAAAAACTGATGGTACGGTTGTGACCGTAGTAAAACTAAATGCAACCAGAGTCTCATATCGATATCACATGGCATTAAGTCCTCTGGACGGTGCTCTATATATTTCGGATCCAGAATCACATCAAATTATAAAGGTTCGTGATAAAAATGATTTTTCGGATCCGGAACATAATTGGGAACCGGTTGTGGGCAGTAGTGAACGTTGTCTTCCAGGAGATGAAGCGCATTGTGGTGATGGCGCATATGCACGAGATGCCAAACTAGCTTATCCCAAAGGTATAGCCATCTCATCAGAAAATGTTTTATACTTTGCTGACGGTACAAATATTCGTATGGTCGATCGAGATGGGATTATAACGACTCTAATAGGAGATCATATGCATAAATCACATTGGAAGCCAATTCCATGTGAAGGTACTCTGAAAACCGAAGAAATACATTTAAGATGGCCCACCGAGTTGGCAATCAACCCACTTGATGACACTTTGTACATAATCGACGATCATATGATCTTGCGAATCGCACCAGATGGTCGAATTCGGGTCGTCGCTGGTCGTCCTCTGCATTGTGCTTCCACAACATCAATGTACGATTCAGATTTAGCTGTCCATGCAACCCTTGTCATGCCTCAATCGATAGCGTTTAGTGCAACTGGTGAACTATATGTTGCCGAAAGTGATTCACAGCGAATTAATCGAGTGCGTGTCATCGGAACTGATGGTAAAATTATGGCATTTGCGGGCGCCGAATCAAAATGTAATTGTTTAGAACGGGGTTGTGATTGTTTTGAAGCTGATCACTATCTCGCAACCAACGCAAAATTTAATACAATTTCGTCGCTAACCGTGACACCAGATAATAACATACATATCGCGGATCAAGCAAATTATCGAATTCGATCAATTATATCAAGTATACCCGAAGCAAGTGTGTCTCGTGAATACGAAATCTTTGCACCAGATCAACAAGAAATTTATGTATTCAACCGATTTGGACAGCATATTGCGACTCGAAATATCCTAACGGGAGAAACGAGTTACACATTCACCTATAACGTAAACACACCAAATGGCAAACTAAGTGTTGTAACCGATGCAGCTGGCAACAAAGTCTTTTTACTGCGAGACTATGCATCACAAGTAAATTCGATAGAGAACACAAAAGGGCAAAAGTGTCGTTTACGAATGACCAGAATGAAAATGTTGCATGAAATTAGCACGCCCGATAACTATAACGTGACATTTGAATATCACGGTCCAACTGGATTGCTAAAAACTAAATTGGATTCGACTGGCCGTTCGTATATCTACAACTACGATGAGTTTGGCCGATTAACTTCGGCGGTCACACCAACTGGAAAAGTTATCGATTTAGCATTCGACCTAAGCCAAAAAGGTGCTACAATTAACGTATTCGAAAATACCGAACCGACATTGTCGATGTTGATTCAGGGCACAAATGTTGTTTCGAAAATTGGTGAGACCGAAACTAAGATCACAACACAATTGGATGGAAGCACAACGACTATTAAAGCATGGAGTCAAAGTGTTTCGATTGATACGACACCATACACAATACTATCCGAAGTGGATCCTATATTTGGAGAGAGCTATCCAATACCATCGAAGCAGCGATCGGAGTTAAATGGTGATCTAACGAACCGATTTGAGTGGCGGTACTTCATTCGAAAAGTGCAAGGAAAGGGTAAAAATCAACGTCCAGTATCTCAAGTAGGACGGAAATTACGTGTTAACGGCGATAATATGTTGACATTAGAGTACGATCGAGATACATCATCAGTTGTCATTTTCGTTGATGATAAAATTGAGTTGCTCAATGTTACGTACGATAAAAGCTCACGACCGATATCATTTAAACCACTGTCTGGAGAGTATGCAGAAGTAATTTTAGATTACGATAGATTTGGTCGACTTGCCTCGTGGAAATGGAACGATTTACAAGAATCGTATACATTCGATCGTGCTGGTCGATTAAATGAAATCAAATATGGAGATGGTTCGTCTATCGTATACTCGTTTAAGGATATGTTTGGAAGTCTTCCATTGAAAGTTACTACGCCCCGACGATCAGACTATCTACTGCAGTACGATGATACTGGTGCACTTCAAAGTTTAACAACACCACGAGGTCATATACATTCATTCTCACTGCAAACATCATTGGGCTTCTTCAAATACCAATACTTTTCACCAATAAATCGTCATCCATTCGAAATCTTGTATGACGATGAGGGAAAAATTTTAGCCAAAATTCATCCACATCAATCCGGAAAAGTAGTGTACGTACACACGACAGCCGGTAAACTAGAGACAATCCTTGCTGGCCTATCATCAACTCACTATACATATCAAGAAAAAACCGGCCTAGTAAAAAGTGTCGACGTCTACGAGCCCGGATTTGAATTACGACGCGAGTTTAAATATCATTCGGGCATTTTGAAAGATGAAAAATTACGATTTGCTTCGAAATACGTAATCGGATCGGCTCACTATAAATATCAATACGATGGAAATGCTCGACTTAGTGGAATCGAAATGACAGTCAATGAAAATGATTTCCCGGTACTGCGCTACAAACACAACCAAAATACTGGAGTGCTCGAATCGATAAGTGATTTAAAGATAACGCGGAATGCATTCAACAGGACAGTGGTACAAGACTCTTCGAAACAATTCTTTACGATAACGGACTTTGATGAACATGGACGGGTTAAGAGCGTACTTATCAATATTAAGTCGACCGACATATTCCGATTGGAGTTGGACTATGATCTACGGAATCGTATTAAGTCACATAAAACAATGATTGGACGCGTTACATCGGTGGATAAAATAAATTATAACGCCGATGGACATGTGCTCGAAGTGGCTGGATCAAATAATTGGAAATATTTGTACGATGAGAATGGAAACATAATCGGGGTTATGGAACAGGGTGAAAAAACTAATCTTGGCTATGACACTGGTGATCGAGTTATTCAAATTGGTGATGTCGAATTTAATAGTTACGATGCACGGGGCTATGTTGTGCGTCGAGGTGAACAAAAATACAGTTACAACAATCGTGGTCAACTTATTTACGCAATCGAACGAGATAAGTTCCAAGTGTGGTATCATTATGATGATCGTGATCGTTTGGTGGCATGGCATGACGATAAAGGAAATATAACGCAATTCTTCTACGCCAATCCAGTTTCACCGAAATTGGTGACGCATGTGCATTTCCCCAAATCAGCCAAAACATTTAGATTATTGTACGACGATCGTGATGTGCTCGTGGCCGTGGAAGTTGACGATAATCGTTACTATGCGGCTACAGATCAAAATGGCTCACCAATCGCACTTTTCGACATAAACGGTTATATTATAAAAGAAATTCGACGAACACCATTCGGTAAAATTATTAAAGATTCGAATCAAGAACTTGTACTTCCGATCGATTTCCATAGTGGTATACGAGATCCATTAACTCAGCTAATATTCATCGAAAAACGATTGTACGATCCAACGGCCGGTCAATGGATGACACCGTCGTGGGAACATTTAGTGACCGAAATGAGTTTACCGACCGATGTATTTATATACCGATTCTACAATAACGATCCAATCAATCGTAAGGAGTCGATCAAATACATGACCGATTTGACGTCATGGCTCAAAGTGTTTGGCTATGATTTGCGCAAAATGCAAGGTTCAAAATATATTGAGAGCATGATTTATATACCACAAGTGAATATAAAGAGCCCACAACTTACTCCAGATTTTGGTGTGATGTCCGGATTACAGTGTATTGTTCATAAGGTAAGTTCAATATTTATTACGGCGTGAAACTAGACGATTGACAAGTAAAATCCCACCAGGCTTATAATTAAATGCGATATCTTCCACTTTTAAGGAATGTATGAAATTAAATAAATGCGCTAAAGATGGATGTTATTAGTTTAATGCATTTGTCTGGTAATTCCTTAATCATTTTACCGGTAGGTAGATCAAGGCCTGGCACTTTTTCTGACTTATTCAGTTTTTAGCTGTGTTCTTAACTCCGAATTTTTAGCTTTTCTTGAATTAATTCTAAGATGTGTTCGAAAAATCTATTATTTTTTTCTAAAACACTGATGTCTGGCGTTGCCTTTTCTCTTTATAAGTAGGCTATTTAGTAGAATGTCTCGCTAATAGATAATCCAAATAAAGTCCCTCCATAGATTCTTAAAGAAGTTGTCCTTTTGGAGACATCAATCTTGCACTCTAGTATTTTTCGCGTCTCTCACAATGAACTTATTATCAAGGTCATTATATCCATGGTTCTCATAAAAGGTCATTATATCCATGGTTCTCTTTGACGTACAGCTTTGCATTATTCCTTTAAGCTCGGTTAAAAAAGAGGACATGTTTGCTACTTGACTTTTTGGAGATATGCTTTTAAGTATATGTACTTGCATTTTGGATGCACAGCACTATTGACGGTTGGTTTTTGATTTCTAATACTGTACACTTTTTCTGGTTGTACTTAAGTTTTAGTTTGACATTGCTTAAAGTTAAACATTATGTTGTTTTTATACTGGGCAACATCTACAGTTTGCCGCAAGAGAGCCAGGCCTAGCGCTGTTGTTGGATCTATTCGAAGGCATATCAGTTTTAGTTTAATTGCATTTATTTAAACCTCGCAGTTCACCACAAATAACGCAAACACCATTTAGAGTGCAGTAGACTCTGATCTGTCCCTATTCTTGACCCTTAACACACTGGACTATTCCGGTTCATGGGCAGACTCAAATTATCTCGATTTATGATGTTTCTTATTTGATTGGCATGGAAGCCTTCGGTAACGAGAGTAGAATATATGTCATTAGAATATATGTTCTTTTTCGTTTATTTTGAACAGTTATATATCTGTGCATTTCCGTTTGCAAAAGTTTTAATATTTATTTGACGTTAGCAGAATGTAATGAAAATTTCCTATTAAACTGTCATTTGTTTCGTTTTACGAATGTATTTACATATAATGTAGTACGAGAATCCTACTACATTTAGCGCATATCATACACTACTAATTTTAATTGATAATTTTTTTTATAGATTGACGATAAATTCTCTGATTTTGGATTTGTTCCGAAACCTCTTTTAAAAATGGAACCTAAAACTCGTAATTTATTACCGCGAGTGGCTTATCGTCGCGGCGTATTCGGAGAAGGTGTCCTAATTTCACGAATATCGGGACGTGCTCTAGTCAGTATAGCCGACGGTGCAAATAGTGTGGTTCAAGATGTGGTATCGTCGGTTTTCAATAATTCATATTTCCTAGATCTTCATTTCAATGTACACGATCAAGATGTATTCTATTTTGTAAAGGATAATATATTAAAATTACGTGACGATATGGAAGAGTTACGACGACTGGGCGGTATGTTTAATACGACGACACACGATACGAACGATCATACTGGTGTTACAATCAAAGAGTTAAGACTGCATGGACCCGATACAGTGGTCTTTATAAAGTATGGTGTCGATCCGGAACAGGAACGGCATCGTATCTTAAAACATTCTCATAAACGTGCTGTGGAACGAGCATGGGAACTAGAAAAACAATTGGTTGCGGCCGGTTTCCAAGGTAAAGTTGATTGGACGGAAGAAGAAAAAGAAGAACTGATTACACATGGTGTGGTGGACGGTTGGCTCGGCAGTGATATTCATAGTATACACAAATATCCATTGTTAGCCGATGATCCGGGCAATGTGTCATTTCAGCGTGACTCGAAACGAAAACGAAGAAAAAGTGGCACCACACACAGCAGCACAACAGTACGACAGCATAGGCACGACTCGTGAAACTCAATCATAATCTAGAAGTTTTTTTTATTTTTTATTTTATAAATATTAAATTAGTAATTTGAATTGTGATATATCAAAGGACTTAAAACATAATAATTAAACAAAAAAAAACTCTTTAAAATAATATAAATTTAAAAAAAAAAATATTGATGGAAAATATTGAACATCCGCAGTATTAAATTTAAATTTTCCATCATACAAAATACACTACTATACATTAAAGTACAGCAATCCATGATGATGATGAACATGAAGAATTTAAATAAAAATTTATATTTTGTGCACAAAACCATATAGATTCTTATAACCTAGTCAAAAATACAACAACAACAACAGCAAAAATTCAATAGAGGTCGCGTGTACCCATTTATATAGTCTGCAACATATCGTCACGCCACAAAATTACAAGCATAATATAATATTTAAAAACGTTAAAAAATAAACCGTTACACATGAAAAATGAGGTGCCATAAAATATATAATTTCCTAACCTAAAAATTTTCAACTTATTTTAACAAATAGAATCTAATTTAAATTTTTTTATTTTTATGTGTAAATAATATAAAATTTAGTTTTACTATAATAATTATATGGAGAAAAAAAAATGAACGTTTTTAAATGTAATTTAAAAATATTGAAAATAAATAAAAATGCAATCATTACTAGGGCCTATTTTTTAATTATTATTATTATATATTTATTATTATTATTATTATGATTATATTATAGTAATATTTATGGTACGTTAATTATTTTAAAAATAAATTGATATAGCTAAAAAAAACAAATAATAATTCAATATATAACGGAAATTTTAAAATAAAAAAAAATGGTGGCAAAAAAACACAACCTTTAAATACTATACAACAAAATATTATATAAATAATATACATAAATAAATAAAGTCTTCCTGGCTCAGTTATTTCAAAATTTATAAATTAAATATCAATTTTATCGTTTTTGTTTTTGTGTTAATTTTTAACAATAGTGCTTAGTGATATTATATTGTTCCGCCATTTTAACGTTATTTTTCCGTACTGTACGTACTTCAAACGCAAACAACATTTTTTTTATTATTATTATGATTTAAAATTTAGAAATTTTTTTTAAATCATGTGTAATTTTTTGAACAAATATCACTTTATATATTATATAAAATATACGATTTTAAAAACTACTACTAGAAAAAATCTAACCTCTCTTTTTTTATCAAAAATAAAAAAATCTAAAAACAAAAACAACATAAAAATTTATTATTTTAAGTTTGGCTTCTACAGGGTATATTTAAAAAAAAACTATAATAAAATAAATAACAAAAAATAAAAATTTTAAATCGCAAATTTATCTAATTAAAAAACCATTAAACTCATAAACAAAACAAATAAAAATATTAAATAATAATAATAAATATAAAAACATTATATATCTATCGTGATTTAGAGAACAACTCTTTTTTTTTCAAAAAAACTTTTTATTTTTATTTTAATTTTATTTTTTTAAATGAAATTAAATAGGAATGAAAAAATAATAATAAAATAAATAAATAAACGTACCTTTGCTAAATGTTTCAAAATATAAAAACTAAATTTAAAATGATAAAAAATAACAATTTTTATTTTTTTATCAATAAATTTTATGGAATCATTTTTTATCATAAAAAAAAAATTAATTAATTAACTATTAATTAAATCTGTAGCATTTAAAACTAAATTTAAAAAAATATGTAGAAAAAACCCCATTATAAAAAATGAATAAAAAAATAAGATATTGGCAATTTTTTTATTTTTAATGTAATTAAAAAAAAATTATATATAAATATATATTATATATTTTTTACAATTATAATCAGTTATTGTAATATATAAATAAAATTAATATAAAATTAAATAAAATTTAAGTAAGTTTTGTAGGTAAACGTGAGTAATAATTGAATTAAAAAAAAATTAATACGTAGAAATTGTATGTAAATGGATTAAAAATTAAATATAATTTAGTTCTCGTACTTACCGCTACTTATACGTATTACGAACCATTCTAAAGCTCTGTAGATCTATATAGTAGTATACCCATGGTTTTATGTTTCTGATCTGTTTCACATATAAACATTTTTACTTTGCCTCTTTCTCTTACCTTAAATATAAAATTTTAAATATTAATCCATCTACATGCAATTTTAGCAATTAAAACAAAAAAAAACAAAAAAATAATCAAACAAAACTCTCATAAGTGATATTTTTAGAATATATATATTTAAATACAATTGTGAAACAAAAAGCTACTATTGACAAGCAATATTAAATAAAAAAAAAAGTAAATAATTTGTTATACAAATTGGTAATTTAAAATAAACAAAAGAAAATTCATTTATTTATTTATATTTTAAAAACTGTTTTTCATTTTATGTTGCAAATTTTATTTTTTACTTAACTAAAACAAAAAATTATATAAACAAAATAATATAAATAAATAAATAAAAATATATTTATATATATATAGTATAAATAATTATCAGCTCTTAACAAAACCAGAAAGGAAAGTAACCAATAGCCGTCAGAATTTTATTGAACTGCCCCGCCCCTATAATATAATCCGCAAACTAAATTTAATATAAATTGCAGTTAATATTATATATATATATATATATATATATATATATATATATATATATATATATATATATATATATATATATATAATGCACACATCACATTTATAATTTATTATTATTTTTAAAACGTTAATAAAATATAAAATACCAAAAAAAAGAGTACATCGCGAGGAACGTTCAATAAAATTCATATTTTAAATTAATAATAAAAAAATCATAGTATTAATTTTAATTTTTTTTTTTTTTCACATATTATAATTTTGTAAATATTATAGTTTTTAAAAACAGCAAATAAAATAATTCCACAATAAAATATGTAATGTAAATAAAATTAAAAATAATTTAAAAATTAAACTAAAAAAAAAACACAAAAAAAATTAACAATAATAAATGTCAATGTTAAAAAAATAAATAAGTACATAAATCATAGGTATAAAAATAAATAAAATAAAAAAACTAAAAAAAAAACAAAAAAAATTAGTGATACGTTATTAAATAAAATAAATAGTAATATTAAAAAATCAAGTAATATTATAAAAATTAAAAAATTAAAAAAAAAATATTAAAATAAATTTTCTATATAATGAAATTTGTAAAATAGAATTTTGTTAATTTTTTTTTTTTATTTGCATTAGCGCCTTTTTAAACGTATTTAAATAATTAATAATTTTAAAAAGTAAATTTCAATTTTTATATTAATCTGTATGTGAACAAAACAAGGGCAAATATTATTTTTTACACAAATAGGCGCTAATAAAAAATAAAATTAAAAAAAAAAAACAAATAATAAAATCATTGTAAAAAAATGACTTATGAAATAAAAAGCATTTATTCAAAAGTAATTTAATAGGTAATTGTATTATTTTCTGATGCAGCTGTCAGCTTGTTCCTTGCCAAATGTCAGTTGATCGCTGATCCTCAAGCGATAGGACCCGTTTTCGAAATGTTTTAAATTTATTTTTATTATTTTTGTTATGGTTCAGAACCACTTTAGTGAATTTAAAATGTTTTTAAATTACAAACTAGAGTATTTAAACAAGTGAAGTGCTAACCAATAACGGTGTGTATAACGGTAAAGTTAAGGTAAGCAAAAAAGATTTTACCAATTTTAACAGTCTACAACCTTGCATATTTAGGAAAATCTGAGACAAAATTTTCAATTTTATTTTGATGAAAAATGAGCGGAATTCCGTTAATAATGAGTTAATAGTGATTTTTTGGACCCATAGGACGGTCTAGAAAGTTCTAGGTAACCGAAATTACGTTTAAAAAAATCTTGATTTTTTGAAAAAAAATCCAAATTTTGACAGTCTATAGCCTTGCATATTTAGGAAAATCTGAGACAAAAATTTCAATTTTATTTTAATGTAAAATGAGTGGAATTCCGTTAATAATGAGATAAAAGTGATTTTTTGGACCCATAGGACGGTCTAGAAAATTCAAGGTAACCGAAATTACGTTTAAAAAAATCTTGATTTTTTGAAAAAAAATCCAAATTTTGACAGTCTATAGCCTTGCATATTTAGGAAAATCTGAGACAAAATTTTCAATTTTGTTTTGATGTAAAATGAGTGGAGTTCCGTTAATAATGAGTTGAGAGTGATTTTTTGGACCCATAGGACGGTCTAGAAAGTTCTAGGTAACCGAAATTACGTTTAAAAAAATCTTGATTTTTTGAAAAAAAATCCAAATTTTGACAGTCTATAGCCTTGCATATTTAGGAAAATCTGAGACAAAAATTTCAATTTTATTTTAATGTAAAATGAGTGGAATTCCGTTAATAATGAGATAAAAGTGATTTTTTGGACCCATAGGACGGTCTAGAAAATTCTAGGTAACCGAAATTACGTTTAAAAAAATCTTGATTTTTTGAAAAAAAATCCAAATTTTGACAGTCTATAGCCTTGCATATTTAGGAAAATCTGAGACAAAAATTTCAATTTTATTTTAATGTAAAATGAGTGGAATTCCGTTAATAATGAGATAAAAGTGATTTTTTGGACCCATAGGACGGTCTAGAAAATTCTAGGTAACCGAAATTACGTTTAAAAAAATCTTGATTTTTTGAAAAAAAAATCCAAATTTTGACAGTCTATAGCCTTGCATATTTAGGAAAATCTGAGACAAAATTTTCAATTTTGTTTTGATGTAAAATGAGTGGAGTTCCGTTAATAATGAGTTGAGAGTGATTTTTTGGACCCATAGGACGGTCTAGAAAGTTCCAGGTAACCGAAATTACGTTTAAAAAAATCTTGATTTTTTTGAAAAAAATTCCAAATTTTGACAGTCTAAATATGCCTTGCATATTTAGGAAAATCTGGGTTAAAATTTTCAATTTTATTTTGATGTAAAATGAGTGGAATTCCGTTAATAATGAGTTAATAGTGATTTTTTGGACCCATAGGACGGTCTAGAAAGTTCTAGGTAACTAAATCTGAGACAAAATTTTCAATTTTATTTTAATGTAAAATGAGTGGAATTCCGTTAATAATGAGTTAATAGTGATTTTTTGGACCCATAGGACGGTCTAGAAAGTTCTAGGTAACCGAAATTACGTTTAAAAAAAGCTTGATTTTTTGAAAAAAAATCCAAATTTTGACAGTCTATAGCCTTGCATATTTAGGAAAATCTGAGACAAAATTTTCAATTTTATTTTAATGTAAAATGAGTGGAATTCCGTTAATAATGAGTTAAGAGTGATTTTTTGTACCCATAGGACGGTCTAGAAAGTTCTAGGTAACCGAAATTACGTTTAAAAAAATCTTGATTTTTTGGAAAAAAAATCCAAATTTTGACAGTCTATAGCCTTGCATATTTAGGAAAATCTGAGACAAAATTTTCAATTTTGTTTTGATGTAAAATGAGTGGAGTTCCGTTAATAATGAGATAAAAGTGATTTTTTGGACCCATAGGACGGTCTAGAAAATTCAAGGTAACCGAAATTACGTTTAAAAAAATCTTGATTTTTTGAAAAAAAATCCAAATTTTGACAGTCTATAGCCTTGCATATTTAGGAAAATCTGAGACAAAAATTTCAATTTTATTTTAATGTAAAATGAGTGGAATTCCGTTAATAATGAGATAAAAGTGATTTTTTGGACCCATAGGACGGTCTAGAAAATTCTAGGTAACCGAAATTACGTTTAAAAAAATCTTGATTTTTTGAAAAAAAATCCAAATTTTGACAGTCTATAGCCTTGCATATTTAGGAAAATCTGAGACAAAAATTTCAATTTTGTTTTGATGTAAAATGAGTGGAGTTCCGTTAATAATGAGTTGAGAGTGATTTTTTGGACCCATAGGACGGTCTAGAAAGTTCTAGGTAACCGAAATTACGTTTAAAAAAATCTTGATTTTTTGAAAAAAAATCCAAATTTTGACAGTCTATAGCCTTGCATATTTAGGAAAATCTGAGACAAAAATTTCAATTTTATTTTAATGTAAAATGAGTGGAATTCCGTTAATAATGAGATAAAAGTGATTTTTTGGACCCATAGGACGGTCTAGAAAATTCTAGGTAACCGAAATTACGTTTAAAAAAATCTTGATTTTTTGAAAAAAAATCCAAATTTTGACAGTCTATAGCCTTGCATATTTAGGAAAATCTGAGACAAAAATTTCAATTTTATTTTAATGTAAAATGAGTGGAATTCCGTTAATAATGAGATAAAAGTGATTTTTTGGACCCATAGGACGGTCTAGAAAATTCTAGGTAACCGAAATTACGTTTAAAAAAATCTTGATTTTTTGAAAAAAAAATCCAAATTTTGACAGTCTATAGCCTTGCATATTTAGGAAAATCTGAGACAAAATTTTCAATTTTGTTTTGATGTAAAATGAGTGGAGTTCCGTTAATAATGAGTTGAGAGTGATTTTTTGGACCCATAGGACGGTCTAGAAAGTTCCAGGTAACCGAAATTACGTTTAAAAAAATCTTGATTTTTTTGAAAAAAATTCCAAATTTTGACAGTCTAAATATGCCTTGCATATTTAGGAAAATCTGGGTTAAAATTTTCAATTTTATTTTGATGTAAAATGAGTGGAATTCCGTTAATAATGAGTTAATAGTGATTTTTTGGACCCATAGGACGGTCTAGAAAGTTCTAGGTAACTAAATCTGAGACAAAATTTTCAATTTTATTTTAATGTAAAATGAGTGGAATTCCGTTAATAATGAGTTAATAGTGATTTTTTGGACCCATAGGACGGTCTAGAAAGTTCTAGGTAACCGAAATTACGTTTAAAAAAAGCTTGATTTTTTGAAAAAAAATCCAAATTTTGACAGTCTATAGCCTTGCATATTTAGGAAAATCTGAGACAAAATTTTCAATTTTATTTTAATGTAAAATGAGTGGAATTCCGTTAATAATGAGTTAAGAGTGATTTTTTGTACCCATAGGACGGTCTAGAAAGTTCTAGGTAACCGAAATTACGTTTAAAAAAATCTTGATTTTTTGGAAAAAAAATCCAAATTTTGACAGTCTACAACCTTGCATATTTAGGAAAATCTGAGACAAAATTTTCAATTTTGTTTTGATGTAAAATGAGTGGAGTTCCGTTAATAATGAGTTGAGAGTGATTTTTTGGACCCATAGGACGGTCTAGAAAGTTCTAGGTAACCGAAATTACGTTTAAAAAAATCTTGATTTTTTGAAAAAAAAATCCAAATTTTGACAGTCTATAGCCTTGCATATTTAGGAAAATCTGAGACAAAATTTTCAATTTTATTTTGATGAAAAATGAGTGGAATTCCGTTAATAATGAGTTAATAGTGATTTTTTGGACCCATAGGACGGTCTAGAAAGTTCTAGGTAACCGAAATTACGTTTAAAAAAATCTTGATTTTTTGAAAAAAAATCCAAATTTTGACAGTCTATAGCCTTGCATATTTAGGAAAATCTGAGACAAAAATTTCAATTTTATTTTAATGTAAAATGAGTGGAATTCCGTTAATAATGAGATAAAAGTGATTTTTTGGACCCATAGGACGGTCTAGAAAATTCTAGGTAACCGAAATTACGTTTAAAAAAATCTTGATTTTTTGAAAAAAAAATCCAAATTTTGACAGTCTATAGCCTTGCATATTTAGGAAAATCTGAGACAAAATTTTCAATTTTATTTTAATGTAAAATGAGTGGAATTCCGTTAATAATGAGTTAAGAGTGATTTTTTGGACCCATAGGACGGTCTAGAAAGTTCTAGGTAACCGAAATTACGTTTAAAAAAATCTTGATTTTTTGGAAAAAAAATCCAAATTTTGACAGTCTATAGCCTTGCATATTTAGGAAAATCTGAGACAAAATTTTCAATTTTGTTTTGATGTAAAATGAGCGGAATTCCGTTAATAATGAGTTAAGAGTGATTTTTTGGACCCATAGGACGGTCTAGAAAGTTCTAGGTAACCGAAATTACGTTTAAAAAATCTTGATTTTTTGAAAAAAAAATCCAAATTTTGACTGTCTATAGCCTTGCATATTTAGGAAAATCTGAGACAAAATTTTCAATTTTATTTTAATGTAAAATGAGTGGGATCCCGTTAATAATGAGTTGAGAGTGATTTTTTGGACCCATAGGACGGTCTAGAAAGTTCTAGGTAACCGAAATTACGTTTAAAAAAATCTTGATTTTTTGAAAAAAAATCCAAATTTTGACAGTCTATAGCCTTGCATATTTAGGAAAATCTGAGACAAAAATTTCAATTTTATTTTAATGTAAAATGAGTGGAATTCCGTTAATAATGAGATAAAAGTGATTTTTTGGACCCATAGGACGGTCTAGAAAATTCTAGGTAACCGAAATTACGTTTAAAAAAATCTTGATTTTTTGAGAAAAAAAATCCAAATTTTGACAGTCTATAGCCTTGCATATTTAGGAAAATCTGAGACAAAATTTTCAATTTTATTTTAATGTAAAATGAGTGGAATTCCGTTAATAATGAGTTAAGAGTGATTTTTTGGACCCATAGGACGGTCTAGAAAGTTCTAGGTAACCGAAATTACGTTTAAAAAAATCTTGATTTTTTGGAAAAAAAATCCAAATTTTGACAGTCTATAGCCTTGCATATTTAGGAAAATCTGAGACAAAATTTTCAATTTTGTTTTGATGTAAAATGAGTGGAGTTCCGTTAATAATGAGTTGAGAGTGATTTTTTGGACCCATAGGACGGTCTAGAAAGTTCTAGGTAACCGAAATTACGTTTAAAAAAATCTTGATTTTTTGAAAAAAAATCCAAATTTTGACAGTCTATAGCCTTGCATATTTAGGAAAATCTGAGACAAAATTTTCAATTTTATTTTAATGTAAAATGAGTGGAATTCCGTTAATAATGAGTTAAGAGTGATTTTTTGGACCCATAGGACGGTCTAGAAAGTTCTAGGTAATCGAAACTACTTTTAAAAAAATTTTAATTTTTCGAAAATAAAAAATCCAAATTTTGACAGTCTATAGCCTTGCATATTTAGGAAAATCTGAGACAAAATTTTCAATTTTATTTTGATGAAAAATGAGTGGAATTCCGTTAATAATGAGATAAAAGTGATTTTTTGGACCCATTAGACGGTCTAGAAAGTTCTAGGTAACCGAAATTACGTTTAAAAAAATCTTGATTTTTTGAAAAAAAAATCCAAATTTTGACAGTCTATAGCCTTGCATATTTGGGAAAATATGAGACAAAATTTTCAATTTTATTTTGATGTAAAATGAGTGGAATTCCGTTAATAATGAGTTAAAAGTGACTTTTTGGACTCATAAGACGGTCTAGAAAGTTCTAGGCAACCGAAATTACGTTTAAAAAAATCTTGATTTTTTGAAGAAAAAAATCCAAATTTTGACAGTCTATAGCCTTGCATATTTAGGAAAATCTGAGACAAAATTTTCAATTTTGTTTTGATGTAAAATGAGTGGAATTCCGTTAATAATGAGCTAAGAGTCACTCTTATTAATGAGTTAAGAGTCACTCTTATTAAAAATCACTCTTAACCCTTAATTTTTTTAAACGTAATTTCGGTTACCTTGAACTTTCTAGACCGTCCTATGGGTTCAAAAAATCACTCTCAACTCATTATTAACGGAATTCCACTCATTTTACACTAAAATAAAATACAAAATTGTACCTAAGCACAAACGTAACCGCTTAAGATACAGTGACATCAAATGTGCCTGATTTTCTCCGTGACTGCACATATCAGTAGTTGTGACAGTAGGACATCTGGCTGGAACTTTGTGGTATTCATTTAGGGATCCATTTCTCAACTTAGCGATCCAACTTTCATTTAGTTGTCTCTTACTACGGGCAATAAAGGGTACTGCAATAGTTTTTCTATGGATAGCATTCTTACGTGTAAACACATTACGTGACAAGCTGGCGCCCTCCGATCATAGTTGTCATATTTCCTTAAACAAGTTACAGAGCGTTTTATTTGCAAAATACTTAAAAATCTAGTTTCAGCCGCTTAAAGAAAATTCGGAGCGACAGAATTTACCCATTGAACTTTCTGAAGGTAACAAGACCGAGATGTACTTAATTGTAACCATTATGTTTGATAGGCTTAACCGCAATTCGAAATAATTTAAATATTTCCTCATAACGATTTAAGCGCTGCCCAAGCGGGTATTGAACATACCATACACAAAATATTAGATTGATGAACGAAGTCAATTTCAATTAATTTTGTAAAATGTAAAATATACACAGCCTAGTTAGCTAAAAAAATAAAACCAAGACATAAATTTAAAATATTATTCATTAAATTTATACATAAAAGATAATTATAAAATACGCAATTCAAAAAGCTAATTTTTTCATCAATAGGTAAATATTTCGATCAACTTCGAACCCGTGTAAATTATTTGCATCCCCTTGAAGTCGCATTAGTAATCCACCATAGGATACATATGCAGATAATCTGGATGCCTCATTTTGTGCTTCATCACCCTCGATTCTGTATATTTTACCAAACATTACGTACTCGAAACTATCAGCACGAGTTCCATCTGTTTCTTGTGGATTAAATTCACCGCTATCTAAAACATATTCAAAATTATTAATCGTGCTTACAATTTAATAAAGTTTTACAAATTACTTGGTTTTCCATCTTCGTGCAATGAGGTGGCTAGAACTAGTCGAAATTTATCTCCTAGTTCCATTGGGTACATCCATGAATTTATATCCAGAATTAGGTCCATTTTAAAAGATTCGGATTCGCAATGTAAACGACTTACACGATCAAACTTTTTACCTTCTGGATCCATATCTTTAATGTTAAATATATCCTCGAATAATACCCCGGCCATGGTTGCTAGTATAAAGTTGAGGTTATGTGTATTTGAATGTTTCAATTAAGCTTTATTATTATTGGATAATATATATTTTAAGCCTACAGATATAAACAATTTATTTGAGATAACTTTTCAAATATATTATATTTGTTATTATTCAAAATTTAAATATTTTATAGTTGTTTTTTGTAATATGCATCCACTATGCACAAGCTAATTGACAGATGTTGATGTGACATTTGAATACAGTGGAACCATACAAATAAAATGGTTTCCCAACAAGCCAAAACTTTGGATGTATTTCAAATAGGCTAAAAATATTGTTTAAAATTGTTTTATTATTTCAAAATCTGTACAATTTTAAAAACTATTGCATTGGCGGTGGTGGCACTGGTAAAATTCCCAGCGGTGGTGGTGGAGGCACCGGATTAAACATTGGTGGTCTGGGCGGTGGTGGCACTTGTCCCATTTGATTTGATATCGGCGGTGGTGGCATATTACTCATTCGAAGATTCGGTGGTGGTGGAGGAATTATCTTCGGCTCAATCTTAAATGCAAACTGCAGGAAGAACTGCTTGGTGTCACGGTTCCAATGGGTCCAAAATTTACCATCAGTCTTCTCTACCTCACGACTTGGTATCTTGAAAGCGATTGTTTCGTATGGTTCCGCTGCAAATAGTAGATACTGCCATTTACGATCCGGTGGCTCGATTTTTTGTTCATACGCCGACATGAATCTATGTCGCGGTACTATCGAATCGGTAATTTCGGGATAATCGATTTGAAACAGTAAACTTTGTTGTCCCATTTCGGGATCGCGTTGTTTCGTTACTCGATAACCAGGTCGTCCGATTTTAACAAACTTTTTGGGTTCGATACGAGGCTTTTCCGGTGCTAAAGACTGAGGAGCTTCTTTAGCCTCTTTGGCGGCACGTCGAGCTAAATTAGCCTGATGCTTTTTACCTTGTGTATGGGCCAAATAACTTCCTTCGTTATTGTGTAGCGTAAGACAGAGTTTACATTCGTATGAACCTAAATGATTCTTCATAAAGTAGGGATCTTTGTTTAAATCGATGGTTTCGAGAGCCAGCTGTCGCAGACGTTCACGCCGGTCGCGGTTTGTTTCGGACCATGATGCAACACCGCCTCCTCCTGTTTTACCACCTGGGCGATTTTGGAAATCCATTTTTTATAATCTGAAACAGAAGTACCAAAATTAGAACTCCAGAAAATCTCCCTAACTCTGTATTCCATCGTGATAGGGTCACAAAATGTAAACGTTTATGAAAACATTGAGATCGAAATTTACGGATTACAAAACATTTAGCGACTCACAAGTAAAGTAACATATTAAAATTGAACTACTTACATGCTTTATTATTTAATAATTCGAAGATTTAATAAAAATTAATGCAAAAACGAAACAACATGTTACAAACAAAACGCCATACTGTATTTATCAAATGTCAGTTTTATTCAGCGCTGAGCTGCTGAATAGAAGTAAAGGTTAGGTTATACGGTAAACTCCGAATAAATATATTTACTTAATTCGATAATTTTCAAAGAGTTTTATTAGTTTGATCATATTCTTTAGCATATTTAAAAGTTAATTTTTAGTTTCTAGTTGATATGTATCCAGTTTTATGTTATTTTGAAAAATCATGTTTTCGATCAAATGACTTTCGGCATTAACTGGTAGCCTTGCTGAATAAAGTAAAAAATTGTGTATTCTGCTGTCACTTTAGAAGACAAAAAAAATATTTTGTAAGTCAAAATTGAGAATTTATCTGAACAAAATTCCCAAAAAAACTCCATAAATATTTCTTATGACCAATAAAAGTATTAGTAGTGTATATTTAGTGAAAATTAAAATAACCCAGGGGCTCTTTTTATCATAAATGTGAGCTACAATCCAATATTAGCGCAATCAAAAATTTCCATCGATGATGGCGAGTAAGTAGTGATGAGTTGCGGTATGGAATTTCTGTGACAAAAATAAGCAAAAAATAAGTTTAGATGGTTAAATTCATTAAATGCAATTAAATTAATTGTTTTAATCAGTGATTAACATTTTTATAAAATAGTCAGACTATAAAAATAAGTGATAATAGTGTGAGTGTAAATGATGAGCCAATCGACGAATCAGGATGACGTCGAGCGACAATTTCTGTCGGATCTAGAACGAGCGACCGCCCTAAGTCTTGAAACAAAAGCATTCGAAGATATTAAACGACAACATATCGTTCCATCAAATTCGTCGGTACAAGATTATCAAAAAATCCTAAAGCAACGGGAGCAGTCATTTAACCAAACCCGTCGTAGTTCGACAAGCCATTATGAGTCACGTACGTTTAACCTTCCGACCACAAACTTAGCAACATGCAATTCAAAATCGGTTGACGTTGCAGATCAACCCGATCTTATATCATTCACTAGCCCAACATCTGGTTCGGCCTCAACCAGTAGCAATAACAACAATATTAATTCATCGCAATCACAATTCGCGCAACTATTCGAACAGGTTCAAAAGCTTAGCCTGCAAACCACCACAACCACCAGCTTTAGCAATCCAGGCGATATGCAAGTAGTCCCTTATCAACAACAACACAAAAAGCCACAAAATATTCCACTTACACCAGCTTATCTCACACAATTGTATAACATGAATAATCATCCTGTGTATGTATTGCCTAGTATTCAACCGGCCCCTACACCCGCGCCACCTATTCCGTATCATACCCATCCGAATATTAATGCCGTAAATAATTACGCCAATATAGCATTTCGCCCAAATTATGGTAAATTTCCAACCAGCTATAGTAGTACGTTTCATCCAAAAGTGGAACCGGAACCATTACCAGCTCCTCCAAAAACTTCAACGCCAAAATCATCGATTCCGTCGTCATACAGCCAAGTACAATTACGGCGACCAACACCATCCAGCTTTGACGACAATCTAATAGATCTTGGCCATGATGATCGTGATCTAAACGATTCGAGAGTAAGTGTGCTGGAAGCATTCGATCCGCTAATATTGCGTGCAGACGAAGCCGATGAAACGTCATCGGAATACTATTCCGAATATGATCCCTTCGACTATTTGTATAGTGAAAAAACTGAGTTCTCCGATCCGGTGTATGAAGCCGTCAATAAGTCGGATAAATTACCACCATCCTCGGCCGATTGGAAGTACAGTGATCACGGCATAGTACCTCCACCACTTCCACCACGGAACAGCAATGAAAACGCACACAGCTTTGATTTAAGTGAAAATTATGTGACACGACAAAAACTATCGATCAAATTATACCAAAGCATAGTCACACAAAAATTGTATGATCCTGAATTGATGTCCTTCTATAAAATGGTACTTAAAGTAAGGCAACGCTATAAATTCAATGATTATTCAACAAATCCAGGCTATGTTATCGCTTCAGAACTTCCAACCTATTATTCGAATAGTACAAGCATTAAACTAGTCGTGTACCCTTCATCGAAATGTTTCATTAGACCGGTCGAATCGAATGGCGAGAAACGCCCCATCGAAGGGTACGAAACACCTATTGTATTCACATGTGATATTAGTACAACCGTTGAGCATGTATTGAGTCAATGTATATGTCAATTAGAGGGGCAAATCAATGGAGGTTGTGATGATTTTATGTTAAAACCGATCGGGGTATTAGAATGGTTGCGACCATCCTCGAAACTAAGTCAGTTAGAAACGGTTCATAATAGTATTAAGTTAGAAAAGGATGTACAATTTGGATTATGTCCTCGCACTATGGTTACCATAATGTCGATTGGTCGCACGCACAAGGACGATTTGCGAGACAGTGAAATCAAAATTGAAGATGTCCTTCCAAACGAAGTTCAATCCACAATAAATTACGATAGTTTATTGATCATTTTGGAAACAATCGAAGCCGAAATTGATCGACTAGAAGCGTCAGCACAGGATGGTGGACTATCATGTTCTGGGGTGACACAAGCTGTTAAAGCTGTATGCAGCTTGTTGGGATCGATTGAAACAATCGAGATAAGTGATACCGTTCAAATTCTAAAAAATGTTTGCAACAATAGTGATGCATTCTATGGCAGTAAAATGGATATTGTATCGGAGAACGGTGATTATGCCGAAGTTACTTTACGATCACGAACTCTTCCGGAACAAATTAAAGTCTGCTGTAATAAAATTCGAGTTGCGGTCAAACAACTTTTGAGCATGTATTCTCAAGTGTTCCGCGTTAATTTCATTGTAAACGTTAACGACAATAACCTTACATCTAAGTCATTGGCTAGCATCACACAGTCCGTTATGATTCAACTTACGTGTCTTTATCGATTACCACCATACTGGAAATATGACGACTACCTTCTTGGTACACAAATATATCATGGTACTCGGTACATTGGCGATGCTAAAGTTGCACAATGCATAATAGAAAATTCAGGCGCCTATCCTCGCCTGAAATTTAAATCGTGGCTTAATTTTGAAAACATTCCAGTTTGCGTATTGCCACGGGAATCACGTTTAGTATTTGTGCTGTATGGATGTATCAACGAACCACACGATGGAAATTCCAATGAGATCCGTGATGGTAGTCAATATCAACAAGTAAAAACGGAATTGGGATGGTTTTCCATACAATTTTTTGATTTTGATGCAGTTCTGATACAAGGGTCCTATCTTCTTCCTCTTTGGCCACCAACGACCGATAAATATTTAGGCCCAGCACCAGGAAAAGGAACACATCCAAATTGCAATGACTATCCTGTGTTAGGAATTGATGTGCCTGATTTTGGTGGGCAAATTAAATTTCCAGAAACTCCAACAACATCAACTGCGCCTCGATTAGATTTCAATAGTTTGGATATTAATTTGCAACAGGAATTAATCGACACGGCGCAGCAAGGATACCAAAATGCAGCAGATCAACGAGAAGTTCTATGGGAAAAACGTTATTATTTACAAAAGTTCCCACATGCCTTACCAAAAGTATTACATGCCGCACATAGCTGGGATTTTGCTAGTCTTGTTGATTTACATGCTTTAATAAGATCGTGGAATCCATTGTCGCCAATTCAAGCTCTTGAATTGCTTTTGCCACGGTATCCCGACTTAAGGGTGCGAACATATGCAGTTGAGTGGTTTAGCGCTATTGCCACCGATCAACTAGTCGATTATCTGCCACAACTTGTTCAAGCCCTGAAACATGATACATACGAAGCATCCTCATTATCATTTTTCCTTTTATCCCGTTCCCTAGAATCCCCGCGTGTAGCCCATTATTTATATTGGCTTCTAGTCCAAAACCTTCCGGGAGATTCTCCGCAAAATTCCTCAATGGAACTTTCACAAACCAACATCGATGAAATGCTAATCGCTCAGTCGCGTTACCATCGTCGTAATCAACTGTTGTTGCGAGCACTCTTAGCAACGTGTGGCGAAAAATTATCATCTCGATTTCTAACGCAAAATATCATGTGCAAAAATTTAGCCGATATAGCACAAAGCGTAAAATCGACGAAGGATACACATCGTCAAAAAATTCTGTTCCAAAAATTGCAAATCATTAATCAACAGCTGATAGAGCAACCTACATCTCTACCATTGGGTCCAGGACTGGAAGTAAACGGAGTGAATTGTCGCACCAGTAGCTATTTCAATTCAAACACATTGCCTTTAAAAATTAATTTTATTGGTCCTGACAATGAAACCATACCGGCAATATTCAAGTGTGGCGACGATCTACAACAGGACATGCTTACGCTCCAATTAGTTCGCATCATGGATAAATTATGGCTTCGTGACGGTCTAGATTTAAAAATAGTAACATTCAATTGTATTCCAACTGGATATAAAAAAGGAATGATTGAGCTGGTTTCCGAGGCAGAGACTTTACGTAAAATACAAGTCGAATGGGGATTAACGGGATCATTTAAGGATAAACCAATAGCCGAATGGTTAGCACGACAAAATCCAAGTAATTTGGAATATCATCGGGCGGTCGATAATTTTACAGCCTCATGTGCCGGGTATAGTGTGGCGACGTACGTACTTGGAATTTGTGATCGTCACAACGATAATATTATGTTACAAAAGTCGGGACATTTATTCCACATTGATTTTGGAAAATTCTTGGGTGATGCCCAAATGATTGGTAATTTCAAACGAGATCGCACACCTTTTGTACTAACATCCGATATGGCGTACGTGATTAATGGCGGAGAAAAACCTAGCACAAAATTTCATCATTTCGTTGATATGTGTTGTCAAGCATTTAATATTGTGCGCAAACATGGTGACTTTTTACTACACATGTTGGCGTTAATGGCAACTTCTGGTATACCTGGGGTGACAGCCGATTCCGTAAATTATGTCCGCAAAGCATTATTGCCGGGACAATCAAATCCAGAGGCGGCAGCATCTTTTGCCAAAATGATTCACATTTCACTCAAATCATGGTTTACTCAAGTGAATTTTTTCCTTCACAACATCGCCCAAATGAGATTTACGAATGAAGAAGGAAGCGATGAATTATTGTCATTTGTGCCGCGGACATATACGTAAGTATTTAATTGATAATCAACCAATGATGACAGTAATGTGTAAATGCGGTTCGTTCTTATGTTCGCAGGTTAATTCAAGACGGACGATTAAAGTCGGTTACAGTGCATGGCTATCAAAAGCGATACGAATTAGAAAAATATTATACGTATATTTTAAAAGTTACGCGACAAAATCAACCAGATCCATCGTATCTGTTTCGATCGTACAAAGAATTTCTGGAATTTCATCAAAAGCTGTGTCTACATTTTCCTCTGGCTAAACTGCATAGGTAAGTGAGATTTTTTATTTTTTTTAAATATAAAATATATTTTTGGGTTAATTTCTATGAGACTATCGACTTCTATGTCAAAGAAGTCCACGTTTCGGGACGTAGTTTCCATCGAACACGGGGCCGCGGCGTGCTAAGTCAGTATATTGACTATCGCTATTCGACTGATGACTTCTATGTTCTAGTGTACTTTATATTTCCTAATTCTTAAAATTTGACCTTGATAATATAATGCATATCACTATAGTGAGATTAGTGACATCTACATACAATCCATAATACAAGGAAACATTTTAGTGTATTGTTACGATACCACCTAGCGTGCGGTCGCACAACTCCAAATATATTACGATTTCTCTAGGGTTAAACCTAGAGGCATCTATTAAGTATCGATAGTACTAATAGTATTAAAAATTGAGCAAATAAAATAGAGCAGTGACATCTCGATAGAAGTAAAATGTTCGAGATGCATGTAACTTTTGTATTTAAGCCAAATAACTTATATTACTATAAAGGAAATCGCGTCGAATTCATGTGCCAACATGATATAGTTCGTAGAAAAGTCATAGATGGCATTAGTAGTAGTGGAACGAAATGTTTACATTTTTTTTATCTGCATTGTTTTATATTCAACTAATTATTAACACCGAGAAATTGGCGCAGTGATTAAAGCTGCGGTGTTTGGGACGGGAGGCACTGGTTTCTCCCAACGGAAGAGGGTTGCAAAAAGGATTTTTCATCACCTGATTACGTTCGGTGATGAGGATGAACACAACCATGACCCCCAGTTGGAGTGCAGAATCCATGGGCCGAACCATCGTTCATGCACATCGTTTATGTGCAGAGGGATATATAAAAAAATCGAAAAAGAATTATTAACGAAACAAAAATTTAAAATCTAAAAAAAAAATTAAATTTTATAATCGGAATTGAAAATTATTGAAATTAATTCACAAAAAAATATTTTATTATTCACTTCACAGACGCTACGCTTTAAAATAACAACAAAAGTACCACTAATGACAGCTATAATGTTATAAAATTTAGTGAGAAAAAAAAATAAGAAAAATTGTTTGACGCGCCACCTATTGTTCTCGTTAAAAACGTTTGTTATGACATCTAGGGTTTTTCTACGAACCAAAAATTTAACGAAATCATGCTGTCGTTCGCATTTACTATGGAAATGTTCACGATTTCCCTTATAAGCATTAACCAGCGAGTCTGTAATAATCTGTAACGAAACCTTACGGAATTGAACGAAAAGATTGTTTACAGAAAATTTGACAGTGCGACCACCGAGCTGTAACGCAATACGCGAATCACAATAAACTTTAACCTACAAAAGTTCAAATTTGTTTGTAAAGTGTGTGTACAAAGCGAAAATAAATTTTATTATTTTCCGGCAATATAATATTTTATCACATTACACAACTAATAATATATTATATTATGTATTTAAAAAGTAAATATAATAATAGATACAATATTAAAATTTAAATAATTAAATATTTACATACCAATAACCAATCTAAAACTATTAACTACAAGCAACTGTTTGACATTTCTTTCAGTTTGTGCGGTAATTCTCGCTCGTTACAGAATTGTTACGTGACAGTTCAAATTTAACGAAACTTTCTTAAAGAACCGCTGGTCATTAACATAAATTTTCCTACTGTCGCATTCTTACGGAAATTTCTTACATGTTTGTGGACATTATTAATCAGGGGACGAACCGAAAATAGGCAAAAACGTATCTCAAATTTTTTTGGGATTGCCTTATTTTGTATTCGAAATATATTTTGTTTTTGGATTTACCAAGTTTTACTCTTTGCAATCTACGAAGGGCCAGAACTATTCCAACCGCTCTTTCGAGATGAATTTGTATTGTTAATTTTTTCTGGGTTCAGCATTGCAACAGTAACTTTTATAATTTGTGCTCATCTTCATCCGCTTCTAAAATCAACTTGTGAGAGAAAATTCCTCTGACCCTTTTTTATATGCGTCCTCTTTTTAGATTTGAACCCGGTATCTCCTAATCCAAATTTCACAGTTTTAACCATTGGCTCAATATATTTAAAATATGTTGGTATGTGTATTGAGCATAGTCCTCCTGATGTCGAAAAATACTCGTATGTCTATGTCTCCCAAAACAAACTAGGAACCGATAATGGGAGCATTGCTAGCGCATTCTTTCCTCACAAAAATATATATTTTAAAACATGAACACAACCTCCTAAGACGTCCCGAAGTCACAATTGAGCATGTCTTAATTGTTAAGGGGTGGTCATCTAAGCTCGTTAGACCATATTGGTCGGCTACCAAATTATAATCAATTTGATCATTAATTGATCACTGCAAAGCTACAATGGCAGTTTACATACAAGACAACGATCACAGGAAACATCTTTCGTTTCAACTGTGAAGATCAATCAAACGACAACGTGAACCCTCTATGGGAGCTATTGAAAACGTAGACTGTCTACGTTGTATTTGAAACTACCATCGGGTCGGTAGTTGATTGCATTAATTTGGGACTATTGATATTCAGAGAGAATACTTTGTGAAACTTTCTTTTCGGCCTTATTCGATTAGTGTGGCAATGCGAAGTAATTCTTGATAAAAGAAAAGTGACCGCGTTGTGCTTAATCTTCATTAATAGAGATTGTCATGGACTCATTCTGCATTTTTTTCGCCAGAAGAGGATTTCGTCTGAGACTTTTTGTCAGTGATACAATTTTTCGCATATTATTCTTTTTAAACATTACTAAACTTCGGTTGTTCCTGGATTTCCGGCAGGCGTATTGAACTCAATCTTTCGAGGAAGCGCTTATGGTTTGTTTTAATATTTGACAGTAAAATGACAGTAAGACAGTTCAAGTAGTGAACAAGCTATCAGGAAATTTAACAAATTAACTCAGGTGTGCAACTAAGAGATGGCCTCTACCCCATTCATTTCAATACCATTTTACAATTTATATTTTAAATATAAAATTTTCGGGTTGTGTGGCACGTGTAGCACTATCACTAGAAATAAACATCATTTAACTGCAGCACAATAATAGGGTAGCTCTTCAGTCCAATTTATGATCACAGCTTCTTGATTTGGCAGAAGACCGTTATAATCAAATATCTTGGATGACCCGAGACCTTTCCTCACAAATTAGCAGATGGTCAGTTTGACTTCCAGACGTTATGCAGGTGTGTCCATGTTTTTAATTGGATATTTTCATGAGGAAATAAAGAGATCGTGTTCGATCTATTTTACCCCATTATCGGCTGCTAGTTTGTGTCGCGGATTTTGACTTAGATTTTCACATAAATTAGCCTGATTTTTAGGCAGCTGTTGTAGCATTTAAGTTACCAATGACTATACTGACCCTTTCTGTTCCTTTATGAATTCCGTCAGATCATCCAAATAGTTGTAAAATGAGTCGTTATATTTAGGTTGGCTAACAACAACAGTGAAAACGCGAATACAACTGCTTGTCAGTTTATTAACCTGAGGCTAGGCTTGCCACCTTTGGAAAATGCCAGAGGAGGACATTTAAACTTTTGCTTTAAATACTCCAAAACATTTTTGGTAAGTCCAAAACATCCACCAATCCATTTTGGCAAATTTTCACTAATGAAATATCTTATAATTATACTTTTATCTATAGCAGGAAATAAAGACAACCTTCCCGTCGATATGTGCCGAAGAATTTCTTTAAATTCAATTTCTGAGTAGTTCAAAATTCAATCTATTTTTGTCGACGTTAAAAACGTAGGGGCGTTAAAAAACTTTCATAAAAATAAACTTTCATTAAAAATCTACCCTTCGTCCCTTGTAATAGTACCATATCACCCTCTTTATAGTTCCTTGGTTTCCGGTGATTATTATCGAACATCTCTTTAACCGCAGCTCGATTCATTTTCTTAACAGCCATTTCTTTCAGTTAATTGGAATCAGCAATTGGATTTTTGTCTGTAAAGGCGCGAGTAATAATTTGTTTTTCAATATACTCATCGGGTTTTACGTCAAAACTAAATTTTGTGGCAAATTTCCAGTAGTTGAATTTGGTATGTCGTTTAATAGCCATTGCAATTGAATAATTTTGAAATCCCATTTGTTGTCTTCTTCGCATTTAGTAGCCCTTATCATAGAAGATAGTATTGTGCGGTTATATCTCCTTTCAATTGGTAATTCGCTCTCGGCGTTGTGGTTGCGTTCATCACATGCTTTATGTCGTTGTATTCGCAAAAGCTTTGGAACATCTTACACGTATAAGCGTATATAAGGAAATGGTCCAAGCTAAACATTTTTCTGGAGCATCTTTATTACCTTCTAAATTTCACATATCCCATATAGTCGTGATTTAGTTGGGCGAATCTCCACTTGATCATTCTAATAATGACACATTTATGCGCCCTGCGTAAGGCTTACAACCAAGTTGGCATTTATTAGCCAAATAATCGTGGAGTATCTGTCGTTAATCTGCAATTTGATGTAGTCGTTTCAACGTAATAAATATTTCCCTAAGATCCTCGTTCAATAGGTGCATACCATCAAGCTCATAGTGTTCCCCATTAGTCATTTTATAAATATCTAAACTGGCCGGATGCATCAAATCTTCCGTACCGTTTGTATTCCGACTCAGCACCACCACATGCATCATTTGTACTTCTGGCCGATATTCCATGAAAACAAATTTGCAAATTATAGTCACCAGATTGAAATTTTTGGTATTAAATATTTTTTTGGTGAACAACTTTGTAAAACGACGAAAGCTAAGGCTTCCAATTCGTATGAATTATACTTTTCTTCACAATGAGTGGTCTGTCTATTTAAATAGGCCACAGGCCGTTTTTTTTATACTTATAGACTTCCAACAAAATTCCAAGTAACTCTTTCGGTCAAACATTGGTAACCACCTCACGTTCTAAATTAGGGTCACATATCGCTAACGTTTTGCGATTCACTCATTTAGCATATAAACACGGTATCGCGCTTCCAAAGTTTTGCAACAATATTAAAGTTTTCCATGAACTTTCGAAAGAATCCCGTTAATCCCATAAACTGTAGTCATATCTGAGTTCTGTTCTTCAGCTGTATAAAATTTACATCGGCATCTTCCCGGTTTAACTCGTGATCCTGACACTTAAAGTCTTAAAAATTGCTATTTTCCAGGTTAATCAACAGACCATGGCACATTATTACATCTAACAACCGCTCTATTTTTCTCATTCCCTCTACGATCATCTTACTTGGGATTATTATTTCATCTAGATATACCACTATTTTCTCATTAGCCTCGTCAACTAATTAATTCAAAATTTAACTAATAATGTCCATCAGCAGTAACAAAAGCAGTTATGGGTATTGAATCTGGAGTATTCTTGACTGAATAATTTGATAATAAATCTAAAACGGTGAAATAATTAGCGTCGAATAAACTGTCATTCTTTTCCAGTCCTTCTCTTTGTTATTTACATTTCAGGGTCGCACGCTACAAAATATGATATTTATTTTGCTGGTGCAGGACATTTTTATGTTCGTGGAGGATGGAGGAAATTTCTTACGAAATGAGGACTGTCCTCCACAAAGGAGGACGGGTGGCAAGCCTACCTGAGGCCCAAGAAAAAATACAATAACAAGGTTGCCGAGTTGCGCCCACTGTTAAGGGAAGTATATAGTCTTCGGTTTCCATTTTTTGGCGATCGATTTTCTTAAGGAAGTGAAGTATACATTTATTTTGGATGCCTTTCGCATTGAATTTCGAACATGGTTTGCGGCAATTAAAAATTTCAATTTTTTTTTCAATTATCTGTTTTCTAGTCACTTACCAATTTTTAGACTGGCTAAGTTGCATAACAGACGTTCAAAGTTTATATAACAGCCTGTAAATATCAATTAACAAATTAATTTATCATTTGATGGAACAAAGTAATATCAAACCACTTGAGTAAATTGTACCTTCGGTCACGTGTAACTGATTATATGCCTCGGAACCGATAACGTTAATTAGATATACAGTTCTTAGTGTGACTCTAAGAGCCATAAAAGGTTAAAATTGATAGTACTTTTTACGTATACGCATAAATTCTATCATTTAAAAGATTTTCGTTTCGTTTACCATCAAACATTTTTTTTTTTTTAATAAATTTACGAGCATTTTAAACCGATTGCGGTAATCAGAAAAATGTTCGTTTTTTATAAAAGTTTTTACCGTTCATAAATCGCGTATTTTATTATATGTTTTAGTATAAAAAAGAAAATTGTAACTATAATTTCTGTGTGAGTTTTGATATTTATTCACGCAAATAAAATATAAAGTTGTCGCCTATCGCCCCATTGCCATAAAGATATTTGATGAATTACATTTTGGGATATATTCATGATGATCTAATACATAAACATATAAAAAAAAAGTTGCAGACAAAAAAATAAGAAGAAGATAATGGAATAGTGTTATGCGCACACTATATTATATAACTGCATAACTAAAGATCAATATATCAAAAAAAAAATCAATAATCACTCGTAACACTAATTTCTTATCAATAACCGTTTAGTTATAATCTTAATTATTCCAAGTAAATGAGTTCGAAAAAGGTCGATGGTATTTTAGATTTCCTTGAAAAGTGGTATACCACTTTTTTAACGTTACTTGGAGTATTATTACGTTATGTATCTATAGCCAAAAAAAATCGCGTACACAGTTATTTCATTTATGGACATCGATCGATCGATGACATAAAATAAATTTGATCTATTTTTTTTTTTTTTAACTATGTAATTTGCAATATTTATCTAACGAACGATGTGTGGAGTAGATTTGTGTGTGATGTGTATACGAAAGTTGTTAGTCGTGGATTATGTTTGTTGTTATTTAACGCAAACGTAAAATTTTGTTGATTTTTTTTTAATGCGACATAAATTTGCCTGTGTACCTTTCACCCAAAAGGAGTGAATGGTTTTTTTCTAGTTAATAACAATCAATCGGTTTGTCGAATTATTATAAATTATTGCAGTTTAGTTTTGTTGGTATTTTATTTTTTTTTTGTGTATTTTTAGAAAGTTTCGAGAAATTTTGGCAGTATTAATTGGCTTTTAGTTTTTTATAGTAACCACAAAATGATTTAAATAAAATGCATATAGCGAAACATTTTGGTTTGAATACGATATTCGAGATGATTAGGAACATTTGGATTAATTTGATTTTGAGCTAGCAAGTTGTTGTATTGTTCTGTTTTCCGTAACTCGTAAAAGGTAAAAAAATTTTTTAAATCAAAATTTCTGCTCTATCCGTGGTTTATTCGTTTGACCGACACTAAAGGAACCAGTGATTTTGTTCGTAGTTTGGGGGTTCAGCTAAAATTTGTTGAAGTTTATAATTATGTAGACTAGAGTCAAAGGTTTAGTCTCGGCCTGATTCTTTATCGTCTATTATCTTGCATAACTGTGCGTTGTCTCTTTTTGTTCCACTAACTCACAGATCACTTAACGCAGGTTATTTCCTAGTTTGCTGAAAATCGTTACACATAATTCCAATATTTAAAAGTGGGGTTAGGTCCAGTACAAACTTATTTATAGTCGTATTAACTGCACAAATGCAAGCTGTCAAAAATTATCAAAATTTTTATTTTATTCAGAGTCTCGAACCTCGACAATTTTGGATTTGGATTCGGGTACAGGTTCTTGCACAACAATATATTGGGTTCGGGTTCAGTTTCGGGTTCAAACAAAAATCTAATTTTATTTTTTTATTAATTTAAATCAATTTCATTTAAACGTCCAAATAAAATCTTTTTTAAGGAATTTTCATTCATTTGGACACGCTGTGGCGTTAAAATGAAATTATGGCCAGAAAAACCACAGTCTGAGCAACTTAGTATAATAATAGGTTATCCAATTTATGTTTTCCCAGAGCTCCAAAACATTTTTTTTTAAACTCTGGGAAAAGTAAGGCAGCATACTCGTTTTTTATAATAAAATCAACGCAGTTGGCGCTGTCATTTTCTTCGCTTATTTAGCTGCCATCCAACAGTTTACTTTGGTTTTCAAGATTTCTTCCAACACGTCGCGGTCATTTTTATCATCCGATAAACAGAAACATCCATATTCTAGAAAAATCCTGATTTTCCCCAATTGATCCCTGAAATTGATTGTTTTTTTTTTGTTTTTGAAAAGAAAAATTGACTTTAACTCGAACCCGAATTTTGATTTGGTTCAGGTTCGGATTTGGGTTTACAAAATTATGAGAAAATCTCTAAACCGGAACGAGTTCAGGTTTGGGTTCGGTCCGAAACCCTGATTTTATTTATTATTAATTTAAATTTTTCCATGTTTAGTTGATATTTATTTCGGCTAAAATTTTTTTTGTATACTACTGCCATAGATTAAAAAAATGACTAAAGATCTCTCATTTTGTAATTTTAAATTTTTTATTTTTTTTTATTTTACACCAAGCGTTTCACTGTACATCGTTGAGATTGAAAATATCAGAAGTTTGATTTTTTTCATTGTAATTGCGAATCAATTATTGATCTGCGAATGAGAAATCTATAGTAAATTCTTTTATCTATGCTACTGCCAATCTCTTTAGACCGGTATTCCACAATGAAACATTTACTGTAAGTATTTTTTTTACTGTGAAACCAGAAGTCACTCTAATGTAATTATTTTCTCCTTCTGGTTTCACAGTAAAAAAATACTTTACATTTTTCATTGTGGATTACCGGTCTTATTCTTAAATCTTTTTTTATCAAAAAAATTTTTGTTTTTATTTGTTTGCACTTTGATGCAATGTGCTTACTCCAAGTAAATCTTCTATCAAGATGAAGACCCAAGAATTTGACGTTTGTTTATTTCACCGATTGGCATGATCGTTTATTTGGTGTAAACGTTATGTGAGTTTATTTTAATTTATTCGTTAAATTGAGGAATGACACTTTTTTGCCATTCCTCAATTTTGTATATGTGATTCAGCACTGGTCCCACCGAACACGCTTCCTTGATGAATCCATTCATTTATCAGATTTATTTCGGTAATGGCTTCATTTTGTTTAACCTGGAGTTTTCTTTCGAAAGCAGAATATTTATTTTGTTTATCAGGCCCTTACGCCACGTTTGTCAAAATTATTGTGCAATATCCAGGAAAATGAGAGAACAGTATTTCTTTTCCTCTAGAGTTATTTTGACTGTGGTTATAACTTTAATCACCTGCTCTACAGTGCTATGCTGGTCACAAAATAATTTAAATTTTTGAGACTGTCGGGAGAACACTTATAATTATAATTATAATTAGCGATGTTTCCATTTATTATGAAGGCATCCACATCTCATTATTGCATTGAAGATATAGGTTAAGAATTTTATGCATTTATCTAATAATTTTTTGGCTATTTTACCGGTGATAAAATCATGTCCTGGATCTTTCTTCGGATTCACTTTTGGCGCGATGGCCCATGGATGATGTTCTGATTAGTGCGTTTAATATTGAACCGATTAATCGGTTTTTTCGGTTGCTCAGCATAGTTATTTATTTCCTGATATACTTTCTTGCGATTTTTGGTACGGTCAAAGTCGGCTTATTTTCCACTTTTATTCAATAAACTGCTGAATTTTAAGTGTAGGTCTGTTAAATCTTTCAGAGCTAATAATACAAATAGAGTTGTCCAATTCAGACGTAGAAAAATAAACGCAAACTAAAACTACAAATATGTATTGATTTTTTAATGAAGTTGAGTACTTTTTTTAAGGTTTATCAATGCCATTCATGTATGAAAAAAGATATCACTCAAATGTTCACCGCGACTGGATTTACAGACATCGATCCGATGGTCAAAATTCTTGATGACATTTTCCAATAGAGACGTTTCAACGGCATTTATCTCGGGATTGATGTTGTTTTTTAGGTCTTGGATGGTGGTTGGACTATAAACGTACACTTTGCTTTTCAAAAATCCCCATAAAACGTATAATGGCGTTAAATCGGATGATATTGCAGGCCAATTCACATTTTCGCGACACGAATTTAAGCGATTTTCGAAAAACCTTTGCAATTCATAGATATTCTCACGATATGGCAAGTTGAACCGTTTTGTTGAAAATAAACATCACTCAAGTCGATTCCATCAAGCTGGGGCAAAAAATAGTTCATTATCATTTGCAGCGATTTCCATTATTTGCGCTAAACTTTATGTTGCCACTTCAATATATTCTGGTGAAAAGAGTGGGATGTTCAGTTGGCAGTACTATTTCGACGTCTAAAATTTTAATAATTTGATTCTACTCAATCTTTAAATATTTACAGACACACTGAGCAATAATTTTAAGCTATATATGTGAAGGTTTTATGCAATCGGTCGCATTAAAATGCAGTAACAACTGGCGCAGTTTGACAACTTTCCGGATTTTTTCGACTCGTTTAATTTTTGAAATCACTTCAAAGCCTCTATTGCTAATAGGTTAACTCTAATAGGTCAACCCTAATAGGTCTCTCAAGGTAATCATCTTGGACCTTTTGTTTTCTAAATATTTATTAATGACGTAGTAAATTGCTTCGCATACTCCTTACTTTTAAGCAGATGATATGAACATATTTTGTCATATTAATTACCGTGATGATTGCGAGCTACTTCAACGAGAAAATCAGAAAAAATTGCATGGATTAAAACATAACAAATATAAAAAATGATTCCAGTTGGAATACTGTTCAGTTGTATAGTGTTATAACGGCTTTATGTGTCGTTATTTTAATTTTTAGTTTATATTGTATTTATATTCACTTCACTTATAAACCACTAACTGTTTCGTTTAAAAAACCTTTCTTCACTGAATAATAATTATTTTCTCTTCCTCCACAAGACTGATAATTTTTTGATTGTCCCGTTTTTTATTGCCATAGCCAACGAGCACAATAGAAAAACGGGTGATGCATTTTATGCTGATTTTCATATTGACCAAACGCATATAAATATGAAAGTGCACAAATTATGAAGATTCACCCTGTTTGACTTTCATTTGTCCGCTGCACAAAATATGAAATTATGTTTTGTTGTTGTAAGATGAGTGGAGACACAAAACATAATAATTCTGAATATAGGTGGCAGTGTAGTCAGTAAAATTGAATGATTTTGTTGCATAGCACAATTGCAATAATATTAATTATCTCCTAAGTTAATTGAAGTGAAAGTGTTGTGCGGTGTTGAATAATTTAAATCTGAATAATTCTGATCGCTACAGTACCCCCTACGCCGTATAAAAAAGTAATGTGGTCATTGATACGAACGGATTTTTTGGTTGGGGACGCTGTAGTTCGATCAGCAGAGTATTCCGTATGCAGGCTTTAGGCGATCGATAGACACTGATCGTTGTTATCCTTTGATTATAATAACAAAGTGTCGTCGTAATCTTCTTATCACTTTATATGATCCCTCGTACGGACGTTGAAATCCAGTGCAAATCTTGTCTATTCTTACAAAAACGAAATCGCATTTCTCGAGCGATTTTGGAACAAATATATCGTTATGAGCAGGTTGTCGAAGACTGTGTCAGTTGATGATTGAGACGTACGAGAATTTTCAATAAAGAACTCACCGGGTATTTTGATAGTTTGACCGTAAACCATCTCGGCTGGTGAGCAATTCAGATCTTCTTTAACCGTGGCTCGAATACCAAGTAGAACGATAGGTATTTCTGAGCTCCAATGTATTGTATTGCCTCGAGCCCGGAGTGCAGCTTTAAGCTGTCGTTGGAATCGTTCGACCATGCCATTCGCTTGAAGGTGATAAGCGGTTGTTCGTATTCGATGAGATCTCAGAAGTTTCGTTAATTCGATGAAGAATTTGGATTTGAATTGTGTTCTTTGGCCGGTTGTAATTTCAAGCGGAACGCCGAATCGGGAAATGTAATTGTTTACGAATGTTTTGGCCATGGTCTGTGCTGACATATCGCTCATGCAATATGCGTCGGGCCATCGAGTCAATCGGTCGACACAGGTTAAAAGATATGTATATCCGTTGGACGGAGGAAGAGGTCCCACTATGTCCATGTGAATATGTCCAAATCGACCTAATGAAATTTCGAATTGTCCTAAAGGCGCTTTGGATTTTCGAACTTTGACAGGGTAAACAAGATTGTGTCCAGTGGTTTATGTCCTTGTTTATACTAGGCCAGAAGTATCGAGCAGTAAACAGTTTACGAGTTTCGCGGATACCTGGATGTGTAATGTATCCGCCACGACATTGTCTTTACCTTTCACATTTCGAATATCCGTGGTAAACTGACTGATGTAATCCAAAAGTCGTGCTTGTCTAGGATTACGTTCAGTTTTAAACTGAAATGCTCTAGTCAGAGGTTTGTGATCGGTGTAGATGGTAAAACCTCTACCTTCTACAAAATATCTAAAGTGTTTTATTGACAGATACATTGCAAGTAATTCCCTATCAAATGCTGAGTATTTTCGTTCAGCTTCCGTAATTTTCTTGGAAAAGAATCTAAGTGGTTACCAGCTTACGTTTTTGTCTTGTTGTAGTACCGATCCGACAGCAGTGATTGATGTATCGGTTATGATACTGAATTTAGCGTCGTTCAGCGGATGGACTAATAAGGTTATGTTTTCCAATTTGTTTTCCAATTTGATTGTTTTCCAGATTGTATTCCCCCAATTGTCCTCAAATATTGCTGTAAATCCTTGTCTAAGGATCATATCTGTTTCACTATCATATCTGTTTCACCGATCTATGTCTTCTGGCATTTTTCCTTCCATCTGGAAAACTGCTAACATACATCCTGTGCCAAAAAAGGGCAGTAAATCGGACCCTTCAAATTATCGCCCAATCGCTATCGTCTCGGTGCTTTCTAAAGTACTTGAGACCATAATCAACTTCCAGCTGATGAAATATTTGGAAGCTTATCATCTAATTTCTGATCGTCAGTATGGATTTCGCGGAGGGCGTTCAGCAGGTGATTTAATTAATGTTGTTACTGAACAATGGAACCGAAGCATTCATCAATCTGGTGAATCTCAAGTCATTGCACTCGATATTTCAAAAGCATTTGATCGCGTGTGGCACAAGGGTTTGCTGTGTAAATTGAGGGCAGTTGGCCTTCACGGTTCGTTAATTTTATGGATTGAGAATTTTCTTCTTTGTCGCAAAATCCAAGTGGTGGTGGATGGTGTGACTTCCGATCAACATCTTATAAACGCTGGTGTTCCTCAGGGATCCGTCCTTTCTCCAACCCTTTTTCTAATTTTCATCAATGATCTTCTATCAGCAACTCTCAACCCAATATACTCCTATGCAGATGACAGCTCACTTTCCACCTCTTACAGTTTACCTTCTTCTTCATCGCGAACCAATGTTCTCGCAGAAAGAATGGCTATGAATGACCGCCTTACGCGAGATCTCAATTCCATTCTTAAATGGGGTGAAGCCAACAGAGTTGAATTTAATCCCAACAAATTTCAAACCTGTGTTCTGGCCGAAATGATGGTTATTCACCGTCTTTTCTGACTGGTGATCCAGCTTGGCTACGTCTGACACATTTGAGATTCTCAGTTTAACTATTTCAAAGAGAATATCTTGGGCTGAACAAATAAACAAAGCAGCGATTGGTGCAGCCAAATGTCTTGAATTTCTACGACAATGTAAGTTTTACTTTAATCCATCCGAAATACTTACAATATATAAGACCTATATAAGACCCAGGTTGAAGTATAATTCTCATATTTGGGCTGGAGCACCGAAAACTCATTTAACTGCACTCGATCGGGTCCAAAACCGAGCATCTCGAATGATTGAAGGCTCCCACATTATAGGCGTAATGTGGGAGCCTTATGCGAGTTTTACAAGTACTTTCATGGTCATTGTTCATCGGAATTTTATAAATTTATGCCTGGTTTGTCAAAGCCCGCTCGTAATTTAAGACGCCTGGTACACCGATACAATATGGAAATTAAATTCGCGAAGACCAATAAATTTAAAAATTCATTTTTTGTTAGGAGTACGCGAATGTGGAATAAACTGAACGACGACACGTTTCCCTTGGAATACAATTTACAGAGATTCAAACCTAATATCAAAAACAACTAGTGTCTACTTGTCTTCTAAACAACTAGAAGACTTAAAACCTTTATTCCTTTTATTCCTCTCTTACCTTTTTCCCTCCTAATCCTTCCTTTTACCTTTTGCAGTAGTGCTCTGTGTTTGTTGCTAAAACTTTCATATAAAGGATATACATACCTATATCCTAAGTGCTCTGAACATTTATAAAAAAAAAAATTACTTTTGAGATTTGTAAATGCATATTGGCATTCTTCGGGCCAAAAAAAATTTTTGGCTATTTTGGGCTTCTTTAGCAGAGCGGCCAAGTGTGCGTGAATTGGAGCGAGAATTTTCGCCAGTTTCGGTATAAACCAATAGTAGTAATTTACCATACCGATAAACTGTTGGATTTTCTTGATTTAAGTTGGGACTTGGAGTTCCGTAATGGCATTAACTCGCTCTTTAGTTGGAAGAATACCGTTTGGCGTGATTGTGTGACTGAAGAAATCGAGTGAATTCGAACAAAAACGCATTTCGAACTCTTAATGTTAACGCCAAAACCTTCGAGTGGTTGAAAAAGATGTTCCAAATGGCATTTGTGTTGTCACTGTGCCACACAATTCACTCGAATGCCATTTGGTCTCAGAAATGCCGCCCAAACGTTTCAGCGTTTTATAAATGAAGTCGTTCGCGATCTAGACTTTGGTTTTAAATATATCGACGACATTCTAGTCGCTGAAAAATTAAATCGGAATAATTAAAATAACGAACCACACATCCGCCGTCGTTATAGTGTCCTATATCAGGTAACCGACTAATCGAACGAATATATTCAATTTCTTCAACCTGTTTGTCTAAGACGTGATTCAGTTTTTTAGATATACTCGACATTATTCAGACTTTGTCTAATGTCAAAAACGCGATTAACGATATATGTAGAACCAAGATAAAGTGAATATTATCTATAGAGTAACGTCATTTCTTTTGACGTATTTAACCTAAACAATTAAGTTGATTTTGAAACGGTATGGAATTAGTAATAACATTTTATCATGATTTTATAATGAAAATTGCATTTGATTAAGACTCGCTAGGGTGTTGACACGTCAGATATAAGAACCGTGGATGTTTTAAAAGGCCCGATGGATATATCTTATCAAGGTAGAGTTATAAGGTAGAGTTTTTTACATATCGAGGAACAAAATATAGTTAAAAGTTAAACTACTATATTCACAGATGGTGGTGAAATTTTGGCTTTTTTGCACCAAGTTCTGGCATATTGAAAAAATATAGTCTTGTAAAAGATCTCAGTAAGGGTTAACTTTGGCCTGCCATACTGTTGATTTTATTTTCACGTTCAGCAGCAATATTTTGTGACGTTATGACTGTACTTTGTTGCACACACTTTCAGTTATTTGCCGCACTCCCTCTTTCTTTAAATTATTTAATAATCCAGTAATATGTTCAGAGGATATTTTTCACATATTCCTGTGTTTCGATCTATAAAAGCAGTAGATGGTAAATATACCATGTACGTTATTTCGAAATTATTGCATTAGATAGCAACTTTAACATTATTGACATTTTTCGATTAATTAACCGCAGTCCACATTTTCCGTTAAACATTCAAAGGAAAAATCCTTCTATAGGGAGATAAGGTCCTGTGTCGTATTTGAATTCAATGGCGGTATTGGAGAAATCAATAACATTAATGATGTTGAAGTTTGAGCCTCTAAGTTATCGGCCATCTTGCTTCTTTTTCAAAATTCACGTTTCTCTTACTGTCACATATTGCATAGGACATTATTTCGTGGTACCAGGCGGATGTTATGTTATGTTATACTTCCGAAAATAATCAGGCAATATATTGAATTAAATTTTCGTCAATCAATAAAAAAGATGTTTAAATTAACTTTTGACGACTGAGTGTGGAAGTTCATTCTATAGTTCAGAAATTAAATCGTTGTATCCACTGTGGGCCGCGTGTTAAAAGATAATTATTTCAATACCGTTGTTTAAGGGTCGCTATTTAAGGGTGGGGAGAAAATAGTTGTACCTTTCCTTGAAGAACGCAGAAACTTGCCAAGCATTTTTTTGATTGTCTTGTAATACAATGGTATTTCGGCATCTTTAAAACATCAAATTTTTTTGGCTTTTTTTAATCCTCATTATATCGAGTTTATGCGTCCTTGCAATAATTATTTTAAGGAATCAATTTAAGAAAGTTCAAAATTTGAACAACTTGACGTTTTTTGAATTTGTCAAGTCACCTCATTATCGGCTAAAAATTCGTGCCCCTTGTCATTGAAAGACCTATATTCAATTCCAGGCCTTTTATTTAAATCATCTCGTTGGGAACTATTTCGTTATCTGAATTCTTTCGTTACTAGAATTCTTGTGTGACCATGAAGACCATGTTTCTGGTTAAACTTAAGTGCACAACAAGATACAGCTCACTACATAAACCAAAATAAATTAAAAAAATTCAAATAATTTATCTTTTATGATTTCGATGGTTTAACATTTTTTACATTTAAATTAAAGCCGTTACGCTTAGAATTAAACTTAATTTAAAATTTAAAAATTGCGGAATTAAAATATTTATGGTTTAGTACGATTAAGTTTTTCGAACGTGTAAAAAGTTAAAATAATTCAACGGTCGAAACCAGATTCAAAATTAAAGCAGTAAATTTTGGAATTGGAATCTCTTGAAAATTTTGCTATATGAAATTTTATCCAAAATTCCAAATATGTATTCTACGTCGGGTAACTAGCAGTCCCTGGTTAAATTTTAAATATTTTTTTTTTAATTTATACCCAGATTAGGATTAACACACTAATCAGCATTATAATGTCAATTACATTGAAATAATGTCAATTAAAAACTATATAATAATTATAACGTCAATTAATTTTATTTATTAATTTTACAACAAATTTCTTAACAATATATTTCCTATTTATAACAAAAAAAAAAATAAAATTTTATATTCATCCTACTAAAAATTATTTCATGCGTCTGCCTCATCATCTAAATCACTAAACGCGAAGGCATTCGATTTACTTGTTGGTTTTATTGGTGCTGCCGCTGTTTTACGATTATTCTCCCTACTCTGACTATGTAATTCTCGTAATGTTTTTGGTTTATCCGTTGCTGCTATGCTAGCATTCATCATTGTTCTTTGATTTTTTTTCAATTTTTCATTGACATTTACACTCTGATCCCACTCTAGTTGTCGGCCCACATTTTTACGATGATTCGCAACTAAATCCCACATATTATCGTTATCCGCGTCACCATTATCATCATCATTATCGTCGCTACTGTCGTCTACAACATTTTTACGTTCATCCTTATTTCTATTGCTCGTATTTGTTGTTGTTGTTGGTGTTGCCGTCGATGTCGTCTTTGTATGAATTTGTATCGTCTCATTTTTCACTGTTGCTGCCGCATTTGTTGTTGTTGTGGTTTTCGAAAGGAATTCTAATGGCGCTAATTCATAATCACTGTCGTCGTCGTCGTTGTCATTAAATTTACTTTCACTGTTGTCGTCTGCCTTATTGTTTTGATTATTGTGAGTTGATTGATATTCTAAATAATTAATTCCGGTTGTTCGTGGTGTTGGTTTCATTTTTTGGAATAAATCATCGCCATTTGTTTCTGTGACAATTTCAATTTTATCATTGTATGTCATGTTGCGGTTTTGCGACGATGATGGTTTTATTGTTAATGCATCATTGTATGCAAATTGACGTTCAGCATTGTATTCATCGTGAAAATTTACTACACGTATTGTAGGTGGTGGTATATCGTTCGATTCGGTCGAATCAAAATCGTTTAGCTGTATGAATGTGGTGGGCATTGAATTAAGTTTGGCGGCCATCGCCGGATTTTCAACTTCGATAACAGCTGGTGAGGAATATGGTGGTGGTAACGGATTTATTGATGGTGCAGTTATTGGGACAATCACAGGTTGCGTTTTAACTTCTTGTTTCACCGTTAATGGTTGTGATTTTGCTTGTGGTGGGGGTAAGGTAAGCTTTGGTGGCACCAATAAAGGAGTTGCCGCTTTTGGTTTATTATTATTCGTTTGTACAACATGTACTGATGGTGCGATTTGTTGTACTGGTTTTTGAATAGGTTGTGGCGCTGGGCCTGCTTTAGATGAAGCAGCAACCATTTTTTTGTGTTCTTCTTTTTTAACCCTTATATATTTTGGTTGTTTTGTCGCTTTGGCTGAACTTTTCGCATCTGGTCCATTATTATTGTTATTATTGAAATCAACTCGGAGCTCTGTCGTTTTTATATTACCTTGATGTATTGTTGGTGGAGTGTAAGCTGGAGCTGGTGGAATCAATTTTATTTGGTTGTTCACTTTAACCGCTTTATAATGCGATGCTGAACTTTGGCCATGTTGATTTCCAGTTGCTGAATAGGTAGATGGTACTGTGTCGGGCATTCGAGCCCTAAAATCTCGTTCATCAATTTCATTTCGTTTATAGACACCAAAAACTTGATTTGTATTCTAGAATGATAAGAAATAAAAATGCTTTAAAAATGAATTACGAGTATCCTATATATATATATACATTTAGACGTTGGGTAGGCATGTAATTAATTTTGTGTTAGTATCTCTATGGGTCTACCGATATTTGGGAACACAAAGTTCATCTCAAATATAAATTATTATTGATAAGAAATTGAAATAGTTTTTTGTTTTTGGATTTTTTTTTTCCTTTAATTTTTCAACTGTTATCATTTTGTTTTTAGAAATTAATTTTTATATTCGACGAGTGATAATGACTAAATTGTATGTAAAAAATCCTTGACCTTAAATATTTTAATGTGAAAATGTAGAAATATGTTTGCCAAGAAAATACGTACATCTATGCATATTTATGGTTTTTAGAGTAATCGAAATATTACATTACTATATATGTTGTGATTAAAACTCACGCAGAGATTTCATATTATGATAAACAGACACGCCGGCAAAATGATTTATAAATGTCAATGCCATTGATTTCAATTACGAGACAGTTTCGTACATATTATATATGTCTTGCAGTTAGTGACAACACCATAAAATAATTTACTTTTTTAATTACTACGTACATTAACTTAAAATGGGACAAACCTAATTTATGGTGTCGGGGTTAGGTAATTGATTTGTTTATGTTGTGTTACCTAAATATTTTTATTTTTTTTTTTTGGTAAATTAGCAGAAAAATAAAAATTATCATCTTATAAGAATTTGTAAGTACAAAACCATGAGTCATACATTGTTGATTATTGATTTGAGTATATAGTCATTCAAAAAAATACCATAAACCGAAAAAAATGTTATGATGATCAATAAATTTTTGCAAGAATTTTGTATGTTGGTTTTTGCGATAAGGTGGACATTATACGATCGACTTAGGAGTATGTATTATTAGCCTAAATATAAATTACATTCCGCGTTTGACATTGGATATTGTCAATTAAATTTATAAATATTCCATTCATTACAAAATATATAAAAAAATATATAATCGTTTATTCTCTAACCTGGTTAATATACTCGGATGGCTGATAATGCATTTATAATAGTTAAATGATAACGATAAATTATATTTTCATTCAATAAAAATTGTCAGCATTTTTTTGCTAGTATATAGTAATTCTATAATTTTATCAATTTGTAATTATGTACATTATATTTTTTTTGTTACATAACTAAAATTTTTAGCGGGCGTTGCTGACCTAATGTTGCGAGTATATATAGGAGGTTTTAAAATTTTTCTTATATAATTGTGATTGATTTGGTAACGGCGTCTTAAAAAAATCTATCAATCATGTATTATATCAATAGCAATGTTTTCAAACGAGACGCGATAGTTCCTTGTTTACAATTATGAACTTTCAAACCGTTTTTACATCAAACATTGAGTGATTAATCGGCTTCCCCAAAAATTATAATGTCTACTCTTTTAATTTTCAACAATCTTAATTTATTGTTTGAAATGATTAAAAAAAAAATTTAAGAAAAGACATTTTAAATATTTTATTTAATTTGTGAAATAGAGATTATGAATTTAACTATATATAGAATTATGTAGGTTCTGAAGTTAGTTTTTTGTATCGATAATAGTGTTACTCCTAGAGTTGGGTATTTCCCGAGAAAATCCCAATCTCGAAATTTTATTTTAATAAGTCAATCCATTACTTACTAAAATAGAATTTCAAAAACCACAGACTGTCTGTCAATGATTGCGTCTGATAGTTTCGTAAGCTTTTACGATACAAAAATCCTCGATATTGGAAAACTGCATTTATTTAAGGTCAACGTTGGCTTAATTGTGTTGAATTCCGGATTAGTCGTTGAACTTTTTGTGAATTTGGTTTGTTTTTAAACGATAAAACATTTTCGTTGGCCGCATCGGTATATTTTGCTATGTTTGCGTTTGAGCATATTTTTCAAGTTGGCATATCTTTTTCGTCGATATTGTTAACACTCACTGCATCATCGTCAGTACACTTTGGCTTCTTTAATTATTTCTGATTTCGAACAAATCTGAAAAAGTGCAAATTTTTCACGATAGCTGTTTACCGGTTCATGCAAATTTTAAATAACATGTAACAAAGGGATCGATCTACGATCTGTTGTTTTCTTTTTAAGATGGAGAAGAGCTCGTCATCTAGCTGGTTTTTCAATTCTGTGAACAAAAATTTCTACTAAATGCGCTCAGAATAATTTCACACTTAGGCATTTGACAACTTCGACAGCACCACAGATAGGTTTAAGAGCATTAATTATATCTTCGCAAAGCTTTTCTTCTGAGTCAGAAGAGTCCCTAAACGTTAAATTAAGCGTGTCGAGAGAACAATATATTCAAATAAAACCTGCACAAAATCCCAGAAAAATCCCGTCGAGTAATTCTCGAAACCCAAATCTACCTAATTTATTTAGTAAAATTTATTGAGTGGATTGTACCATTTCTGCGATATAATTTGGTCAAAGCAACCATGACAGAGCGATGCACACATCTTGTATGGAGAGTACATACATCTTTTGTGTCGCACACTATTTCTCGTAACAATACTGGTATCATTGCTAGACACAAAATAAAGTGGTCGTAAACGAACAGCAACATCAGAAGAGTTTATTCGAAAAGATGAAGGCTCGAATCTTTTCTTCTCGATAGCTGGTAAACAACAATGAGGTTCCATTTCACATTAAGCAACATGCCAACAAACAAAATTATTGAGTTTATTTGTCAGAAAGGTCGTACGAAAATGTATACCTCCATAAGGCCACCAGACAGCAGGTACCTGCAATCAATAGTGGTGGTTTGAGACGCCGTAACTGCCGATGGACTCTCTCCATAAATTTTTTTGAACCTTGGAGTAAAGATAAACAGAATATCGTGTAACTGTTTTGGAAGCAGTGCTTAAGCCTTTGGTACGTAAACAATTCGGCTGCAGACCTAGGCATTCTTACAAGATTGTAAAAACGATATCATGGATATCATTTCTATGGGGTTGCCGCATCTTTTAATCGAACTGAACAGCCATCTCTTGAAGATCGCTTATTAATTGATTAGCCCTCGTACAGCCATATTCAGATACCTATACATTTGAAACCTATAAGCTACTGTGACATCCGACTGATTTCAAAACAAGATGATGCCAGATCTGCTAAGCTTATTGAATGAAAAATATCTTAAATAATATCTGGCTGAGCTCTAAGAAAGAAACTTTTTGGAAATATGGTTACCCTTTTTGAAGCAAAGCAATCACTTAGAAGATAACGTTTATCACAGTGTTGATTCTATTGTCACTAATGACACACACGAAATGTTGAACTTTTAAACATGATTCTTGTATTCACTAAAATCAAAAGGCATGCCTGATTATGTTTTACAATTTAAACTCGATGCAGTTACTATGTTGCTGCGAAATCTACAGCAGTATGTTGCTTTTTATAGAGCTAAATCTATCAGAATATTAAAGTAAAAGTGATTATCACCAATGAGTATAGGGAAATCTTTTTGAGGAAAACGAACGGATCTGTTCGAAAGAACTGGATTGAAAAAAACATCAAATTAGGCAGAAAAGCGTGATATTTCAAAGAAGGCGAGATTGGAGCTGTATCTAAAATTTGTATAATGATCGATTAAAGTAGCAATTTCATACTACATGCTATTACCATTAGCTGGCCGACGACAACTGAAAAAATGTTTCAAAGAATTTTTTCAAATATAAATTCAGATAAGTCAGAAGTTTGCATTTATTTAAAATCTGAGAAACATTTTACGTCATTATTTATGATCTCAGTGCCATAAGCTTGCCTGCTGATTACTATAAGAATTTTTGTATTACTCGCGTAGTTAAAATTAATTACTGGAAAATCCACAAAGTTGTGGTCTTAACTAGTTCTATATGAAATCTGAAGGTCAAATGAGTTCAATGCAAATTTAATTAATTTAACTAGGTTAGTATGGGAAAAATATGCGACTGAAGAATGTAAACTTCAATAAAATATCCCGAACCATACATTGAACAATGTTACAGCAATAAAATTGAAGAAAATTGATGATTTCTAAAATTTTGGGAAATTATTCAACTTGCAAAGACATATTGGCGTAAGCAGATATGACAGAGTTAGTTCAAATTCTCGTAAAGCGACAGCTGGTGTCAAAACCTGAGTAACAATGTTTCTTAAATTTGTCTAGATATTTAAATTAAATTAATAGTTGATAGTTAAGTGAAATTTCATCGACCAAAAACGTTTTACGAGTATACTCTATACAACTCCATGTTAAAAGTTCAAAAAGCTCCAAAATATATTTTCATTATATTGCCTTTTGTAATGATTTAAAGAACTTGCTCCGTATCCTTAACTCTACTATTTTTATTGTCAATCTTTGCTCGTTTCATACAGTTTTCAAAGTCTCCAAAACGAACCAAACATCGTATTAATATGAATGGAACATGTCTTTGTTAAAAATGATCAAAGTCTATTGTAGTCTAACATATATTATCGAGAAATTTGATTATAAAAACAAAACTAAAATCCTATTCGAATGCTGGATATTACAGAGGAATCTGATCGAACTTCACGAATCTGATTGTAATTTTAAACTCTCATATTTGCTCATTCAAGATATCAAATACATCAGCACAGAAGAGAAAATTAAAATCGCGTATGAATTCTAACCTTCTGAGTAAAATTTTTTAGGTATAAAGGGTATCCAAGAAACTAATGGATTATCCAAATAACCTCAGATTGAAAAAAATCGTTTAAAAAGCTTTGTACTGCTTACTAAATAATCAAACATTAGAGTTAATGGTAATCTTATTGACTGGTTTTTGTCAAACTACATAAAATTTTAAGTAGTCCATGTAATTTTTAATGCAAAGTACCTCAGGGATCCTTGTTGGAGCCTTTGCTGTTCCTTATAAACTTTAATAGCATATATTTAATATCGATCTCGCTGCACAACCTACTGCTTTTACAGATTACATTGCCCAATTTTACAAACGGAAGCCATGTTAACGTTATTGGGCCTATTCAAAATGATTTACTCAACTCAGTAACCAGTTCTATCACAATTAACTAACCATTAGTTGAAAATCAAGAGTTTTGCATCGCGCCTTTCAAATACTATAGTGTCCTGCAGTTTTTTATAAATTTATACCAAATATATATGTGATACTCTTCATTGTTTGTTGCCAGATCTGTTTAATTGCACTTTCTGTAATAGTATAGCTTTTTTATTGAAATGTCAAAATTATTATAACAAAATTATTGTGATATTCGAACAGCAAACGAATATATTACTAATATGGAAGAAAACATTATTTTACCTCCAGGTAAAACCTTACAGGTCCTTAAAATCAATTGAAGCTTTGTATTTTTTTATTTCACATTTATTAGATTAAAAACATTGTTTTAATAAAAAGGAAGTAAAATATCACTGGTTATTTGTGTCTTGTCATATTTGGCAAGCTTACTACTTTTTGGAAAATAACTTACGTAATTTCAAGTTTCATATGAGCATGATAAGGATGAGCATCATAAGCCAATTTTGTTTACTTTAGAGCTTGTTAAAACTGAGTTTGTCAATACCGTCATGATTACTCTATAAGGGTAATTTTTGGGATTTAAATTCATTTTTAAAAAATATCAAGCATGATGGAAATTCTTTAAGCTATTTTCAGTTGTACTAGTGACATTTGAAATTCATTTTCGTAATTTTTTTCGTCCAATTTCTTGTCTGCGACAGACTCTGGCAACACTCACCAGTTCAACCAATCTAAAGCCAAAACATAACTCTGGTTTCTGATTTAGTTCCTGCAATTATTTTACGTGAATGAGCTCTGTCATTAACATTCCAATTGGAGCTTTTATTTAATAGGTCTTTTGCACTCGAATATATTCCTGATTGTTGAAAAATTTCACCGGTCGTATAGCGATGGTTAAGATACTAGTTTACCACGCCGAGGTTCCGAGTTCGATACTCGCCATTGACCAAAAATGAATAAATATAAATTAAATAATTACATCTCGTACTAGTGACCGAATTGTGTGTAGACAAACGTTCGTTGGGCTATTTCAAATTTTACATAATTCTTCCAAATCTTTCTTAAATATTTTAACGAGAACTTTTTACAGTATTAATAGTCTATTTAGACATCAATGAACTTATTTACCAGAAAAAGTTTGGGTTTACGAATAATTGTCGCAAAATTTCGGCTATAAAATAAATTTTCTATTTGCTACTGTTCTTGGATTTTAAAAAAGCTTTTGATTGTGTTGTCATACTTGATAAAATTTAGATAAAACTTTTTATCTTGTAAAAATCATGTTCATCTTTTTATAACAGTTTTGTTGGTTTAGATCTCGGGTTTCGTCTTTTTATTTTTCCTTGGTTTGGCTAATTTTTCAATCTAGTGTCCCGTTTTTTTTTCAAGATGAAAAATTCGTTGAATGTAATAGCTGATTTACAACTAATTTTATACATGTATTGTCATCTTTTTATATGTTTTGCTACAAAAAGATAAAACTTTTCATCTTGTTAAAAACAAGATCATCTTTTTTATAACAGTTTTTGGGTTTGGATCTCAGGTTTCATCTTTTTTACAAGAACAAATTTTTTCACGGTTTGGAAAACGAAAAAAAAAATTGAATTTTACAGGAATTTAAATTTTTTACTAATGTTAATACAACGGTCTTTCCGAATGAACTTTTTTTTTAGGAATATTTTTCCTATTTGCAGCAGTTTTTACATATCGATTTTCAACCCAATTTAAAAGATAGAAACCACTTATTAGGGGTCCGATTTTTACTAAAATTTTTTTGAATTGTTCTAAACGTGAGTCGAGTCTGAGTTTTGTCGAATTAATAAAATAATGCTGCTAAGCCATATATGAACTTGCCATATATGAGCAAATGAAAATACCCTGTAGCAGAATTTCTACTCTATCGATTATACAGCTCACAATATTTTCATTTAAAGTGAAACCGAACGTTTCAAGTCTTCTTCGAGGTGGTTTATACAGTTTCAACCTGGCAAAGATCCAGGAACTCGGATTAATGCACATTCAAGATAATATATCGCCAGGTTTTTATCAAAGTACATTCAGCAACCATACGGCTAAATGTGCCTTTTATAGCATACACAACTACAATGCTTGTATTATTTGCAGAATGGATATGTTGTTATTATCGATTGATGATTTATACAGTTGATTTATACACCAACATATGTATTTTATACTGAATGAACAATTAATGGTTTGAGAGATGAGGTATATATCCCTCCCCAATAGTGGTTCTATATTGAAGTTTAGACTAAAGCAGGCCAAAGTAGAATTTCAACCAGCCAATTCAATAAGATTATATCTATTGGTAGCACATGGCAAAAACAAGGCAGACGTTACTAGGTATTAAAGTAGACTGTTTGATGCTGACATGTGGTAAATCTTCTACTGAGCCATGTAGCTTGAATACCAATGTTTTGAATTTTGTAGTTTATTTAATTACTATAATCCAGGGAACCTCCAAAAAAATAATTCTATGATGGTTTATTGTACCTATCTTGAACTTTAATAATTTAAACCCTTTTTTAAAGGTACGACTCAAACCATATGTAAGTTATGCCAAATACCGTGCGCAATTTAACTTGTATAAAAGAAGCGCGTGACGGTTTCAATATAGCTGCGTTAAAATTTGTTTTGAAAAAATTTAAGAGGTTTTTATGCCTAATGGAAGGAAATGTCGGTTTTGATGTTTTTATATTTGCTTCCATATGTGCTTTTCCTCTTAATCTAAATTCTAAATATAAATAAATAAATAAATTCTCTACCATCCCTGGAATTCAATGTTCTCATATTTGTAGACAATTTTAATTTTTTAACTCATTCCCATATATATGATTTTTTTATATAGCTGCGTTGAGATGTCTGATTTTCCCATTCATGCAGTACAACAAGCAACTTTTATCGGAAATAGTTTGCTCTTTCATTTAACGAAATGAATTTCATTTCATTTTGTATTATTTGACTTATATTTATAACTTCCACTTGCAATTTAGACATTTCTAGAAATTTATAAAAAAGAAAAGCCTGAATTCATATCAGAATTATTTAGCCCTATATTTGGCTGTATTACCTGCGACGTTCAATTTAAAATTAAAAAAAAACAACCTTGAATTTTTCGCACAATATTTGTGGCTTGTGTCATTTGAATTGGCATTTAGAAAGTTCACTAAAACTAGTGGCACCTTTTAACATAATGGTAGTCCAATTATGTAAATGGGCATGCGTCAACTTCCTCACTATTTTCTTTTAAACCTACATAGTCAAAGTAGATGCCTTATTTATATTTGTGACTGATTGTGTGTTGCATCATTTCGAAAATATACCTATTGGTGCTATTTCAAATGTAAAGTCAGTATAAAAAGAGACGGAAAATATCACTTCAAAGTCGTGATTTTCATAGTCGCGGTTTATAAACATATTTATACATATATTGATTACAGACCCTGAAGACCAAATTTTGACATTTATATGTGCGTTTAATTTTCTGGACAAATGTTTGTTGTATCCAACTACCGAATGATTAGTCATCAAAAACATTTACAAATGTTTTTGTAAAGGAAACCCCATTTTTATCCAACGCTGTAGAATCTTGGAAATTTTTTTAAAAGTCCTTTTAACATTTCCCTTCCTGAATACACGGTGAACTGGGGTTTATAGAATTTTTTTATAGAAAATTATTTAAAGTTTTTGTGAAATACTCGACAAATATCTTTTCTAACCATAGATAAAGGATCCTTGAACAAACGTTGCATATGGCGGGACCCGCCAGTGAAAGAAGACGGCACAATTATTATATTTCCAATTGTCACAGCATCACCATCTCGTTTATTAAGGGCATCTTAGACTCCTTGATAAACTTCCGCTCGTAAATTTGATTGGTTGTTTCTAATAAAAAGTAGTCTAATGGCTTCTTGTTTTGCATAACATTGTATAGAGCAAAAATTCTACTGGAGTGAGATCAAATTTACTTGGCATGCCTATTATATATCAGGTGGTATGCATAACATTCCGAATCGAACTCGATAATTTGTAGTGTTGCACTGGCTGACACTTCAGGTTCTGCACTTTAAAACACGATAATAAAAATTCGAAATAAAATGTCAAGCTTTGGAGCATGACCGATATCGAAGAATTATATATAGATACAAACAAGTAAAAAAAAAGTTAAATCGACAGTGTTGCCTATATGTGGTATGATTCTAGGCTTCTAGTTTTCATTTTTGATGTTCTGTTTTAATAATTGTTGTTCTGCCTGTGTCTATCATGTAGTTTTGCTAAAAAATGTGAGGTACAATACTGGATTTGTTAAGGTTAATTTTATGTTCTTTAAGTCTTGTTCTAAATTCTCTTGATGGCTAACCGATATAAGTCTCCTAGCAATCTGAGCATTTGATAGATCCCTGAGCGCGATGCGAATGGTATTTTATTTATGGTCGTGTGACGAGATCTATGTTGTGGTTCAGGACATGTTTAACTGTGTGTTTGTTTATTAATTTATCTGCAAATAAAATTTAGTATTCATTAGCTAACACTCGCGTTGGTATCTTTGTTAGTTTATTTAACAACCATTTAGCCATAGTTTCTGTAGGTGTAGATATTTTTGAAGCAATAGTTTAAAATTTTTTGTAATGCATAGAGTTTAGAGACCTTCGGATTGGTAACATGAAATTTATTCTCTAATTAACCGTCTAATGTTTTATAATTGTTAAGCTGGTCATATTTTATCTCCGCGTTTAAACGATGCGTAGTCGTAATAGGTTCTAACCTAAAATTAGACATCAACATATCAAGAAATCAATGATTAACTTGTTAGCACCTTTTGAAAATCTCAGCTTTTAAAATTTTAACAATCTCGTCTAATTACTAGATAACCCCATTTGGAATCAACGATTGGTCATATATTAGAAATTGGAATGATGAATTACCACGTGATTCAATTAAAATGTAGATAATCACCACTACTCTATTTCTTGCATACATAAATCGAGCACACACGATTATTCATTATCACCCGTTAATTTGTTTTTTCCACTAAGAATAGTAATAAGACAAAAAACTTTAAAAAAAAGTTTTTATTTTGTATTATTTTGGTTTGGTGTACTCGTATTTTATTAATTTACAAAAACAAAAAAATCACTTACCTCAGAATTTGGAGTTGGTGTATTTGATTCGGATGAATTGAATGTTAATCGATGTCGAAACCATTTAAGTTTTATACCAACAATTGCGAATACAATTCCCAATAGTAATACGATTGGTGTAAATAGATTTTCAGCTGGACTATTATTTGCTGGAATATGTACATATATAAAATATATTTTGTTGTATTATTTGTCACACGTTATCTTATCACATTAACAACAACAACAAAAACATAAAAAATAAAAATATAGAACTATATACGTGTATAGCGACATTTTATTATAAACAATTTCCTTGATTTTGCAACAAATAACTTAATAAATAATCAAACTTTAACTCCAATAAATAATGAATGTGACACACACGCACACCAACCAACCTTTTGAACTGAGCTCAATTTTAGCCATTTTTCTTATAAAAACTTTTATTTTTTTATTTTCTTAGCAATTTAGCACCTTTAACTTAAAAATTTGAATCTTTCAACCTATTACAACATTATTTTTTTTTTCTGCCAACACACAATTTACTATAATTAAAATAAATTTGATATTGAAAGAAAGTTGTAAGTGCGTGATTTATTTACACTTTTATATAATGACTAACTTAAAAAATAATAAATAAAATTTAAAAAAATATTCCGAATTTCAGACGGTACTCTACACATATTCGAATGCCGATTACAAGATACTTTTTATAAATTTTATCATTCACTTTTTTTTTTATTGTATTTTACAATAATTAATAAATATTTTGCTTTTATCAATTTTTCTTATCAACTCTGATTACTCTATTATTTTATGTATTTTTTTTTATTTATTTATTTATTTATGTTCTCTGACTCTTTATTTATTTTTCAAATTTTATATTTGCAGTTTACAAAGTGGTTTACATGTTGGCCGATCGCATATAAAAACGGTTGCCGAACGACGTCTTCCCGAAATTCAACAATTTTTAGTGTCACTATTTAATTCGGCCGATGAAATTGCCCATTCGGATTTGGTCTATACATTTTTCCATCCACTGTTGCGTGATCAACAGGAGGCAAATATTAATATAAGAAAAGTTAAAGGTAAGTCTTCTAACTATTTAATATGTATATAATTATAGTAATACATAATTAACTTGTTAATTATTATCGTGAACGAAATTAACATCTCAAAAGAAAAAATTTGTGATTTAACATACATAAAATTATCAATTTGCTTACATCAAATTAATTTGTAGCTAACCGTGTAAGCTATACTCGTAGATGTGAAGTGTATGAGATAACAATATATGGCACAAAAATTTTCTTGTACTATCGTCGTTCACCGTCGAATATTTTAATAAAGTGAAATTGACCATCACAATTAATTTATTCACTAAATACTTGTATTTTTTTTATATATATATATAAATTTTACGCACATCGTAAATTATTTGACAATTTATTCATTTTTAGATATATTTAGGGTATACCGTTTTTGCCAAAAATGTTTGTTCCTCATTAGTAATTTTGTTGGTGACGTAATCGCATTGATGTCAATGAATTATCGATTTGTGTATTTTACCTAACTAAATTATTAATCTAATCGCGGCGAGAGAGGGCGAACATTGAGATAATACACGAGTATGTTGTTAGTTGAATGTCAATATTGTAGAGATAAAATTGTGTATAGAATGCGGAAAAAAGTGTTAAAGTGGTTTGGTCACAAGTCAACATTTAGGATAAATGAATAAATCGATCAGAGTAAATAGGACTGAAAATTTAAAAGTTATTTTTCGATATTTTTCCAAATTTTTGTTAAATTTTTTATTTTTTTGTAATGAAATTGACCAAATATGTTCCATTAAATTTAAGAAATACTAGACACAAATCAGAAATTTCCAAAATCTAGGAAATACACATAGTAAAAATTGAAATTTTTTGGAGAATTGAAAATTAGCGAAAGTCAAAAACCGTTTGAAAAATTTACAAAATCCCAAAATATTCATTATGATTAGTATACTAAAACGAAAATTTCATGATTACTAATGATTTCTAATTTCAAAATTCATGATTACTAATGTAAAATGTAGCTTCAAATCAAAAATTTACAAATTGAAAATTTACAAAATTATGGAAATTACCGATGGTATTATAGCGATTTTCCTCTAGCTACAGTATTCCTTGAACTGTAAAATTTATTGCTCAAACCAAAGATTTCCCACAATAGCCGATAGAGATTGTAAAAGTTATGTCAGAAATAAAGGACTTCGAAAATTCAGTAAAATTAAAATTGTGTAATTTTAACGTTCGTTGGCCTATCCAAAAATTTATGAGGTAATCCGAGGTAATTTCCGTAATTTTAAAAAAATTTAAAAATTAGTACTGGTCGTATTAAAAATGAAAAATTTTAGTACAAATCAGAAATTTCCAAAATTCAAAAAAAATATGATAGTTAGCCTATTGAAAATTCAGAAAATTCGTGTGATTAGGATTGTATTAAAATGTGAAATTTTGGTACAAATCGAAAATTCCTCAAATCAAGGGCCTATTTAAAATTTTAGCACAAATCGGAAATTTCGAAAGTTCAGAAAATACACAATGATTAATTAGTCAATAAAAATGTAAAATGTATGCCACAAATAAAAAATTTGCAAAATTCACTAAACACATGATGGTTAGCTAGCCCGTCAAAAAATTAAAATATATCCAATGAAAAATTTCCAAAATCCAGAAAATCCAACATGGTTATCAATGTATGTCACAAAAAATTTATTCAGAAAATTAATGATGAAAAATGTAAATTTCCTAAATTCAGGTAATAAACGATGGTTTCCATTGAATTGTAATATATAATCCACAGACCTAATATTCCCGTAATTTAGTAAATAGACGATTATAAGCCAATATAAATTGTGAAATTTCCGGATATTTATGTGTGCGGTTATCCCATATCCCCATTAAAATTGTGTAATTTTGATAGTCGTAAAATGTTAAATTTATCCCACAATCTCAAAATATACAAGACAAGCCTATTGAAATAGAAATGTATACCATAAATCGAAAATTTCTTAATTTTAAAAAATTTTAAAAATTCATCATTGACCTCGTATTAAAAATGAAAAGTTTTAGTACAAATTAGCAGAAATTACCAAGTGATACAGGTTTATTCTTATATTCGCGATTAGTTTTAAACAGCACTTTGGACGGTTAAAGCGAATACAGTTTATCCTTTATATTATTGCCAGATGAACACATAGGCCCTGAGTCGGCCTTGTCATCTTAATTTGTAACACCTAAGCCAAAAAGTCGCACTACTAAATCGCTTATATCCAAAATAAAGGAGCTAAAAGCCATTATTGAAGTATATACTGGCAAAACAGACGTCACTAAATTAACAACGGTTGTGTTACCAATTCTGGTTACCACCAGAATTGGTAACACAATAGTCTTGACACTATTAAAATGGCACCTGCACCTATCAATACCACCAGCACCAACGCATTTGATGCCCCATCAAGAAAATTCATCAAGAAATTTGTCTTTTCGATTGCTCGTTCATTGTGATATTTTCGATTTACCGCATGAAATTTCTCTAGACGTGTGCTTTGTTCATACTGCCGTTCATTAGACAGTTTCATTTCAACCAATTTGGCCCATCATTTGGTTCATTCCGCTCTGCTGCTGTATCTTGGTCGTATCTAATCCGCTGTTGGCGGATTTGTGGTTATCCTGATACAAATCTTTATTGGTCATGGCTTCATGGAGTCTTATTGGTAATTCTTATGTATTACCGCATGTTGGCAAATCACCTCCTCAATCGTTATCTTGTTCATATTCATTTTTAAATATTCACAATCCCACCCCTGTCACCAATTGTTACATTGTTGCCTATTCCCGGCATATCATTGTGAATTTGAGAATCATTCGGCGGGTATTTCTGTTATAATCAAATTGGTGAAGTCTACGAAACAATTTTTACAAAATATAATGGAGGGAAAAGGAAAAATAAATAAATAAAATAAAATGCAAAATAGCTGTTGCTGGTTTGTTAACAATTAGAAGTACCACTCATGAAACCATCTACTAAAGAATCGGATGTGAGCCATGAAGAGTTATTAATATTTTTTTAAGAATAGTAGCAGAATCAAAATTGGCATTGGAAATATATTGTTGCCAAATCATTAATAGAAATTTTACCTAATTTGTTTGTTGCGTTGCGCATTTTACTTACCTTTCACATTTCAGTAGCAACCGCAGAGATGTCTGTTGCTAAATAAAAGCTTATAAAAACTGAAAATGATCAAACCGTCGGCGCCAAAAATCAAAGGACTTCCTAAGGTTCATAAATTGGATATACCTATTAGACCGGTGATAAACTTCACATCCGCTCCCACGTACAGGCTAGCGAAACGCGTTAATCAGTATTTAATGAATAAAGTTAAACTGGAAAACAACCTTTCGTTGATGAACAACCTAGAACTTGTAAACAGAATAGAATCAGTTAAAATTCCTCATGGTGCCGGACTGGTCTCTTTTGATATAACGAACATGTATAGTAACATTCCAATAGAAGAAACTAATGTGCAAAGGAAATTAGAAATCTCTTAAAGGTGATTACTAAACAGAATTACTTCGAACATCAAGAAGGACTACCCATGGGAAGCCCTTTATCGGGAACTTTAGCCAATATTTTCTTAAATCACTTAGAGAATTCGAAAATATTGAGTGAGAGCCCTTATATGAACTGTCTGGTATACTGGCATAAATATATAGATGATGTACTTACACTGTTTAGAGAAACCAATCAGCAATTGAAACAATTTCACGACTATCTTAACAATATACATAACAACATCAAGTTCACTTTGTAAACTGAAGAAAACACAAGGTTAAAATTTTCAGAAAACCAACACAAACCTCGTTATGGATTGTGTGATCCCAATCCATAACGACTCACACCATCCACAACAACATAAGATTGCGGCATACCTGCACAAGATCAACAGACTGAATACGGTATCAATGGACCAAGAAGACTTTACAGAGGAACTGAATACTATTAAACAGATCGCTATTGTCAACGGGTTTCAACCGGCAAGGATGGACCTATTGAACAGAAAACACAATAGCAAGACACTTAACGAACACTATACTTCCCTGATAGCGAAAGACAACAAATACTTTACATTTGACTACGACAGAAATACAGCGAACATCATATCAGGAAAGTACTGAAAAATCATGGACAAAGACTAGCAAGAGCTTCTTCTCAAGGTATGGGAGTTTATAGACTATCATGTAATGACAGTGTTGGGTTCTATATAGGTCCAACCGGTAAATCTTTCGCAACTCAGTTTAACCGAAAGCAATCTGCAAACCCAAAATAGACTCAAACTACGCACAACACATGACTGACAATAACCACAAATACATAGGCATTAACGAAAATCTGAAAGTGTTGCATAAATGTAAAAAAGTTAACATGATGACAACACTGGAAGATTACGAAATTTACAAAAACAGACATAATAAACATTCAGGTACATACTGAAATCAACCACCTGTTTAAAAAAATAATGAAAAATGGAAATAGCATAAGGGGCGGAACCAAAATCATACCTGAAAAAGGTATATAAGAACATGAAAATTTTTAGAAGTGTTTTTTTCTTTTTAGAAAGAATTTGGATAAAAAATTAATATAAAAAATTTTATTATCACATTAAAGAAAGTTTTACTTCTTTTCTGAAATAATTTTTATTTTTATATATAAAAAAGAAGTATTGAATTCTTAGTTTTTATTAAAACAAGGTTCATTATTTCGTTTTTATAAAATTAAAATAAGAATAATTATATTGTGATAAAAGTATACAAATACAGTGACAGAATGGTATTCCCACGCAATAAATCCCATGTGGGCCTACGGAATACAGCTCTGAGGCTGCTCTAAACACAGCAACATCGATATAATGCAAAGGTTCCAAAATAAAGTTTTGAAAATATTAAAAATAGTGATATCCAAAAGGACTTGAAGACTGAGTCAGTTGCAAAAAAAATAATTGGGCAAGAAGACACTAAAACAGACTACAAATAATTTCTAATGTAGAGGCATTACAGCTTCTAAACAATTCGAACATTGTCAGAAGGCTTAAATGAACTAAGCCTTTCGAATTAATTAAATAACTAGACAAAGTAAGACTAGATTGTAATAATGTATTGGTAATATTGTAATAATTCTTCTAATACAAATAAAAAATAGTAAAGGCAATGTTTGGAAATTTAAATGAAAGAACTTGTAGAAAAAAGGATAAAATAACTAAGAAAAATAAAACACCAGTACTCAATTTGGAAATTTTCTCAGTGTTATTTTGATTGAGTAGTTAAATATTGTTTGTGTACAAAGCAAAGCCGTCTTTAATCTCTTTTAAGAAGCCTGCATGTTCCTGCCATACGCAGACACCATTTTATAAATGTAACTTATTGACTGTATTAGTGCGGCAAAAATCCATATGAAAACAAAAATTAAAATTTTGTTTTGTTCACTATACTACCAGCAAAATTTAATGGTTTTAAATAACCCACACTACAATATAAATTTGATCATATTATAACATGATCATATTATTTATTCTCTTCTTAGTGGAATCAAAACAAAAAAAATACAAGTTCGTTAAATTTTTTTTTTTTATTTATTTCCTCTTATATGCGTACATTTGGTCTTCCTATAAGGGATTAAAGACGGCTTTGGTACAAAGGCATAAAAAATATGAAACAGATAAAAGAATAAAATAAAATTTGTTTTTATCGATTTGTTTTAGTAATATTTAATTTAAATGGTTGACTGCTCAAAAACGGATCAATCTAAGCTCTTGGTTTTAGTGAATAATTGTATCTACAATACCTACAATTGTTCATCCTATTCGACTAATGCTAGAACTTCTTACACGAAATATGTTTCGAACAGTTTGTATCCGAAAGCAAGACCTCACAGTATTTTTATGAACTAATAATAATCAACGTCTAGACCAGACTCCTCGCTATTCCATTTGGAAGACGCCCATGTTTCTGTTAAATATGGGACGTCATAATTCTTTATTTGGCTCTTTGAAAATGTGACGCATCTAATTGAATTGCAAAGTTTAAAAAAATGTAAGTTTGAAAATTTTATAACTTTATAGTTTTTTTTTTTTTTTTTTGAATTTGTATATTTTTCCATATACTTAAATACACATAAATTTAGTAAATAAAATAAAATTAACACTTAGTAAGTGAAATAAAAATAATCAAAAAGTATATGATAGTAACAATTTCCGGTAATTAATTACAAATAAATTGTTAGTAAACATTATAATGGCTACTGTATGTCGTTATTCTCGTATATAGACTGTGCATGCGTTTTTTATTTCCTTTAAGTTGACTTTCGACCAGTTTTTTTTTCTGTACGTGTATTACGAAAGGAAAGGCAAAATTCTTATCAATCTCGCGTGTACTTACATATATTGTATGTAATTCTAAAGTACTGTTATATTTGTCGTAATTTTTTTTATGTTTTTTCTTTTTATAATAAACCTGGACAAGCGCACTTTAGTTATTTTTAATGTAATTGAAATATTTTAATCAAAAAAAATTGTTTATTATTTTTTATTCTGATTGTTGAGAAATGTACTCTGACCCACATACAACAATATATATATATATTTCATTTGTTCGGTTGATTCCATTGAATTGCATGCTTAGTGCATTAAACCTGTTCTAAATACTCTTTACATATATATGTAATTGTTTTATAAGTTTTAATTCAAGTGATAAAGAATATTTTATTTATGTTTTTATAAGTAAAGAATTCTTATTGTTTTTTGTGTTTATAATATGATTACATTGTTATGTTTGGTAAAATTGTCTTGGGAAATGTGAATGTGATCATCATAAGTCGCTTGATTAAATTGTCACGAATAATTACGTAAATTTTTTATTTTTGGATTTACTTAAAGCCGGTATTAAATAATATATAGGCTAAATTGGCAATTGTGATTGGGGGTTGTTCACATGCCTAGTAAAATGTATAAAATCAACATGTTTCAAACTAAACTTGTATTAAAAAGGCGACACAACTATTGTTTCGCAGGACGAATAACTTGCATTCATAAAAATAAATTAGTGTGAAAAATATAATGGTGGTTCTTGAAGTACTCAATCTTACAAAGAAAACACAAAAAATTTAGGAAAAAATATCTTTATTTCTCTACATTGTCATTACAATCTTTTCCAGTGATGATCAATAGCTTTATTACTCTGTTTATAGGGAGAATCGTCGAGCTCCTCGGAATAGCCAAACAGAAAATAATCCAAGCGGCTAAATCTGATGAATACGGTGCATGAGGCTGCAATTCGAACTTTGATATGGTTCTGAAGATAATCAATCTAGCAAACACTTCCAGAGTAGAATCAAGCTCCGCTCTGATATTGATTGGACTAAGTGCATTCAAATGAAAATTTTATATCACGTTATGTGATATAAAATATTATATCACATAACGATAATCAGTTTTTTCCATGTTTAAGTTAAATGTCAAACTTATAGCACTTTCTACTATAGCCATTCTTTTCAAACAGCAGAACAGGTACTTCTGGTACCAGAACAGGTACTTCTGGTACCTCCTGCGTACTTTATTGAACATATATAAAATTTTGTAAACCACATTTAGGCTAGTACAGTAAATTATTTTTGTAGTAATTGTCAAATATACTATCATGGCAGTCGTAAATCCAGCAGCAAAAAAACGAAGAACAAAGAGAGAGAAGAAACAGAGGTGGAGAGCTCACCAAAGCCAAGAAAATATGAACACAATTCGGAAAAGGAATGCTGAATGACATGCCAGTCAACACCATTCAGATGGAAATGCTGGATAAAATGCAAGTTCGACGCGTTGGTAATCTTAACAAACCAGAAATCAGCAGCAAGCGAAAGATGAACAAATGAGGGCTTAACTTATTGACACGTCAAGATGTCAGGCAAATTAAGAACCTCCAAGCAAAATATTTCGTCAGAGCACATTCCATTTAGACTACACTTACGTAATAGAACATAAAGTTGCGGTGCGTTGAAAGTCGTTTGCCAAATTACAGTACTTCGCAAACTGCGACCAATGAAGAATTTAATCTGCGAATTAGTGCAGAAAGATTTTCGCAGCATTTCTCAATTCTTATTTGCAAGTGGAACTCGATAATTTATATTATATTCGTCAACCCAACACCTGCAATTATACAAGCTAAATTTAATCAAGGACTTGCCCACCACAAAAAATGCGGCACAAAATCGTGAAGTTCAACTTAATAATCCCGTGATTCTTCTATCATCGTTTGTAGGTTTACCGCGAAATATGAAAAAACGATGCTTAAGGATCCAATGACAATTTTTGTGAACAAAGCAAAAAAAAATTCACAAAGTACAGAGCACATCGACCATGCGGATTGGCGAATCCCTACGCACCCTTCATGGAGGATAGCAAATGCAAGAAAGCCTTTCCAAAGTATATTTTTATGAGGCGAAAGTTCTCAAAATGATTGTATACTACTGTTTCGGCGACAACACGGGATAATGGCTAATGTTTGCATCGAAGTCGCTACGCGTTTAAAATATGTTTACTAATTTATTTACAAAGGATTTTCGATTAATTACAAAACAAGTGTTGCTGAGTATTACAAAACATATTGTTCCTGAAGTCAAGTAAATGTTTATGTAAAATGTCAGTTATGTTTATTTATTTAGCGGCCCTGCCAATCCCAAGCTCTGAGTGCGAGAAGCCTCTTCTGAATGTCTTCCCACTGGCTTTGATGAAGGCACCAAAGGTTCGTTTGTTCGGAGCTACCGCCAGCTCGATTTATTCTCGATCTGCTTGGAGCTACCGCCAGCTCGATTTATCCGATCATCACATTGGTCATAAGTTTTTAGACAATTAATGATAATTGCTCCCACTTTGGCACCAAATCAATCTTGAATTAAATGCAAGAAATAAATGGAATAATTCCGCCTGTCCTCATAAATTTCGTTTTCATAAATTTTTAATATCAATGTATGGATATGGGCATCATTTGCCCCTCAAAGTATTAAGCACTTCCGATTTATATTGCCAGTGTCCGAATTTAACAGTGTTAGGTATGCTTTATTAGCAAATTAGATGGCATTGTCTGATATCAACTTGTTACCAAAGATCTCTTTAATTATATCATAAGTTAACAAGTCAAGCAACCACTTACTGAATTCGAAGGCATGGAAGGGAAAGGTATTATTGAAATACGTATCTACGTATGCAGACGCCCAAAACACTCACTAAACTACGTCCAACTGCCACTCCAAGAGTATCAGAATATTTCCCAAAATTGTAATTATTAATTAATGAAAAATACAAATTATTATTACATTAATTATAATAATTATTATACTATTACCTATCATCCTGAAATATAAATAAGATTAATGACATTTTATTCTACTTAAGACTATCGCCACTTAAGACTACCCACCAAGAGATGCAGAACAGGCTTAACATTCATTTATTTTAGGAGAACGCATATATTCTTAAATATCCGGAGTCATTCATCCATTCTAACTTTAGGGTGATATAATAAAATTAGTTGTTATTTATCTCCAAGTCCTAAGCTGTAATAATTTAAATTTAGTTATTACCTAAAAGTTCAAAAACATAACCGTAAAATGGCCCACCACACTCTCAAAACACGTCACAACTCTATCAAGGCACGCAAAGTTCTAAAATGTTTATAAATTAGGTACAGTTAAAAAAAATTATTTCTTTGCACGAAAATTAAATTAAATAACCGTTAAACTGACAAAATACGTCATTGTATAATTACAAGAGAATTTAATTGGTTTGCATTATAATTTTTACAAATCTCTAAAATTTATATAAATTACAGATTAAAAAAAATTATTTAACACCAAAACTAAATGAAATACCTGTTACACTGATAAATTACAAGAAAATCTAATTAATGTTTGTGTTGTTCTCTTAAAAAATTCGATAACCAAAAATTGGTAACCAAATGAACCAGATAATCAGTATTTTTACCGTAAATTAGCCTCTGATCTCTTAGTGTTAGGTAAAGGTTTGTATTAGCTACGTTTATGAATGACATTAGCCTACATATTATATTTAGGATGATATGCTTAGGAATTTGGACGAGAAAAATATAGCTTGAATTTAGTTATATTTTGGTGATCTAAATTCGGGTAATGAAGCGAAGTGGTGGACTTCCAAGGAGAATTTCAAGACCGTCTGTATTTTGCGGTAAAATATATATCACATTATTTTGCTAATGTTAAGGATAAGTTCCGAAAAAAATTTAAAATACGCTTTGGTGTACGATCAAGGCAAAGGTCCCAGATACTATTTAATTTCATGTTGGAGTTCAAATTTAATAAAAGTATTCCTTAGGATAATATTTTATAATGTCAGATTAAGCGCAAGTTCTGACATATGTTTGCGCTAAATCGCAACAATCAAAGTAAAAGAAATACTGGATCCACTTGTACAGTTCTGTTTCAAAATGCCACAATTTTTTTAATAATTACGACACATTTGGAAGAGTATCGGGTTTCTAATACCGCAAAATTTCATGTCCCTCATCAACGTTGTTCGGAAAGAAAATGACGTGTAAACAACTATTATGTAATTATGTATATCTATTTGCTAAATTCCCATGGCTTACATGACTATGTAAAAAAAATTAAAATGTAAACATTATTATGACAGCCAACTGTGTAAAGTATTTGGATAGTACTGACGTTGTGTAAATAGATTTGTGTACCAAATTTTCTTATATATATATATATATATATATATATATATATATATATATATATATATATATATATATATATATATATATATATATATATATTTCATGTCAGTATATTACACAAAGTTAAAAGTAAAATTATTAAATTTTTGACCGTAAACATACACGAGTATCTTTAAATAAAAAAAAAATTGACAGAATCGATCAAGAATGAAAAATTGAATAACATTCTCTTAATAACCACAAAATATGTATTACGATTTATTTGTTAATTCTTGCGATTGACGGATAATACGTGCATGTACTTTTTATATATCATCGTTTAATGCGTTAAGAAATTTTTGAATTTTTAATCAATATTTTTTTTTTAAAGTTACATATACATATAGGGTGTCATAAAAATGACACCCAAGTCGTCGACCAGTTCTTCTGTGGAAGTAATTTGTTTGTCTACGCCGATGAGCCATCATAATCAAAAGTTATCCTGTGTGTTTTTTTGCAATATCTCCACAACTTCGTCTTCCACACTGTTATAATGATAGAATTTGTTTAATTTAGTAGCAATATCCTGCTAGATCACCAGGCCTTAGATCTCTAGATTTGTATGTATAACACAGTAAAAACGTAGTATTCAAAGAAATACCGCGACGATTTCAGGAAAGTTAATTATATTTAACGCAAAACTAAAATTTGCCAGAAGTTATGTAAATGTTCTTGTTTGACCTCAAACTGTCATTGAAAATAAAGTAATAAACTTAAACTAAATAATCAACTTCTAGTATTATTATTTCTTATTATAGAGATTTTTTTAAGAACTTAAATGTTCAGTTATATCATCTTAAAACATAAAGGGTCATCAATTTAAATTGATCAACCGTTTTTTTAAACGCAGGGACCAGTGAGACTTGTGTTTAATATATGGTTTGTTTACTTGTCTTGTAGAAGGTTGTATCATCTTACTTAAACTCTACGTTTTTTAGTTACTTACCACGTGTTACCAAACGTCTGCGGAATATTAAAGCACGCTCTAAATCAGGGTCTAAGTTAATGGCTTTCACTTTCGTCTTTTTCGACATTATTATCTGCGAAATACGTTACCATTTCTTCAACAGAATGATCTTCTTGAGCGCATTCAATAACTTCAGAAATATCTTCTGAACCTATATCATCAAATCCTTCACCACTAATTTTTTTTACCCATTTCCATTAGTGCTGGCATATCCACAACTGCTTCCCTGATGCGGCATTCAGGCCATATTTTTTTTTCAAAACAACATTCATAGTTGTGTACTTCATCCCAAGCAAATTTAAAATTTTGTACAGCGTCTAAGATGTTATATTGTTACCAATATTCACGAATTGAGAATTTATCTGGTCTATCTGTAGTTTTAATTAGTTGGAAAAACGTTCTTCTAAGTTAATAAAGTTTAAATGCAACAATGACACCTTGGTTCATGGATTGAAATAACAAGGTCGTGTTCGAGGGAGGAAATATTACCTTAACATTTGGATGCAAATCAGCCAAATGTGCTGGATCCTGAAGGCTTTTCTCTTTTGCAATAATTCTCAGCTTCAACTCAAAAGTAATTTAAAAACCAGTCTTCGAAAATTTTAGCTGTCATCCAAATTTTGTTATTCGATTTCCAATAGACTGATAACGAACTCCGCTTTGATAGATATTCACCATTTTCTATTAGATCTTTCAAAAAATTTGAAAATGCAGAAGCCGCTACCGTATCAGCACTACTCGCTTCCCCCGTTAATATATTGTGTAAGTTTTGTCGTCTTTTAAACCTTTCCCTGAACCTTTTGCCTCAATTAATTGCCATTCTTTTTTGATTTTGGTCCTTTATCCCCAAGCTTAGTAATTTTTTAATCTTCTCTATTACAGAATTTCGATTTTTTTTTTGTGGTTTTTAAAGATAATGGTGTCTCAAATTTTAATTTTCTCAGCATTTAGTTTTATTTTTGATTCATTCTTATTACGCCTCCTAGCTAATACAGATAATTTTTCGCCATTTTCTATTGCTCTAACAATTGCAAATTTTACCTCTTTAATATAAATCTATACTAAAATAAAAATAACGGTTCTTATCTTTAATATTCCTTTTTCAATAAGAAAACAACGCTTAACTCCAACAATGTATTACGTAAAATTATTAAAAAATTAAAGTAAATTATTCACACTTTAACAAGTCTTTAACAAGATTTACCAAGTTTTATGTGTAAATTGCTCGAAAAGTAATTAAAAAAAAGAGAAATAGAGAAATGTACTTTTACCGCGCAATGCGAAATTTTAGTCGTAAAAACAAAAGCAACTCCGAAACCGCACAGTTCGAGGGATTACTGTAGTTTAGTTTCGACCTAATCTGTGAAAAATCATGAATTTGAAAAGTTATGAATCCAGGTTTTTAAAAAAATTCTGGCTCTTATTCCAGAAGTATAAATTAAAAATATTAAATAATTTGTAGATAATTTCAACAACGACTTCAGTTCCCCAGTGTCAGACTTATTAAAAAATCACACGGAACAAAAATGTGACGTCTGATGTCTCGAATATCCAATTTTATGACATCGAAGGTGCTGCAACAATATTAGAGCGTCGAAAGTGGTCATTATTAAATAGAAACTGATGGTTATCACGAAAGTTATATCGATGAGCATTTCAAATATGTTATGCTGCCCACACTGTTAAAAAAAAATACACATATAAGTGTTGCAGCGGTAACATTTTTATCACATGAAAATTAGGTTCAGGATGATGCAGTTCTGAATTTTCTCAGCGTACTTCTTAAAATCATTTTTTGTAACAACCATAATGGTTTTAATGTAGTAGGACAACAACATATTCAGACCATATTCCAATTTAGACATGATCAATGCATGATACATCATGTTTAGTACAGAGTCATTTTTAGTACAGTGCTAATATAATCTAAGCATAGTTTAAAAATGAAATTTGAGTATATCAGAGCCAGCAAAGCCGAAAACAAAACCTCGAGGAACACCAACGATGTGAACATCCTTTGGTTGCTATAAGGATCATTAATTTTAACTCTAACTCTCTTTCTGTGCTAAATCTTAAACGGAATCCATGTTGGTGAGCATTAAATATAGAAAACCAATCTAAAAAATTAGTAAGTCTATTTTTAACCAATTTTTCAAGAACTTTCCAGATGACTGACTAAATGGCAATTTCCTTTCTCGAAACGTTTACCTTTATTAACACAACAACAGTCGTAAGATGCTTCAGTCTTTGGTACTATATTCCATGCTCGAAGGAAAAGTTGGTAATGAGAATAGGGCTTATGAATTCAGAAGTTACTTGTAAAATACAATTACTTAGTCCATCAATATTAAGTGGCTATTGAACTAAAAGCCGTCTGTATATTGAACTGCTAACAGCAATAATTCAAATTTGTACATTTTATGAAGAAGTCCTGCAGTTTCTACTCATCCTATTGATTTTTGTAAATAATCTGCAGTAAACATATTATGTAATGCTTATTTATATTGAAGAACATGTTTTTTTAATGGCATCGGCTCCCGCAGACCATTTAGTATTTTCTTTAGTAAAGAAAACAAACAATTGTGGAATTACGTTAAAAACTTCCGTTATTTCAAATGAACTTTCTGCAGCAGCAACACCAATTAAATTTAATGAATGGACACGAACACGGAATAAATTCGGCTGAAGAACTATGTTGACATATTGAAAAAATTAGCATAGCTTGGTCCACGGCAGTTATTAATATATATGCCAAGACTTTCTAAATCCTTCAATTCACGTTCTCTAAGTTTTTTTCCAGTATGTGAATTAATAGGAATAATAAATAAAAAATACTTATAGCCTTATTATTTATAGACACTGTCCTCTTTACTTCATTTTTGATTTTTACCACGAAAAGCAAGTGAAAGGCAGGAATTCAATGGTTGCTACGATCATTTTTAAAACTTCTCTTCAGTAAATTGTTGTTCACAGTCAAGATTTCTAATTAGAGCTAAACCGCAGCGACCTACTTGTTTCGACCTGGCAAATAAAGAACGATGACATGTTTCGATGAGTTCTCATGTTCCGATAGTTCCGGCATAATATTTTTAAAAACCAAATCAAAAACCAATCAAACCTAACCTAATCAAAAACCAAAAATGAATGAATTTAAATTAGCTGTTTGGAATGCCAATGGGCAACGTAAATTAGAAGTACAAAATGTCCATATTGAACACAACATCGATATTATGCTGATTTCTGAAACACATTTTACGACTACGAGTCATCTCAAAATCAAAGGATCTACTTTTTATGATACTAAGCATCCTAGCGGAAAACCACAAGGTGGATCTGCTATCCTTATAAAGAATATAGAATACCAAAAATATGGTGAGGATTATAAATGCATCATGTGCCTGTAGCTTATTGTCTACCGAAACATTTGATTAAGATACATCAATTTGCAAATTACTTCAAAACTCTGGGAAATAAGTTTATTGCAGGAGGTGACTTCAACGCCAAACATATACAACTGTGAGAATGCAATGCAACAGGAATCACTGGATCATATATCTGTTGGTCACCCAACCTACTGGCCAACTAAGAGGCGAACAATTTCTGACTGGACTTTTGTGTAACAAAGGGTATATCTAGATCTCTTGTCGCCTAGATTCCTGACGAATCAACATGGACTCAATTTAAGTCTACATTAATCAGAGAGTGTTCATTAAATGTCGCTCTAAAAACAAAAGATGAAAATGATGCGGCAGTAGAAAATCTAACGAATGTACTAAAACAAGCTGCCACGGATGCTACACCTAGCAGCTCAGTTTACAAAAAGCTGCAGAAACGATCTCAAAACATTCAGAATCTCTTAATGATAAATTGGTCAATACGCAGGCAGTATGGCAACTACATAGATCACCGTCTTATAAAATCAAAATTAAACAAAGCGATAAAAGATCTTGAAATAGCCTTGTTAAAAGAGCGCGATGAAGAGGTTCAACATTATCTCAAGCAAATCGGAATCACCGAAATGTTTTCTGATGTAGCAGAAGCTTGGGAAATCCAGCCAATTCAATTCAAGTAGCGCCAAGCACAAAAAATAATCAAAGAAAACATAGATCCAAAAAAAGTAGCCAGACATGATCTAATCAGCGGAAAAGTAATTAAAAACCTTCCGGAAAAATGTATCAAACTAATAACGTACATTTTTAATGTCATAATGAAATCGGGCTACTTTCCTGAAACCTGGAAAATTTCACAAATCATAATGATTCCAAAACTCGGTAAAGATGAAACAAACGTTAACTCATACCGTCTAATTAGTTAACTTCCGATACTATCAAAGCTATTGGAAAAATGCTCTTTTAAAAACTTAAGCCAAATTCTACGTGAGAAAAAAATCATACCTGGTCGTCAATCTGAAATCAGGAACACCCTAGAACAAAACAAGTACTGCTCTGCAGCGTTTTTGGACAGGCTTTCGATAAAGTATGGCATGAAAGCCTTTTATACAACATTAAAACACAGTTATCGGCAAAGTTCTATAAAATCATTAAAAATTATTTGCTCAATCGAAAATGTTTGGTAAAATGCAATAGCGCATCCATCAATCTATACGAAATTCATGCAAGTGTTCCACAAGGCAGTGTGTTTGGTTCAATATTATATTTGATCTATACCGCAGACCTACCAACATCAAATAACGTAAAAGTTTCAACATTTGCGGATGATACAACAATTAGCTACGCATCAAAATCCCACGATAGCTTCAAAAAATTTGCAAAAACACTTAGATGTAACAGAAAAATGGCTTACTAAATGGAGAATTAAGGCCAACGAACGGAAATCGGCGTACATTACATTCACACTCCGCAAACTTACCTGTCCACCTGTGAGATTAAATAATATCATGCTACCACAAAACCAAAACGTTAAATATCTCGGCCTACATTTAAATAGAAGGCTCACATGGGAAAAACATATCGAAAACGGTGGATTATTTCCTTAAAGGAAAAAATTCCAAATTCCAAAAGAAAACAAGAATCATCGCACTAGAATCTTGGTAACGTGAGCCAGGATACATTAATAAACTGTTAACTGGTGTAATAAATTACATAAACATCTTAAAATATCTCTCATTTTTGCCTTTCGATGTAACGAGACTATCATTTTTCTGGATAGTTATATATTCAGTTGTCAAATTCGAAATCGCAAATCTTAAAGCAATTCATAAAACATCTTTAACCCATTTAATGCTCTCCTATTTTTCGCTGATTTATTTACATTTACTTTTTTCTATTATGGGTAGAAAAGGTTGCACTATATAGTCTAACAAGCCCGACACGGTTAAACAACTTTAAAAGGTCAGTATCCGCATTACAAAAAATTTTAACATTTAAGCAATATTGTACAATAATACAACTACTATTTTATCTAAATCACAAAATACTTTTAAAACTAAGTAATAATTTTACTTTTTGACACCCTGTAGACGAGTATGTACTGCGTACAACCATTATTTATACCCAATTATATATGTGGGCGATTAATTTTACCAAAAAATAAAAATAAATAAAATTCACTATCTACTATCAATGTTATATTTCAAAAATGTCGTTGACCTGTCGGTTTATTGTTTACATAAATATTTACATATTCTGATTGCGTAAACGTAAACTTGGTGTTGATTCTCAGATATTTTAACTTATGTAGTGGACTTATAGTGTAACCACTAAAATATTTCTTTATATAGTCCTTGACATAGATCGATATCCGGCTTAAGATTTGTTTGAAGAAATTAGTTCAGAATTTGAAATTTATATATCGATTATAATTAAGAAACCGTTTGATTTAGAACTTTTATCTTCAATTTCCACAGACTTTTGATTTGATCTCAAATTAATGTAGTATTTACCCCATTTTAAATATTAGTTTTAACAAGGCTTGTTAGTATGTGTTAATCTCATTATCATACCTCTAGGGATTACTGGTAAAATCATACTATAGCCTTTTACTAAAAATTATTACAAGATCAACAAATTTTAAGTTAAATCCGGAGTTCAACGATACTAAGATTTAAATCCACCGTCCTACTTTACGCCGTCGCTAGCCAAATAGAGGACGCATTCTAATACGGGTTCGCTTTGAATATGCATCTACATATTGCATTGCTCCAGCCAGCCTGTACTTACATGGTCGATGGTTCGGCCTATGGATTTTGCAACCCCACAGGGGATCATAGTTGTGTTCATCGTCATCACTGATCGCAATCAATTGTTGAAAAATCGTTTTGAATTTTGAATATAGTACCTCTCGACCCAATCACCGCAGCTTTAAACACTGCGCCAATTGTTCGGTTAGATAAAACTTAATTTCTTAGTGATCAACAATTTAGGTATCGTGAAGGTGTTAGTACCGAAGATGCTCTCCTAAAATTTATGTCACCTTTGTATAATGGTTTGAACAGTGACAATTTACATTGGGCTGGTTTCAGAGGGATTTTTTTGCTATATCTATCTTCTCGCAAACGAAATGTTTTAATATGTAGGTGACAGTTTTAGTATTGATTTAAGGATAAATCCTGGGGTTCCACAAGGATCTGTTCTTAGACCCATTTTATTTTCCATGTAGATTAATTCACTTCTAGAATTGAAGTTTAACGGACCTTATTTAGCTTTGCAGATTACCGCCTTCTTGTACTGTGGTGAGTCATGGGTATCACTTTAATAATTTGTATCTGAGGATCTTTTGTTACTTAGGAAATGGTTTATCATAATCAAATATGTTAATGACGTTCTTCTCGTTTAATGCTTTATCCGAAGATTTCATTCAGTTAAATGCACTAATTTCAACACTTGCAAAACGATAGACCTGGCAGCTTTCTGCGTTGACTTTGAAGATTTGATGATCATGATGAGATTCTTCAATTCATTGATGATTTCCTTGATATTCGGGATCCGTTGTAGTTTCTCTATTTGCCCCTTGAGTTCTGCAAAAATGTTTCCTGTTGTTGGTCCTGGTTGTTGTGGTTTTGCCGCTGGTGGCATTTCTGGAGGTTTTATTGCTACTGCACTCATTTTCCAAAAATTAACAGGTGGTGCTGGTACATATGTTGGTCTAGGTGGTGACCACAGTTTTTTCTCGTTGCTTGAATTTTGTGTTTTTGTTGCGTTGCTAGGCACTAGATCCTTTGTAGTTTGCCGCATGATCTCCATTGCAGTTGACGCATTTCGCTGTCCCTTCTGTGGTTGTTCCTTTGCAGCTTCCTTTTTCGTGGAAGTCGAGGCACTTTATGCAACTCGTAGTACTCTTTACAAACCAATTTTCTTTCATGCTTATAAGCCCCTCCCATTTGTAATATATTCCATATACTATATTGACAGTAAACCAAAATTTGCTGAACATTTTGAGAAAATCCTTAAGAACTTATATTCAACATTTTCTAAATTGAATACATTGCGTGATTTTTGTCCTCGAAATCTTCGTATGTCGTTATAATTTACTTTGGTTAATTTGCAATTGGATTATGATCTCTCATGCTGGGGTGGTTCATTTCTGTCGAATAATAAATCGCTTATTACGATGTAAAAATTTGCTGTGAATGCTATGTATTTAAGGGAGTTACCTAACCATCTTTTCTACTCTTTGAGGTATCTCAAATTCTACTACTTTGTCACCCATCTATTTTGTTTTCGATTCCGAGCGATCAACATTAAAGTTTGGACATCCAAAAACAATGGCGATTTTTAGAAAGGTGATTTTAAAAATTTTCTTAAATTTTGAGCGATTACAATTTACATAATAAATATAAAAAATACTGTAAATTATCGAAAAGGAGTTTTTTCAACTCAAAATGAACAAACATAGCACAATATTGATTGCGAATTAAGAAAACTTATAAAAAAGTCCGACTTAAATGTCTTACATGACAAACAAGAAACTATTACAATAACAGCTATATAAAATGATAAATAATTGGGCCCAAAAACTCCTCTAAAGGACTCATTTAAATATTCGATGCCGTTTTTATGGTGACGACTTTCTTGACTGGTTTCCCATTTATACCTTTGCTGTATAGGTTCTGAAGATAATCTTTATAAAATATTTTCCAGAAGCATTGTGCTCGATGTTTTACTTGTTGCCATATAGATAAACTTGTAGTGATACCTCCAAAGTCGTTCTTAGGTACGAATGCTAATAATGAGCTTGCAAGAAAATGACCGTGCTAATTTCTTTGAAGGTTAGATGACTGTTTCCCGGTACTCGATTGAGATGCATTTTAATCCGTTTTACTACAGACTCCCACAATCCTCTAAAATAAGAAGCAAATGTAAAATTCTTTAATTATAGATTCATTAATTTTTTAATTATTATACTGTAGCTTTCCGAAGGGGAAGAATAGAAAATGGGGGTTTCATTATGTGATTTTAATAAGTAAAAATGTCATTATCTAACCTACAATCCTCTATCATAGTGTTCTGAAATAGTTTTTGGCGCTTCAGCTGCAAAAAAACATATTACCTGCAATAAAATATAAAAATTAGTTAATAAAATTGCTAGTTTAATTTTAGTAGAGCTTTTATTTTAGTTTAGCTGTCTAGAAGATTTATTTAGCTATAACGTGTTGTCAATTTTCTCATACGACTAAGGAATAGAATTTTCAACCATCGTTAAATTAATAAAAGCCGCCGATATTACTTAAGATTTGAACCCATATTTATCGGAACTATTACAATAGCTGCATAATCAATGGCTGCTAAGTTAAATTTCGGGACAAAATTGAAACATGATCTACAAATGACTTGGTCTGAATAGATATCACGCCTTTATGTTAGTTTTTCCTGTAATTCTTCTATTTAAACCGGTTCTGCGTTGTTCTCTGGGCAAACTTACGATAATTCTAATAAAATACAGGAAACAATTTTTTGAGGGTGATCGCCAATATTAAAAAAATGCGGTATTTAAGTCAATGGCCCAAAATGCGTATTGTAAAATAATAAGGTTATAGCAACAAACTCCTGTCAGCAATTCCATAATCTTCACTAAAATGCCCAACCAAATAAAAATTAGTGCATTCCAAATATAGGTAGTAATATCGGATTTCTAATTGTTAAAATTTCCTAAACCAGTCAATTCCTCCTTACAAAGACATTTCATTAAATATTTCTCTATGACATTTACAAAATCTTCTGTAATAGAACGAGGTTCTATTACAGAAGATTAGGTTAACGAGGTTTGTCTTTAATATTTCGAGAACAAAAATATATATTTATCGAAAATGACTTTATGGCTTTCAAAACATTCTCTATGAAGACCAATTCACTTTTGCGATCGTTTGAACCAATTTTCAAAGCACTTTTTTCATCCCCTTTAAGGTACCTCAAAAACATCCATTTTGAAGGCATCAACCGCATTTTCAGGTGTAGAAAAACGTTGACCTCGCCATTTGTTTTTGAAGCGCGGAAATAAAAAAAGTTCAAATCAAAACTATAAGGCGGGTGACCCATAAATTCGATGTTTTGACTACTTAAATATTGAGTAGTTTTATGGATAATAAATGATCCGTTTTCGACGATTGGTTTTCCTTATTTCGCCTAAGACTGCTCGCAGGAAAATGGATTTCGCTCATATCATGTCATGCATATAGCATTAACATTTTCCGAAATAGCACCAACATAGTCCAAGAAGATTGAAATCACCTAAGACACATGCACTTAGCCGCACATAAATATAATCATTTCACAGTCAAAGACAATTTTACAGCAACATAAACGACATTATTATTTGAACAGATTCCTTTTTTGCATCACCATTATATTGTTCACTGATATAATTAGCAAATCTGTACTTGTGTCTATTTTCAGTTAAGCTATCAGGGTTCCTCTGAGAAATTTTTATTTTACGGTTTTATTCTTGCTTTGTGAAGGAACCGTCAGAAGATTTGGCAAGATTCTTAACCGGGTACGTGTTTTAGTTGTTTTGGCCCAATTATATGCTCAACGCAGAAAAACGCTTCGGAGCCGTCTGACAGTCCTTCATTTTTCCCCACATTGGAAGCATATGCCCAGGTTCTTCCTATTGGTTCGGTTGCAAATCGCCTAGTAATAAGCATAGTCAAAATAAGTTTTAGTTTTTCACAGAACCTTGGATAGTCATTCGATTTGTATAGGCCTTTATAAAGAAACTCAGATACTTTTCAAACTCCGATCTCCACGAAGATAATTCGTTGTTCCATTTAGTTTGGTTTTGTAAGTGACACCTTCAATTGCCCAGTGAAACCTTAAAGATCTCTCTTCTTTCACTTCACCTTCAGAGGACCAACAATCTTGAACGCTAATTTTGAGAGTGGTTTTCGGTTCCAGGTTACTTACTGTAACCGTCTCCTTAAGCACCTACCTAGGCTTCACAGATATTTGTTTTATTTCCAGCTTTTGAGCTAAATTTTAATAGGACATCATCTATCCTTTACGACATACAGATTTAGTTTCTGTGTTGGAAGCTTCCGGATTAATTTTCTCTCTTATCTTCTTTTATCCGTTGGTAGCAGATTTTGTTTTGAAAATTATCTTCCTGCTCTTGTTAAGCTCGTCTTCTTCCCATTTTCTAATATTGTTTATAAAAGAAAGCTTTTGCGAGATATATCGTGAAGTATCAGTATTCGCTTTTATTTCATCTTATTTGATAGGGTCTCTATGAATCCTGCCTTTATTAAATATATCCGATTTCTGGTTCGTTTTTTGCATTGGTGTCCGAGGCGGTGTCCTTTGCAAAGTAACATTTCATCTAAAATGGCTGGTTCACTCCAACAACATAAAATTTCCGTCGAAGCTCTCCAGATACCTTCCAGTAGCATTTGCAGGCGGGTGTTAGGGAACTAGCTGAACCCCACACAGGAACATTTTGGTAGTAGATGTTTAGTATTTAACTTTCCTGACAGTTTTTAAACTGTACTGCCTTAATAATTTCTAGCTAATGAATTTAACATTAATTTACTTCAAATTTAATCCGTTTTTCAATTTGATTAATTTGTCTGGTAAAACTATGTCTTCCAAACCATAGTACGGATATAAAACAACTATTTAAAATAAACATTTTTAAGGCGCAAGCACGTATGCGGATAAAAAATATCCGCATATAAACCAATCGAATCAACACATATAAACCATGTGACTAGCTTTACCAATTAAATCAAACGATTGCGGATATAATGTTGCGTAGCAAAATAAAATTAAAGTAAAATAAAAACGGAGATAAAAATGTTTTAAATTTGTTTTTAAATAGAATAAGATTTCTGTCCGCATATGTGTAATTTGGTTGGTGAAGCTAGTCACATGGTTTATATGTGTTGATTTGATTGGTTAGTAAGCGGATATTTTTTATATTTTACATACGTAAATTACATACCACATACGTGCTTGTGTCTTTAAGAAGGTATTAACTAACCAATGATTCCCAAACTTTTTAACAATTTTTTTTAAAATCTGCTGTGTATATATACAGTGTATATTGTTGTAAATAAAACATGAACATGGTAAAACATGATTTAACAAGATTAAATCCTATTTTGAATTTTTTTTTTATATATTTCAGAATTGAAAAATGTTCCGTCGCAGGAACGAAAGTGTGGACAAATTAAAATCTCATTGCAATATCTACGCGGTGCATTGACTGTTATGGTTGGTATATTCATCAAAATAAAAACGAAAAACTATTCATAAAAACTATAACAAATTATAAAAAAAAAAATTTGTGTCTATCTATCTATATATAAGTTTTCTTCTACTTTTTGTGTTTCATTTCAAATTTTTTTTTAGATACATCATGCTCGATCATTACCACTAACAGCTAATGGTCAAGAACCTAATACATATGTTAAATGCTATTTGAAACCAGATCCATCGAAACTAACGAAACGTAAAACGAAAGTAGTTAAAAAGAGTTGCTTTCCCAGCTTTATGGAAACTGTAATACAATTAATTTTTTTTTTACCAATTATAATTATTTTTAATTAATTTTTTATTATTTTTCCCAACATTAAATATGCGTATAGTTGGAATATCGAATGCCTCGGGATATTGTACAATGTCGAACGCTAGAGATAACAATATGGTCACACGATTCGCTGCAAGAGAATGAGTTTTTAGGAGGTATCCAGCTTGTACTGGGCGATACAAATTTACGCGAAGAACTAATTCAATGGTGTGATTTACGCTATTTACCAAGATCTTAATTATAGTTTTTAATAATTTTTTTTTTTTTAATTTTAATAATATATCATAATATTATAATATAGTAATATTTTTTTATATACATTTAAATCTATATAAATATACGATGATGATATTCACATATACCAATATACATATAATTTATAATAGTTTTGTGTTTTCATTTCGGAATGCATTAAACGGACAGGTTGAGTTATTATAAAGGGTGTTCCATAACGGATGATCTTCGATAATAAATTTTACATTTAATGGACATACGTTGGTGGTAATATTAAAATGTATGTATTACTTTTTATATAACAACAAATTTAATAGTTTTAAGTCTTGGAAGCTATGACGTCTACAATTCTGAAAATTAGGCGAGTATCTAACTAGTTCTATCCAAGTTGTTCACTTGGTAACAATGATGGCTGAACTTCTTGGTGATTTTAGACATCTACTATATCCATTGGTTCACCCTCTACTATTTAAATTTATGTATGTTTAACTTATATCCGATATATTATACAATATAATTAGTCTTGAGTATGTTGATGGCCATTCATTTTATTTTATTAGGATGATTACGATAACGAAAAATTGTTAAACATGCACGACCTAAAAATATATATTTACCTCTATTGCATTTAATTAACATTTTTAAATACAACTATTAATAAACTGATAGCACAACTAAATAGTTAAAATTTCCATATATAATTAATCAATTTAAGATGGTGACATAAATTTATAAAATGGCACTAAAACATTCCAGAGATACACCATAAACGATAGCTAAAATTTGTTTATTTTGTTTTATGTCACAATTTACAAGTAATAATCTATATTTTAAATGTATGTTTTTTTAATCTTTTCTATCAGCATACAGCATAATACATATACGTTAATTGGGACAACAACAAACTTATGTCTAGACCAGAGAGCTTATTTAAATAAAATCTTACTTCAAAATTAACGATATATTTTTTATATTTAATTTATATATATATATATATATATATATATATATATATATATATATATATATATATATATATATATATATATATATATATGTATACATATATATACATATATATATATATATATATATATATATATATATATATATATATATATATATACAAATATATATATATATATATATATATATATATATTCATGTGATAATTATTATCTAAAGTGCCGATTTCTAATGAAACATCCTCTAAAAATGTGAGGTTATGCTAATAACTTAAGCAAAAGAAATATTTGGTCAATCGAAAATGGTTTAGAGGTCGTGAGTTGGAGAGCGCAAAGTCCAATAAAAGATTTTTTTTTTGGGCCTTTCCAAAATATCAAACATATCGAAAATCGATGCTGTGTTGAAAACTTTAACACAGAAATGGAACTCGATTTTCACATAATATCTTACGACAAAATTGCAAATGCCCCTTACATTTTTCTCTTATGTTAACTTAAAATCTTTACGAAAGACACAAAATTTTAAAACTCGGTCTTTTAAAAATCTACTAATTACGCTTTAACACCATTTAAGGTAAACTAACCAGTCTTCAGAAAAAGAGCAAAAATGGAATGGGACGAACTCTCCTCCTTCCTGGCATGCCAGTTATGCCTTACTCAGCAGCAATGGGAGCTGGCTAGGATTTAATTGTGTTCCAATCATTCACTAATCAGAATTGAAAAATGATTATACAGAAACACGTTCTAGAAGAAATAATAAACGCCGGCAAACACAAATATCGGCTATCGAACACGGACACGAATCGGAAACTGGGTCCCTAACAGAAGCATCAAGGCTAGCACAATTAGAGAATGAAATGAAATACAAAATAGAAATCCTCGGAATCAGTGAAGTAAGATGGAAAAGCAGTGGGGAAATAAACACAATTGAAAGAGCATGGGAATATTACCAACAGCCAAAACAAAGATGGCACTAATGGAATGGAACCAGTTAATAGAATAATGGTAGCAAGATTCCATTCACAAATACGAAACATAATTATAATTCAATGCTATGCCCAACAGCAGACGCAGATGAAGTAACCAAAGATGAGTTCTACAAACAACTATAAGCCATAATTACAAGGACACACAGAAATAATGTCAAAATAATACAAAGAGATTGCAATGCAAAAATTGCATCAGATAACACCGACCCTTAGAGCATAACGATATATAGAGAGAGTGTAAAATTTAAAACGTATAAAAAGAAAATAAGAAAATCGTAGTCGCACTTCTGTCAAAATAATTTTTTGTTTGTTTCATTATTTCATGATTTGTGCAGTCGTGTTTTACATCGAAATATTACAGTGTGTTATCAACTTTTTTAGGTAAGTGTTAAGTCTATACTTTTTTTAGTATTTCCGAAATTATAATTGAAAATACGAAAACATATTTTAAAAAATTGTGCAGTACCCTTAATACAATAAACCTTATTATTATAACCAATAGTCAGTGTTGAACAATTTAGTTCACTATCAAAAAAATTAAAATATCTGTATACCAAAATTTTATATTGACATAAAAATAAATTCATAAATTTCTAAAAATCTAAATATTTTTTAACCCTACAAAAAAGTAAATAATTGTCTGTACGACTATGGAAATAAAAAAAAAATACAAAGAGAGAATCGAGAGGATTAATAAAAAAAAATGTTTTTGACAGAAGTGCGTCTACGCTCAAAATATGTTATCCTATCCGATTACACCGACCTAACAACCATCATGGGTAAACAAGTATTAGACTTTGTGCGTAATAATAATGGAAAACGGATCCTCGACTTCTGCTTGACAAACCAGCTGATCATAGTAAGCAGTAGATTTCAACACAAAAATATACACAAATACACATGGACATCAGCTGAGGGCAACAGTTTCTAACGTCATTTCAAGATGTCAGGTCAATGAGAGGTGCAGACATCTACACATTAACCAATCGCACCGAGTCAAATCGTAAGAAATTCAATACCGACAGATTAAAAGTTGTCTATATAAGAAACACATTATGCGACTCCAAACCAATGAAGCAGCCGTCAGTTTAAAACAACAGTTAAAATAGACGCAATCAGACATCAGTTATCATAATTGGAAGACAATTGAAGAACACCGACTAATCAAGTTGCAAATGTGCCAACAAAACACGTCAGAACTGAAACGTCAATACGAGGATACGACTCGTGAAATTAAGAAAATGGCAAAGAATGTACTTAGAACATACAGTGGAAACATTCTCAAGGCAGCAGAAGAGGCTATCTGGTCAAATTTTAACAGCGAATGAAGCACAATTAAAGAGATGGAAGGGCAATATTTCGGAGAGAACACCACCAACCATACACAAATCTTAGAATTAACAACTGGTAACACCCTTTAACGAAAAAGGAAACTACAGCAACACCCATCCACTAACAGAGTGGGAAGCGATATGTCACGTACCATAGTACGGACAACATAAAAGCTGAAACACTAAAAGCGGATATATCCACAACTGCAAGTACTTTAACACAAACAATAACAGAAGTATAGCATTCCGGTAAAATACCGCGAAAATGGAAATAATGCTTGATCATATCGATTTCCAATAAAGGTTACCTGAGAGAAAGCAAAAATTGTCGGGGTACATCCTTCGTCCAAACAAGTATAAAGATATTGGCAATGATTATTCTGGACAGAATTTCACCGAAAATTAACTTGAAACTAACAAACGAGCAAGCTGGCTTCAGACCATGATGAAGTTGTATTGATCATATCATTACATATGCGCTTCATCATAGAGCAATCTAATGAATGGAATTTATCACTGTACCTACTCTTCGAGAACTTCGAGCGTGCATTTGATACAATACACATGAACGCCATATAGAATGCACTTTTTTAAATGGGCATTTCAAAGAAATTAATTGAAATCGTACAAGATGTGTACATAGGGATGCAGATAATCAAGCTCAATATAAAGGCAAACAACGTGAATCCTACAACAACAACCAAAGAGTATGACAAGGGTGCGTACTCTAGCCATTTCTGTTCCTAGTAGTATTTGATAGACTCATGAAAAAATCAGCGCGTCAACGGCATCCAATGGGAAATAACGGAGAAACTCCGGAACTGGATTACGCAGATGACATTTGCGTCATCTGCAGAAGCTATCAGATCTAGCGACACATGCAGAAGCTATCAGATCTAGCGAAAAAGGTTGGCCTCAAATATCAAGAAAATCAAGATGATGAGGCTAAACACACCAATATTAACAAAGAGAAAATAGAAGAGGTTAATGAACTCGTATACCTTGGTTGCACTCTACCAAAAAAAGGTGGAGCAGATGAGGGCATCAATAAACGGATCATCAAAGACAAAACAACTTTCAACGCACTACACCAAGTCTGGAACTCCTCTGTCCTAATTCGCAACACCAAGCTAAGAATGTTCAATTCATGTGTAAAATCGGTTTTGCTTTTTATGGCTGTGAAACCTGGAAGCATACGCAAAAGATCAATAACAAACTACAAGTGTTTGTAAAGCATGTCTTAAGAGAATACTGAGCTGTTTTTAGCCCAACAAAACTACAAATGTTGAGCTCCTAAGGCAAGCAAATCAAACAGTATTGAGACCTAAATTAGAAAACGCAAATAGAGATGGATCGGCACATACTAAGGAAGTCACTAAATGATGTTACAAAAATAGCTCTGGAGTGGAATCCGCAATGAAGAAATTGTATGACCATCTGTAACATGGAAAAGAACGATCCTAGCAGAAGAGAAACAACACGAGAAATCATGAGTGGAAATTAAACCAATAGCGCCTAACATGGTCAGATGGTCCAGTCTAGTAGACGCCCTATGCTCCTAAATTGGAGAAAAAGGAAAAATAAATAAAAAAAACAGTCAAGAGTCTTAGGAAAATTAGTACTTTAGCCCGATCATAGTATTTCACTTCGGGATAGCTAAACATGACTGTTATGCTGACTTCTTGAATATCACGCGTTCTCATCTGCAATCCTCTCGCATGATTCTCAAAAATCCATTTGATAATTTTGCCTTCTGATTCAGCTAAAAGCCCTAATCTTTCATCAATATTTAAATGTTTAACAAACATTTAATTCCATAGGAACACGAAGCAGTTAGACATTGAAACCGAAATAAGGGAATGGGGATATACTAATAAGGACCCCATAAAGTTATGTAACATAAATATCATTGAATTGGAACTCGCAAAGGAAAAGTCGAAAGACCAGCATTGACTTGAATATAGCTTAGCCAATATAATTGTCTTTGTCATCCATTAATTGAAACCTTCTACTACGGTGTAGTTCTTTTAAGTAAAAAAGCAACTGTCATAATTAAGAAATCCTGAAAATACTGACCTATAGCTGTTTTATATATCAACAAACAGTTACTGTGTAAATAATCAATGCGCGTACATGGGTTGTATGTAAAGTATCTGGCCATGGCAAAAAAAAGTCATTTTGTCTATACAACCTTTTTAAAAGCTCGATACTGTATATAAATTTAAGGATTTAAAAACTCGTATAAAAATAGGCTAAACAAATATTCCATTATTTAAAACCAAATATCTTTCCGCTGAGACATTTGTGGATTCGAGTTTTCCAATTTCTCGAACTTTCAATCTTCGATATACCTTACATTCCAATATTATTGTAAACCGAAGTTCCTATAAACTTCTGTCCAAGCCAGTTACATTTCAGACGACCTTCTTCATTTTATGGTATGCGCTTAGATCCACCTGTTTTCGTAATATCATATATAGCATACAGGTGAATTGCCAGCTATTATTAGAAATTGCGGTAACTGAACCTAATTACTTGGTGTTAAGCTATTTATCGAAATTAATTTGTGATAAGAAAATATTGACTGTGCTAACGAACGATATAAGCGGCTAGTCGATAAATTGGACATAATAATAATAATAATAAAATTTACACTACCAAGTAATAATATTGGCCGCAAGTTTTAGAATAAAATTTTTGCTATTTTTTATAATATCGAAACCAAAACCATAGACATGAGTAATTTTTTTTTTTTTATTATTTTTTATTAGGCGATCGCAGACAGTTTTACTTACTTCACAAATATGCTTAGCCTATAATTTTATTTAGTATACACATGTTATTTTGATTACGATTCATAATTGCATATGTAAAATGTGCACCGGGCACGTTTTTAACCTCATGAATAGAAACACTAAAAAAAACAAAATGTAAAATAAGTGCAGTTCAGTTTTAAATGTTTTAACTTTATCGAATCATATGTTAAAAACTACGGTATAAAGGATGTTAATGGCCTTTACTGCGGGGCAACATATTTTACGCTATTTTTTTTAATGTTCGCTTGTTTACTGATTTATATTGGTAAAATCAAGAGGGCACCCCCATACAAGAAAAAAGTACAATGAATGAAAATCTTTTTCCATGTAAAAACATAACCTATAACATCATAAAATCAACCATTAACTTATTATTAACGGATTTATGCTGTGTGCCTTAATCAAATTTTCAAACGGAACTTTTCAAATTGTTCAAGCTCCCGCTATTGCTTCATTAGTTGTAGCTGAAAAGTAGATTTACACAGTGGCTTTTTAAAAGTATAATATTTTTTAGTTTAGTTCAATTTCCAGTATTGGCGCAGTAAGCGCTTTTGTGGTAGTTCCATCTATCTAAATATAGCATGAACTAACTCGTTATAATTTAGTTTAGTCGATTAAGGCACACAGCATAAGACTGTGTGCCTCCGGCCGATTTTTTTTTAGCTTAATATTTGTATTTTATAAATTGGTAGTCTATGTGTAGTTCTGCTAGTTATTCTTAGATGGTACTAGTGTAAAATATATATACTGCGCCTGCTTTTCAAATTTCTAAATTTGTGGCTTTTTAGTTTTGCTTTTCAATTTTAAATTTAAATAAAGATTCTTTTTAATTTACCGTTATTGTAAACTATAATAAAAACACAACACTAAAAAAATAATTACAGCGGTTTATTTATATTTTTGTTTGACGTCCAGTTAAATTCTAACTGAGAAGCAAACTTACGATGTGTCTTTTCGTCCGCCGCCAAGTGAGTAATAGCGAAATGTAACGTTAAAAGTCGACAATTTATACAAACAAATCAACCGGAGGCCAACAGTTTTAAGAAGTCAGATAAAATTCAAATATTTCTGGTGATATAATACAAAACGAAATTCTGTTACCATCGTTGGTATCACCGTGTAGATGCCAATATGCAATACACAAAAAAGGAATCGTCGATGACCCTAGTATGATTTTTAGTTAATAGCAAAATGCATAAGCGGTCACCATTTCCAAAACGAAATTTACAGAATATGACTGATAGGTTAGGATTTCCTTAACGCAAAATTTTAAAATTCAAAAAAGTTTTAAATTTGCAACCCAGAAAACAATTAGCATACTCTGTCATATGAGTTCAACGTGGTACATTATAAACAAAACGGAGGCAAGCATAAAAACTTATCAGAAGTTTTTGGAATATACAATCATGTAAAATTCTATGATGGACAACGAGCTCCATAAAAAGTGCTATTAACTTAATAAACCTAAGTATGTCGTAAGGTATATCGATCACTACAAACGTCGTTAAATTAAACACTCACAAATTTCATCTGGAAATATGACTGGAATTTTAGTAGAAAAGTTTGAGCTGGTCGTAAGGTTATCGAAGATGAAAAATAATGGTTCATAAAACTTCTTGTTGCTTCGAACTCGTCCATAACTCTTTAGTGGGTAGATCAGTTGAAATATATCTTCTAAAATAAACTCGAAAGATTTTCAACACTTAGAACTAAGGGAAATTTTCCATACTGATTATGCGACTTACTTAGGCCAATTAATCCAAATTTCATCAGTAGGAATGCCGGTATAAAAATATTCCATTGCTTTACGGCTACTTTACGGTCAATTTGTGATGGCAATCATTAAATGATCAAACACTTTCTGTTTCAACAGATTACCACGATGCTTGTGTAAAGTTGGTTTTTGGTTTATAAAAAACTCCAAAGAGTTCAATTTAAAGACTTCTTCTGGTCAGGCTAAACTATAAAAACAAAAATTGAACACCACACGTTTCATACTCAAGATAATTTACAGTGGATATCTTGCCTATCAGATGGTTTTGCAACCATCGTTACAAAACATTTTAAAGCCATCCATTTAAATGTTAAAATGGGGCATATAAGGCTTAAGCCATGTCTCAGATACACCGATAACATGAAAGTCAGAACCACTAAAAATATCACGAATTTCATCCAACATGATGCAGCATGATGTTGAGTAAATCTGGTTGTTCGATTAAGTATTTCATCAGGAATACGCAATATTTGTTCAAGCCTTTGGAATTCTTGCATGAATTGTGTATATTTTGTCTTCAGTTTTCTATCGCTCGTAGACTTCCTCTCCATTGTAATTATAAGAGATTTCGAATTATGAATTCTTTCTTGTATCGCTCATTAATACATCATAAAAAATGGGTTCCACATATTTCTACATTGGGAGTATCGGAGAAGTGTTTCTACTTGCCAAAACCGTCAAAAAAACTGACAAATAACCAATAATTGGGCTTAAGTGTTATGCGTATTTTACTATTTCATAGAACTCATCTATGCCAATAATCATATCGATTACACTTGGATTATGGAACTTTGGAGCAGGAAAGCACAACTCGTTTACTCTTTTTATATTCTCTTCATGTAGATTCATAAATGAAGATTGCGGCTGGTAATATGAATTGTTTAAGATCTACAGTGCCTTTTAGGGTGTTGGATGATTAATTCCTGGATTTGTTCTGGCTTGTGTTTTCTATTTTAAGATTGTTGCTTTTGATTGCTTCATTTGTGTGTAGGTCGTTACTATTCCGCAATTTTTTATGTCTTCGTGTAAAATTTGCGATACTTGGCCTTGTTCTTATAGCATGTATTAATCGATGTGCAGCTAGTTGCCAAATGGCATGCTTTTAAGCAATTAGGGCGTAATGTGCGCTTATTAATGAAGACCTTACCAAACTCTGCATCATATCGTTGAAAATATGATGCCCTAGAATATTTTTGAATGATCTGCTTTAGGTTGAAACTTTGCAATGCATCACACTCGGTCACGTTCTGCAAGCTGATCTTAAACGAATAATGCAGCGACCTCTGAGGGGAGAGTCACCATTTAGCAAGCGCAGTGGTCGCTGTCGGTGACGATGGCTTCTCAAAGTAGATAACAACTTGTCTCTTTGGGTTGTCCAGAACAATACGAAGAATGAATACGAAGAATATTGAATAGGTTCGGGCCAGCAAAAACCGGCCTATAAAATCCGTTTTTATTATTATTTGATAACATTATTTGATAAAGGGAAATTGTAACCTGAATCCGGAAGATTTTTGTAAGAATTAAAGAAATATTGTCTGGACCAGAGGTTTTTAAGAAACGACTACAGTAAATTATGTCTCTTTCCCTCAAAATTTGATATATCGAATCACCATCTTCGACAAAATCACTTATAAATTGTATACTTTCGTGGATATCATCTGTCACTGTAACATTAGATGAGATTTCATAAGCTTTCTGAAAATTTCCAGCTAGAACTTGACTTTAATCTTTTTTTTAATTACGGACCTCACTTACTGATCCATGGTCTCCGTCTAAAATTACGCAATTTAATCAAGGAGATTACAGCATCAGAAAGTAACATTTGATATTTCGATGAGGAATATATACTTGGCACAGAAATATACACCGTAGAAGATATAATGTGGTTGAACTGGTAAGTTCGCTAGGATCATCATCAGCATAGCAACAACTATTTTTTAACATTAAATTTTCTGAAGGGGATAGTATAGATACATTTTCGACTCTTTGCATTGATTATCAGAATTGTGTTGGATTGAATTTTTTAATAATGATTGCAACTCTCCCGCGAGCTTTGTAAAGACGATCATTTCTATAAATTGGATAAAGTGAGATGTTGAATGCTAATCCTATGGTTTTAAAAAAGTTTCTATTATAAGCATAACGTCTTTGTCATAATCTCCTAGAAAATGTGATACCTCCTCTTTCTTTTTTTGACACTATGACTATATTCCAAATTACTGGTAATCTCTAGAATAACTTGTATACTTGTTGACTGCCATCTGTTGACTCCATTTATAATTCGGTAGCACACTTTAATCTGTTGACTCCATTTATAATTCGGTAGCACACTTTAGTTTGTTAAACTGGTCTATGTGTAGACAACGAGAAGTCGTTTTAACCAACTTAGGAAAATTATGCGAAGAGGTATTAAATTCAATCGAGGGATTATGTAAAAATTTGTGGTTAGCTGGTTCCCTTAATCGCAGAAATTCGTTACACTTTGGAAGTATTACTGAATTGGTGGCAAGGTCTCCGGACTATTACAGTTTTGAAAATTATTTTGAACGGACAATCTTTACCCTTATTGTGGGTAAGCCTGCAAAATTTACTTTTAGTGGCAGATCCCAAGTTTTTATTGTTGAGTTTCAATAAAATTCTCTAGGAACAAAATTAGTTGCTAAAATTGCTAAACAACTCTCTTGGAATGATAAGCAACACTAAGCAATTCATCCAATTATGCTAGCCTTACACCTCATGTTGCTAAATTTAAGTTGATCCAATCGATTAAAATCCCACTTCTTTTGTACGGTGTACCCGTCTATTCTATAGTTCTTTAGTAAAATTGCTTTGTAATACTCTTGACTCTGCTGTACAGGCCATCACCACACTATTTTTGCCCTATAAAACAAAAAAACAAAGTGAATGAACTTCCCATAAAGTAATAATGCTATACGGCTGGCTCTTGAGTAAGATTTGCCATAAATCGACAAAAATATGCCACTTGAGCCTGATGCATGAATCATTATTAAGTAGTTTCGAAGAGGTTGAAAAATTGAATATTGCTGCAGTTACCGAAAGACTAGAAGTCACTGAAAAAATATTGTTGTACAAAAGATATTTATACTAGACACTAAGGGGAAAAATGAGCGACTGATTTCAGCAAGAATAAAGGAAGTATACATATGAGGTATGTTGACTTTCCTGTAGTTAATTTTAAAAAAGGTATAAAGCCCAAAATGCCCAATTTTACGGCTGGAAGTAGTTTGAATGAAGAAAAAAAGTAATAATGTGTTATTATTATACAATAACGAGATTGAATTGCATAATTGAGGAATTGAATCAAATGTCCCTACTAAAAGCCTACTTTTATCTAGGAACTCTATAAATTTCTGAGCTCGAATCGCACAAAGTTCCAATTTTATTTCATAACTCTTTTTTTGAAAAAAAGAAGCAATGTTAGATTGAAAAAATAAAATGTTTATGTATAATTTGTAATCAACATTTAGGCTCACAACGTAACATTTAGGCCAAATACCTGTTCGAATGCCCAGTGATAGAAATGATACATAGGCAACCAGTGATTTTATTTTTAAAACAACACAAGGGCCATTGTCGCTAAATGAAATACATCCATCATACGATCTATTTACGATGCCAAGGAAATTTTACATTAGTGACCTTACCCTAGCTGAGGTAAACAATATTGACAAAATTCAACATTTAATATATGCACGTTACGTAAAATGCATCTGGCGAACATTAGCTTTTAAAAATACAGGAACATGTGTCGGGCTTTACTGGCTTTATGTGTCGTTACATGTGTCGGGCTTTACTGGGTTTTTTACTGGCTTTACATTTAGAACAGCTGAAACAGGATTGTTTCCGAAATGATGCAACACACAATCAATTACAAAATTTTAATACGGCATCCACTTTGACCATATGTGGTTTCAAAATGCAGTGAGGAAGTTGACCCCCACCAATTCACATATTTGGATTTTGAAGACACCATTTCGTTTGGAACAACCATAAATAGGAAAAAAGATTAAGAGGTTCGAATAATATAACTGCCCGAATAAGGTCTGCTCAATCAGTCTCGGTAATACGCTCAACTTTACGTGTCGACAGTACCATAGGGTACGAAAACTCGAATGCCACATTTTTGCACGATTAAATCCAAATAGCATACGTCGTCTCGCAAATTGCAATCAAGAGTTACTGCATTAAATCGAGTTCATTTTGGCAGGATTATGACAAACATGCAAAATGAGTATCAAAACAAATTGGTTGGTGAGTGTTGGATTTGGAACGTTGCCGGATATTTCTAAACTGCCACTGAATTCCAATAAAATTTCTTCTCAAATGATAATGAAATTATGCGGCCTGAACTTGCACCAAATGGCTGTCGAAGAGAAATTCTTGCACTATGACCATTGATATAAACTGCAAAATACTTGAACAATTGCCTGGAAATCATAAAATGGATTATAGTTCAGGTGTGATCATTTCGGAAGATCGCCCTAACGTCTTGAACTTTACACCAAATTTTTTTGTGCGATCAAACACCTTCAGGAATGTTACCTGCATTCTGCCATCTTGGTCGAAGATTTTTAACTGTTCCAGTTAGAATTCCACGAGATATCTTTCAAAGTTGATAGAATAAGAGGATTTATTGCTCCGGTATTTGCAATCAAAAAAATCGCGTAACTCTCAATTCCTTCATTCCGACAATCCTTATTCAAACACATGCAGATTTTACTAAAATGAAGGGGTTACAAATTTTGCTCCCGCCACCACAAAAATAGAAGTTGTCGCATTCGGCGATAATAACTTCTTGACATAAACAAACTGATAGAATCATTAGAACATTTCGAACGTGCCACCAATATGTCGCCTATATAAAAAGTCGCGATCATTATTAATATTTTTATTGAAAACATGTCACAATACATATCGAAAAATAAAACTTCCACTTCATTCAAACGGCACAGATAAGCTTTATTCACCTGATAATATTTATATAGCCTAAATAGCCCTGAATAAAAAAGAAATACACATAAATAGCGCACATACAATATCGTGCCAGTGTCATTAATAATAATATAATTATGCAATTCTATCTATGATTAGCGCACGTGTTACATTACCGCACTTAACGACTGACGGTCCGGCTTTTTATAATTCGATTTAATTATAATCAAATCATTTCATTTAATATCATTTCGGTTTTTTTATTGTTGTTGTTGTTTTCGATTACATATACCATAATTTTAGTTTATGGTACATAAAATTGTGAAATTTCACAGAACTTAATGATAATTTTCGAGTAATTCTCTATATAGTTTGTGCGAGAACTGGAAAATTAAAATTATTTTTTACTATAAACAACAAAATATTATGTCCATATGTCGTTAAAATAAAAAAAAAAAAAACTATCAACTTCTTGATTGTAGTAGGAAAAAAAATTATTCATGAAAAATTGATAATCAATTATAAATTAGCCATACTCTGGATTTATATAGAAAACCGATAAGAAAGTTGGAATTCTTTATTCCTAATACACACACATACACGCACATACTATATAATCATACATGCATACAGACAAACCCTATATATAGTAGTTATATTAGTAGAAAAGTGCTGTGGACATTTTTTTTAGAATCTGTTGATTGTTGCTTGGACTTCAATTCATATCAAATACAATTTTTTTTTATATGAAAATACGCGCGTTGATAATGGTTATCGCAGACTTAATAATAATAAAGCACCATGTTTATAGCCGCATGTAGTTTATGCCATAATATTGCTCGTAAATGCATGAAATCAGCATTTCAATTATTTTGTGTGCAGTTTGTTTTGAAATTCATTTTATGTTTGAAATGAGTTTTTGTACTCAATTCACAAATTACAAAGTAAATGAATTAAATTGAAAATTCATTGAAAAAATAGAAAAATCTCACTCTTTGTTTATTTAGATATAGATGCGATTAAGTGATTATGCAAAAAGCTCAATGGCGTTATATAAAATTGATAATTGTTGCGGAAATATATCCGTTGTTTGAATAAATGAAAAAAAGTAAGTGAATCCCTTTAAAATGCTTCGGGCCAAATACCTCACCTACTTATAGAAAACACAACAAACAACTGAAAAAAACATCAAATGACGTCACGCGTATGACGTTAGATGGAGTCCGAAACGAAAATGAAAGTTGTAAGAATAGCTATAATTTATAGATCTTGTCTAGTAAATCGGTTCTTTTTGAATGCTCTTCTGCACCATTCGTTTTGGATTGGATAGCAGAACGTGACCGAGCCAGTATACTCGCTGTCCTTTTATTACATTTGCAACATCAGGATTTTTCGTTAAATTCCAGATCTCGTGGAAGAATATAATTTGGTAAGTGTCGTCATCATCGCGTTTGGGGCAAGACATTAATTGGTAGTCACCTACAGCGTCCTCCGCCGGTGGAATGATTCTCTCCAATATTATGTAAGACGATAATTTGTATGCTGTTCAAAAGAGAGCTAACGGGTGGGCCATTTAAATTGGGTGGGCCAATAAAACAAAAACGGTTTGAAATTTTGCCAAATTTATTTTTTTGTTGTGAAATACAATTGCTCCGGTTAAAGATGGAATATTATTTCTTTCATATGGCTGCCGCCTCACAGTACCCCATTCGATCGGACCAATTTTCGAACACTTTGTCGAGTGTACGGGTCGTATCTCGGCGATGGCATCACGAATGTTAGCCTTCAAATGCTCAATTGTCTCTGGTTTATCGGCATAACACTTGTCTTTAACGGCGCCCCATATAAAAAATGTCCAATTGTGTTAAATCGCAGCTTCTTGCCGGCCAATTGAGATGTGTGGCAAGTTGCACCATCCTGCTGGAACCAAACATTAATTCACCATGAAGAGCGGGTGCAAAAAATTGGTTATCATGGTGCGATAGGTGTCTTCATTGACCATAATGGTTGCGTCCTCGTAATGGGTGCATTGGCTTATATAAGACCACGAGTAGGTTTTCTGAGCCCCAAATACGGCAATTTTGCTTATATTAACGTATCCACCGAGATGTAAATGAGATCCATCCGAAAAGATGATTTTTTTTGGCAAAATCGACATCATCGTGCAGTTTCTCGTTAGCCCATCTAGCGAGGTAGTCATGCGGCTTCAACTCTTTGTAAGGCCGATCTCATACCGAGATCTTTTCGCAAAGTTCGGCGTAAACTGATGTGTGAAATGTTCAATTCTTGAGAACGATGACGAGTTGATGTTGATGGATTCTCACGCACACTCTCAGCCACAGCTTCGATATTTTTGGATGTACACACTGTACAAGCATGCTCACGTCTTGGCGCTTCAACAATCAAACCAGTTTCACGAATTTTAACAATAAACTTGCGTATACCGGGCACTGTTGGTCCTTCTCTTCGACCAAATTTTGCACGACAATAAACCCCAACGTTGCTCAAGCGTAAATCGATTCATTTCATTCAGTGACGATAATATACTCAATTTTGTGACAGAATAGAGTGACATAAGGATTGCCAGATTCGAAATAACCGGTGGTTCAAATTTAAACCTATAGATGGCCTACCCTTTATATGTCACGATAGTTTTCACACTTTGAACGATCTCCTTTTTTAAGGATAGGGCATAACGCGGCCATTTTCCATTCATTAGGCATAATACCGTTTTACCTTACTAATCGAATTAAGTCGAAAAGATAGTTCCACAAAGTATCCCCTCCAAATATCAAGAGCTTGGAATTAATGCCATCAACCCCAGAAGAATGGTTTATTTTTAGTTCTCTTGATATATCCTCTATGCACATCTCCACAATCTGTCTTTTTCAAATTTTACCTTCAGCATTTGACACTCTTGTTGAACTTTAAGTACATCAGAAAAATGCTCCTCGTCAAGTACTGAATCGATGTTAACACAGGGGTTTCTATTCTAGTCCCAAATGGCAATAAAGCTGGTTCTGAAGGTACGGTGCAGTCCGATGACTCTTAAAGAAGTTACGTGAATTGCGCTCATTGCTGAATTGTTTTATTCTTAAAACTTTAGCCTTTCACCATTCACGCTTTTTCCGTCTACAAATTCACTAGGCGGTTCTCTTTGGATGAACCGTTTTGTTTTATCTCGTAATTGTAAAGCGTATTCGCGCTTCTTTATAGGCTATATTCTTTTGCTCGACAGCAAGACAACACTCCTCATTAAACCAATAATTTTTGGGTTTAATATTTACCATAGAGTCACCTGGGAAACACTGACAATCGAATGGCGTTCACATCATCACAATGGTAGTTGATTTCTATAATGGAAGCTACTTTTTTGTGTGATACATGACTTATAGGAAAACTGGCATCTTTAGCTTTGCAGTGACCATTTTATAAGATTTATTTTAAGATTTATTTTCACTGAGCGTGCCACCACTTTTATAGGATATTTGGTCAAGTTTCCTAAACATTCTATGTCCGTTCCTTTGCAAAGCTTTTTTTATTATTTTTTGTGCTATATAAACTGCAGACAACTTTTTTTTATTTGTTTTCGATATTTCTCATTATGAATCGGTGAGGTTTGGCAACTCCTGACAACGTTCATCTTGCTCATGACTCTAAAAGAGTACAAATGCCCTAACTATATTCTTTTCTCATTACAACTCCATTTTTTGGAGATTGAGGATCAAAAACCACTCTTTCCAAAAGGTGTTTTTGATATGTCATCTAATCACAGATTTATTACTTCCTTATTCTCCATATTGCTTGTCCACATATCTTTTTCGACTGCCAAGTTTGCTGTATAGATGTTCAAATGCAATAGATAGGTTACTGTTGTGAGGTGGCTGCTTACTCACTTCATTAAAAGTCGGTATACACATATCGGAATTCTTTTCGGTTTTTTTTTCGGTGGAGGAGGGAAGAGTCAAAGACCTTACAAGGGTCCATCAAAATCTTGCAAGAGTGTCGTATACTTACCGGCAAAACCCTGACTCCCAGTTTCCTTTGCTATTTGGCCTCGTGGAACTACCGGTAATTCTTACTTCATGCAACCGGCTCAGCAGAGGTTGCCATCATTTTTTATTATTAGCGTTTCTGCCTAATCCTCTCTAAGTGTCGTTGTTTTTAATTTGTTTTTGGCTCCACGATACAGTTAATAATATTTACTGGTACTAGGTTGACTCCCACAGAACTAAATAGATCAGAACTTTTATTGCTAAAGCACGGACATTAAAAAAAAACAAGTGCTCTACATTCTCGTTTTTACCCTTACACTCTGGGCAGTATGGAAAATCACCATGCTTGATCTATAGATAAGCACGAGTTCAACTTCCTTTCGGCGAAATGTACCATCGCACCTGCCAATCGTTCACAGTTTTCACAAGGATCATATTACGATTTTCCTTCTTGTTTTCCTCCTCACGGTGAAAATACATAGTTAGGTGTAACCACGACATTATTGAGTGATAAACTGAGACTTTGGCGAGACATCCTGTGTTCGGTATTATTCGCAATAAAGCTCCATTTAATCACCAAGATTTCTCACGCATGCAGTGTCCAAATGGGCTTTAAATGATAGTCTTGCATCGATGATCACCCCCAGATACTTAATAAAAGGTGTAGACTTGGTGACATTACCTTGCCATAACTATTCTATATGGCTTGCGCCAAGGATTACGGTTTATCTCATCACACAATTCTTGAAAGCGTCGCTATTTGCTTGCTCTTTTTTACTTGAAACTATCCCTTAGTTGTTTTTCGTCGTGCAAGATCATTTACCTTCTAACTTAATACTTAAGTTAGCAGACACTCACTAATCCATGAGAAATCACCTAGAAGCTAGCACTACTTCTACGAAATGTAGAGGTGTTACCAACATTCAGTATTACCGCTGGTAGTAACGAAAATGCTTCCAGTAAACCTTTACCTCTATTATAAGTAACTCAGCTTCCGGCCCAGGGATAAAAATCAGATTCAGCATCACTAGGATTTTCTTGAAAAGATAACTTTCCGAGTATTCGAACTTCCTGTACTGTTTGAATACAATAACAACGTGTGCGTTCAAATCACGTACTGACGTAACATTTATCTTGTCTCTCGCAAGTGTCTTAAAACATCAACTTTTTGAGATGCAGACATTGACATTGAAATTCTGATAGACTATACGTTAGCATTTGCGTTCAATATAAAACCAATTTTCAGTATTTGGCACCAATCTGGTTTTTCCAATTTTATCCTTTTGATTAACTTAAATTATTTTATTGTCTTGTATAAAAGCATCTCGGGAATTCCTATATAAGTTCTTAATCCACAAACATTTTTATCTCAATTTTAACATTGAACTATTTTTCGATATTATCAGCAAAATGCATTTGAAAATGAAATTTTTACAATCACTTTAACTTCGCGGAAATTTACTTTCCAATTATAATTAAAAATAAAAAATAAAAAATTGATCCATAAAATTTAATTTCTCCGGAAAGTAAAACACAAAAGTCATGATGTCATATTTTGTGATTTTTTTTGTTATATTGTTGCGTCTCTTCGTTTACTGATAAGACTGATAAGTCTTATTCCAGTGAATACCCTCAATAGATCATTCCTTATCAATTTAGCGCAAATATTCATCAGCATGATTTCCAGACCAAAATATACAAAAAAAAAACTGCACGTGAAAAACCCAAAGCAAATCTAACCTTGACAATATATATATATAGTAAAATACAGCCAGTATATTTATAGTGTAATTTGTAAGTATAGTATGTCAGAATGGCGACAAAATAATGATAAAAAAAAAAATAAACGAAACAGTTAAAAATAACAACAACTAAAATAAATCATAAAAATAGAAAACTGATAACGCACTCTGTTCTCTTTTTATATGTTTAAGCAATCTGCACAAATTTTACCATACTATATTTAATGGAGTCACGTCTATTTGAAAATTTAAGTTATGTACTTATCATTGTGTTTCCAGAAAAAAACCGGAAACAGTTCCAGATTCTAATCTGTAACGGAACTAAGTACATAACTTATTTGTGTTTGTATATGTATGGTATACATATATACCTTAAAAACGACTATTATACATTTGACTTTATCGACAATGGTTTAAATTATGTCTTAAGCTGTTTACAATATACCCTACAATCTTCCTACCTTAAAAATTACGAATTAGTCACCATATAAATGTCATAATGTTCAGTTTCCAGTTTTACATTTACATAAGTAAAATATTTAATCTGTATATACAATTTACGGTATCGCAGCCTTATAATCTCACATATGTGCACGCTTATTACGTACGTTCGACTGATTCAGCACGAATAATATTTTTCTCTCCTTGTTTTTAAAAATAAACTTTGACCTTTTCGCAAATGCAAAAAAAAAATACATGTGCTAGGTACATTTACAACCTCCAAGAATTTGTATATAGAATATACCGGGTGATTTTTTTAACCCGAAACTTTTAAATATCTTAAATAATCTCGCAACTAATGATAGATGGAGCTATAATCGCGAAATTCAATTATTTTCTCCAACTATAAGAACACTAAATTCTCCTATAATATAATAATATAATAATATAATAATATAATAATATAATAATATAATAATATAATAATATAATAATATAATAATATAATAATATAATAATATAATAATATAATAATATAATAATATAATAATATAATAATATAATAATATAATAATATAATAATATAATAATATAATAATATAATAATATAATAATATAATAATATAATAATATAATAATATAATAATATAATAATATAATAATATAATAATATAATAATATAATAATATAATAATATAATAATATAATAATATAATAATATAATAATATAATAATATAATAATATAATAATATAATAATATAATAATATAATAATATAATAATATAATAATATAATAATATAATAATATAATAATATAATAATATAATAATATAATAATATAATAATATAATAATATAATAATATAATAATATAATAATATAATAATATAATAATATAATAATATAATAATATAATAATATAATAATATAATAATATAATAATATAATAATATAATAATATAATAATATAATAATATAATAATATAATAATATAATAATATAATAATATAATAATATAATAATATAATAATATAATAATATAATAATATAATAATATAATAATATAATAATATAATAATATAATAATATAATAATATAATAATATAATAATATAATAATATAATAATATAATAATATAATAATATAATAATATAATAATATAATAATATAATAATATAATAATATAATAATATAATAATATAATAATATAATAATATAATAATATAATAATATAATAATATAATAATATAATAATATAATAATATAATAATATAATAATATAATAATATAATAATATAATAATATAATAATATAATAATATAATAATATAATAATATAATAATATAATAATATAATAATATAATAATATAATAATATAATAATATAATAATATAATAATATAATAATATAATAATATAATAATATAATAATATAATAATATAATAATATAATAATATAATAATATAATAATATAATAATATAATAATATAATAATATAATAATATAATAATATAATAATATAATAATGAACTATACATAAAACTCTAAAATGTATATAAACTACAGATTCCAAAATCAAATTGTTTAACACGAAAATTAAATGAAATAACCATTAAACTGACAAAATTCATCATTGTAATTACAAGAAAATCTTATTAGAAAAGGCCCTGTAACATCAGGAGTTTATTATCCCAAACCGGTTATTAACGAATAAACGCTTTTTTAGAAATATTATTCGAAGGGCACTTGCTCTTCGAAAGATAAAAAATGGCCCTCCGAAATCATTTTCCGAAATCACGGGAAAATGACAGAATTTAGGCACTGGAATTTATTGTATGTACATACTATGCAGATATGTAATTAGTCTGTTATTGGGGCATATCTTCGATTCAATCGCAAATTATTAATATACGCCGTCGCAAAATGGCGGATTTTCTACAGCAAATATTGCATCTAAGATGACGTTTTTTTTTTTTTCATTTTAACGGTTGTTTCGTTTGATTATGGTGTTGGATAACCTTGTGAACTATGTATTTGTGGTTTTTCAGTGGTTTCAGTTAATTCGTCGGGGTGGTTTAACGGGATGTGGTTGTGGTATTGTTGGGGTCAGTTAAATTGCGGGGCTTCAGAGCTCTCCGGCTGTGGTTTAGTGAAAGTGTTTCAAATGGCTGTAGTGGTTGGTTTTTGGTTATATGGTTCTGTAACGGTAGGCTAACTTCTGGTTTTCTTGGGCAGAGTGAGTGTTGGTGGTTTGTATTAGGTGATTCGTACATTTATGTTGTATTATTAATCATTTGTTAGGTTGATATTCTGTTATGCGTGTGAGGGTTGTGGCGCTGGACGTTTTTATCTTGTCCAAGGTATGTCTTCGTGAGCATATTTGTTCTTGGTTTATGGACTTTTGAAATTCCACTTGGGAATTTTGTGGTCACTTCTTGTTTTGACTTGGAAGATTTCGTGATGCTATTGGGGTTTTTTGGTTACTCTTTAGTATTTTTGATGTTCAGGATATCTGATTGCTGGAGTTCCTGTGCCTGTGCCTTAGCAAAGTGCCTTTGGAAGGAGCGTTTTCTCGGTGCGATGGTCTCCTCAGATAGCGCTGGTGGTTTTGGATGCCGTGCGTGGCTACCTGTGACTCCACGTCAGGTGTGGTTCGGCTACTCAGTAAGGCTTCCAAACAAAATGGTTTATTTTGGAGGATGGTGCTCCTCTTCTTCTGGTTGATGACAATTTAAACTTGTTTTTTGTTTATTTGCCTTTTTATATGCAATTTGTTTTAATGAATGGTCACAGACTGAAGATGCTGATAAGAGATTGCAGAATGCAGAGCAGTTTAGCATATGAATGTCTTGTGCTAATAGTTTAAATATTATTTTACACGCCTACTTACGCATAGAACTGATTAGGTTAAATTTTATAAAGTCAAATTTAAAGGCTATTCGTGTAGAATCTTGTAATAAATATACTCTACCTTCTTCGTTTGTCGGTTTAGAACACTAAATCTCAACTTGTGTTTGTATGGTGGAAGGAAAATGTTCTAAACGGTAAAAACGGTAAATGTTTTGCACTGAAACTGATATATCTATGGATAGTTATCTAAAATACAAACGGGTGTGAAAATACAGTTCTGGGGCTCTACCTCAGATAAACAGTTTATGGTTCCCTATACAACCTATTTTTGAGCTTTTAATATAATGCCCATATTAACGTGAAGGTGTGCTCAACCGAGAAGGCCATTAAATATATCACAAAAGGACTTAATTCTACTCGAATTGACTTTCAGGTAATTCATGATGTTAATAACTGTAATGTTATATAAGTTCGCAAAAAGCAGCATGGCATCTTCAAGAGCTTCCCATACATGACCAGTTGTACAATGTTTGTTGCTAATCCGCCTTAGAGGAGGACAATCACTTTTCTTTAATGAAGGCAATATATAAAACGCAATACGAAGTAAAACAGTTAAAAGAACCTGTTATATTACCCTTTTCATTGAGTTCAGGGGCACTGAGGACCATGCCCTATCTAGCTGCTGATTTGTTATATCGATTTAATATCAATGACAGGTATCACGTAAAAAACGAATTACCATTTGGTGGTAAAGTTATTGTCTTTGGTGACCTCCGACAAGTACTTCCAATTTCTAGAGGAAATACTTTTGGTTCAATCGTCAGGACTACGATAAAAAAATCACATTTGTGGAGAAATTTACGCATATTTTATTTAAAACAAAACATGAGCTCTATATTACTGATCCGGCTTTTGGCCAATAGTTATTAGGTGTTGGCAATGGCAATATTAAAACAGAAGAAATTTCGAAAAAACTTAATTTTCTTCCTAGTCGCTATATTACAGAAAAGTTTACAACTACAGATTTTGGAGAGTATATTTCATCAAATGAAAAATGTCAATCTATCATTACGTCTTTTTTATATAAAAGTATAGTCAATACATGAACCAAATAATAAAAACTAATGTTTTTTGACATTTGTGATTTGTTGTTAAGTGATTTATAACGTGCAAAGTTCTTTAGAGTGGGGTTTGCTCATACGCATATACTTTTGAATAAAATTGTGTCATCTATCCAACCTCTACATAGCGTAGACACAAAACCAAGCGAAGACACAAAATTAAACCTCTACTTTACATATTTTAATACTAATTTGTTAATGCTATCTTTGTTTAGCAAAGTATCAGCTATCTCAGTTTAGCAGTAATCAGTGCTTTAAAACCTCGTGAAATATATTTTGTCAAATTTAAAAAACCGTCTACCCCATTTTAGCGTTTGACTGCTTATTTTTATCAATTTTCACCAACATTACTAAAAGTTCTTTTTTGTCGGAAATAAATTGTCCAACTATAAAACTTAGAAAATTTCCTATAGCTGAATCGATTACAGCGCCATCTATCATAACTCTAAAAAAAATGGTTTTAGGACAAATACATTTTCAAATAAAAAATAGAGGTTCCTATTTTAAAAGTTACACTCGCCTCACACACAAGGGGAGGTGTAATGGGGCCAATTTTATCACTAATGAATTTCCTTCGTGGAATGATTAAATTTTGATCATGGACACATTTTTTGTAAAGTGATTAAAAGTTTCATGTTAAAAAAATCACCCGGTATACGAATTAGTTTATCGACAAACGAAATGCATATATTTTTCTACGAAATGGTAAAAACCAAAAACTAATCTCGAAATTATTATCTGATTGGCCATCAATCAATTGAAATGTAATTTTTATTTTGTAATTTAACAATATCGGTACAAAATTAAAATCTCATATCATAAGTGTGACTTAATGTACACCACATACAGTACGGTGCAATAGTTGCATTTATTTAAAAAAAAAACTTATAAAATCCGCGGTTAAATGTTCCGATGACCTTGAATTAAGTACAACTACTGTCATAATATCTATAACTCTATATGATATGTTAAACCGTATGTATTTACATATTATGAAATGTGATGAGCGTGAACCGCGATTCGACCCACATTTATATTGTATGTATAGAACAAATCCACAGTACAAACATTAAAAAAAAAAAACAAAACAAAGACAACAATACATATTATGTTGCACAATATTAAAAAGTTTGTTTGTTGCCAATAAATTTCAACATATGGACATTTATGGGTTTTAAAAAAAATGGAATTACTGATATGATAACCACTTGTATAGTATAGTAAATAGTACACTTAATAATCGTTGCGTTCCTATCAGTAATTTTTTTTTTATACATGATAGTCTAGTAGTTATCTCTTTCACATATTGTAATAGTTAAAATGATAAATGAATTTCTAACAAAACATAAAAACTTATGATTAATTTTGTGAAACACACATTTTCATTATTTTACTATATGATTGTATGTGTGCAAGTGCGGCATGCAATATGTTCAAAATTGTAGCTTAAAATGTATTTTTATAACTATGCAATTATAAATAGTGTATATCACCGCCACTAGAGGCGTTTCACGAAATTGACTTAAATTTAAATTTTTAAATGTTTTTTTGTTTAATTTTTTTTTTTACGTCAATCTGCAAATCTAAATATTATTCGATTTTATTTGCGACATATGCACACACACACACACAAACACAATATATCACGATGATTAAATCCAATAAAATAAAAAATAAAATAAAAAAAGTTTTGTTGTTGTAAATCTGACTTTAGTTTTCCAACTCATCTCCAACATGAAACTTTTTAGCTCCACATAAACAATTTTTTTTTTTTTTTTTTTTTTTTTTTGTTTATTTTTTTATATACTTTCATTTGTTGAGCGTAAATTAATGACGCTCCGAGAGAAAAAACTCTATGGAATTAAATAATTACACTCACCGCTCTCGATGAAAACGCAACAAACCGAACTTATAAAAATTAAAAAGAGATTGTTGTTCTTGATATTATTAAAAAAAAAACAAGTTTATTAATATTAGCGGGTGATAAATAAAAAATAACTTCAAATCAATTATCATGTAACGCGCTGTATATATAACAAAAAATGTATAATTATAACGGGATTATAGTAGTCATTTTAAAAATAAAAACAAAACAAACAAAAATCACATTTGCTTTTTATGGTTACTTTGGTTAGTGATTCGATTCGATCACAAGTTAGCTATTTCATTTTGTAGATTTGGAATTTTTAATTAGTCAATTGGTGACCCTCTAAAAAGTTAAGCATGCAAATACGTATGTTGAAAACCTTAGCTTTCGTGCTTCTAGAAAAATTTTCTTAATATATTTTGAAAATCACTTTTGACCGGGACGACATTCACATCGTAAAATGGTTTTTAAAACCCATATCAAAACACAAACCGGATAGTTACTAAAGGAACCCGTCAAAGTCGTATAGTCGACTTCAGATTTTTGGAGCCTATATTTTGGAGCCGCACACTATAAGTTTTCCGAGTACCGAAAATTCTATAGAATATTGGCATATTCGCTTAAAAATTGTGGCAGGTAAACTTCATATTGGAATTTACTCTTATTTTCCTTTCAAGGATCGAATTGGTAATTTTTGAAATTAATTTTATTATTTATAAAAGGATGATTTTAAATATAAGGGTTTTGACAATATTAGATTTAAAAAAATGGATTTGACAAAATTTTTAAAAAGCGGGATTTTGAAATGCTTCAAACATGCTCCTTATTCATTTCCTAACAAGACTAAATCATTAAAATAAGTAAATTCGAAACCATATTCGGTGTTTTTTAAAATACTGATAATTTTCTAGTTTTACGATCGAGTGCTCAAAAAGTGCCAAATAAGCGATCAAATTGAGTATTCGACCACATTTCATTTTGAGCATCAGCTTACTCGAAGGATGATTTGCTATGGTTGTTCGTACAATAATTAAAGCAAGCTATGGTTTTTCCAATATGAAGAGAGACAATCGTGTGAATTTTTGGCTGCTAACGTTAATTTTTCGCTTGCTAAGTTTTCAAATGGGGTAAAGTTTTCTTTATCGCATGATTGTACTTCTTTCAAAATTGCAGCTGTGTTTTCGTTTTCGATCAATTTGCCGAAAAGGGGACCTTGATTTTGTATATGCCCCGGATGAATTTTCGTATGGTACTAGTTGCTAAAAATGGCAAATGGTTTAAAGTTATCATTCAGTTGTATCAAGGGGAGGTCTAGTATCTAGTATATCTTGTGGATGTAAAATTTACGGTAGAATAATAAATAAGGACACTTATTTCGACCATAGAATTCAATGAGGTTTTGGAATGCGTCTATTTAATTTATGTTAGTGAAGCTGAAGTAACAGAGTAATCTCAAACATGTAGGTATGTTACAGTAAGTGTAATGCTTGCAGTGGTATCGAAGCTTATGGCCGCGGTCAAGCCTCTTTGCTGTAAATTTTCAAATAATTTTAAAACGACAGGAAGTATAGTGAAATCGGCCTATACAATTTTTGATCGTTTGATGATTTGCCTGGTTTGGAATAATCAACGAAGTAAATTTCTCCCAATCTGAAGGAAATTTAATTCTTAATACCAAAAATATTAGGTTAACTCTAATATGCCGGAATTATGCGTACATAACTTCAAAACGATGTCAAAAATGTAATGTAGTCAAAGAAAGGAATGGTTTTTGGCAACAAATTTGCGGCCAAATGAGTGTAACCTAAAAACTAATTGTCAAAAAGGTAACAGCTAGAAGTAGTCCTTTAACCCAGTAAGCTTTAAATTCTGATGTATTATAGAAAAGAACAAATCTGATCGAACTTCTATTCCGAATTGACTGGCAATGCAAATAGTGGCTCAATAAACGAGTTCCATGGAAGAAGATTAAAAATCATCACGGAAAGCTGTTAGAAGACCTAATAACACTGATGGAAGAATTCTATTCTAATCTGGACATTCATAACACCTAAGATAGCTCGATTATCTCAATTTTGAATTATAGCCTGTGAAAACACAAAAAACAATTCTGACTCAAGAGTGCATTGGTGTGCCGAGAAACTTTAGCCAGGCAGAATTGAGCCAATTTTTGCAATTCAATAAGGTAGTTATTGATGGAAGTCAATGTAATTTTACCAGTAAAAAGTTTGACCTAACTTTCAACTTCCGGCCAAAATTGAGAAGGCAATTGAAAAGAGTTTGCCGGAATTGTTTAGGAATAAAAGGCCTTGTCGAACCAGTAGATGTGTCGCAATAAATTACCTGAGTTGGGCCAATTTAAAAATTAGAGATTTGTGCCTGCCATTCCAAAAATGAAAAACCCAATGGTTCCCAGATTTCAATCACTCTATGTTGTACTACCATCCCAACGGCATTATCTACCATCACGGCGAGTTCAGCAGTATGCGATATATGTGCAAGAATTGCTTAGATGCTGAGTTGGAGATTACAAAAGTCAAACGGTCTCAATGATTCATCGGACCAGACTATAATCCGTTTATCGTTTTTCTTGGATCCCCTTAAATAATGGTCGTTGGTAAAAACTCAATGAATGACCTAAAAAATCAACCCGATGTTTGTCAAAATTGTACTTGTTGGTGTTACTCATTAGTCCAGGATGCATTAGTCGCTGGAAAATAAACCGAAGCTGCTTCAGGTGTTCTATAAGCGTAAGGCGATGAAAATGTTGTATTATTATATGAAGCAGAAGTCCAAACGGAATGCATGAATCGCTGGAAAGTTTAAGTCGCGTTTCTAAGCCCAATATTCAACAATCTGGAATATGAGGAATTGGGAAGCTGGCAGGTATAGAAATATTATTTAATGAGTGATACTCTCCGCAAGGTCTCCGCAGAGTCTCCAAGAAATGTGATATTTTGTATCATGCAGCGGTGTAGGATTTGGCTATCATTAACTGAAGCCACTATAAAAGAGCCATCTATTTTTTTCTAATTTTCTGCAGAAAAATTTACAGTGAAGATCATTATTGCTCGGCTTTTCATGGCATTTAGCGTGGTACCAGCAATTTCCGTTTTTAAAAAATACGTTATCGGATCTTGACCGTAGTCCGAAGTGAAGCCGACCACGAGAATACCATTTTTTATAGTTAGACGATTCGATGCTGGGTGATCGCTTGAAATTATTGATCGCTTGCGAAGTTTCGTTAATTTGTTTTTGCATTCCATCGAATTTAACAATCATATCCAGTGATTTTAAGGACATAGCCATAATATGTGGTCGCTTAGCCATAATTCACCCATTCATTGCCAACCATTATGACAATTCTATCACCCTGAAGTTATGCACTTGTTTATGTAATGTTTTTTTACTAAACATTTTGGGTCATTTTGTTTGTGTTAAAAACAAATTAAAAATAAATGAAAGTTTTGACAGCTAAAATTCAATTTTTTTTATTCACCACAAAACATTTTGACAAGTGATTTTAAAAAATCATAATGTCATTTTTTTCAAAAGTCACTTTGGTTATTTATAAAATAATAAAATTAAAATCATAGTTGGCGTATATTATTTACCGATGCTATGCATTTTGTTTTAATTTGTACAATTTATAGCTATCAAAATTTTTACTATTTCACAAAACATAAATTTAAATTTATTGTTAAAAATATTTCACCTCGATTATTTATTTTCACCAATTTTTAACTCATTCACAAAGACCCTAAAATTATATTTCCCTTAGATTAAAAGAAATTTATTTCATTGGTTTCTTATCGTTTTGATGAAATTTCCGGGTAAGAGCATTTGCACTGTATCATAAAAAATGTTTAAAAAATAATATAGGGTGAAATATTACTTCCTAACATATGCACCACATCATAAGGGTTCTACAACCAAACAATCATTCTTCTATTGAAGGGATCTGCCAAACCTAACTATTTTAAATATGGATTTGCCGTTACCCGCACACAATTTTTAATGGTTCGATATAGTACAATACCGTTATTAATATTCATAGGGTGTTTTATTTACTTTTTATTATTCCTTCTCAAGGACATTATAAAACCTGAATCTAGCTCAAATAATTTTAATTATTTATTCATAATAAACATTTTTCTCAGAAAATATTCTATTTCGTAAAATTAGCATATATCCGAAAGTCTAAAAACCACAAACTATATATATATAAATATATATATATATATATATATATATATATATATATATATATATATATATATATATATATATATATATATAGTTATATATATATATATATATATATATATATATATATATACATATATATGTTTTCATGGTCAACTAATATAATATGAGTATAGAACATAAATTTGCATACGTTTGGTCCATAATAAATTAAAATCGGCGAACCAATGCATTTTTATGAAAGAGTAATAAACGATCACTTCCATAAATGTGGTCAAGTAACGACTATAGTAGGTCATAAAATAAACAGACGGCAGCATAAAGTCTATTCTATTAAACAAACACTATAATTAAATAATTATTTTATTTATTTTTTTTTTTTGTTTTTTGGTGGCTAGACTTAATTGGTTGCACTTTTTCTAATTATTGTGTTTAAAAGTCGACTAACTTCTAGACTACTTAATATATTAATATATTGCTTTGATATGTCTCTGAGAATACAACGAAATAGTTTATGTTCTCATTCGAAATGATAAAATATATTATGTGTAATAAGAGGTCAACAATATAATAAACGTCATGTAGTCGATTAGAGATAAGATAAAAATTTAAATATAGAATACCGTAAGTTATTTATAGAATGCGTCATAAATTGCGTAATATTTGCTAGTACGTCACATTCAATGTAATTGCCCTCATCTGCACTTGGTAACATATTTTCTCAATAAAAAAAAACACACACACACCAAAAACAATAGGCTCAACTCATCAGAAGAACCTGTCTAATTGGTAGCTTAAATATTTACATTCTAAAAAAAAAAATTGAATTAACATAAGTTCTTTAATTTTCTAGTCACCCATTACAAAAAACAAATTTACCACTATGTCAATTAAGAATAGAGAATAGGAATAATCAAATATTTTTTTTTTTTTTGTTTTGTATTCTTTCGATTTTTTTTTTTTGTATTTTTTAGCTTTTTATCGACCATCGACATGAACAAACTCTCAAAGTCTCAATTCATGAAATAACGTGTCTATTCGGTTTCGAGAGCCGAACTTAAATTTACGTACATTTTTATACACTCAACTTTATATCTCGTGTTTCCGTTTTGTGATTTTAATAATTTACAATAGAAAATAATTCTCACTACCAGCATGTTTTTCTATAATCTAATTCAAGTATGAGTAAAACAAAAACTCAATTCGAATTCAAAAAGTCAAAATTAAAAAAAAAAAACGAGTACAACTTCAATTATTATATTGTTTTTTATCTTGATTCTCTTTTCAAATGTTTCATTATACATATGCAATACATACAAACATAACGAACACTTAAGCACATTATATTATAAAATATTATATAGAAATTCCATGAATTAATTTCATTAATGCATTAAAAATACAAAAAATAAAATAAAAATAAAAACTTACTCTACTCTTTCACTCACATTTCTAAATGTTAGTTAATTTTTTTTTCTTTTTTCAAGTTAGTTACTTGAAAGTTGCTGAGAAGTAGAGAACACAATATAAGAACGTGCACTCGCTTTTTAAATTTTTTTTTGTTTTTTAAGTTCTTTTTATTTTTATTTTTTTGTTTTATTATTTTCTTTTTCGATTAATTAAAATTATTATAAATGTGATTTTTAAATTAACCGGCAATTTTATTTTTAAATAAATATTTTTTGGTTATTATTTTTATAAAAACATACATTGTAAATGTAAAAGTTAATATATAAAGTTAGTTGTTGTTTTTAATTTTGTGTAATAATACTTAAAAAGAAAGTAATTAATTGTAATAAAAAAAATAATTATATATATATATATATATATAAAAAATCTATATTATAAGAGTGAAATAAGTTTACTAAAAAAGTGAATGTTTTGAAAATAGAAAAAAAGTTTTTTTATAGTTTTGCTATAATATTGTATTGGAGACTTGCTAAATAATTTACAAATCGCAAAAAAAAATGGATAACTTTTATGATATTGGCACAGGAGATTTAAAAGAGCTTTGGGATACCGATTTAGATCATACTGTAAGTATATATAAAAATTGATTCGATATATTCCTATAAAATATATGCTTTATAGAATAATCTATATCTTATCAATGTTTTCAAAAACAAAAATATATATATATATATATATATATATATATATATATATATATATATATATATATATATATATATATATATATATATATGTATATATATATAAAAGTTTTAAGTAAAAATTTCGATTTTTTGTTTTTAATCTTATCAGTCGTAATTAATAAGTTTTTATAAATTAATTAATTATTATATTAATGTGTTATGGAAATTGATATGAAATAAATATAAAAAACACGGTCTCTCTGTTTTTTTTTTATATTATATTTTTTAATAAAGATAATTTCATATTAATAACCTTTTACATAATTTGTTGTGTATAGCGCACACTAAACTATATCCATATATTATTATATTGTAATTTTTATTTTATTTTTTCCTATTGACGGGAATTCCATATAAATGCAAAATAAAAAAAAAACAGAAAAAATTAATTCTAATAAAAACAACAACAAAACATTTATATGCTACACTCTGGTGTAAAAGTTGTGTGACTATATCGAATTTATCAACGCAATTCATAATATAGCGTGCTAAAATATTAATGTTTGGTCAGTACTACTAAATAATGACCTTAAACTTCAAATTCACACCCATTTTTTTGTATATTAATACTTATTAGTTAATTTTTTTGAAAGTTATATGTATGAAAAATTTATAGTAAAAACGATTATTTAACAATATTGGCTTTACCGAAATTGCTCAACTATGGTTAAAATATATATTAAATGCGTCTCATTTATACTATTGTATAAACCACTTTTTTTTTGTTATTGTTACTTTTCATCTTTCGTTTGTTTTTTAACTTCACAATAAAAATCACCAAATTTTTAACGTAAAAACCATAATACTTGAAAACACAAGAGAGAAAAAGTTAGGCCGTTTATGTAAAAAATAAAAAATACAAATTATACATAAATGTCTAAATAATATGTTATGAGTCGAATTTGACGGTTGTGTGATGTCTGAGTGAAAAAAAATTGGGCCTAAAGTTTATAGTATATAAAATGGTGAATTTTAAAAATTGATATATTTAAATTTGACATACAAAATTTAAAATGTAAAAAATACAAAATCTACTCCTGGCTATGGTCTAACTTTGTAGTTGACAAAAATCAGTCCAACGGTTAATTCGGCCAAATAAACGTGATATATAAGCCTATTATATATAGTAATATTCTTTTTAAACAATCTGACAAGCACGTTTTTCACGATCATTATTTATATAATTTTAATTGATTTTAATTTATAGTTATACACATTAATAATGTCATGTTTCCAATTGTTTTGAAAATAATATAATAACAATAATTGTTAAAAAAAAATCTAGATTAGTATCAAAAAACTTGTTTCTATTTTTGTATATATATTGAGGGTTTTTTCCTTTGATTTAAAATTACCCAAAAAAAAATTCATTTCAAGTGGATAACCAATATACATAATATGTATATTTAAGTTTTTTATCAACTTAAAAGCCATGATTGACCCTCAAAATTCTTATCACAAATCTTTAAAAAAAAAAAAACTAATTATCTGAAATACAAATTTCATAAAAAAAAAATGTGTTTCTTATCACAAAATGAAACGCGATTACTCTTGAACGCTTTTTAATACTATTCTCTTTTGGCTATTTAATATTTATAATTAATTACGATGTTTTCAACCTGTTTTTTTTAAAATGCGTATAGATTACGATCTATCCCAAAAAAAAAACTATTTAAAATTCTATATATGTGTATACAAACTATTTATTAGGGTTCGTCTTCTAGTTATATTGAACTCTTTCGATTCTTACTATATCATTATCTTTCTCTTCTAAATACACATGTATATATATATATATATATATATATATATATATATATATATATATATATATATATATATATATATATATATATATATATATATATATATATATATATATATATATACTTTCATTAATATATATTTAATTCAATATATATAGGTATATAGTTTTATAAGATTTTTGTGTTCAGTGATGCTATAATAATACAAAAAAAAAATGTTGAAATTTATACAGGTGACTGACCTTAACAAAACAAATGATAGGTTTAGAGTATATAAGCATTTTATTTTCATATATATGTATTAATATATAACAGTAAATTGTATATACAAATACCAAAAAAATAATATTGAATAATCTCACAGTGAAATTTACTAGAATGAGTAAGATTTATTACTAAATCACGACCAATATATGTTATATAAATGTACACTAAATAACATTGAACATGTGTCAAGGTTATCATCATCGCATATGTATATTAACATTGATATTATGAAAAGAAAAAGAAAATCGCGCGTCTATTACAAAACTGTAAATTTTATTTGATTAATTGAAAATGGTGTACAAGTTTGCAACATGGTAAATAGACGCAATAATGATTATTAGGAGATACGTACCAACCTCTCAATATATATATATATATATATATATATATATATATATATATATATATATATATATATATATATATATATATATATATATACGCAATGAAATATTGACATATTCAAATTAGTTGATTTAATTTTATAGCAGGGCATCGAACCTTACATATATTATTAGACTTACTACTTTTGTATTCATACAGTGTACACAATACTTATATACATTCTTAACACAGCAAAAAATGGTTTTGAACAAATTTTGGTAAAAAAAAATAATTTTGCAGTCAACAGTAAATGGGTCAATTAAATTGTACATAAATGGGTGTGGTTTTAAATTGGTTCACATCTCTGGATGACTATAATATGATCACATATAAATATATATATAGTAACATAATATATTAAAGAGAAAAGTATAATACCGGTAAAAATATTTCATTATTTTTCCATATTCTCAAACATAATCAACAAGTGTTTGCGGTCATTCACATTCACATTTTGTTTTTAACTTTGTTTTTTGCAACAGCAACAGCGCAATACACTGTTAAATTTTCTCAAACGGAAATTAATTAAAGAAAATTAAAAGAAAAAATTTAAGTAAACTAAGTTGTACATATATTAAATAATCGAGTAAAACACGTGGTAATTAAACACATAATGGCGGGAGTCGACCTTGTAATTTTATTTACATTTTATTATTGAAAATTTCTACTTAATTTTTAGTGATCAACAAAAAGGGTTCAGTTTAAAAAAAAATTTGAAAGTTAAAACGCAATTAACTTTAAACAAGTTAGTAGCTAAGTGAGAGGAATATTAAATATAAACCTCGAATTTATGGTAAAGGTAATTTATCGAATAGATAATGTATAAAGTTAAAATAGGTTAAATTTCCATGAATCGAAAGAAAGTTTACAAGATTTAATTAAATTTTTATTTTTTTTGCACAGTTAATTTAATTCGCGCTTGTATTTACTTATATATATACATTCTACTAATTTTATTTTAGTTTTTTTTTGTTCGTTTGAATGATGGGCGTCATTCGACGCGGGTTGAATAAACCCCAAAAGTAGTAAATAATACGAAAATAATGCGCAATATCTTCAAATTGTGATTCACGTCGTAAATATTGACATTGGATTAACGAAAAAAAAAAGTTGCTCAATTTTAAATTCACATACCTATTGAATTAGTATGTTGGCCCTTAGGGCTAATTTTGTGTTTGCTAACTGTATATATACAACCCGTAATATTGCCCTCATATTTATCGCTTTAATAATTTACCACATTTATCACTCATACGAGCGAACTAATTGCTTAACCCTACAACAATTAAACCGCTATTATTTCTACATAATTTATCGCGGTAATCTAAAAATTACTAGTTTACGCCGAGTATTAATATATGGCATGCAAAAAACGATATATTACATAACTATACTAATTTTAAGTTTTAAGTTTTATCACAACTAAAAACTGTATGAACTTCCGTAAATCCGATAACGCGCGACTAATTAAAGTATTAAATAATATTATTTGTTTTTGTAATTCTTATAATATATGGGCTATCACGCGAACTGCATCTTAAGTCGTTAATGGTATACTTAACTGATAAGCGTATACTGTTGTGATTGACTACTCATAATATATAATGTATATATTTACTAACGAGAATGAAGTTGATTTTAAATAGTACAGTCACATTTTTTTTAATTGGTGGGAACTTTTTTTCGTTCTTTCCAAACTCTTTATAAATATATAATGAATCAAGATGTACAGGTAACCCTTGAATTGTGCGGGTTTAATTTGTGTTATTACAATCTCGATTTTTTTTCTTGTACAGTAAAATGGCGGATTACTCCTGCAATCATTTACGGGTGACATTTGAATTAATTTTAAATAATTAAATAACCGACCAGATCTAACAGTAAAATAGAGAAAGAGTATAAAATGAGAAAATGTGTGCACTTAACAGTCAAAATTATCGAAGATTTAAAAAAGAATACACTGCATTGACATTGCCATTATTCGTTGCATGATTCTTGCACATTCATGCCAGTAACTTTGTATTTCGAACGAAGCGCTGTAAATACAAGTGCATGGATTCTCGCATATAGATGGATTATCGGTAACTTTAATGTACGAACAATTGGCAAATAATTTGCATGTTAGTGGTGGAAAAATTTTACAATACTTAAATTTAACTCGGACGAAATCCTTCATCAGCTTAAAAATACACAAATTGCTTATGAAAAAGAAAATATATCAAACTGAAAAATAGGTCAACGTTACCTGATTGGCCTTCAAAAGAGCCATAATGTAGTCAAACATTCAGAACGTTATATGATGGCGTTATATTTCGACTACGATGTCTTGAGAAAAAATTCTGAACCTATGAGCTGGCGAACTAATTAAAAGGGAATGTCATATACTATAACTCGTAATAAAAGTAAAAAAAGGATTTATTGAGTTGTCTGAAACGCAGCTGCTAAAGTCAACATTGTTTCGCTTAACTGTTTATTGTTAAAAGTTCCGGATATATTAAAGCCATTATTGTTCGAGATGTTCCACCATCCTTTAACACGATAAATCAATAAAAATAAGAATGCCAAAATCTACGAAGTTCATAAAGCCTTATGGTTAGCGGTGAGATCCTGGGGCACATGTTTTTAGATAATATAGTCAGGCAGACATTTCTTGGTTGGTTACTCACCGCTATTGTTGTCTTAGAGTGAAAAATGTTAGTGATCCTTACAAATTAATGAATGGTCAAAACAATATTTAAAGATCATTAGGTGACTGTCAAAAAGCTATTGTTTACGCTTGTATTTAAAAAAATTTATAGGATATGCTAAAACCGATATTTTAGTTCATAGAAGCGAATGATACAATTTAGAGATACTGCTTGATTCCATAATTCATAATTCCCTTTCTCATAGTTGAGATCCTTAGTCTCAATTTATGCAATTTTGAACTCTGCACTATTTTTTTGGAACCACGTTACTACACATTTCAAAGGTTACCTGTACTAATTTAAACTGAACGTGCTTAGAATGATTAGACTTAAACCTTAATTATATATTTTCAAGTATTTATATATTCGTTTACTTTCTTTTTGGTTTTATTACTATGAGTATAAGGTTTTTTTGTTGTTGAACAAAAATTAAATAATACAAAAAATTTCAAGCATTTTTTTACCAATCTAACTGTTAATCAAATGACTAAAATTTAGTTATTCATAAAAAAAAAGAGTGTGTAAAAATTCAGTAGTGTATAGTCGCACGTCTTTAAATTTAAATTAAGAATTGCATAATTTAGACACACATACTTATATATTGCTATGTATGCGTTCATTAAATCTTAACGGTAAATATAATATATATACATACATAAGTATATAGGCATACAATAGATTGATTCTTATACACATGTCCATGATATAAAATTGAATAGATTTTAAGTGAAAGGTAGATGTCAGTCCCACCACTGACCTAAGAAACATTTCTATATAAAAATCTCTAAAAAAAAAAAATTACAAATCTCACCACCACATGCATAAGAGAAAGGAAAAAGAATTGATACACAATTTATTGTTTCTCCAAAAGAACAGTTAAAAAGCAAAATATTTAATCGTAATTTCACCTTAAATGTAATTTAAATTTTTTAATAGTGTAACGATACTTATTTCTCTTTACTACACTTTCATGCAGGGCTGAATTTCTTCCAATTTTTTTTTTTTTGTTTTGTTTTTAAATAATAACTACATTTATATTATAACCGGATTAAAAATTATTTTTTTCGTATTTTTAAATATCATCAACCGGTTTATTGAAATGGTTTCTGATTCTGATATCAACCAAATTATTACATAACTGGTTTGATTTTTTTTTTTAATATTTTAAAAACTCTTTTAAATTAATAAGTGAAAAATAAAAAAAATTTAAGTAAAAACGGTTCTTAATAATGCAAACCTGCACTTAACAACTCCGCCTCATTATGTATTTTTTTTTTTTTTTTTTTTGTAACAACGGAGAAAGAAATGTGCTTTCATATATAACGAACTTTATATTCTTAATACACGTTTTTCCATAAAATGCTATGTACAATTGTTTCCCAATAAAGTAGTAAGCCCTTCAAACCAGATACCAAACCAGACGGTCAGATCTTCGAATTCAATAAAAGTCAAAATGTCTAGATACAAAAAAAAATATACTATTATTATTATTTTACCGGCCGGAATATTAATTTATATATATATATATATATATATATATATATATATATATATATATATATATATATATATATATATATATATATATATATATAAATATATATTATTAAATATGCTCACATGTATTTAAATCGTGATCGAAAGTTTTATTAACATTTTATTATTGTAAAAGGTCACATTTTTTTATAATAAAAAAAAATGTTTTTGGTGAATCTTCTTTTTTTTTAGTTGTTTTAATACATATTTAAAAACTTGATTAGTTTGGGAACTATGCGCAAAACGAGATTTTTTCGAAATCAAAAACTAGGTCAACACGAGATCTAATAAATCATTCAAATATTATAATACTTGTCAAATCGTTCATGACTTTTTTTTATATTTTTACAAAACGTTTAGTTGCATAACAATTAACAATTGATTAGAATATTTATTTTTTGTTTTTTTTTTTTGGTTGCAGTCAGTGCACAATTATATTTGTATATATATAAGAATCTTACTCCGGTGAAATTATTATGCTTAATATATAAATATACAATAATCAAATTTGTATGCAACCAATTTATGATTACGCCACTGATTCGTCGTCGTATATAATATATCAAATAATTTTATAAAATAGGTTTAGTAACAATTTATGCAAAAAAAAAAATCTACAACAATTTACTTTTGATTTATTAAAATTGTATTTTAATAAAGCGCAAAGAGAAAAAAGCACATTTTGTTCAACTTACACTCGTATAACAATTCTTTCATTTGTCTTTTATGTGTCTTGAACAATTTCTTAAAAAAGTGAATGGAGAAATTTTTTTGTATTTTTTTTTTTTAGTTTAATAACTTGATTGATGTATTTGATTAATTAGCTCTCTGTGTTTTTTTTTTTTAATATATGGCATATAAATTATCCAAATTATTTTTAAAATTTTATTTAAACTTTTTCTATTTAAAAAATGAATTAAATAAAATAAAAAATGGCGGCAGCGGTGTAAATAAACGTTATCTAAATCTAATTTTATCAAAAAAAAATGAAAAAAATCTTGTTAACCTTCATGCTCCAATTGGAAAATAGATAATTTATTATATTATATGTATCATATAATAAATGAGTCAATAAAATGTACAATGTAAATTGTTCAAACATAACCACACTTTTACCCTATGGACCATATATTATAATTCGGTATATTAAACACGTGGTTTTTTGTAAAAAAATTTCATCGATTATCTTTGCAATATTATTTATAATTTATATATATATATATATATATATATATATATATATATATATATATATATATATATATATATATATATATATATATATATATAATACATGTTTCGATATAATATATATTTATTTTTATTATTTATGTATAGGCAATGCAAGAAGCATTTAAATTATCTTCAGACGATATGCATGATTGGTTTCTGGAGCGTGATGTAAAATTGCCACCGGTCATATTGCACGATAAATTAATGACGGATGCCCTTTTAGGAACAGTACCAATAAAAAATGAACATTCATATAGTTTAAATTCGGATGGTGATTCGTTGCCCGATTCACCTGGTAGTCTACATAATAAAATGGATGGTAAGTTTTTTTTTTATTTATTTTTTATTTTTTAAATAAATATTGTAATATATTGCGTAACTTCGTAACTATATACATATTAAAAAAAAGTTTATAAGTATAAAAGTTAAATTAAATAAAAAACAATCATTGACGAATAAAATAACCTGAATAAATAATTTGCTCAGCTTGCAATGTTTTTAAAAAATAAACTTATAAAAAATAAAAAATAAAAATATTTGTGTATTTAAAATAAAAAAAAGCATATTTTATGTGCGCAATATTATGTACATTATAAATATTGTTGACGGATTAGTGTATATATATATATAGATATTTAGATCTAGATATTTACCCCTATAAAACTACCGCGACCTTTGTAAAAAAAAAATGCGATTCACAATCGTGCAATACTATATATATTTTTAAAGGAAATAATGCAATAATTTCCTTTCAAATTTTTACTACAGTCATAAATTTAAGTTTTACGATGTTAAAATTATTAGAAATTCTATTAAAAATTTAGAGAGAAAATGCAGACAAAAATTTAAAAAAAAAAAAAAACTTTCCAACGAAAATAATTATTTTTCAAAAGAATGAATGATAAGGTTAGCAGCAGCAGTACGACCATGCTCTTTCATTCTCACATTAAATTCGGTAGATTAATTTTAATTACAGTCAATATTTATTGTATAGTGAAATTTGCTTGTTTTTTTTTTCAACATATATGATAAATTCGATCTTCTTTCTAATTTCCAATTTTTTTTTATAAATTATTTGGTTAACATTTTGTGTGCAACTAATTCAATATTGGCTAAATTTGTATTCTTATTTGTCTTTTACAAGGTAATTTCAATTTAAAACTACGTTGCAATGGTTTGTCTTCTGACAATATTAGAGTATCTAGAAGTTTTGATGTCTTACGGTAAAATGCTTTTGTTGTCTTTTTTGGTGACCCCTGCACATTTTTATATTTCCTCTGCAACTGACTTAGTCTTCAAGTTTTTATGGAGGTTGACGCAAAAACTCGAGAAATATTAAATTTCCATAAGGATATTGTTTGATTCAATGCAAAGGCAAATGAATAACGTGTGTCAAAAACACAGATAGATCTATAGATCCCCTTATCGAGGTACACAACTTTATTTCGAAATCGTTGCGTTATGTCAATACAATTTCTTCGGTTCACACGGTTTTAAGGGTATTTTATGTAGCAATAGATATACTAGAGGATATTTAGGGGTGTCTATTTATTAGCCAATACATTTTATGATGTATTTCATTTAATGGAATTTTAGTCGTAGTTTTTGATTTATCTTCTTAGGTGATAAAACCCTGAGTAAAGATTTTATAATTATGGACGACCTATAAGAACTTATTCTGAGATTGAATATTTCTTTTTTATGTCAAAAATATTAGTGCCATCTATTAGCTAACACTGAAAGGACAAACTTATAATTAATTAGTTCATTACCCAGGAAGGCGTGGGCATGGAAGTAAGGGTATATTTAAATGATTGTATTACAAACTCCCCTCTAAATCGAAACTCCTTTGACGAGGATTCAGAAAACAACTGATAACGTACGGGCAATCCAATATTACGAGTTTTCGACAGCCTTGCTGCGCCAAATGATTTGAGATTTTCATGATTTGCATTTCGGTTTTCACCATGAGCTTTTCTAAAGTCGTATGTTTTCTTTCTAAAACTTCCCTTACGTCTTTCAGTAAATCATTCATTTGGAGAAGAAATAGTGTTATTTGGGAAACGAATTTCTCATTATGCACCACCGCCCTAAAATCATGGACATCCATAACTGTCTGGAGATCTCTGTCGAATGTCAGATAAGTGAACTTAAATCCAGTGCAGTCACACTTGGTGGAGGAGTTCATCGCGAAGCGTAAAAAAGGTAGAATGTCGATCCATATGGTCATTGATCATTTTTAACTAAATTAGCAAACTAGGTTTTAAGATCTCTATTCCATCTTTCAACTAGATTTGCGGCTGAATGATAAAATGGAGCCAACGACTGTTATTCCAAAACAATTTGCAACATGTTACATAATTGCACTCACAAACTAGACACCATTGTCTAAAATAATATGTTTTGAGAGTCCATATTTAAGAAAAAATTCGCTTATCAGAATTTTGGGACCTCAAACCTCTGTTCTAATACAGGAGTTCTAAGCAATCCTGCGTTGTCCGTAAGTTGGTTACTTTGTACTTCTGACAATGATTTTATATAATATTTGAATGGTTCTCTCGACACCATAGTGTCCTGAAAATTATGGAAAGCATTTAAAATTTTAATTCGAGAGTTTAATTCGTCAAGTTGTCTAGATCTGCGCAACCTAACGTCTCAAAACACTTTTTATATATATCACGACCATCTTTGTAAGGAATAAACTTCACATACAGCCTCGTCCACTTGGCAGCTTGGATAGAGTATTTGCAACTATACGTTCGGTTTTCCCGGGCCTTAGTACACAATACTAAGAATTTAAGACTGTATGAGCAAAGTCCAACAAGCAAACCAACCGTCCATTTTCCTGCCGTAAAATTGGGGCCGAATAAATCCTAAAATAGTCCAAATCTTTATGTGTTTATTACTCAGTTTGGTTGTTTTTTCCGTGCTACTATTTAAGTGACAAGTGACTGAAGTCGATAAATAAATTTCGAATGGTTTGCGCATTAAACTGGCTAATCAAGCGTACAAATTCTTCAAATATGTTACATGTTAAATAAGTTACCTTATCATATATACTATATAGTTTATAGGTGCAAGTATGTAAATTAATTTAATTTGATTTGGATCGTGTCCGCGAATCGATTGTGCGATATTGTGCAATTCAAACGGTTTTTTATAGCGACAATTATTTTTACATATATATGACTTTACATAATTCGTTTTGAAAAAAAGTGAACTTACTTGGTTACATTATTTGTCGGTTTAGATTATAATTTTATATCGAACGATATATTCGCTCTGCTGTCAGAGTGATTCCGCGTGTATATATTACAATTATTTTTTCCCTTCGACACTGAAGTTATTTCGAAATATTTTGTTGCACTTGATTTAAGTCAATAATGCAAAAAAATGCCTGGATTCGTTTCAGCACCTACCACATATTCAACAACTAATTGAACATTAAACATAAATCTTATTAAACACTAAAAATATGTTTCCTATAATTAAAAATCATTGTCACTTACCTTTTTACAAGAAAATCGCAAGAATCATATTTCTTATAAGAATGTCAGTTTGTCTGTCCCTAGTGTACATATAATATAGAAATATACACGTATACATAAAATATTTAAAAGCAAACAGAAGTCTGAAAAAGAAAATGTTTATGTCTATTCATCCGGAAAACGAAAGATTAAATAATTCTTGTATGAGTCAGCGACGAACCCGGAAATTTACAGGTGGAAGTAAAATGTTAAATTGATTTATGTATATATGTAGTCGTGTGATCGAGGTTAGATCGTTTTAATTGTAATCCTATATATTTTATATGATATCGAGAACGGTGCGTTATATATAGGTAATATATAGGAGGAAAATACTTATCTATAGTAAAATTTGATGAGAGTGTGAGGAAATGACCTTGAAGTTCAGCTGTAGGTTATTGTTAAATGGAACTTATTTTAAAATAAAGAATACCGTTGGAAAATTTTCATAATGTCTGTCATTTGGTTCTATAAATATTTATGTAATCTTATCCTTTAAAATTTTCCTTTGGCTAAAATGGGCTATAACTACTTTTCCCTATTAGTAAAAATCCTAATAAATATACGTTAAATCAGGTGATTTACTTATTCGAAGGTTAGTGGCTGTTCCAAAATATGAAGGAGCACGTTCCAAATGAAGCCATATTTTGTGTGACGCAAATGACCAAAGCATTTGACCAAAACACACCATAAAAAAGTCTAGATGATGCGCTCCGCCGACAAAAATTAAATCAGTATATTTATAATATAATTTGCAGAACTCTTAAAGTAGCTATACAGTACATCTAGTACAATTTTGTCACTTTATACATTCAGGCCTAATTTAAATGCGGTTTCTAATATATTCTTCTGGTTTATATGGTGTGAAGCTTATCAAGCATATAATCTAATCGCCTCCCGCTCATTTTATCGAAAAATTGCGGTTTTCTTTAACACCTGCATAGTTATACATTTTGTTGTAGGCTCATTGTCCTTGATACTATATATAACAGAAGCTTACAATCATTTAAGTGGACCAAGTATTTCTTTTGCACCTTATATTTGGCCGTTTTTATTTTAGAGAGTATAATAAAATTCAATATGTTATAAGGTGTGATAAACTCTCGCCCACTAAAAACCTCCTCTATATGTTTCGCAAATATGAGCCATTCCAGAACTTTTTTCAGTATTACAACAGATGGTGTTGTAATACGCTTATTTGTCCTTTTTAAAAACTTCTTCTTTAAGACTTTCTGATTTTGCAGGTGAACATGGAGTTTACGGATTTATTGCTCTGATTTATCGCTCTGTGGTCTCCACTTATCGCATATAGGGTTATACTTCCTATATCTATACACAGACACACTCAGCCATGTTTCCAAAAAATATTGTCGTCCACCTTTCACGCCTTTTTATTTGCCACTTCTCCTGCCACCATAAGAATTACAGATCTTGAGTGCACCACGACGTGGTACAGTTATATTTTTTCTATATTTCTCCATCTAAAGGATATCCGCTGTATTTTACACCCGTACAAAATAATTCAGCTTATGACCGGCACTAAAATTCTTCGGTCCCAAGCTGTATATAGAGTATACCTAATTTGTTCTCCAAAGTTTAATTTTGTATCCAGATGCTCCCCAGATCCTTGACTACAGTGTTAGACGGTATATCTGTTGGTTCTCCACCTGGAATAGTAAATTTGTCAATATGTGTCTTCTTGAAAGCAATACTAACTACGTTTTCTTCATTAGTTAGTTAGTTAGTTTTAGGTGGCCGCCCAATAAAAGGACGAGACATAGAAACATATGGTCCGTAGCCTTACTACAGAAATTACTTCTCCGCACTACCCTACTGTAACCAATTTGAGCTTCTCACGAAGCAGTATATACCTCTAACGCTCAATTTACTGAGATCTGTTAGATTGCACAGAAGATGAGCTCCCAAAAACTTGAGTTTGTTTTGGGACAGACTAGGACAAGTGCGCATAACAAATGAAGTATTGTTTCCTCCTCTTCGTCGTTACAGCTTCGACAATAATCATGAAAGAAAGCACCAAGTCTACCGGCATGCTTTCCAATAAGACAGTGGCCAGTAATGACACCCAGAACCGTGCTGATATTATGCCGTTGCATATTAGCTGATTATACCATTTTAAGTCCAAATTAGGCCAAATCTGCCTAGTAATTACATACATGAGGTGCAATTTGCCCATCTATTGTTTATAATTTTATGAGCAATTCTTCTTTATGGAGCAATTTGCATATAGCAAGTGATACTTCAATGTCCACCTTGCACGGTAAGATGAGGCAAGTAATTCCTTGTCGCGCGAGTTCATCGGCTTTCATATTCTCCGTAATATTGAAATGCCCTGACACCCATATAAGATGGATATTGAACTGTTCATCCATCTCGTTAAGAGATGAAAGACAACTCCGGGCTATTTTTGACGTGGTATAAAGCCTGATTGTTTTCTTCGCAGAAAACCTCTCCGCTGACCTTTCTATCAATTTTCGAGCCATCTGTAATGACTTTAAAACTGTCATTGACTTTCACAAGCCTGACTTTAAAACTATTCCATTCACCCGCAGTCCTCTGGAAGGAATATCAGTTATAAATTTAACTTCAAGGTATGATGTCGAGAGGGTGTAGTCGTTAGAATAGATGAGTGTCCCATAATGTTACAGGACCCCATAAAAACTTAATTTAAGCCTTATGGCTGTACTAGCAGTCACTTGCTTAGCCAGGATATCCAAATGGATGAGATGAAAGAAACATTTCAGTGCTTGACATTTGTCTGCTTAAGTGCACCACTAATACACAAGGTAGCAGTTCTTTGCACTTTCATCAGCAACTTTTGGTTCGCCACTGTATTTAAAGCGGGCCACCAAACTGTAACTCCATACTAGGTCTAACTATACAGAGGTATAAAGCCAATGAACAATGTGAGGCTATCGTAGCCTTTTTTAACTGTTTCCAGAATATTAGGCTTCCAGCTTAGTTTACTATCCAAAATGAGACCCAAGAATTTCACTTTATCTGCGATGTTCAAAACAACTCCATTGAGAGTTGGAGGGTCAAAGCCAGTAAGTTTGTACTTCTTGGAAAAAAGAACCAACTCAGTCTTCAGTGGGTTAACACTAAGACCACAACTATTGGTCCAATAAGTAAGAATGCCGAGTTTTCTTCATTGCTAAGGGCAAATTATGACTGCTGTACCTAGAATTAGTGCGGACAACTTGGTTAAGCTTACGTTGTCGAAAAAAGCCTAATGTTAACGATTATTTACGCTTGTTCACGATGACAGAATATCTGCTAACCTTGCAAAATTAAATGTATTTCTCACGTCAAACTTGGCAAGTACTACAATTTTCCTTAATACTGATATCGTGCTGTTTATTCGAAAGGTCTCCCGTTTTAACAATTTTCGTGCTGTATCCATCATGCACAAAAGTCTGTAAGTTAATGGGAAGTTCGGGTCACCTTTGGTTTTGCTAATGAGGTCTATAGTTGAATGGCAATAGACCTAAGAATAAAGATATAAAGCAGTTTGGTAAAGATATAAAGCAGCTGAGTGATATGATTCTTCAAATTTAGGCCTTAAAATTAATAAATTCTATTTCCACTATGCCGGTCGATCGTTCGTGTCGAAAGTCAACAAAATTTTTGTAAGTTTTAGTATTAAAGTCACAATTTAAAATTCAGATTCTCCGTTATCGATCCTTTACTTTATTGGATCGAAAATTTTATGACATTAATGTTTAAATATGATTTCGGCCATGTGGCTGCCACGGCTGGCGCGTACAAGGCGCAATCTGGACCACCAATTTTTGCAAACTTTTCGCAGCATTTGCGGCCGTATTTCACTAATAACTCTTCGAATGATTATTTCCTGGTGTTCAATTGTCTCTGGTTTATCTACGTAGACAAGTGACTTTACATAACCTCAAAGAAAATAAAAGGTTAAATCACACGATCTTGGCCAATTAATTGGACCATTACGCGGAATTATTCTTTCATCAGAAGTTTCTTTGAGTAAATCAATTGTATAGCGCACGCTGTGTGGCATGTAGCTCCGTCCTGTTGGAACCACACGTCAGCAAACTTAATACCAGCTAATCGGGGTACGGAAAAATTTCTAATCATGCCCTATATCGCTCACCATTGACAGTTATCGTTTTTTAAGACATATGGACCAATGACCCCACCAGCCCATAGAGCGCACCAAACAGTAATTTTCTGTGAATGTAATGGTGTTTTGACAAAAGCTTGTGGATTATTCTCACTCCAAATCCGACAATTTCAACAATTTGCAAGCGTTGCTCCTATGTAAGTCTATCCATAATGAAATGTCTTACCAAACTAAAAAAAAAAGCAACTAAAGCAGTGTTGCCAACTCAAAGAACGAAGTTGTGAAAAAAACATCCTTTACATATTTCTAGATATATGTATAATCCTGAACCTATTCGAGCACGAGTTTAATTCATCAATTTGTGAAAGTACCAATACATTCATATGTTTAGTAAATTATAAATGATTGTGTGATTGATTGTTCACGCATCACACTTTCAATATATGCGACGTATAAAATTGGTTATTGATATTTTCTTATATTATATTCTGTTAAACGACATAAATCGCTTATATATTAATTTTTTTATAACCGTACATATATATGCACATGGTAGACAAACATTTTCTTTCTTTACCACCCGTTTAAGCTATATGTATGTAAACACAACTACTTAGCCTTAAGTCTATATTATATATATAGAATTGCAACATATAAAGTACAAGAAATCTGTTTGAAAATTGATAGGAGAAATTACTCAATCTTTCCATCCATATCTTATATCTCATACAATTTTTTTTTTCACGTTCGTTAACTATAACTTCTTGGTTATGTATATATATACGAGTATAATATATAGAGGGAAATATAACGTACTATACAGACTAAAAATGAACGGTTCTTTGAAGCAAAGAAACTATTTTTTCAGTTTTTTTTTTTGTTGAAAATTCTTTAAATCTATTGCATTGTGTGTACCTAATAGCTTTATATATATATATATATATATATATATATATATATATATATATATATATATATATATATATATATATAATATATGTATATCTTCTTATACATAAATTTCTATCTTAAGCTTTTACTGTTTTTTGGTTAGCTTTGTGTATTCGCATTTCTTTTTTTAAATTCGACTATACAAAACACTATCACATAAATTAGCATAACTTTTTTTCTTTTCATTTTATTTTTTCTTATCATTGTGAATTATTATCTTATTAGTTTTTGAAGTCAACAAACTTTTAAAATTTCGGTGGTTACATGTTACATAAAATAAAAATTTAAAAAAAATATCCAACCGGTATTATTATCGCTATATATATACACTATATACTATTTTAACATTTCTTGTTCAATTGTTTTCGCTGTGTGTCAAACTATTTCATAATATATAGTTATTTAACCATAATTATTAATTCATTTTTTAATTTATTATTATATATAAAATAAAATAATTATTTTGCCTATATGCTCGATACCGATATAAAGTATATACAGTTGAAGTACACAACTTAATTACTTACCCATATATTTAAATTTAACCTATCCGCCTTTCACTAACGTGGCGGTGCTTTAAGTAATGAGTAACTATTAATCATATATACATTCCACGAACAAATTTTTAATTTGACAAATAATAGTTTGAAGTCGCAATTTGAAATCCCGTTGTTTCGCTTCATTTAGCATAGTTCTTTCCAATGTCATCGGTGGTTTTCCGGCAATCCTCTTTTCTTGCGGGTTCTATTCTAATGACATTCTGGGAATTTCACTTGCGAGGGCTTTGAAAGTATGTGTCCTAGCTATATCCATTTTCGTTTCCTATAATATTTTTCTCTATATATCGATTTGCTTTGTTTGCAAGAGCAGCTCCTTGTTCGTGATTTAGTTTGGCCAGAAGCATCTTATAAATCGCCTGAGGAATTTATTAACCAATACGTGGAGTTTTCGTGTGATTTTCTGCGTCTTTTTTCATGTTTCACAACCATACCAGTATAGTACCGATTTTACACAGGCATTGGACTTTCTTAGATGTGTATTTCTTTTCAATGGTATTTTGATTGGTGTATCAATGCTTGTGTTCTGTCCTATGGCCATGCGGTGCCAATTCTGTTAATATCTTAGATTTTTCCTGCATTTCGCGATATTTGTCTGTTGAGGTTCCTTTGTTTATTCCATTTGAGCTTTATACACATCCCTGCCTTATACGTTCTCGTTTGTTGTGCTATTTTCACTCTGCTTATGCCTTTATATTGAACTTTATTTCCAGCGCCCTGGTACATTTCTTTGATGAGTTCTACTGTTTCCCTCAGACAGCCGATTCCCTTGAGTACCTTCCAAATTTCGCTCAAAGTTCACGAAGAGTAGGAGCGGTGAGATCGTTTCGTTAGATTTATCAATTATCATCCGAATTGTATTGATGTGATTCGTGCAACTCCTTTCAAGCGTAAAGCCAGTCTGCTCACTTCATATGTAAATGTTGATTACAGTAAAAGGTTAGATACGCTCCAGGATGACCATAGCTAATACTTTCATTATACTGTTGAGGAGGGAGATTCCTCTCCAATTCTTGCAATCTCTTAAGTTTCCTTATTCGGGTTTGAGTTATTCTTTCTTTCCATTTCTCTGGTATTCTACTTATCATAGTCGTTTTGGAACTGCTGCTATATATACTGTAGACAACTGTCACTTTGATGTTCTTTAACTTCAGTTTTATTTTATCAGTGCGAATATTTCTGTTTGCCGCTCGATTCTCAGCTGTTTTGAGGATTTCCTCAGTATATTTCATTTGTTAGTGGTAATGTTAAATTCCAGGGCTTTATTGAAAGAAATTCTGGTGTAGGCATTCACAACCTTTTTACGATACATTTCTTCTTGTTGTTTCTTGCGTATTTTCCTTTCGGCGCATTTTACTTTGAATGTTGATATTACTAGATGGTGATCACTATGCATGTTTGATCCTGCTGTAACATCTTGTAGGGATGATAGGCATTTCTTGTTTATCAGCACGTGATCTATTTGGTTTGATATTCTGCCATCCGACGACATCCAAAGCTACTTGTGTGTGTTTTTGGATGAGAACTTACTGCCACTTATGAATAACTGATTTGTGTCACAGGTAATCGATGGGTCTATCCCCTTTATAGTTTCTTGTTGACCTTAATGATTTTTTACCCATATGATTGACGTCATGGCTGCATCATCGGTGCATTATCTAATTTACGTACTCATAATTAGATACCCACGGTTTTTCCATCTTACTTAAAGGCTAATCTTTCGATTTTACCCTGCTGCATTTTTTTATGCTAACCTTGATATTTCTGTTAGAGATCTTGTTTGCAATTCGTGTCAATGCACGATAACCAATGGTCGATATTTGTGTTTGCGAATTTTCTGTATTTAATGTTAAGCTCTTCTTTTTTCTTTTTGACATGATCTTTCCACTTAAGCTGATCGTAAAGTGTTATGCGCCCAGATATTTGGCTGTGTTTTGATTTTCACTGGTATGCAGTTAACCTGTTTGATGGTGACTTTAACACGAATTGATTTTGTTTTATTTAGCTGGAATCGCCATCTCCTTGTCCGCAGTTACTCACTATGTTAGTGGCTCTTTGCACTTTGACTTGCTTCTTCTACATTGTTACATTGTATTGCTAAGGTTGTTAGGATATACAAAGTTGGTTTCAGTATCAAAAAGATTCTTGAACAAATTTTTTTGGTTTGCAGCACGTCTTCAATTATGTCTCTGATTCTCTGAATCTGTTCTATAGTGGAATGTTTTTCTCGGAAACCAAATTAGTGATTTGAGTCTTTTAAGGCATCAATTTTTCGAATGATTTTGAAATAAATCGACCTACACGATTTTTTATACGATTTTTTGTAATCCTTTTTCGGGCATTGCTTTAATTTCGGGTTTGGTTTATCTTCAGAGTAAAATACGGATTTTGATGTTTGGCCTACAATACCCACGGATTTGAGCAAACTAAATTTTAGTAAAATGGCTTTCGGATATTATTATCTATTTTAGCAAAATAGATTTACTTGATTTACTTTAGCAAATCAAGGAAGTGATTTCGTTCACTGTATATCTTGATTGCTTAGGCGACTTTAGTCCTTCTGAAATTTTTTCTTGTTTCACAATCAGAATGTTTATGGTTTCTATATGTTTCTTTGAATATTTTAGACTACAGTTTTCCTGCATAACTGATGGATCTAGCCGCACCGTTTGGGTGGATGTTTTGTTGAGTATCACCACTTTCCGGAGACGACTCTGTTGTCCTTCTTTTTTTGTTAAGATCCAATCAGTTCCTCTTACAAGTTCTTCTTCATCAGTATAAAATATTGCAATTGGTGTCTATCTCATTGTTATAGTCTAAAGAGGTTCCTCAGATTCCATAACGATGTTAACTTTTTAATTTTGCTAAATTTTCTTCGATGTCCATCATTTTCGTTAACTTGATTCAAAATATTTTTAGTGAAAGATGTTAGTTTTCTTGAAACCTTAGATCTTCTTGAAAATCGATTATCATTAAGTAATAGTTGGCCTGCCCTATAGAATCTTTTGAGCCGACCTCCAAAGAGGGTTGGATTTGTCAGCAACTCAGTTGATTTACCTATCTAGGTTAAAAATTACTTTTTTTGTATCCATTGCATTAATTCATTGATAAAAACACATCGACCAACCGTTACCAGTATTATTTGGTAGAGGATCTTACAAGGGAACTTCCACTTTCACTTTTTGGATACCATCATAATACGATTTGTCGTTAGAGCCAATCTGTTACATATATATAAAGAGAATTTGGAAGAACTTAGTAGGCTTTGAACTTAATTAGTGCCAAAGCAGTTGAATTAATTTTCCTAATGTGCCATCTTTAGGAAGACGTTGCAAATAGAAAAGCAAGTTACATAATTTTATTTTGTATTTTTTTATACGCTCCCCCTTATTTTACCATCGTGAGCTTCGCTTTGGTAAGGGGCCCTTCGTTTGCTCTATGCGAACTCCAATCTAACTACATTCGGGTTATGTAAAAAGGTAACTTTCTTTGTGCCAATGCTCGATCTATTTTTAATTTCACTCCCTATAATTTCTCTTTAAATACCGATTTGGTGTGTGTGTGTGTGAGTCAATTTTCCAGATCCATAAGCAAGAACTCATGACGAGTCTAGACTTAAGTAACTTTTTTTTAGTTCGATCCGGTGAAAAGTTTATTTTTCTTAATTTTAATATTTTAATTTGATGTCCGAATTTCATTGTACAGCACTGTATATTGTTATCATAAATTTACTTTTCGAAATGGTTTAAGTCTTGGGTTATTTAACTAAAAGTTTCGTTGTTTTAGACATTATTCCGGTTAAGACCAAGCCATATATTTTATTCATAAATCTTTGATTTTTATGACATAAAACTATATAATACCATCTATAAATCTTAAAGGAATTTAATATATTTTGACCGTTTGAACACCTTATACAAAACTTAAGTATAAAACTATACAAATTCATAGTTTGGTCTCAAAACTATAAAAAAAAAACTGTATAAAATTATACATTTCTTTTCTAAATTCAATGACCGACCTCCCGTCATTATAACAAAATTTATATAAATTATGTATTCAAACGGAAGACTTTTACAATAATTTATATGAGTCAGCGACGAACCTGATTTTTTTTTGTTAATCAGGTGAAAATTGTAAAAAGTGTTAATTATATTGTTATTACTTTTCATTGTTTAATAAATAAAAAAAAAATTTTATAAACTAAAACTATATAAATTGTATAAATTTTATATATATATATATATATATATATATATATATATATATATATATATATATATATATATATATATATATATATATATATATTTATATATATATATATATATATATATATATATATATATATATATATATTTATATATATTTATATATATATATATACTATATATCTTATATAGATAAAAATTTGCATATATATCAAATTCCAGGTTCATTCTTTACGTTATATGTACAGTGACGGGCAAAAGTATTTGGAATTTTAATATTTTATGCAAATTTTCGAACATAAGCAGAAACCAAATGTTCCTAGTCTAAATTTTGTGCGTATAGTTTTTAACAAACCGTAGAAAAGACGTAAATCTATACGATATAGTGAATTATGCATAATATAATTTTATATTTATGGTAAAAAATCGAGACTAATTTTAAAACTTTTTTGATATGTCCTAAACTATTTCGGTTTAATATTTAAACTTTAAAAAATCTAGATAACAAATTCAGAAGTTTAAAAAATTTCAGTATAATGTTTAAAACTAATGCTAAAATAGTTTTACTCTGAGCCATAAAAGTTTCAATTTTAAACCAAAAATGTCTGTAAAATAGTAATTGGTTTTTGTCGAACGGATCCATCAATCCACCTCCACTCCACCATTGAGTTTAGTGTGTTGCCTATAGTTAAATAAAACAATAAGAAATATAAACATTTTTTACAATGAAAAGAGACGAAACTTGCGTTGTTTCATTGTAGTTCGGTTTCAATCAAGCTAATGAGAATATGTGAACTAAATTGATATACAAATTAAAAAATTCGGTCGCTCATCACTATCAGGGTGCGTGACCAAACTACACAAATACTTTTTTTTTTAATTAATATTTACATAAATTTTCTTAGTTAAGATTCTTAGTCTAAACTTTATCATCTATTACACAAATTCTTTGGTTGATACTAGGTTTGTATACATCTTATAATCACGTTGTTCTAGTGAATTATAAGAAACAATGCCAATTTCGTTTATTACACCTTCGATGCGTTCAATTTATTAATATGGAAAAATTAACCTAACTCTTATGTTTTTTTTTTGAGTTGAAATAATTTTAAATCTTTTATGTTTTAAACTTTAATATTTAAGAAAAAATTTTGGATTTTTTACTCGATTTTTTACTGTGTATTAATAATCGGGCTTCAGTAATTTAGAAAAAAATTAGAAGTTTAGAAAGTTAAAAGTTTACTGACACCGAGCAATTGATGCAGTGATTAAAGTTGCGGTCATTGAATTGGGAAGCCCCAAGTTCGAATCCCAATGGGCAAGGAATATTAAAGAGATTTTTCATCATTTGATTGCGATCGATTATAACGATGAACACAACTATGACTCCCTGTTGGAGTGCAGGATTTATATGGACCGAACAATCCTTTACATACCAGTACAGGCTGGCTAGAGCAATGCATTGTACAGATGCATTGTCCTCGGTTTGGCTGGCGACAGCATAAAATATAGGACGGTACAATCAATCGCGAAAGATTTGAAAGAACTTCGGCCCCAAAAAAGATTGCATGGATTAAAAAATTATAAAATAAAACAACATCTTTTACCATCGGTGTTATGTCGTCTGAGTTATGTATCTAGGGATTATCCGGGGTCACTTTTGTCTAACAAATAAAATAGCACAGTTATCCTGTATTTCTGGATTTTTCTAGAATATCAGTTTCAAAGAGGGTTTCCAGTATATATGATGATATTATACTGTTTAGATCACTATTTGTGATTTAAAAACAAAATTGGTTCAATTTGTGTCTTTCTTTTGTATGTGGTTCGTGATGTAATTTGCTTCACATTTCGTCAAGAAATACAGCTGTGGTATCAGTGAAATTAACCCTTCAAACCTATGTATTTTATCCTTCAAGCCGATCTTGAGTAATTCATTTATTAAAGAATTCGGACGCAACTGAAGATATCTTCATGCGTACTAAAACTTACATTTAATGTACTACACGATTTGACAAGTCGATAAATTATGCAAGCCAAACCGAGAAAAAAATTCTTCTTGTCAAAATAAAAAGATGAAACCCGAGATCCAAACCCAACAACTGTTATAAAAAAGTTGATCTTGTTTTATACAAGATGAAAAGTTTTATCTTTTGTAGCAAAACATATAAAAAGATGTTGGTTTATATTTCAATTTTACTAAATTGATTCAAGACCAAGTTCTTCTTCAAAATTTGTTGAATGTAAATCGGTTATAAATGTGAATTTATTCAAGGCATTACCCTAGAAACAATTTTTCTAAATATAGTACTAAAACCAACTGTAATTATTTTTAACTCAATTTTGACAATTACATATTTTAAAATATCCCATTCATTCGTCTTTTTTGTATTAACAAATTTTGTCAGACACAAAATTATTATACGAATTATTTATCGCATATTTAAAAATTTGGAATTACTATTTTAAATTTTTAAAATAAATGTCTAAAACTAGTACTAAAATATTATATTTATTAGGAATCTACATTAAGAATGTTTGAGTCAAATTTAGAAATTATCTATGTTCCCTAATCCCAGGTTGGAACCAATAAGCTTACTTTATTTTTTCGCGTATACTAATCATAAGTTTCGTGACTTATTCACTCTATACATAGGTTATGTTCGCATATTGTAGCGGCATTTCTAACCATAATTTTGCGGTTCTATTGTGGTACTTTTATTTGATTTGGTACATCAAACACAAGATCGAGGTAGATATTTACTTCAATATATTTAGAGATGGGTTGCTACCGTATACCGGAAAATATTCAGTAGTACTAGAACCCTCATACACTTCGAAAAAGCAAAGTCAATGGGAATATTTATCCAAAGTCAATGGGGGGAATATTATTTATCTCGTAGGTAATTTGCCTCATATTCATAAGGCGAAGTAAATTTCATGTTAACCGAGGTGCAGAGTCGCGAATATAAAATGGTGCAAATCATGTAAAATGTTGATTTGTTCATTGATATATCTGCGGAATACAAAATATGATTCCAATTTAATTGGGTCAAAAGAATCTGAAATGTATGCCTGTCTGCTTTAGAAAAATTATGAAAAAGGTCATGATCACTGATCAATAAAACATAACTAACCATGACTCTAAATGCGCGAATGCAAAATAAGATCTGACATATAATTGTAAAGTTCAGTTATATCATTGATCTGGGATATAAGCAAATAAAAAGGAGCAATTAATATTTTGCCAAACCTTGAGACAATTTCGGCTGAAATTTAATTCGGTTTGTTTTGTCACAACAAGAGGTTTGAACTTCAAGTCGGATCGATAGTAGCGCATTCACCACCACCGTTACGGTTACGATCAGATCTAAAAATTTTGTATCCGTAGATTAATTTACAGTTTGGTTAATTGTTGTTGCCTCAATGTATGATCACTATAATTCGGTCACTAAATATTGATAGTTTTTGCAAAGACTCATATGAGATTAACATCTCATGTGGTATACCGCAAGGTTCTATCTTATTTATGTTTTATATCAATGTTTTATTTTCATTGGCATCATATAATCTCCATTTTTTTTTTGCTCATGATTTATCATTTGACCTGCTCTTCACAGATTTTGACTCGTAGAATTTAATCCAGAATAATTTCAACCTTGTATATTTTCACAAAAACTAAGCCATTTTAAAATGTAGAATCGAGAGTTTTTCCCACAATATTTAATTTTAAGTTCAAGAGGAATCTAAACGCCTTCTTGAAAAACAAGCACCACGAAATAGATAGAGCGATTGCTATTATGCTAATATTGGTAAATATTTTACTTGAACACTAATTTAGTTACTTAGTCAATTAAGTACCTTCAGGCAAACGGCATAATTAAGTCTAAATTAGTTCGAGGTCAAAAAAACATAATTTAAAATACCAAAAGGATTACGAAAATTTAAAGCTTTAAGTGATTAAAATAAGCGGTTCACTTTCTTAAATTTTTTATGTCAGTTTGAATATAATTTTGGGAGGAACGATTTTAAATTATATTCACGCGTCTATTCATAACTTATTTTTATCTCCATGCATATACTATATACAATTTCCATAGTCTTGAGAACCGTTGAATTTCAATCGATTTAAGGTTGTCTACCTGTATTATAAATTTCTTTATACGACAAAATACCTTCTAATACTCGACAAAATCTTAAAACCTTTCACTGTATACATTTTAATAATTTATTATTAATAATTAAAAAAAAAAAAAAAAGTCATAAACTAAAATAATAGCGCAGGGAGTTATCAAACACAACAAAAAAAAAACTTGTTTCGAAACTATAATCAATTTTAATGAAGGGAACACGAGGTTGATCGAATTGAAAAAAGATTGTTGTTTGTCTACAATTTTTTTCTTCTATTTTTTTTTTAATAGAAAAAAGTTAGAGTAAAAACTAAAAAAAAAATGGCTTTAGAAAGAAAGTTTAACGACCCAATTAAGCAAAACAAAAAAAAACTATATAAAATAAACTAAAATTCTGTAGGGTGTGGTGTTAAAATTTTTTTTGCATTTTTCTCTTTTTTCTAATTTTCCACAAATAGATACCGATGATGATTGCTACCACGTTATATCGATAAACAGTGCCTTATACATGAACCGGCATCATAACGACTATGGACTATCGTCAAATTCGAATAATTCATATAATATGGAAACGGCATCGATGTCGAGTAGTAGTTCTGAAGTTGATATTGACGATTCGAATATAAAAGAGGAGCCATTATCGCCGAATTCAAGTTGCCCCGCTAGTCCGTCAAACGGTTCATCACTTACGACAAATGCAACACTTGCTAATATGGCCGCATTTACAAATTCAGATTTAGTATTTGAACATAAAGTACGGGTGAATGACAAAAAATTTTACTGTTAGCTTGCGTATAACATTTTTATTAATACAAAACGTTTTTTTTAGAATGGATCACTTCAATTATCGTCCGCATCTCAAAGTTTACTAAAAAGTCAACAACAATTATTACGATCACCACAAAAAACAGTTATGCCAAAATTAAATATAAAAACAGAATCACCAAATACGAATGCATTTGGTCTGCCGCCAACACCTCCCTCCTCATCGCCTAGCGACGATTCCGAAGGTAATCAATCGCCCGAGCATAGATTATCACCAAATTTAGCATCGAGTATGACAACAACGACAACAAATGGTACAACGCGAAAAACGTTACCGTCGATGATGCAAACATCGAATGGATCGTCCCCAACCAGTAATACAATTACAAGGATATATAATGGGACGAGCACACGCCAACCGATTCATACACCGTTAATTAGCAATCAACCGGTATGTAACGGATATAATAAATAAAAAATAAACATTTTTTTTTTGTTTTTTTGCGGTTACTGACTACAAAAATTTTTGTGCTTGACAAGTAGTTTATTTAACTTTTGTTTATCAAAAATTACACGTTTTTCGCAAAAACAAAAAAAAAACTGTTGTAAACTACTTATTTAAGCTGAAATATAATATTTTGTAAGTTTTTAATTTTAATTAAAAAAAATAATAATATTTTTTTTTATATTGTATTACACAGAAAGGGTCAACGGGTACATTAGTTTTAACAGAAGAAGAAAAACGAACGCTATTGGCCGAAGGATATCCAATTCCAACAAGACTACCTCTAACAAAAGCTGAAGAAAAATCGTTAAAGAAAATCCGAAGAAAAATTAAAAATAAGGTAAGCACACATTTCGACAAAATGACCGCATTTTGAGCAAATCGCATAACTTCAAATAAGGTAAAAATTAATTTGAGCAACAAAAAAAAAAATCGAGATAGAAAAGTGAAATTAACAAAACCAATTTGTGTTTATGAATTATTTGAAATTCTGCAAATCATTTTAATTACAAAAAAAAAATGAAATTATTTCAAATAATATGATCGTCTGATCAGATTACATACATATATGTATTTACGGATATGGGTAGCCATCGAATTACATGGTCGGCTGTTTCTATGGCATATCGTTATAAAAAAGTAAATTTTTGCGTGAAAGTTTATACGTTTCCGTGGTTACGGTGAAATTTTGTACTTAACACACAGCGGGTTGAATAAATTTTAATTCATACAATTACATGCCTAGGTTACGTATAACCGGTATATGTACCAATAGTACACCACCTTACGTTTTCCTCTTTGCCCCATTTTGATTCGGAATATGACATAATTCGATTTCGTTATAAAATTATAGGATCCTTCCCACCCAGGCGGCAACTTTGGCAATAAACCCTTCTTTCGTTGTGGACTATATATCCATACCAATTGGCTCTGTTTAAATCACATGTTGCTATTAATGGCTAGTACGCCATATCGACTTTCATCTTATCACTGGAAAGTCGTATCGCAATCGATGGCCACAAGAAAGCTTACTTGTTTTGATACTGATTTAGAAACAGTAGCAGAATCACATTCAGGAATCATCTGCAATCCTTCCGCTGTTCCTTCTTTGATAACCACTATTAACACTGCAACCCGATCCGCATCATTCCACTTATTTTGATTGGCTGCTATCTCATTAGAATTTGAAATTTTCAAAATCCGATGAAGTTCCGTTACGAGTTGGTAGTTCCAACGTCTCGTTGATTTTCTTGGTCTCACCAGCATGATTGCATGATTCATAGAAAATCATGATTCTTTTATTATTCACAATCCCACCGCTGTCACCAATTGTTACGTTTTTGCTTATGCTAACTCTAAAGAAACCGTAACAATGTTGTTAATTGGACTATCCAACGAACATAATTTAGTTTTATTATTCGACTTAAGTAGCTTTGATTCCAAGTGTTAGTAGCAATATCGGGTGGATGACCCAAGATCATTTTGCTCATTTCACCATTGCTTTATTAAGCAGGGTGTAGCTTGGTAGTTCTAGTTAATTGTGGGCAATATGTTTGGTATACGCCTTACATATGAATTTATCTATAGACCTGGATACGGTTTCACTGGCTTGATGAATTAAAGCAAGCTTAAGATGAAGATTTTATTTGCAGAGAAGAAGGAAGATCAGACGAAGCTTGATTGTTCAAATTTCGATTGGGTCACCAATATAACTCCAGCATTAAAAATACCAATAAAGTGGCTTGTTATGGTATTTGACTTACTGGAACTAGATAATTAAAGTGACAATTTGATGGACCACTTGTGTCGAATTTTAGTTCCTATAAGATTAATCTGCGGATGTATTTTTCAGAAGTATGGTTTAGCGAAAATTTTGACTGAAGTAACTGATCAGCGCTAGCATCTAATTAAAATTTTAAGGTGGTTAATTTTGGGCGGATTGGGGTTTGATCAACTTCTGTATGGTGGTTGTGACTGTTTCAGGCCTGCAAGCTGAGAGGTCTCGCGCACAACTATACCTAACATATCGTTGTCAACAGTACTCGTTAGATATTTTTTTCTCTTTTGCCAGTGAGTCTGTGCACCACCAGCACTTTTAATACATCTTGCAACCTTCAACAACTCTATATATTGATTCCTGAACCTCGTGATTATTATAAACTTAAAAAAAACATTTGATATTGTTTTCTACCGCCGATCAAAGCCAAACAGTGCCTCAAAGCAACGTTACTTCACCAAAAGTTTGATATTAATCAGAGTGAAAGTCAAATGCCCCTTTACTTGTTTGTATTGACGACTTTTTGCATTATTGAAATTCCAATTTACTTTATTCACCATTAATCTGTCGATCACTACATGTATAGCAATATGTTACTGCTGTCAACTGGTTTCAAAGCGCTATAGGCTAACTTCGAGAATTTTGTTAACTTTATAAACGAAAATGGTTTACAAAGTTAACAAAATTGTCACCACTTGTTATGAAGTGTGAGAAGACGGTCTAATTGATCAGTCAAAAAGCTTTTAAAATCAAATTTTGGTTACGGTATGGTACTATAAACATGATCGTTAAAACAAATTTAGTGAGTCTAAAGTTTGATTAAATTGGCTAAAGTCATAAACAACAAGGTTGGTTTAGATCAGTTATACTTCATTCAAAATTGACCAGACATTTTTAGTTTGTTATCGCAGGGCTTCGTAAATTTGAGAGTTCCACTGTTAAAAGCGAAACCAGCAAAACGTGTTTAGGTTTTAACTACTCGTAATCCTCATAACAGAAATATGTCGTAGAAAATGTAACATACACAAATTGTTCAATTATGTTGTCATTATACATGTAATCGATCATATATCTAATCATAAAACTGAACACAAGCGACAGACTGTATAAATACATATATGAATTATTAAATAAATTTTTTGCATACTTAATTGCATATTGGTAATTTATCAAAACTAGTTTACAACAATATATGATTAACCCTAAAACCGTGTGCGTTGCTTAGACAATCTCTTATCTTAAGATCACTAGAAGGATCCAAGTCGTTTTCTACTTACATACCAAACACGGAGATCGCTGCATCATCTGTTTAATATCTACACGCAGAACGTTCACTTCTCAATTTTATATGACTGTAAGCATTCCAAAACAGTAAAAAAAAGAAAATCAAACGGAGTCAAATCGCTTAATTTTTTTATCCTCTTCAATAATCCCGATGATTCTAACGCTGTATGGTACCCATTTCCGTGATTTGATGCCAGAATAAGATAATTATCATTTTATGGTAATTAACGCGGATGGCCGTATTGCTAGCCGCATTCTCGAAGAAGAATGGTTCAATCACTCCACCAGCCTAAAATGTGCGCCATACAGTGGTTTGTAATAGGTGAATGGGACTTGTTGCTACTCTAAGATTCATGTTGTGAACGCTCACAGCACATGGTCTGCTATCTTCAAATGTTATGTCAACTGAATCTTGTAAGTATGTAGATGCAGATCTTTAGTTAAAATTCACTGTAAACTGCTTCAAGAAAGCTTAAAACTGCTAATAGCGAATTGAGGTGGAAGGATTCTGGCCAATACTCTAACTAGCTGCTGCAATGTTTTCATTAGACCGAAATGTATTCAATCACTCCACCAGCCTAAAATGCGCACCAAACAGTGGCATTTTATAACTCACATGTAATTCATGAGACTCTATTACAATCCTCAAAATTGACAGTGTGGTGTAGATTTCATCCCAGAGGAGTGATTGGACCATATTTTTACTTAGTTGAAAATGTGCCAGGTCATGTTGGAAGACTATTTTTAGCCAAAATTGGATTGACTTGACATCATAAATATGTGGTTCTAACAAGATGGTGTCACATGCCACAAAGCTTCTGAAACATTTGTTCCATTGAATGAGAAGTTTGGAAACCGTGTAATCTTAAAAAATGGTCTGGTCGAATGGCCACCTCGCTTTTGCGATTTAACGCCATTCGATTTCTTTTTTCTTCTCAGATGTACACCGATATCGGCTGGTATGTGATCTCTGATTGAATGTATCGGTTTCCTGAAACCTTCTGGATACTCTTGAGACAGCAGATTAGGCACATGTTTAGCTGACAAGTGACTTCACTTTGATTGTAAAATACTAAGCTGTCAAAAAAAGTTATTTTACGAAAATCTGGTACTTTAAATAACAGACGTACCTCCGGTGAATATTTTCTCTTAGCTGAGTCTAAGTGACGTCGGGAACTTTTATATCCCAGTTTAGTGATGCTCAGTACAATCTGCACAACGAATTGGGTACTATGTTTTAGGAGCCACGATAGAGTTGACTATTAAAATAAAATGCATGAAGCTTAAACTTCAACAGGCTAGTTTACCGTTTAGGTTATTTGTGATATAATTTTAAAGTGACTCATCAAGGTCATTCTTTTGACACAATACGCTTCTACAGTTAAATATTACCAACTGCCATTAAATATATATTTATTTACATAACATTAATTGGTTGATGATAACATTTTTTTTTTTATTATTATTTTATTTTTAGATTTCAGCCCAAGAAAGTCGCCGAAAGAAAAAAGAATATATGGATCAACTGGAACGTAAAGTTGAAATTCTTGTATCAGAAAATTCCAATTATCGTAAACGCGTCGAAAATTTAGAAGATTCGAACGCAAATTTACTAAATCAATTGGCAAAACTTCAATCATTGATCAGTCGCCAAAATGTGAAGCATAACAATAATAATAGTTTAAAATCAGAACTAGCTAATTAAAATATTAAGATTATTTACGGATATATATATACATAAATATATATATCTACAGTAACATCTATATAACACTTTACAAATAACATCTCAGATTATGGTTTAAAAAGTTTAACTAAGTACAATTGTGGAAATTATAAAACTTAATTTGTTCCAAGGACATTAGGGATAAACGATTCAGGTAAATGTCTGTTAATTTTAAAGTTCAAGTAAATTACCTTGCCATTTGCTACTTTTTATAACTAAAGATTTTCACGATAGTTATTGTGTTACATCAACTGTATACTATTTTTTTGTTGTATATTTGATATACCGGCCTTTGATACCAATATCACTTTATTTGAAAAATACGAAATGCTTTAAAATTAGCTTTTCAGTCATGTTAGATTAACACAATTTAAACACAAAATGAAAATGTGACAACTAAAATTGTTCATGAGCGAATTCTATTGTTTTATTTGAAAACAATTTTTATATGGCCTACTAAGACAAATAGTTTCTTTGAGTATTACATTTTTTAATAAAACTTTTTACAGTGTTGATCGATTTTAAAAATTAGATCACTGTAATACGAATCATTCAATTACCTTTAGTTTGAGGGGTCACAACCTATATATAAAAAATCTCGGAAAAGATTTTGCCTGTAAAGTGTTCTATAGATCATACTGTACATATATCAATTTATTATTTTTATTATTTATGTAACATTTATTTAAAAAAAAAATTATGAGTATATTAGAGACAAATTGAAACGAAAAAAAAAGCTAAAACGTGCAATACTATAGAGAATGAAAAAAAAAACTATTTACTACTGCTATTACTATTATTTGTTATTATAGTTTAATGATGTTTTGTTAAAAGCACGCTGTTTTATTACTCAAAATTTTATTGAAACAGAGTTTTTATTATTATATTTTTTTATAATTTATTATACACCATAAATTGTACTAGGCAAAAAAGTAATGGGATCGGAAAAATGTAACGAGATGTGGAATATGCCTTCGAAAAAAAAAAGAAAAATACAAAAAAAAATGTTTTTATTTGTGCCTTTCTATGAACGGGTAGCTTAATTAAATTAATTGTAGTTCAAATTAAAATCGATGATCTACAAAGAAAAAAATTGATTCATCAATATTGATCAGTTGTATGATCAATACTTAAAAAAATAAAATTAACACGATCCTGATATGTGTACGGATCATATATTGGTGAGGTCAAAATTTTAAATTTTTTTATACGTTCGAGTATTAATTTTTTTAACGGTACAAAAACATATCTCGAATTATTTATAAAAAAAAAATATCACATTAATTAAAGGATCGAGCGATTATTAAAAGAAAACATAATCTCATGTTACCAAGATCATTCGGGTGATCTGTTTTTTTTTTACTAAATGGAAAGCATATATTTGTATTTTTTTTTTTTTTGTGAGTAGTAATATTTTCAAAAAAATAAGTTCAGGTCGTTAAAACTTAGAAAGGAGGCGATAAAGGTTATATTTAATTTTATTAGTTTATTATAAAACAAAATAATTATAAATTAGATAAATTATTAGTTGCTACATTTCTATTTTTATGAGTGTGTGCGTGTATATTTGTAGCGTTACTATCAAGTACTATGTCAAAATATATTTATACAGGATTTTTCAATTCAAATTTAACTTATTGTTAGGCTGCATCTTTTAAATGTACACCATCCACAATGATCAGCTAACATATTAATTCATATGTGACGTTCAATTGCATAGTTTGCTAATCTCTGAATCTTTATCACCTTTATCATTTTAATTTGATGCGGGTAATCACTTAAATCCATTTCTAACGGCGCCTTCATAAGTTCAAATTTAAATCATAACAATTTAAATCCGACCGTTCATCCAATCAAATCACTGAAATATTGTCATGTGATCAAGAAATAAATAAAAAATGTCTATTTCTCCTTACTACCAAAAATTATTTTAACTTTTTGATCGGATTTTGATCACATGACAATATTTCATAGATTTGATTGGGTAAATGATTTTATTTTCAGTAATTTGATTGGTTAATGCTCAGGGTCTCGAATATTATGCTAGCATTTTAAATACATACTGTGACGTCATAGATATCATTTCTATGAAAATCACACAAAACACCGGGTTTTTGTATGATGAAGTTGGTTGTCTGCGAATAGTTTGCGTGTTTTTTTTTTAATTTGGTTGATGTGATTGGTCGAGAGCATAAATTTAATATGCTAGCATAATATTTGATATCATAAAGTCGCTTTAATTTAACGTATTCTTTGGATTATTTATGTTTCTGTTCGTGTTCCAAATCTACTAATAGATTTGGCATCTTTAAAATGGTTGGTGACTTCGTTAATCGAACAGACTATTCGAAATTTTGCGGATTATGGCGATACTTTTTCAAATCTTTTTAGGCTAATATAATAGCCTACCGTAATCTACGGATACACTAAAACATAGTAGTGGCATTGTTATTCATTCTGCAGGTAAATCTACCATTTTCTGGTTTAATAGGTTTGATCTAGCACGTGGACATAATACGCATTAATTGCAAATATTGTATAGCTAGATTTTTGCTACTGATAGGCTAATACAGTTGCCTGAGCGTTACGTACAAGTCTTGTGGACTAATGTGTAAATTCTAAGAGTGGGAAAAATGAAAGTTAGGGTCCTGCACCCCTATAGACACTAATCAGATTCAACATGCAACCAATTTGGAGATTTGAATAGCTCATTAATACTTGACACCCTATAGGCAACGTAAATTTTTAATTTTGTGGATGGGGATCCAATGATGAGTGATCAATAAACCTGTCTAATAGAAATAATCGTTTCTTGTAAAGTTGACAGTTAGTTAAGTAACTATTAATCAAATTAATGGCTACTCCACGAAACCCATCACTGCACATTTTATCCAGAACCAATTGGTGATCATATTGCGTCAAAAAGTGTTTGCATCAATCACAAGATTTTGATCCTTTTGATCAAAAGCATTATTAATCATGTTGGTCATTTAAACATATACGAATATCAATATTATTGTGGTCCAGCACCACTATACCATTATCCAGAAGATAAATAAAATTATAAATATCCACAGGGTTTGTGAAACTGGTTAATTGGCATTGTTCCAAATTTATGAGTATTCCTATCATTTCCAACTGACTCATAACTATAAGTTGTAGGTTGCCATCAGGTACCAGATGTATTTAAGTCTCCACATTAATTATTTCTGCTTTGTTTACTTCTAAGCCATCCAATTAGGTGGTCTATAGAAATCTTGGTCACAGAGTTGATTGATCGGGCATTCAAAAAATAATTTCAAGCTGTACCTACAAGTAAAGTAAATTTTGCTATATTCAGGACTCATTGGTAACATATTGAAAAGACCTCTGGTAAGGCAATCTATTTGCAACGCGCTGATGACGCACGTTGAGTCCTCGACATACCCTCTAAATTTATTCAGGCCATAATATTGCATGCAATAGTTCATACAATACCTCTACTTTTTTGAATTTCGGTCAATTTTGTTAAGTTTGACAGTTTGCAAGAATTTATTTTTTCAAAGTTTGGGTGTATACCATTTTTGTCGATAATGTGACCTACACATTTTATTTGCTCGTAACATAAATGCATAGATGTTTGAATACTTCGGCCTGATCTGTCAAATTTAACTGGAAATCCTCGAAAATGATAAGCCTTTATATGTGACTGTCGAAGGGCAGCTTTAATTCTATTGTCTGTTTATCCGTCGCAACTTTTATCTGATTTTGAAACCATGAAGACCGCTGCCAACTATACGGAAATTTGCACCTTCTATAATGTTTTTGATTGTTAAATTTGGAACAAAGTTTCCAACGAACTTTAAATGGTTTAATTTGAAATTGAAAACCTCTATATAAATAAAGGGAGCATAATGAATAAAAAAAATTGTTAAACGTTTTAGTTAAACAAAAATTGTATAATTATTAACGATAAAATTATTTAAAAAAAAAAGCTCACTATTTTCTTGTGTCTTTTGATCAGACTTAATATACATATAATAATTAATATTTAATTAATTAAAATAAATATATAATAAATAAATCTTTATTTTTTCTTTTTATTAAGTAACCAAAAATATTTAGTCGAAAAATATTAACATATAAATTAAGTATTTTTTTTTTTAAATGTTTGTTAAATAAAAAAATTAAAATAAATATTTATACAACTGGTCGATGTCTTCCATTTTTTAGTTTATAATTTTTTTGTCTTACAAAAAATACAAACACTAATTAAATACATTCCAAACTTCTTTAATTTAAGTTATATAATGTTCAAAAACTCGCTACTAGTATAATAGATAAATATATATATATATATATATATATATATATATATATATATATATATATATATATATATATATATATATATATATATATATATATATATATATATATATAATATAATTATATAAAAATATATTTTACGTTTATTAACCATTCCTTAATTAATTTAATACAATTTTTAATTTGTTTCCGATCCTTAATGGCTTGAATTGGCTTACCATTATTATTTTTATTATTATTTAATATAAACAATTAATATTTATATTATTATTATTATAAATAATAAATATATACATACATTTAAAATATAAATTACATTTATTAATTTTAAAAATTAAATAAAAAATAAAAAAAGTTATAAAAATTATGTTACCTTAATATAACCTTATAGAAAATCGTTAAGTTAATTCTAAATTAATAAATAAAAATTATTTTTGGTCTAAAACTTATATATATATATATATATATATATATATATATATATATATATATATATATATATATATATATATATATATATATATAATTTTATACCATAAATAATATTTAATGTTAAGCTATAAAAAAAACATGTTTTAAGTGTACTTATTAAAATATATAATATATTTCAATTATTTTTGAAATAATAACATAATTTTTAAAAAATATATAATATTATGTTTAGAAATTTGTTGATTATATATATTTATAATATATTATTATTATTATTATTATATTTAAAATTATATGAAAAAAAAAACAACTATAAAAAACAAAAGAAATTAAAAAATGTATGTTAAACTTACAATATTACAAAAATTTTTAAAGATGACAGAAATTATTTTGTTTTTTTTTTTTTTTTTTGTATCTATGATAATCCATCTGAACAATAATCGGTTCATGGTATAAAAATTCGTGCGTGAAATTTCAGTACAATTTCTTTTGTATTATGCCTTTCAAAAATATAGGTAATTATATTCATCTTAAATCAAGAGAAGATCACGAAGTGATCAAACTTGTTGACTATTATAGACAAATAGTAAGTAAATATTTTATAATATTATAGTTCATAAATAAGTTTTAATCAGTTTGGAGCATACAAATTTCGCAAAGCCTACAATATTTACAAATATCAATGAATAGTCAATAAAATATGTAATAATGGTTTGATTATGATGACTGATAATGCTACATGTCTATGGGCTTAGCACTTCCATGTTTATGCATTATATCTATGATTGACAAGTAGGAAAGGGTGAGGAGTGTTTGTAGGGAAACTAAACAAGACATATGTAATAAAAACCTCATGTTTATAAAAACTTAAAGTTAATTATTTGATAATAATAATTATTTTATTTTATGGATAAAACATCCACAACATGGTGTCAGAAGTGGGATAAAATAATTTCAATAAAGAAAATATATTGGCAATTAACATAAGTGAGGTTAAGAAAAAAAGCACGCGGTTGCTATATATAAAAAAAAAAAAATTCTGATGAAAATACTAATAAATATAAAAAAATGAGTGAGTTGGCTGAGACAATAAAACTTTTCATTAATAACATCAATAAAAATATGAAATTAGTCAACGATGAGCTGAAATCGCTTTGTAATGATTTTTATAAGAAAAATGAAATTGACGTTGTAACATCTCATGTTCCATTTCCGAAACCATTGGATATAAATGTTAATATTAAGGAAAATTTCGAACTCTTCAAGAGATATTGGAACGAGTACGATGTGGCATTAGGTACTGACAAATGACCAGCTACTGAAGAACATAAAAAGATAAATTTGCTAGTATCGTTAATCGGGAATGATGCGAAAATTAAGTTTTTACATTTTTCTTTGAATAAGACAGAGAAGGACACTGCTGAAAATGTTATTGAACTAATTTGTCTGGTGTCAAAGCGAAACGTCCTGTATGACCGATCATACATGTTCGCAATACAAGCATGAATCTTTTGATCGAATTGCGTTTGGGATTCGACATTTAAATTTAAAGGGACGATTTCTGTCGCAAGATCCGCAGATGCATTGAAACTCAAAAAAATTATACAGGAGTGTAAAGTCAGTGAACATACGGAATATCGTATTAAACCGCTTGTTGGTGTAAGTCACAATGTAAATGAAGTGTTCGAAAATAAAAATCAGAAATGGATAAATAAGAAAAAGTGGGAAAAAGCATAATTTACATTATGCGTCAATAGCATAAATAAAAAGGTCTCGAAGCCTAGTTATTCAAATGTTAATGCGGTCAACGTCGCAAATCGAACAATTCAAAAATATAAGGATGTATTTGATGGTTATGGACTCTTGCCGGGAGATGTGGAGATCGAAATTGATAAAAGTATTAAACCTTTCATGCAATGTCTTCGAATACCAATGGCAATTCGATCGAAACTGACGGAAGAGTTGGACTAGTAAAAAATGACATTATTACACTCGAACCATCAAAAACAAAATGGGTGAGTAATATTTTACTAGTGAAAAAGAATAATTGTTTCCGAATTTGTCTAGACCCAATTCTTTTGAATGTAGCCATCGAGAGACCATATTGTCAAACATGAAAAATAAAAATTTGGGCCAACAATATTTACGAATATCAACGAATAGTCAATACAACAAGCAATAATCGTCCGATTATGATGACTGATACCTTTATCAAAAGCTCTCGACATCAGTATAAATATAGCGGTAAAATATTCATAAATTTTCACAAATCATTTTGGAGCATAAAAATTTGGCAAGGGGTAAGCCCACAATATTTGCGAATATCAACGAATAGTCAATAAAACGCGTAATAATCGTCCGATTATGATGACTGATACCTTTATCAAAAGCTCTCGACATCAGTATAAATACAGCTATAAAATATTCATAAATTTTCACAAATCATTTTGGAGCATAAAAATTTGGATAAGGGTAAGCCCACAATATTTGCGAATATCAACGAATAGTCAATAAAACACGCAATAATCGTCCGATTATGATGACTGATACCTTTATCAAAAGCTCTCGACATCAGTATAAATATAGCTATAAAATATTCATAAATTTTCACAAATCATTTTTGAGCATAAAAATTTGGATAGGGGTAAGCCCACAATATTTGCGAATATCAACGAATAGTCAATAAAACACGTAATAATCGTCCGATTATGATGACTGATACCTTTATCAAAAGCTCTCGACATCAGTATAAATATAGCTATAAAATATTCATAAATTTTTACAAATCATTTTGGAGCATAAAAATTTGGATAGGGATTAGCCCACAATATTTGCGAATATCAACGAATAGTCAATAAAACACGCAATAATCGTCCGATTATGATGACTGATACCTTTATCAAAAGCTCTCGACATCAGTATAAATACAGCTATAAAATATTCATAAATTTTCACAAATCATTTTGGAGCATAAAAATTTGGATAAGGGTAAGCCCACAATATTTGCGAATATCAACGAATAGTCAATAAAACACGCAATAATCGTCCGATTATGATGACTGATACCTTTATCAAAAGCTCTCGACATCAGTATAAATACAGCTATAAAATATTCATAAATTTTCACAAATCATTTTTGAGCATAAAAATTTGGATAGGGGTAAGCCCACAATATTTGCGAATATCAACGAATAGTCAATAAAACACGTAATAATCGTCCGATTATGATGACTGATACCTTTATCAAAAGCTCTCGACATCAGTATAAATACAGCTATAAAATATTCATAAATTTTCACAAATTGTTTTGGAGCATAAAAATTTGGCAAGAGGTAAGCCCACAATATTTGCGAATATCAACGAATAGTCAATAAAACAATCAATAATCGTCTGAATATGATGACTGCTACCTTTATCAAAAGCTCTCGACATCAGTAATAATACAGCTACAAAATATTCATAAATCATTTTGGAGCATAAAAATTTGGATAGGGGTAAGCCCACAATATTTGCGAATATCAACGAATAGTCAATAAAACACGCAATAATCGTCCGATTATGATGACTGATACCTTTATCAAAAGCTCTCGACATCAGTATAAATACAGCTATAAAATATTCATAAATTTTTACAAATCATTTTGGAGCATAAAAATATGGATAGGGGTTAGCCCACAATATTTGCGAATATCAACGAACAGTCAATAAAACACGTAATAATGGTCCGATTATGATGACTGATACCTTTATCAAAAGCTCTCGACATTAGTATAAATACAGCTATAAAATATTCATAAATCATTTTGGAGCATAAAAATTTGGATAGGGGTAAGCCCACAATATTTGCGAATATCAACGAATAGTCAATAAAACACGCAATAATCGTCCGATTATGATGACTGATACCTTTATCAAAAGCTCTCGACATCAGTATAAATACAGCTATAAAATATTCATAAATTTTTACAAATCATTTTGGAGCATAAAAATATGGATAGGGGTTAGCCCACAATATTTGCGAATATCAACGAACAGTCAATAAAACACGTAATAATGGTCCGATTATGATGACTGATACCTTTATCAAAAGCTCTCGACATTAGTATAAATACAGCTATAAAATATTCATAAATCATTTTGGAGCATAAAAATTTGGATAGGGGTAAGCCCACAATATTTGCGAATATCAACGAATAGTCAATAAAACACGCAATAATCGTCCGATTATGATGACTGATACCTTTATCAAAAGCTCTCGACATCAGTATAAATACAGCTATAAAATATTCATAAATTTTCACAAATCATTTTGGAGCATAAAAATTTGGATAGGGGTAAGCCCACAATATTTGCGAATATCAACGAATAGTCAATAAAACAAGCAATAATCGTCCGAATATGATGACTGATACCTTTATCAAAAGTTCTCGACATCAGTAATAATACAGCTACAAAATATTTATAAATCATTTTGGAGCATAAAAATTTGGATAGGGGTAAGCCCACAATATTTGCGAATATCAACGAATAGTCAATAAAACAAGCAATAATCGTCCGAATATGATGACTGATAGCTTTATCAAAAGCTCTCGACATCAGTAATAATACAGCTACAAAATATTTATAAATCATTTTGGAGCATAAAAATTTGGATAGGGGTAAGCCCACAATATTTGCGAATATCAACGAATAGTCAATAAAAAACGTAATAATGGTCCGATTATGATGACTGATACCTTTATCAAAAGCTCTCGACATCAGTATTAATACAGCAAAATATAATGCTCCAAAATACAAAATAATAATAGTAATAATACAAAATATTATGCTCGTTGTTTTTTTTTTTTTTATAGCAAAATTCACGTCGCGTAAAACGGAATATTTATTGGAAATGGCAAGTTTTAAGTGAAAAAATTGTTTTATACATTTTTTATTATTCCTAAATTAACTTACATTAATGCTACTGAAATGACTTCGTTCAAACAAGTAGTTTTTTGTCTAATATACTAGTCCGTGGAAAGCTGCTAAAAAATTATTATATTTCTATGCTTGCATTGACTTAATATTTGTTGCACATGTTAAATAATGACATTTTCTGCCATCTATACACTGTGTAGAGATTTGAGTTTTTATAATTACCAAATTTATATTTTTGTAATCAACGCATATATATTTTTTATAATTTATCACTAATAAATTAACTTATTGAAATATACTATTTTAATATATTTATCTTTTAATTTAATTTAATTTAATTCTTATACACGTTATCTCCCGCTGAATGCTGGTATATAAAAAAAAGATAATTTGACAATTTTGTTGTGATTATAAAGGTCAAAACAAAACAGGTACTAAATTAGTTCAATTATATAAAATAAATTAGTACTAGATTCTTTTGGTAGTACACAACATACAAAATAATTAGAATCCATAATTTAGTGCATTTATAACATTCCTCTCCGCTTAGTTTTTTCCATGATGTAGTTAACGGGTTTTTTATGGCTGAAAACGAACAATGGGTCTTCTTTCTCGTTCAGATCTTCTGGGTATGTTTCTTATTCCCAAAACATCTGATTCCGATGCACTCCTACGTTTCCTCTCGTCGTTAGCCTGATTCTGTGATTCATTTGATTTGAGAATCCCTTCTGATTCCGATGCACTCCTACGTTTCCTCTCGTCGTTAGCCTGATTCTGTGATTCATTTGATTTGAGAATCCCTTCTGCCAACTGATAATCATACGGTTTCGGTGTTCGCAAGCGAATCTGGTTCTGATGCCGTTTGACGATTGCTCCATTGACTTGGATCAGATACATCATGTTGCCTACTTGTTCTTGTATTTTCCCTTGCAGCCATTTTCTTTGTTTGTTGAAGTTCTTGATGTACACATCATCTCCAGGTTGAAACTTAGCCGCATTTTGTTGGGGCGTTGAGGATGTTCGCGGAAACATCAGATGAAGTATAGTCTTGGGCTGACGTCCATGGAATAATTCCGAGGGTGATTTTCCACTTAACCCCGGTGAAAATCGATAACTACTTAAGAATTTAAGCAGTGCAACATCCGTAGAACCGCCATCAATTATATTCTTCTTCATGGATGTTTTGAAAGTCCTAACGAATCTTTCAGCTTCCCCATTCGATGATGGATGGAAAGGCGCTGTAGTAAGGTGTGAAATTCCATTATTCTCACAAAATTGAGCAAATATTTCTGATGTTAATGATGTACCATTATCACTAACAAGACAATCAGGAAGACCTTCTATAGAAAATATTGCTTGCAAAGCGCGAATAGTTGACTTTGTAGTAATATCAGACGTCTTCACTATAAAAGGGTATTTCGAATAAGCATCTATACATAATAGCCACATTGAATTAAGAAATGGGCCTGCGAAATCTATGTGGATTCTTTCCCACGGTTTAGATGCTACTGGCCAACTTTTAAATTCCTTCTTTGGCGCTGCTGCACATTCTTGACAATTTCTACATTGTCTTACCATCACTTCTATTTCTACGTCCTGTTTTGGCCACCAACAATAACGCCGAGCAATTTGTTTCGTCCTTACAATACCCCAATGCCCATCGTGAAGCATTTCCAAAATTCTGCCTCGCAATATCTCAGGAACAACTACTCTAATGCAATCAGTGTGTAGCAGAATTACATCATTGTGGGCAGAGAGTGCGTTCTGCCTAGTACTGTAGGGTATCATCGATTCTTGTAATTTCGTCGTATTTTCGGGCCATCCTTCCTTAATATGTCTTAACACTTCTCGTAGAATATTATCTTCACGGGTATAATTTGCAATGGTTTCAGCATCGATGGGAAATGAAGAAAGTTCAACCTCATACACTTCGTTTGTTATCACTTCAGCCTCTTCCGATTTGTCAAATTCGACATCAGGACCCGCAGGCAATCGGGAAAGAGCATCCGCATTGCTGTGTTTTGTAGTTGGTTTATACCGAATGGTATAGGTATATGCCATCAATATGATTGCCCATCTCTGCAATCTATTAGCGGTCATGACTGGCAAATTCTTTCCTGGGTTGAAAAGGGAGAGTAAGGGCTTATGGTCGGTTACCAATTCGAACTTTCGCCCGTAAAGGTATTGACGAAACTTGGTTACTCCAAAAATGATCGATAGTGCCTCCTTTTCGATTTGGCTATATTTGCGCTGCGCTTCGTCCAACGTCTTTGATGCAAATGCAATCGGATGTTCTGAATTATCCGGGAATATATGGGATATGACGGCTCCAATACCCTGACTTGAAGCGTCCGTAGCAAGAACTAATTTGAGGTTCTCAGAATAGTGGGTTAGTTTAGTGGCATCAATAATTTGTTTTTTTATTCTGTTAAACGACTCTTCTTGAGGTTGCTTCCATGTGAATTCTACGTTCTTCCTTCTTAGCTCGTTTAGCGGAGCTGAAATTTGAGAAAGGTTATTAAAAAATTTATTATAATACTGTACCTTCCCCAGAAAAGCTTGCACGTCTTTTAGGTTTTTTGGTGTTGGCATGTCTTGAATTGCCCTAATCCCCGATTCTGATGGTCTAATACCATCGCCACTAATAATATGTCCCAAATATTGTATCTCACGTTGCATAAAATTACATTTTGACATTTTACATCGTAGCCCATTTAATTTTAACTGTTTAAATAATTCTTCCAAATTAGACAAGTGTTCTTCTTCTGACCTCCCAGTCACTACGATATCATCTAAATAATTGACGCACTGAGGTATATTTACGATTATCATTTCTATAAATTTTTGAAATATAGCTGGTGCACTTGCGACTCCATAAGGTAACCTTTGGAACTGATACAATCCAAAAGGTGTATTGATGACCATTATCTCTTTCGATTCCTGATCTAATTCCAATTGTAAATAAGCTTCCGAAAGATCTATCTTTGAGAATACTTTGCCCTTTCCTATTTTTTGAAAGATTTCCTCTATTCGTGGTATTGGATACTGCTCAATGCATAATTGAGAGTTAACATTGATCTTAAAATCGGCGCATAGTCGAATTGATTTATCAGGCTTTCTGACAATCACAACTGGAGCGGCCCATTGGCTAAAACGGATTGGTTTCAAAACTCCAGTTTCCTCCAATCTATTGATTTCGTTCTTAACTGTCTCCATTTCACAAATTGCAAGAGGCCGTGCCTTGAAAAATTTTGGTGTGTAGTTTGGTTTTAGCTGTAAATGCACTTTAAAATTCAAACAGTGTCCTAAATTTGGTTCAAAAATATCTTTAAAATCCTGACAAAGTTTATGTATTTTGGTTTCGTACGACTTAAAATCGGTGCCAGTATGTATTGTTAGCGCTTGCTGAACATGACGATCAATCTCTTTGAGTTGAACTTGGAACTGAAGTTCATCAAACCAATTCATCCCCAAAATATTAGCTCCTCCAGGGCTACATGTCACAAGTAATGGCAATTGTTTCTCTATATTGTTGTAAAGCACTTTAACATGCATTATTCCTTTAACAGGAACCGTTTTGTTTCCATATGAGTTTAATATTGTTGTAGTTGCTACACATGGTGGTTCCCCCAACTGTTGGTAGCCATGAAGCCCAATCATTGATACAGTAGCTCCCGTATCCAACAAAAATCGCATGTCTATTCCGTTTACTCTGATCAATAAATATATTTTCCGTCCCCCGGAAATTACCGGCGAATCCTCCACTTGCAGAACTTCGTCAAATAACTCCGGTTGTGATACGACATCAAGAGACTGTGCATATTCCTTTGAACTATGTCGTTGACTTGATGGATTTCGTTGTCGTGATGGACTTCTCTCCTTCGTTTTATTGCGTCTACTTAAACAAACTGAAGCAATGTGTCCTCGTTTCCCACATATGTGACAATCTTCATGTAAAAATTTACATGACTCTCTACTATGGTATGTTAAACAACCAGGGCATGATCGAAGCCCCTTCACCCTGAACCTTGTATTGTTATTTCTATACGATTGTGCCGCTTTGTATGTTATGTTATAATTACTGTTCGAAGATCGTGAACGATGCTTATTGTCGTATGATTGGTTTACTTCACACGTGTTTTCTAGGTCACCTTTTATTATTTGAACTGTTTGTTGCGTAGATTCGAAAACATGTGCAATGTTTAACACTTCGTCTAACGATGGGTTTGTTTTGTTTAAACATGCGATACGTACTGCCTCGTGTGGTGTATGCAACACAATCATATCGCGAATCATGAAGTCTGTAAATGACTCAGTACACTGATCGCCACTGCATTTAAACTCGCAATCACGTGCTGCCAAACGTAAATCTGCAACCCATTCACTGTATGATTGTCGTGGTTTCATTTTTATTTGTAAAAACGAGCACCTCGCAGCTAAAATATGCATGCTCAATTTAAAATAAGACGAAAGCGATTTTATAATGTCTGCAAATGATTCATTTTTGAAATCTTTTTCACCATAAATTTTGTTTAGGTTATGATATGTTTCGGTTCCGACCCACGCTAGAAAATAAGAGCGTTTCTTGTCTTCTTGTTCTACATTATTAGCACAAAAATATTGTTCCAGCTGTGCTACATAATCTTCAAAACTTTCCTTCTCCTTCTCGAATGCTCGAAACGGTGAAATTGAAACTGTGCTTGGAACACTAACTTTTCGGTTTTCTTTTAAAGTTTGCTCCAGCCATTTCTGTTGATTATTCAGTATTGTATCCATCCAAATTTGTTGTTTTTTTAACAGATCTTCAACTACCGCTTTATCCATATTATTGCTGTAAATTCACAGTATGATCACTTTCCTGTTTATTCCACGGTATTATTTATTTTTTTATTTTATAATCCCATCTTCGTCGCCACTTTTATAATTTATCACTAATAAATTAACTTATTGAAATATACTATTTTAATATATTTATCTTTTAATTTAATTTAATTTAATTCTTATACACGTTATCTCCCGCTGAATGCTGGTATATAAAAAAAAGATAATTTGACAATTTTGTTGTGATTATAAAGGTCAAAACAAAACAGGTACTAAATTAGTTCAATTATATAAAATAAATTAGTACTAGATTCTTTTGGTAGTACACAACATACAAAATAATTAGAATCCATAATTTAGTGCATTTATAACATATTTAAATTTGGCAACGACCATACCATGTTGAGCATACCGGTTCTCGTCCGATCACCGAAGTCAAGCAGCATTGGGCGAAGTTAGTACTTATATGGGTGACCGCTTGGGAACACTTCGTGCCGTTGGCATTAATTTTTTCTTCCTCCAATAGCAATTAAAACAAAAAACAACGAATTATCATTTTGATTCAATTCAATGTCAAATATTCAATTTTATAATCAATGCACAATATGGAACAATTTTTGGCTCATTGCCATTTAATTATGGTTCTAAATTAGAAATTGATAGTTACTTGTGGTTTTTGAAATTCGAGAAACAAATTATAGATTGCTACTTGTTTAGTTTTGTTTGTTTGTTTGTTTATTTATTTTCTATGCAATCTGTTTTGGGGGCCGAAGTCTCCCAACTCTTTCGCGGTTAATTAACATCCTACTTTACGCCGTTACTAGCCAAATCGAGGACGCGCGAATACAGGTTCGCGTTTTTTCAAATATTCATCTGCACATTGCATTGCTCCAGCCAGCCTATACTGGCATGGACGATGGTTCGGCCCATGAATTCTGCACTCCAACGGGGGTCATAGTTGTGTTCATCGTCATCACCGATCGTAATCAAGTGATGAAAAATCCCTTTTGCAACCCTCCCCCGTTGGGATTCGAAGCCGGTACCTCCCGTCCCAAACACCGCAGCTTTAACCACTGCTTGTTTAGTTTTTTAATGATGCTAATTCATTGCGGCCAAGTTGCGTTAGTAATGCAAAACCCAATCAGGTAGGTACGAATCGAACTGCCAATTCGCATCTATTTTCATCCATCGATTGCGCCTTTGAGCAAGGTACTGACTGCTAGGTGAGGATCATATCCGACAATTAAGTTTATTGATTTACTTGTCACGCAAATGTTGCCAATTGCCGTTCGAGAAATTAGAACCAGTCAGTTTTGACTAGAAATAAAGCCAAAAAAATTAGGAAACCAGCTTTTAAAATATCCCAATCACAAAACAAAATTAACAGAAAATAAAAGAATAAAATTATTCCTGTTAAACGCAATGAATTTCAATTGAGTTTGACTGGTCTGGAATACGTCTAAATGACAAAACTGCTCCATGTAACGTCAGTACGTCACTGATCACTCCCCGATAGTCATCTATCTTATCGACATGAACGACTATTTTATAAGTTATTTTTAGATTATTGGGCCGATCCTGGCGGTACTGCAATACCAGGCCAACCCGCGACAGAGGTGGAGCAAGCCCCTAGCACTCCGTCTATTTCCAAAAATCAGTTTAACATTTGTGGTCCCTCTATGAGGGAACTATCAGATGTTAAGCTGATAAGAACAGATACTACACTTTGATCTTAGCCTTTAGGCCGAGAAGCGATACAGTTACAAGCCTTTTTCTATCTTAAAACAATCATAAAGACCCATTGGTTTAGTGAATTTTAAAACATTTTTACTTTTTTAATTTTTTTTTTTTAATTCTCGTACAGCGTCATTCGTACATATTTTTCACACAAATATCGAAAAACAGAAAAAAACGTAAAAGAGCGGAATAAATGAAAAAAGAGAAGAACAAAATTCTATTTTTAATTCATATACATTTTCTCGTCATACTCTCATGAGTCATGAGACATGTGTAATTTTAAATCAATATTAACCAATTTTTTGACATTAAATAGCTATTAGTAAGACTACACTATTTTAGTGGTTGCTTTAAGAATTTTAATTACTATAATAATTTATTTAGACAAACGATAAATCAATTTGTTGAACCAATGGTCTCGTTTACAAACCGTTTAAAGTTTTTATATTACTTGCAGATCAGAAAAATGAGGTGGAATTTTCATTCGGCCAATAGTTGTGGTAGTCTTATATTAATATAAGAATAGCATGCAGAGAAGCTGAATTTGAATTGCAATAAGGATGGGATGTATACAAAATGTTTAATGAAATAATTATATTGGCACCAATGGCGCAGTAATGAATTGACAGATTCATAATGTTGGTTAACTTCAAAAGACATTTAAAGGCAGCTGTAAACGAGTTGGAATAGCTTTGGTACAAGAACAGATAGCATACCTTATTCATCATTATGCAAATCCGGAAAGAATTAAAAATATCATCGATATATTCGGACTACGTAAGTAGTTCAAAAATGGACTAAGAAAACTATCAGTGAGGAGCTGTAATGGATTTATCAAGAATCTCCCGTTGTAAAGTGTATCGTAATTCAAAACTAAAAATAAAAGGGACTACGACTAAAACTTTTTTACGAGTTGTTGCAGGAGAAGATTATTATTTCACCTTTTGTATTTTTAACAGTTATAAAATTATACTTTTTTTTTAATTTATAAAAACGAAATTTGGAACCTTTTTTGTTTTAAACAGGAATTAATTTCGAATATTACCATCTTCATCAGCCCGTACTACTTTAAAACCCGAAGATTTTTTTTTTCCTTAAAAGGAATAATTGGATTAATATTTACATATATTTATTCTGAGTTGAGATTCTTAGCATAAACTTTATCATCTAGAAAACCCGAAGATCATATCAATATTCTTATATACATTTTTCAGGTATGATTTAGGCTCGGCCCCTTATTTTATTTTCGTTTTTTCCTCTTTCGTTTATATTGAACAGGTTTATTATATTTATTATGCCTTTGATGTTTCTGTTTTTGTAAATTTCATAATCTCCTGAGTTCCAGTGTTGTCATCATGCTGCCTTTTTTACATTTATGTAACATTTTCAGATTTTCGTTTATGACTTTGTATTTGTGATTGTTGTCAGTCATGTGTTGTGCGTAATTTGAGTCTATTTTGGGTTTGCCGATTTCCTTCACATGTTGATTAAACAGGGTTCAAAATAATGCCTTCTGAAACCAACAGTTTGCATTTGCTATCAGCTAATCTCTCAGTTTAGATTTTAAATTTCCGCTGCCATTTTTATCTCAATAATCGTTTTATGCACAGGGTTTACCTTAATTTTCTTTTTCTTTGCGTATTTAGAGCACTAATTAATGTGGGCTTATGAATGAACCTGGAACATCTCCTGCGGCTATTAATTTGGTACTGGAACTGTATTTAATCAGAGAAAAAGAATTTACTAATGGTAAGCTATGGCTCGATTAGTTTAATGTAGGAATATGATATAAATGAGGAATTATAACTCACCATACGCCGAGTCCCGAAGGAACTCTGGCTTAACCTAATTAACGCCATTTAGTATTATTAACAAAGTTTTGTCTCACCTAACTCTTGCTGTGTTCGCCGAATGTTGATTTACACAGTATTTCCATACATTTTGTTTTTCTAGAGGGCTACTGATTTGCTTCGTGATTTTGTACAGTTCAATGTTTGTTATGGTGTTCAGCCAGAAGCACTTCAATATTTGTCGAAGACTCTTATTTACAACACCTGCAGTTTCTGTGTAATTTTTTCGAATGTTTCCATGTGTCACTAGAGTAGTACCAATTTTACAAATGAGTTGAACATTCATGGTTTGCAAGGTATACGAATTCTTTTACATTTTCAATTTGATATTGGTTCATGTGCAACGGTGTTTATATTCCTGATATTTATCTTAAGACCAACTCGGATGACTAGATCTGATAGCGGTCGTATTTTTCGCTGCGTGATTTTGTGTATAATCAGGCATTTAACATCTGCGTAAGCAAGATCATTGAGTTTACCTGTTAATTTCAATTGGATGTCGCTAGAGGACGTTATCTAATTGCATTTTTTACACTTACACTTCATACATTTATAGATTCTAAGACAGCTCACTGCGACTTGCTAAAATCTATGACAACTACGACAATAGGTCACCTAAAACCGATCATTGGTTCTCATTGGATTTAGTAAGTTCTGTAAGTTTTTTAACTGTTTTTTTTGCCAGTTATTATTGGAAAGGAGCTGCATCGGTATAATAATCGTTTTTCTTTTTAAATAACACCAACAAGACTTTTGCATCAGCTTAATGTTTCTCTCGAATATTAATTTCAATCTCCTCTGAAGTGAAAGATAAGCGTGTCACTCTCATGAATTATGTCAATTATTTATTATCGGCATTCGTATACTAATTATGATCGTCGTCCAATATTGCTTTTGTAGATTTATTCCAGTTATCTTTCTTTGTGGTGATAACGATGACTAATTATCATCACATTTGATTTTGGCTTGACCTTCTACAGTAGCTATGATGTGCTTCTTCTCTTAGTACCAAATTTATCTAGTAAAATAAATAGAGTGTGAAAAGAACTTAATCCAAATATGTATCGACAATATAACATAACTTTTTGAAGTACAACTTTTACATTCCCGCTCTTATATAGATGTAGCTTCCTATCCACCCTAAAGCCACTAATCTGATGTTTTTAAAAATTTTCTTTTGGACACAGCTCCAAATGATTTAAAACGATTTTGTGAATATCCCGAGTTTAACCCAAAATCTTTTATTAATTTGGACGCGCGCCGAATAAATTAAGTTCACGATGTTAATCATTCAAGAATCGTTGTTTTATAGGTTTAACTTTAATTATAATACTCCCAATACTGTCATTTTGGATGCAAGATAAACACTTATTGTACGCCAGGATATTAGCCTGATCTGCTACTTATTTTAATGTTTGAAGGTATTTATAGGTTTGTCCACATTATTAGAAACAAAATATTATATTATTTTCGATAGTATAAAACTTAATTAATTACCAATAAATATATTTTTTTTAAGATCAGCACAAACCATATAGATAAATTACACATTAATTTAATGAGCACGCTTTCTTTATTAGATAAACTCAACCCATATTTGGTTGACTAAAATAAAATTACATTACAAAATTTAGTATGGTTTAAATAAAATGTATTTTTTTTTTTTCAATGTTATCTAGATAAAATATTTACGTGTGTTTATTATATATTTCAACTAATTTGAAATACAAAAAATATTTAATTTAAAATTGCATTATAATAAAAAAAAAAAAACAGGAAAAATTATTATCAATAAAATTATTCTTTACCACTAAATCACGCACTTTTATTTATTTTTTAATTGATGTTATGATATTTTTGATTTTATTGTGTATTTTTAAAATTATTTTATTCGAACAAACATCTATTTCCGTCGAGTTGATTCGCTTGCAGTTGGTGGCGGTGGTGGCCCACGTTTATTTAATTCCTCTAAATATGCTAATATTATTTGAGTTCGTTCATGATCCAAATGATCAAGGACTAAATAACGTTTATCATTTTTTAATATGTCCTCGATTTCACGCAAATGATTTTGATTTTCACGCACCGATTCTAAACTCTTGTGTGTGATTAATTTACACTCGTGAAGGAGTTCGCGAAATGCTGCTTTGGCCATCACTATTCTATCTTTGATGTATTCTTTGTATTCTCGTTCACATTTTTCACTGGAATTAAATTTTATATAGCGTGGATCGTCTTTAACCATTTTTTTAATTTCTTTCCACGTCGTTGTCAATTCAATTTTATTTAGTTCTTCTAGCATTTCACGAAATTTATCACGTTTCTTTTTCGTTAACGATTCGATGTGTTCGTTAAACAAGCGCTCACGATCATTTCGATCTAAATTTTCGACCAGCTCCCATCTATGATCTTTGCGTAATTGCTTTTTAACTTCTTTCCACGTTAAATCGGAGTTTCTAACTAAGTCGGCTAGTAATGCACTAAAGTGACGCATTGCCTCATCTCGTTTATGATGCTCACGTTCCTTATCTCGATCGCGAAGATGACTAGCTAAAGTGCGTTGAACTTCTTTTTCGCGTTCTTTAATACTTAATTCAGCTCTTAGTTTACGATCTCGTTCTTTTCGCTGGCGTTCTTCTTCATCGTCTGATGTATTACCACCACCATTATCTTCATCTTCCTTTTAATAAAAAAATTCAAAAAAAATTTAAAAGAATTAAATTTGTAATCAATAATCATTTTATTACATTAATGGAAACGTTTGCATGTAATAACATAATAAATCCACAAAATTATGTTACATAACTTATTTATTTTGGTACAAAACTTAAAATTCCGTTTCGGTTTCTTTAACGTTTTGCTTTCATTTTATTTAAGGATTTTGCCGTTTGATAGGTCCGTTTATTTTAAAATAGACTACAAAGCAAAAGATCTAATAGATCAATTACTAATAGATCAATTACTGGGAGGTAAGGTTGAAAATAAAATAAAAGAGTAACAAAAGTTTTTGTTCGACAAAAAACTTTATGAATCCTTATAAATAATTAAAATGTTAGACGGAAATCTCGGTTTGTCAAAATTCTGGTTTTCTTTGTTAATCTTGATTTTCAAAATCCCGTGTTTTAAAATCATTTCACAAAAATCCCGGTTTGGATATTTATCATGTATTTGCACAATTTATTTAGAAAAATGTTGTAAAAGGAAGACTCACGAACGGGACACTGTTAGTGTGGAGCAATTTACGTTTTATAACATTTTATTGCTCTAAAAAGCGTTAAAAAGTAAATTTTTGTTTGAAAGCGGTTCGACAAAAACATTATAACGATCGAATATACGCTCGAGTTATCTACGTACTGTATAAAGATTAGTTTTCGGTGTAGGTGTAGGTTTTTAAACCAAAAAAACTGTCACCAAAGTTATCAGGAGAAATAATGTAACGCCCAAATTAAGATAAGATATGTCATATAAAACCAAGATTTTGAAACCAGAATTTCATAGTCTACCCACCCCTTTTCACGTGAAAAAGAATTCTTACAAAAATAAAATCCAACGTGAAAATAGTTTACTAATCCCATAATAAAACGAAACAAAATGTAAGTGCGTTCATAATATGTATACATAGTACTACCATGGTCCATTGACTTGCTAGATGTCGCTACTGGTATCGTTTTAAAATAATCAAAATACTTTTATATGTATAATCGCTTAAACGTCATATATTTATCCTAAATTTTGACGATATTCTATCGACCCGACATCTGGAACATCAATGGGTAAACTGTTTTTTTTTATGATGGTAGTACTATATGTATTTATATTATGGTACGTTATAAAAAAAAATCTTTTCACTGATATATTAAACTATTAAATATACATACTTTATTGTGTCCATCCTTGTTATCCTCCTTATTATCATCGTCTTTACTGCTACTGCTTTTCTTCTCCTTTTTCTTCTCTTTTTTATCTTTTGACTTTTTCTTCTCGTCCTTTAGTATTTTACAATAATCATGAAAATAATCTTCTCGCAAGATCGAACTTTCGACCGATTTATACCTTGAATCCGAATCGATTTTCTTTTTAATGTCAGACCACCGACTATGCCGATCAATATCATGATGTTCCCGTAGCAATTGTATGAATTCTTTCTTAATCTAGAAGGTTTTTTTTTTTTGATTTTTTTGATTTAGTTTTATAGAAAAAACATGGAAAAATAAAAAAATTGGATTAGTTAAATTTATAAAAGTTATGTGTTACGTTTGTAAATTTATATATAATAAATTAAAATTATTTATTTAAGAAAATTGAATTATATTTTTATGATTATTTTCGTATTTTTGATATTTTTAGATAAAAATTGTTTGGTTTAATTTTAAAACTTGTATCATGTTCAAGACAAAATTTAATTATATGGAAAATTTAAAAATTATTAATTATCTAATTAAAATTGTATCAAAATTTTATCTAAAAATGTCCCAAAAATATTTTATTTATAATCATATTGGGAAAAAATATGCTGAAAAATTAAAAAAATTGGTGTTATATTAATTAAATTATTTCTGAAATAAATTTAATTATTATTTCTCAGTTTTGATCAGAGAAGATTAAGTAAAAAAAAATTGTATTCATATTTTTTGTAAAATATAAAATTTGTGATTTGATTTAAATTGATTGATTGATTTCATATAACTGACGGACATTTTGACTTAATTTTAACCAAAAATTTCTAAATAAAATATATGTTGAATTCATATAATTAGCAAAAAATTATATAACCGGAAATTTCATATTTAGCAAACGTTTCTAATTATATGAATTCACTCAAAATTTTATTTGTCAATTTTTTTTTTTTTTTTTTTTTTTGTTTATGTATATTGCTTGTTTCGGTATTATCGAACATGTACCATTTTCTATATCGGGCAACTGGACACGATCGAGAAGAATTTGTGAGATGATTTTTATACGACAGCCAAGTTTCAGAATACTTCACACATAACAACAACATAATCCATTTTTGGTCAAGTTTTTTTTTGCATTTTGTTCAAAAAAAATTTTCACATCCACCATTAATGTAGAAGATGATACCTGAATGTGTTCGAATAACACAATTTATTTATTGTATTTAGTAGTTATGTCAAATTTGATTTATATTTATATTTTGTAATGTTTAGCAAATATGTTTTTTTTTTTTTTTTTTTTTTTTTTTTTGATTAGTTAGAAGAGATCACACGTATTTATAAAAAAATATATTAAAATAAAAATAAAATACTTACAATATTTTAATAATAATAAACAAAAAAAATATTTAATCATTTAATAAAAATAAAAAGAATTCAATAACAAACACAAAATTCGAACAAGTACAACCTTCAAGTGATTTATATATCGATAAAACATAAACATTTATCATTTGAGAGTTGTAGTCGAACAAGGTTATATTATGTTCTCAACGTTTAAATTTGTTTTTACTAAAGATTTGTTACCAAAAAGATTGTAAATGAAACTTAAAATTAACAATAGATTTCATTCGAAAGATACTCACTTTTTCCTTTTTATTTACTTTATCTTCCTTTTCCTTTTTACGAATATCTAAAATATACTCGTTAAATAGACTTTCACGTTCACGCACTTTTTCGATACATTTGAAACGTTCGTCACGGCAGAATTTTTGTATGAAATCGTTAAACGAGGATCTGGATATAAAAATAAAATAAAATTAAAATTAAATGTAAAATGGTTAAACTTTCAAAAACCGGTTTACTTACTTTCCGTGCAAATTTGCACTTTCCAATAAACTTTTGAAATCGTCTCGTTTTTGTTTCATTTTATTGCGTTTCTCACGACGCTCCTCTTCGGCTCGTTCTTTTACGTATTTTTCAAATACTTGCTTGCGTTCCCGCGATGTTAACAAAAGGTACCGTGGATCGAAAACGATTTTATGAAGTTCCTTTTCCCAAGTGCTGAACGCTGAAACCTAAATTAGAAAATTTATTAGGTTATGTATGCAAAATGTTTTAATATTTTAATAATAATATTGAAATTATGAAATATTGAAATTTGGATTTTTGGTGGTTGTGTGATTAAGTTACATACAAGCATATAATTCTGTGGTCACAAGCCGTAATCACATATGTCAATTTTGATGATTTTACAGAAAAGTTAGTTAAAGTTTATATAAATTTTTTTTAAAAATATTAGGGTTTTGAGGGAGTTTTAAATAGAATCTTGCGTATAGATAGAAAGGTCGCGTTGTTCTAAGCTATTAAAACATCTTTGGAGAATATTTGTATTTACTTGAAGTAAGCCGAACAAGACTAACTGACCAAGAAAAAATTGGGGTTGAAGATAAGACAAAAACTTTCACCTCTAAAATTGGCGATTTATAAACTACAATATCCAATTCAACGTGCTGATACACGATCAAAGCAAAAAATGTCAAATAAACTGATGAATTTTTGTTTTATCATTTCTTTGACATTTAAAATGATGAACTATTTACACTTGATTTGCAAAATGGACGAAAAAATAGTCATTTTTGCTGTTCACTTTACTCCCAGAGTCCCAACACTCTCAAAGCTATTCGAAAAAATACTCGTTCAGAAACTTAATACTTTCGCTGCCACAGATGGTCACCTGCATCTGCACATCACAAAAACTGCATGATGTATTGGTGCTGCAGTGGCTTGGTAAAAGAAAAAATGCTTAATGTGCGGGTGACATGCGGCAGGGGAAGTGTTAAGCCAATTTTACATGAGAAAAAATCATTCCGGATCATCAATTTGGATTTAATTTATAGAAGAACGTGAGACCGTGGAGCCAGTTCATAGGATCGTACCTGAAATCAAGAACGCCCTAGAACAGAAAAAGTACTGCTCTGCTGTGTTTTTGGACATAGCACAAGCTTTCGATAAGTTTTTAAAAAATCATGAAAAATTAATTACTTTATCGAAAATTTCTGGTGAAATACAAAAGCACTTCCACCAATTTATACGAAATGCATGCTGGTGTTCCACAAGCCAGTGTGTTGGGTCTAATATTATATTTGATCTATACTGCAGACCTACCAACATGAAATTACGTAAAAGATTCAACATTTCAACACCGCAAACATACCTGTCCACCTGTGAGATTAAATAAAATCGAGCTACAATACAATCAAAACTTTAAATATCTCGGCCTACATTTAGATAGAAGGCTCACATGGAACAAACATTTCAAAACTGAACGTCAAGTTAAGATGGGTCAAAATGAACTGATTAATATGAAAACATTCAAATCAGGAGTGTTAAGACAGGAGTGTAAGGTTATGCTGTATAAAATGGTAATTAAACCTATTTGGACATATGGCATTCAATTATGGGGATCCGCTTGTGCTTCTTATATAATAAAATGGAAACGAATGCAGTCGAAAATACTAAGAACAATGGTAAATGCACCCTGGTACCGGTTGAAATTAGAACAACAACCCAACGATTTAGCTAGGGAAATCCTACAAAGGCCCACATATTGGCGACTTAAAAAAAAAGATCCTTTGAGTCTAGCTAGCTAATTTAGAGTAAATTACTAAGTGCATACTAATTTATGTATGTTAATGGATAATTCATGTGTTATTTATGTATGTTAATTGTGTGTTAATGGAGATTAAAAAATAAAATATTTAGGCGTAGTGATAGTCAATTAAGATTTAAGGATAATATAGATTAGGTATGTAAAAAATAAATTTAAAAAAATAATAAACTTACGTCTTTTTCTTTTAACATTTCTTTAAATGATTTGACACGAATTTCAAGTGGAACAAGTGCCCTTTCGCGAGCAGCTCGCGCTTCTGCCTCAATTACAGCTTCCTTACCTCCATCATTTTTCTTTTCAATGATTTTGGCTTTAAATAATAACAAAAAATAAAATAAAAAATTCTAGATTGATTAATAAAAATAAAAAATCTTACCAGCAGCGTCCAATTTCAATTTCTTTGCTGGTGTTTCTTCGGTCGATTCACTAGACTCGGATTCTGACCTAGGTTTAGGCTCAACGTTATTTATCTCTTCCGGTTTTTCATCCTCTTTTGGTTTTACAAGTTGTTCGGGCGGTGTTGAAACTGCCTTATCCACATCGGCCCGCTCGATTAATTCCTCTGGTCTCTCCCAAACTGAAGTACGAGTTGATGGATTATAAAAGAAAACCCTACCATCCCCAGTCCATACTACACACCAAGGTGTCCCACTAATTGGTGTACTCGAAATCGGCCTCGATTTATCCAATGGTTTGCTCGCTACTTTCGCCTTCTCATCATCCTCATCTTTTTTCTTTTTTTCTGCATCTTGTTTACGTTTTTTATCATTCTTACCCGTTTCCTCGGTGTCCATATCCATACCTATTTGTGGTTTTAAAACAAATCCTAATGGATCGAGTACCATATTGTTAGCCACGTGAGGTGGTATTGTGCTCATTTGTGCAACTAGTAAATTAGCCATGGGGGGCATCTGACCAGGATTAGGCATTGCATTCATTGGTGGCATTGTTGTATTAGAAAATGCTGCCATGCGCGCCATTTCCAAGTCGCGAATTGCTTGTGGTTTCTCCCACACACTTTCACCACGAACTGCATGATAGTAATAAGGTCTACCATCAGGTGCCCGATGTTCTGTCCATTCGGCAGCCTTTGCTATAATGTTTGGATCGATTTCACCAGGTTTTGAATGACTCATTAGATCTTTTGGTTCTGGCACTCCAGGATTTCCCATTGGGATACCTTGCCAATTTTGATTGGGGTTCCAATGATTTGGTGGAAACCCACCTGGAAATCCTGGCGGTGGCATACCAAATTGAGTCATATTTTGATATTGTTGACCAGGTGGTGGTCCTGAAAACTGTTGCTGTATTGGTGGAACTTCTGAAGTATTATTATGTTGTTGTGGTGCTTCAGAATTTGGCGGTGGATTTTGTGGAACTACCTGTTTGCTGATGAAATATTCGAAACCATTAGAAACTAAAATAAACCATTTAATAAAATCATTGTACCTCGACTCATCCGCCGCTTCATTCGGCTGCTGAGTAGGTGTTGCCCCGTCGGATGGTTTATCGTTGATTTGTTGTTGTGGCGGTTGCTGTTGTTGCTGTAATTTATTCATAGCTTCAACGTCCATTTGACTCATTATTTTTATGTGTGGTCCTTCTGGTCGTGTCCATGTCGTTTCACGTGTTATAGCATGGTAGAAATATGATTTACCTTCTTCGGTTTTTGTTTCCACCCATAACTCCTGCATCTGTGTGGAAGATATTACGTAAGTAAATAGTTAAGATTTGCTCTATATAGTTAAAGATAATTACGTGTTGTGGCCCAGTCGAATTAAAATTCCCCGACGACGTACTACTGCCAATCAAATGATTCATCATACCCGGTGGTCCCCAAGCTGGATCATAGTTTGGTCCTGGTCCTTGAAAACGATTACCAGACGGTCCACCGCCTCGTCCCCTGAAAAAAGGTGGCGGTTGCCTTGGTCCGCGAGCACCCATTTGGGTACCCATCGGACCGGGAGGCATACCAAAGCCTCCACGCCCCCTGAAACGCGGTGGTCCCCATCCTCGTCCACCACTAGTTATATCAAACCAATTTTATTAATTATTTAATAATTTCAACAAACCCAAAACAACTGTACACCTACCGGTATGCACCTCTTGTTGGACCAAAGCGAAATTCATCATTGTTGTAATCCTCAAAACCACCATCTGTCTCTTGAGTCTCATCCTCATAGAATTCTTCCGGTTTTTCCGATTTTTGTTTTACTTCCACATTCTCTTCTTTTGGAACATTATTTTCCATAATAATATACAATAAATTTGCACTTATTTGAACCAAGTAACTTTATGATTTTTTTAATAATGTCTGAGAAGAAAATAAAACAATGCACCATATTTTATGTACTGTCAAATTTTTACTCGAAAAAGTGCGGTAATATAAAATCAATAAAGTCTAGCAGTTTTTGAAACTGTAGCGAGATCTATTGATGGAAATAACGTACTATATTTAAATATGGTTTGTGTTTTTGGTTGAACTCAAACCGATCGTATTTGAAATTTCGTATTTGTGGTTTTACAGTTTTTCTTAAAAAATACAAACATTTGTGGTGACACGATAGTCATGCATCACACATTCACACACCTACTAGTTGATTGTGATATAAGATTCAGTAATCAGTATGGTTCGCTCGATCAACGTGTGAAGATAAAAAAAAAAAATATTTGTTTAAAATGAACTTTCGTTTAAGTATTATATTTTTAATGTTAATATCAAATGTGTTATGTGCAGACATTATTAGTAATAACAGTGGCTTAGGTAAGATCTGTGCAGTGAAAACGTGTCGTGCTTAACCCAAAATATTTCTCCTTGACAACATAACCTTAGGAATTTCCAAAAATACTTTCCTATATTAAAACTATTTTTAGATAAATCCATTCCGACAATAATGTGTTTATTTATTTTCATTTTGTAATGGTACGCGGAATATTAATATAAAAAACAAACATTCTTATTACAGATGGTGATGGTGTTGATTTAAGTGATTTATCAATTGATGATCGATTTGGCGACGAAGATGATGAATTTCCAATGGAAACACAAAGTGCCCAATGTACAATTACGGCAGGTGAAGTAAGAGCTACCGCTTTAGCTTCAACTAGTAAAAAATTAGAAGGTGTTTGCGGACAACGGGATCTACGTCGATCTTTTGAAACCCTTGAACGTAAATTATTAGATGAATTGTATACGATCAAATTAATGTTATCGCAGATGGCGTACCCAAACGCAAATATTATGAAAAACTATTTTGATTTTGCTCCACCAGTGTACTCAAATTATAATTTTAACAGTGGTATTGTTAATTCAAATGGTAATACAACAACACCGAAACCACCCGTCGTTCAAAAACCAGAAAGCAACGTAATACAACCAACAATAGATAAAGCTACAACAAACCCCAAAGAATCAGATGTTGGAATATATTTTCCTAACGAAGACTTTGACCATATTCCCACACCATCAACCAAACCAACAATAAAACCAGTCGAATCAGGAAACGTTCCAAGTTTACGTTTTGACAAAAATGAAACTAATTCTAAACCTGTTGAGACTACAACTGCTAAGGCAAATATTTTAGTATTTAAATCGTTAGAGAGTGGTAAACCTAAGTTGAGACCTAAAGTTGCGGGGCCTCGAGATTTTGAAGTACATCGTTTTAATAATACAATAATTTCGAATGATGAAACACAAATTTTTACGTATTTCTGGAAAATTGAAAATTTTACCGAAAAAATGGTGCATAACGTCACAGAAATTTCAAGCCCAATATTTACGATATCCGGTAAGTTATTTTATGGGGTTTTACGATGAATCGAATGTGTGTGAGGTTTTAATGTGGTTTTAAAATTTTTACGTTTTTATGAGTAATATCGATATTTTGATAAACATTTACGTTTACAACCACGTAGTTGAAGAAACAGAAAAAACCTTGAAAATGATCATGGTCAAAAGATTTATTCAAGTTTATTAAACCATAAAATCATTTAACCTTTTTCTAAATAAATAAATTTATCTTCCAGGTCTTCATCTACGCTGTAAGGGTATATTGAATCATTTAAATCGTGACTATCTCTATTTAAAAATTGAATCCGTGCCGTACGATACGATACTTCGCGAGAAGACGCCCAACATAATATTGAAGAGTGGCTCGATGTTTAAAGAAATTGAAACAAAAAAACTGTTCCGCCACAAAATTATAATCCTCGACCAAGGAAGTCCCATTGTCACCGATCTTATATCACAAGAGTTTTTCAACACAAATTCTGGTTTCATGATCCCGATGAGCACGATCAAGAATACTTACAATAATAACGATAGTGTTTTAATAAAAGTTATTATATTTTTATAAATAAATATAATTTGTATTTATTTAATTATTTGCTAAGTCATAATTAAAATAATTTATTTTTTTTTTATTGAAATCACAATAAATTATTATTAAGTGATAAGTAATTTATTTCTAAATATTCCAAGATTATTATAATTTACTTTTACCGCCTTTGGGCTGAATTTCGATGTACGGTTGAATAATGGGATAAAGCTCTTTACTCGATTTGAACGAGGCCAAGTCTTTGATGATGAAACGATCTAGTATTTTTTGCTCATTCTCATCCGGATTATTCTCACCATCTTGTTCTACATTCGATATTACATGGATGAAGAGTGCGTGTCGTTTTTTGCCATTGAACATGATATTATCCTGAAAATATTAAATCATCAAGGTAAGTAAACAAATGGTTCCAAAATATTTAACTAACCTTATAATATTCTATAAACTGCTCCTTTGTAATCGTCTTTAAACAACCAACCTCACCTGCAGCCCTCTCAAAATGATATTGTTGCAGTGATATCTCATTCAAATCACGTTGAAATTGTGCCGATAACCTTTTTGGTTTCTCCAATTTTTGTGCCGCAAGCGCTGTTTTATGCCTTTCAAATTCTTCATTCGACATTTTATCAATTATTGCCTCCATACTTTCAATGAATGCTTCTACTCGTTGTTCAACAAAATTTGGATGTCGATTTGACTGCACAATAATCCTAAGTCCTTGAACACCATTCGCTTTACGTGTACCACAAAATACAATGTAACCGAGCTGTTCCTGTGTCCTGAGCACATTATAACATGGCTCACTTAGAATTTGCGATGTTAATTCTATGTAGGCGTTTGATTGGTTAGATTGCACGCCACACTGCAAATATAACTCGACACATGAACTTTTGTGAAAATTATTTTCGGCAACAAACAGATAGCTTTCGTCATTCGATAACTTTAGCTCACGTTTTAAAAGTAATTGTCTACTTAATAACGGTAGCACATTAGAATTTGTTTTTTTCAACTTATCTTCGATTAACTGTACAATATCCATAACTTTTGCTTTATTTGTGTTACCATAAATAAGACATTCGACATGTAATCTTGATAGAAATTCTTTAATAAAAACCCGAAGACGATCGATTGTAACCAACGACAATGCCTCAAGTAGTTCTTGTTTCGTCCAAGCATATTCTGTGAGTAGCAGAGCAAGATAGTAGACCGCATGTTGATATGGTAGTTCAGCTTTAAAATTGTTTAGGGTCCGTGAGTATTGTTCTTTTAAAATTTCAAAGCGTTTCTCATCGATTTCTAACGAAAATAAATCATCCAATATTTTTTGTAATAATATTTTTTGTTTATCACTATAACCACTAATCGTTAAACTAATACCATACGATGTATTTGAAATCCCTAATTTAAGACCACCCAATTCTGCGGTGTATAGATATTCGTTCAAAAAATCGCGGAACAAATACACAAATAATTGTGTTAGATTGCAGTTTAACGGGTCGGAATAGGCAATCGGATTTGAAAAATCAAAATTCATAATTGTTTTTGGTTTTAGAAATTCTGTGTCCTGCTTATACCATACACGAAATACGGGCGTATCGTGCACGATAATAGGGTATTTTTGGGGTTCACATTCAACTGGAAGCAAATCGAAATCTGTTGGAATGAACGGATTAGGTTCGGGTAGGTACAGATTTGAATTTTCCCCACACGTTTCCAATAATTTAAGTACATTGTCGGAAATTTTTTCATTATGAAATTTTGTTCCGTACCAGTATTCAGTCGATTCACAAGTTGGTTCAAGTTTTTGACCTACAACGACGACTCGAGCATTTTTAGGCGTCAAAATATTTAATAAATTTTCAATTAAATCAGGACGCCACTCAGTAAATATATATGGAGCCGATAACACTTCTTCCAGTGGATAGACTTGCATTCCTTGTATTATATTCGTGACCATCGAGATTGGATTCTCTTTATCGTTGAAACGGAATTGAATTTCACTTAAGTTACAGTATTCGGTGAAAATCCGTTTTTGAGGTTTTTGTTCACGCATATGGTTTATGTATTGAAATATGATTTTTAATATTGAATCGACATTTTCAAAACCTTCTTGAGTCAAATCAACAATAATATCAAAAAATCCAAAGCCTCGAGCTGATGTACTGTGGCCTGCCATTAAATCATTGCACCACCCTTTTGCCTTTAACTCCGATAAAATACTACCCTTTCCTTCATGGCCAAACAAATAACTTAAATATTGTTCGGGCCCTGATTTGTAATACTGATCCAAATCCGGTGTGGGGAAACTTAATGTTAGTGACCGTGTATCTTTAACGGGAACCACATACGTTTTTGTGGCATATTGATTTTCTAAGTAAGGGCCATCGTTCCAGCGTGGCGCTGTTAGATTTTTATTAACAATTTTACTAAATTTGGGTACTACAATTTTTTCTAAATCGTCCAGTGATTCTTTACCTAGCACAGCCAAGTACATTAAATTTGCCGAATACCATTTTTCATAAAACTTTATCAATTCTTTTCGAATATTGATTCCCATCGATTTTGGGAGGTCGCTCAAAGTTTTTATATTCCCAGTACCAAATTTACTATATGGATGTTGTGGATTTGCAAGCGATTTGTTAACTTGACGAATACGCCATACGTCGAGGGCCAAGTTTTTTTCATGTTCTGAATTTACAGCGTTAATCTCACGATCCGTAGCAGACTCGGTGAATAATGGTGATATAAAAAATTGCGCGAACCGATCGAGGACACCTTCAAATTTATCTGGTACGATATCGAAATAGAATTTAGTACAGTCACCGCTGGTACTGGCGTTTGATGATCCGCCATTTTCACTTAAGTATGTGGTGTAATCATTTTCGACGGGATATTGCTCTGTTCCCAGAAACAACATGTGTTCACAGAAATGTGCTAGACCCGGTACATTATCTGGATCGCTCATATGCCTAAAATTAACATTTAGATTAATTCTTCAAATCGAAAAAAATATTCCAAATATTTACCCAACATCGACCGCTAGGGCAGCAGCTGACTTATCTGTCGTTGAATCACTGATGAGTAAAATTTTAAGGCCATTTTCCAATATTAAGCCACGATATTCTCGATTATCTTGGAACGATTTAACAATATTATTAAATCTAAAAATATACAAATAAAAAAGTTAATAATAAATAAATGATTTACGCACTAAAGTGGTGGGCGAATTACCTTTCGAATGAACTTTTTGTTATGGGATTAAAATTACTACTGCTCGATAATGTATGCATTTTTTGTAATTTATTATAACATTTTACGTTGCTAACTCTATAAGTGTATTAAATAATTCAATAACTACATAAATGATTAATAAAAATATGAAAAATTCCAGTCATCAAATTTCACTGCTTTAAATCGACCTTCGTATGTAACACACTTACCTACTACTACTAAGCACAATTTGTGTTATATTTAAAATAAATTTGCTATGTTTTATATACATGTAATAACTCGTTACAATATATTAAAACTCGAATAAATTGCTATTATTTAACTAAATATTAATTGTTTATTTATTAATTTATAATTTTTCCTAATTGCATATTTTCTTATTATTTTTTATTTTTGTGATGGGACGATATTAAATTTTTCTTTGACAAGTTTAGTTGTGTTAAAAATGTCAACTTTTTTTCGAAGCATTGATTTTTCAATTGAAACCTTACATTAACAGTGTATGACGATTGTTGATAATATTTTTCTATTATAAAAGCCACAAATATAAATAAATTAACAATATTATGAATAAAATTAATAAAGTTTTTAGATTATTTTAATAACTATAGATAACATTATTGTATTATACAGTCTGAAACAACAAATAAAGTAATCACTATTTCAAAATCAATTCAATAATTTCGTTCAACAAAATCGTTTATCGAATTTATTCTAGTACAATTTTGTTTTATTAATAAAAACATAATATTGAAATGTCAAATTGAAATCACAGCTAACTTTAGGTTATTATTAATGAAAGAAAGTGACAGCTCGGTTGTGCAAATTTAACTGTGAGCTGTAAAATAAAATTAAATTAAAACCATGGGCCGTGCCGAAGTGGGTACGCCAAAATACTTGGCTAACAAAATGAAAGCCAAAGGATTACAAAAACTTCGTTGGTATTGTCAAATGTGTCAGAAACAGTGCCGCGATGAAAATGGTTTCAAATGCCATACAATGAGTGAATCTCATCAAAGGCAATTACTTTTGTTTGCCGACAATTCAAAGAAATATATTGATGCGTTTTCGCATGAATTCGCTACTGGATATCTAGAACTACTTCGTCGCCGATTTGGTACGAAGCGTGTAAATGCCAATAAAGTATATCAAGAATATATTGCTGATCGTAACCATTTGCATATGAACGCTACACGATGGTTATCCTTAACTGGATTCGTCTTGTACTTAGGGAAAACAGGCAAATGTACTGTCGATGAGACTGAAAAAGGTTGGTATATAACGTATATTGATCGAGATCCAGAAACGATAGCACAACAAGAGAAAATGAAGAAAAAAGATAAAATGGATAAAGACGATGAGGAACGTTTGTTGGAATTTATTGAACATCAAGTGGAACAAGGAAAAAAAGAACAAGATCCGAGTGACGAATCAGCTCCAAAAGAATTTGTTCGTGAAAACGAGGACGAACAAATTAAATTAAATATAAATTTAAAATTAATTAATCAAACGAAACCAACGCTGGCCACAACTTCAGCAATCAATGAATTTAAACGGCCGTCAAAAGATGCATACGATGAAGCAACATCATCGAAACAATATAAAACAAATAATAAAGAAACAAAACGAAAAACAGCTTTGGATGAAATCATTCAAGCGGAGGAAGCACGAAAAGAAAAAAAAAGGACAGATTATTGGTTGGCCGAAAATATAATCGTTAAACTAGTAACAAAAGCGTTAGGTGATAAATACTATAAACAAAAAGCTGTTGTAGTTGAAGTGATCGAGAAATATAAAGCTAAAATCAAGCTATTGGATTCGGGTGAAAAATTAAAAGTAGACCAAGAACATTTGGAAACGGTTATTCCGGCAATTGGGAAGCATGTTTTGATTGTAAATGGTGGATACAAAGGTGAAAAAGCCACACTAAAAGAAGTTGATGAACATAATTTTTGCGTTACTCTTGAAATAGCATCGGGATTGTTACAAGGCCGAATACTAAAAAAAATTCAATATGAAGATATTAGTAAATTTTCATAAAAAAGACGATAATACAATGAATTTAACCCAACAAAATATAATCAATAAAATTCAATAAGTTAAATGAATTAAAATTGTAAATCATAAACATATTAAAGTTTTTATTTCTGTTAAAATGTTTAACACAATTCCGTAACATTTTACAATGGAAATGAAACCTTTTATGCGAATATATATTTATGTATTTAGTATTTTATTGAAATATAAGATAATAAAAATTAAGATGAACTATAACAAAAGAAATTTGGTAATTAAAAATTAAATAATAGTTTTATTTATTTCATCGAGTCGAAATTTTTTATATTTCAAAATTAGGTAATAAAATAAAAGATTGTATAGGTTTTACCTTTATGATTACATTTCAGTTGAAAGTTGTTTTACAATCGAATAATATTATGTATCACAAGATTTTATCACGAGCATATTAACTATTGCTTGATTAATTATTTTTTAAATCATTACAAACGGATTTATTTCCAATTAGTAAAAATACAAAGTGCCACTGGTTGGTTAGTGGTGATACTTGACTGTACATATACCATACTAGAAGACAACCTGTTAGTCCCAAACTATGAAAATATTGTAGGACTCACTATAATATTCTCATTTTTCCTTCTATATCTTCGTATACACTTATTACACGTCTTACTTCTTTTCGGTCTCCTTCCTTTCACAACGTTGCCATTACTAGCAAGTGCGATTTGTGCTGAGCGATCAATGTTCTCTACATACCTTTACCGACCTACATGTCAAATATCGTTTTCCCTGCAACTTCTGTATAACGTCTTCTATTACTGGTATTGGATAGTGTTCTTTTTGGCTAACTCGTTTAACTTTCGATAATCAATACATATCCTTAGTCGTTCGTCCTTATTTTTTGCCAACACTACCTTTGCGGAAACCCCTGGCTTATTTTTTCTAATTACCCCCTCCTTTAATAATTCCTTCACATTTTCCTTAATTGCTTCTTGTTCAATCAGTTTATTCATCTAGGTTTCGAATACACTACCTTATTTTTCTTTAATCTAATTCCTAATCTGTACTTCACAGTCGTTACTAACTTACTATTTCCCTTTACGTAGTTCCTCCATTCGAGTTGCTCAATCATATCCTACTTCTAAATCCCACTCATCATCTTCCTCGTCTACTTCTATCTTAGAAATATCTAGCTGTTTCCTTTCTTCTTCGTCCTTCCATTCTTTTTTCTTTAGCCATCTTTTCTATTTGTCCTGCATTCTGAATTTTCTCCTTTAAAGGTACCTCACCACATTACTGTCTAAAAATTCCCGTCTAAATTGTCACATCTGGCTCCACCAATAAATCAGCCTCATTTTTATTTCCTCCTATAAATACTCTAGCTTCTATTTGACCTATTGTTTTAAGTTTAGATCCATTTATTCCCCTGAATTCCTATTTATACCTCCATTTTTCTAATATATTTCCCTTTCTAATTTGTTGGTTTTGATCGCACTTACTGCACTTCCAGTATCTACTAGTACGTTGAGAATTAAACGATTTTTCCCTGTTTCTATTGCCGCTATCACTTCGCATCTCTCATCCATCAGCAATCTGCGTTCCCATCCTGATCTTGATTCCTCATGTCAGTACTCCTTGCATGACCCTGAGCCATTTAGTGCTTCCAAACCTCCTACTTATTGATTACTACCTATCATAGTGCAGTCCACGTGTACGTGGGCCAAATGACCTAAATTTCCACATAAATATTGTTCATCTTGATTGATGGCTTCACAATGCCCTTTCGCCTTGTCGCCCCTCAAATCACTTCATAGCGCTTCCCTCCCATCTAAATCTTATCACTGCCAGTACTGGTTTTTCGTCCACTTCGTATGTTTCCATCAAGTCCTTCACTACCTTTATCCAGTCCTGCATCATCATTCCCTCGTTGCTATCCAGGTTGAATGTAGGTAGCATTCTTGCCCCTAATTGCATCTTCATCGTTCTTCTTTCTCCTGCCGTCTCTTTAATCGCTCTAATGAACTCCAAACACACATTAAGCTACGTAACCGAATGCGTCTGCCTTATTATGAACAAACTGAATGTATCTTAAACTCTGAGAGTGTAACTACTTCAATAGCTAAAGATCCTAGCACAATCATTGATCCCAAAAAAAAACACAAATGAGATACTCCAAATAAACCACAAATGAGCTTACTGAGCTTACTTAGTGATATCAGAAAGACAAATTGTATTCAAGAACGTTGGAAAATTGGCAGAGTCACCTACCTCTGAGCAAGGAAATTTCTTCAGTAGAAAAAAACTTCCCACCCAAGTTCACTCCTAAATGGAATAAGTAAGGTAATGGAAATAGTTATTTTCAAAAAAGCTCCGGCCCATATTAACTCCTCTACATTGATTTTCATGTCCGAACTCTGCTTTAATGCTAAGGCTGAAAAACTTTATTAAAAATGCCAAATGATTTGGTTGTTCAACAATCGCAGCTTTTCTGAATTTAGTTAAAAACCTTTGATACTGAGTCATATTTACAAACAGGCAATTCTACGTGTCACTAAATAAACACTAATCATACTATAGAAAATTAATAGCAGCAGCTAAATCAAGGTTAACTCATACCGAAATAGCCAAAAGAGCCTATATATAGCCTGATATATATAGCTTTATTTATAGCCCTAAACGCGACGATGATGGCACTTACCGAGTTTTATTTAGCGACGAGATTAATGAATTTAATGAAAATTTCTGATCTCATTCATAAAATAAATGGACACAGAAAAAAGGTGCAGCGATCTCAGAGATGAGAGCTACTATTTCATTGCCGCAGAGATCACTGTCGGTGACGAGGGCTCCTCGGGTAGAGAACGACTTGTCTTCTTCGGGTTGTCTAACATAAATGAAAATATAAATGAGGTGTACATCCTAAATTTATGAATACGCCTAGTGGTTCAAAAAAACAAGAACTAATGATCCTGGATGATTCATATCTGAATCAAGAGCTAACAAACTTAGTACAAATATAGATACAGGTTTTTGTACATTGGCTTTATGAGGATGATGATGATGGCAACAACACGGTCACGTTCTAAGTGCCGATCCTACATGGATGGTATCATTATATGCTATCTATGAAAGGAGACCCACCAATTGATTAATTAATAATAAAATATTTATGAAACCAGCTCATATTAGGCCCGCAGGAGTTTGGACAACACACACAATTTTATTTATTTTTTGCATAATTGGGTTTTTCTTATTATAATTGCATACCGCAATTCAGTTACATAAAGTATGTTACTCTCAGTTCTTTCTTCTGTCATTTACTTATTCCAAAATTACGAAACGTAATGATGATTAAACAAAAAAAAAATTCTTTCACCAATACGTTCCAAATGGCATTCATTCTTTCTCATTAATGAGCAATTACGTAATGGTAAGAAGATTTTTTAATTGACTTGTGGTAATCTTAACACCGTACATTTGTACCTATACGTACAGTTAGAAGTATAAAAAGAAAATATCAAAATACATACCCAAGTAGTTTTGAACTAAACGAATTTTAACTGTTTCCTTGTATAGTTACAATTAAGTGCATATGTATGTTTATAACGTACAAGATGCATAATTACTTTGCGCATGAAAGAAAGTAAAATCTAAATTCGAATTTATATTTATAGTCTTGGTCTTAGTCTTACTACTAACCTACTGAAGTTTATGCTTACATTTGAAAATAAATTTCCTACCAAACCAGTTCATAGATGTTAAAAGGAGATTTTCAGTTTTAATTTATATAAAAAATAACAAATCGCAAATTTCGTTTTGTTACCACTATTGTAAGTGATTTCGTCATGTTTATCTTCATTTCTTGAAAATACAAATTTTAAAAAAGAAAATACGAGTAATCTTTGAATTACACGATAGATATAATTTTCCATTATCGATTTGTTGAATGAGAATGTTACAATTAAAATAAATTGATTGACACATCCCAATGAGATTTTTCACTTTAATCAACATTTCGGCGGCCATTTTGTAATTTGTGCCCATTTGTATTTTTTAGATTCGTGTTTCAGTTTTTAAAACCGGACTGCGTATATTACATTTTGAATACATCTAGGGCCTCAGTCAGTATTCTTTTAGAAGTTTTACATTAATTTATGGACTGAGAAGTAAAAATCTAATAAAATTTCATTAGTTTTCCTTTACGGGAAATCTGATCAAATTGATTGAAATTTGATTTTGTTCTGCAACGATGGGTCTTAGAAACGTTCAGGGACATTACGGATGGAAATCAAATAATAAAAAAATCCATTTACATCAATGTTTTAGTGCGAATAGAACCTAATACTTTCCGATCAAAAAGCCGTAGTTATAAACATACTTATAGTTAAAAAAAATTCATTCAAGCTGCGTTCTGGTTCGGAAATTTGTCTCAACGAAAAAAAGCAAAGAACTAGAGATCCAATTATTAAGCAGGTATTTCTAGAAATTAAAACTGAAATTTATTCACGAAATAATAGATGTGACTGTTCTTAATAAGTTGTTTACAACCGGATCCAAGCCATTTTAGAAAAGAACCAAACTAATTTGAGTGATGAGGCATCATTTAAATTAAACAGGTCGACCAATCGCCACAATTGTAGCTACTGGGCACCAGAGAATCCTGATGTTACAAAAGAACATCATTTAAATTTACCAGGAGTTACATTGTGGTGTGGATTGTCATAGAGCGGGGTTTAATTGGACCATTCTTTTTTGATGACACTGGAACTGATGCCATTTATTTGAATTTGTTACAGGAAAATCTCATGGCTTGCTGTCCAGACCTCATGCCACTGGATTTGTTTGTGAGGTCTCATCAAATATAAGGTTTATATGTCAAAACCAGCAACAGTCAACCAAATGAAGGCGAAAATTAAAAAATGGGCATCAATTTGAACACTTGCGCTGACTAAAAATATTCCACATCTGTCTTTTTTATTTTGTACTTTTGATCTGTAATATATCTAAATAAATATTTTTATAATCACGTAAAGTGTGTATACATTTTTTTGGGACACTCTGTACACATGTAGGTTGCAACTGTACATTACAACCTTACGTTGCAACCTTATATCAAAAGATAATTATATCAAATTAATGAGTACACATTAATTTGCCATTAATATGTACTCATTTGCCATCTGATTACAGAAATTATCTTATGTATGTCATTTGTCTGTGTTTAAATCAGGCTAAAAAAAAGCGTAAATTGTAATGAAAATAACATTAGAGTTTAAACACTAGGCCGCAACTTAGACCCGATAAACGAAAATATTAAAAGCAATATTTGAAAACATTGCAATATTTCAAAATATAAGGATTGTTCTTTTGGCTTTGGACCGAAAATATTTACCTTTTATTTCAAGTGCTCTATCGTTTATAGGTGTCCATTTAAGAAAAAACATCTCGAGAGCGACTCTCGAGAGTAAAAACTGTAGTGGACATGGTATTACGATTGCTTTCTGAGAGTTTACTGACTATCAACAGACGATAACTCGTCAATGGACAAACAAAATTCTCCGATAGTAACTTGCACATTTCCAACACATTTCATATTGCTAATGAAAATGTAAATAAAAAATTACCAATAATTCTATATTTAAAAATGAATCGAGCAAGAAATTAAGGTACTTATTGGGTGGTGTGAAGAAAATAATTGTTTGTGAAATGTAAAAAGTAACAACTACAAAGACCGACAAAAAAAGAAACAGGCTTGTGAGTAAAACAGGCACAAAGATACAATGTCCTACAAAAGAAATTAATGGAAAATTTGCCAATTAAATAAATCCAGCATTTCTACAAATTTCATAATCCCTGATGCCAAAAAATCAAAAAAAAAAATACCATCACTATATCTTTCACTGTGATAGCTTTCCTTAATGAAAAGCTCCTGTTCAGTAATAAGGGGTTCGACACAACATATTAACAATTTTATTTACTCTGTCGACATTCTGAGAGATATTATCTCATTCTCGAGAGTTTACTTCTAGGGTATTGATCATAAAATGGTTAATCCAATTGAAATGTAATGTTTAATCAATTTTTTTAGAATCTAATTTATATTAATTTTAAAGTTTTGTGTCAAATAAAGTGTACATAAATTAGATTTTTGGCGATTATATGACGTACTCGTATTTGTCATAAAACGGTTAATTCAATTGATTTGTAATATTAAATAAATCTTTGAAAAATCTAATTTGTATTAATTTTAAAATTTTGTGTCAAATAAAGTGTATATAAATTAGATTTTCGGTAAATCTCATTTATATTATAATTTTTATAATTTTATATTTTTAATGATGTAATAAATTAATTAATTGTAAATTTCAGGCAAAACCTAATCTAATTTATTACAGCATATGGCTTGTACAAATTATATTATTACATATATTATTATGTTATTATAAGTATTATGGATTAATTATTTATAATTTTCAGGTGGAAATTAATTTGATTTATTACAGTCTATTAGAGAAATTAGCCTTTTAATAGATTTTGTTTTTATGGAGTTTTTGGCTTTGACAGGCGCTTGGTCCTACAGTCTCATCAATCAATCAACTCTCGATAATTTACTTTTAGTCATAATCGCATTAATCGTATTAAACACTGTTTCACGAATTTGACATTTTCCGTGTATCCCCCATATGACAACCAACGTTTAACGAGGCTCACCTGTAAAACCAAAGATTTTTGTTTATTTTTTTATTTCTGTTATTTTTTAATCAAATTCTTTTTGATGCATGTTCCATAAAAAAAAAAATAACAATAAATGAATGAAAAAAAATAAACTTATGGTTAGTTTCTAGCCAACTGTGTCTTTAAACGTAAGGTGGAACGGTACTAAATTTGTATTAATTAATATTGTGTTAAACTTTAATAATTTAGGTGTAGCAGTGTGATAAAAATATATTAACAAAAAAAATTAAAATTAATAATTAAGTTAAAATAAAATTATATTTAAAAAAACAAAAATTAGTACCGTTAAATACTTTTCCAGTGAACAAAAAAAAATTAATCACTTCATTTCGTATATCGTTAGTCGTTACTGACCTAATAACTGGTGAACAACAAACATGAACATTTTTTAAACATATATCTTTACATATTCTTCTTGTGCTCCATATAGTCATTATTTCACTTAAACGTGCGCGATAAACAAACTACTTACTCTAAAGAAGAATATCTTAAGACCATACGAACGAAATGATAAATATCGGTTGTAATATATATAATAAATGAATAGAGTTTTTTGTGTAGGTTGTTTATAAAAAGGCAAAAACTTAATTTACTTTCTTTTCGAAATTATGGCGATATGTTTATTAATAAATTAAATTATCATCAAGTTTTAACATTATTAGTGTTGCTATCAACGAATCATAATGTTTTATCAATAGAAACGATTGAAATTAATGATGGATCCAAAGGTAAATAATCATACAATATTTTTTTGTTTTGTTAAAAAATTGACCTCTTCATCATCATCATCATCATCATCCAATTTAACCATCTTCCCAAAATTGTTAAATTTCACTAGAATTTTCGAAATTAGTAATAAAACAAAATAAAATTAAACAAATAACTTTCTCAACTTTCTGCGGTACACACTTAAAAAACCAATGAGTATTATAGACAGTATGCGAGTAATTAATTGTTAACGTATGCTTCTAATTAAAATTTGTTATTAATGCTTGTCAACGAATCATAATTATGTCGCTGCGGTAATATATGGTTTTCATTACTTATCTAGCCGTCAATATTATATTGATATCATCGATTAACTTCCTAAACAATATAATTATTACCATCCGATTACTTTTACCAATTAAATTATGGAGTTTTGGTGAACCAAATTTTTAAATGTGAACTTCAGTAGATTATTTTATTTACTATCGTAATTCGTGAGAGAGAAATTTAAACGTTTTTAAATTTTTTTTTTGTGTAAACAAATTAAAAACGCGGGAAAATCACTCGTCTAAAATGTATTGTGCCTATGAAGTCTATGGATAATTAAAATTGATTAAATGACTTTAATCAAATGTTAACTCTTTTTTTTTCTTTATTATAAATTAAAATAAAATTATGAGAGAGTAATGTGGGCCAAGTTGAATGTCGGTTTAAGTGGTATAGTAATAAAATGTAAAATAAAAACTGTTATGCATTTCTTGTGGCTTTCCGGTTTGATATAATCAAAGAGAAATAAAATATATATAAATTTAATGAATATTCAGGAAGGTCTTACGTTTTATGTGCTTTAAGTAATAGCAGGTAATAATACGAATGTTACAGTTACCGGATTTGTTATTCAGATAAACTGCGAAACTTTTAATTTTTAGCTGGCTTAATTAGCTGGCTATAGATCTCTGAAATATCTCTTGAATGGTTATAATATAGACAAATATATTATCAGCATTTCTTTGTATTAATGTCATGATTAATTATTTATTTTGAAATTTGCTTTAACCTCATGTTTACAAATCGAGAGTGCACTCGAAGATAAAATTTCCGGTACAAAAATCAAAGGATCCAATTTCTAAAAATTTCTAAAGTTAATGCACTGGAACAGTACGATCTCTAAAATGCTCTGATAAACGAAACATGATTGGGTACGAGTGATAAATTACTTTGCCCTTTTTCCCCAGTAGTAAACAATAAGAGATGTGGTAAAGTTTAAGGAAATAATCTTCCACCAAAAACTACCAAATTATTCTGTATAGACAATAAAAATATAATTAATTCTGGCAGGTACCCAATCGTGCCAGAAACAATGAATTGGTTATCTGTTACTAAAACACACATAATTATATAACAATGAAAAGATTCGTGAATAGGAAGAAAGAATTAATAGGATCGAACAAAACTTTTCGACCACTTAAACTCAACCATTTTGCAGTTCAAAAATATCAGTATTCCAAACTACCCCGTTTTAATTTTGTCGGAAAAGTTACCAGATGGCATACTCCAACTGAAAGCTTTAAGAAAAAGTTTACTTAGGTGGTAAAAAAGAGACCATAACACGGTAGATAAACTAAACAATAAAGCAAGTCTCGTAATCTCGTAATCTAAAATGGTCTAAATACTAGTATGTACATTAAAAATATAAATAATTATGAACCGTATAACCATAATAAATGGAAATTTTTAAAATGAACTTAAGGAGTGAACAATGAAAATTGTAAAACCGACTGTAAATTCGTTATTCAAGTAATTAACAACTAGCAAAGCACCAGAAATTTATGGAATAAAATTAATCCCTAAAATCATTGCAATATCAAAACTAGGTAAAGAAAAATAAGATCCTAAAAATTATAGAGCAATTAGTCTTCTATACATTACAGACAAAATCTTTTAAAAAATACTGAAAAATACTAAATCACCAATTTGGATGTATGCCACAATTATCCTGCAATCAGCATACCCGCCTAATCAAGCATTTTATAAATAATCGTAGTGTACTTAGATCTACAAATTTAGTGGCATTTGAATCAGTTTGGAACGATGAGCTGTTGATTAAACTTATTAAAATGTAAGTTGCCTTCACGTGTGATTAAAAAGCTAAGTAGTTTCCTGAAGGAAATTTCAGTACATTTCTAGATGTTCACGAACTTTTATTTATGGTTTTATTACATCAAAAATATCGATGTCTGAGGGAATAGATTGTCTAGATGCACTCGTATTTGTTTCCTTCCTTATTTGGCAATGCCATCCTTTGCGAATGTTACTTGTCATTATGTATTTAAGACTTGACGTGCAAACTACGTTCGTCTGCTCAAATAAGCGGAACTAATAATAAATACATGATTTTGCCGCGGCTGGAACTCAGCACCTCGAATTCGCCGAAATGTACCACGGGTGTACCGCTCGAACCAACGCTGGTATTTTCTTTTAGTTGGTGATACGTCGATTATAACGTCACATTATCCCACCTTTCCCACCTATAGCTTTGTAACGTGTCAACCTCTTGATGTGGATTACTTTTATTTTAGTCCTGGGCTCTGTTGAATGTGGTACACAACCTTATTTATCCTCTTTGTTACTTTGAATGGTCCTTTCCAACTTTACTGCAATTTCGGAGATGGGCCTGTTCTTTACTTTTTGGATTGCATAGCTAGTCATACCAAGTCTTTATTCGATCGCTGAACTTCATTATATTGTCCATTACTAAAGCGTAAACATTTATAATTTTTCGTCGTAGGTTGATGACGTAATCCTATTTGGTGACTGATTCTGCTTAGGATCATCCAAATTTGATATCGCACTACGGTAATCGAAGTTCTCTGCTAAATACCACCATTGCGTTGTCGTGCCATGGACTGGGAATGTAGATGCTCTTCTAATGTTTTGCTGAATCATTCCACCATTCCGTCTGTTTGTGAGTACAATGGTGTAGTCCTTGATTTCTTGATATTGAGGATGTGAATGTATCGATTACCATCTTAGGTACAGGCGCTCCAACATTGTATTGTTGCATCTTTATTCTTGTTCTTATTTGGGGTCGATATCCCTTCGGCAATTGACCCAATAGAACCGACCTGTTATTTTTTCCAATGTTTTAATGATGCACAAAGTGATCCAAATTTACCAATATGTATCTCCTGCCGAATCTTTTTGACTCGGTTTGCTGGTCACTCGATTTGCTATTTTATGTTGGTGCCATTTCCCAAAGTCTTACAAGCAATTCATTCTCTAGTATTAAAGGCTACCACTGAACCCAATAGCTTTTTACGCTTGCATTTTTTGTCATAATATAGTGCTACTGTGGTCTTCTACCTTTCATCATCCAATTCAACATTGAGCAAATAACTCTTCATGTCGTTGATCTTTCGCTAGCTGTTCTTTCGTTAAACGCTCTTCTACATCGAGAATCATGCACGCTAACTCTTCTGTTTTAATGTCTTACGCAATGCTCACCCTGAACAGCACGCGACTTCATGAACATTTCATTGGTGTTATTGAGCATTAATCCCCTCTTATGTTTGGTTAGACAAGAGTAGGCTGGCAATCTCTCCGGTTGTTTTTTGAGATTATCAAGCTGCTTTGTTAAATCTCTTCCTGGTTCTTTACACCCCTGATAAACTGACCAGGTGTTTGACATTTGAAACATTATGACCGGGAATCGAACCTTTGACAACTACCACCATGAAAGTCTAGATTTGATTTTTTGACATGAATCATGTCCTGTATCTGTGCCATACTGTATCTGTGGCATTAGCTGCTTCGTATTCCGCTTTAGATTTACTTTTTACCTCTACCTCGCTGTAGTGTACCACGCGACTACCGCTCAGACCAGGTTAGTTGGTATATATAAATATAACTACTAAGTGTTTAGTCTCACTTGCATGGGTCCCTTGTATATGTTTTTCAGCGTCCATTTCAATTATGCTGAATTTTGTTAATACAGTGCGTAAGTGGTTATAGTTGTGGGCTGGCTGACATATACCTTAAAGGTTTTTTCTAAAAACCTCAAAATTAGTAAAATTGAACACCAAAACCGGAAATTACACGACCAGAAAATGACTTATACATCAATTGTTTCACTCAAGTTATAATAACCTTGAACTAACAGCTCCAGCTGTCATTCTATATTTTTTTGCTTGCAACACATTATCGCGCAAAATTAAAATCTCGCGTGAATTTTGGGCTACCCCATAAAAGGACAGCAATGCTGACAAGTTATTCGTTAGACGGAAAACCTAATAACTTGGATATAAAACGTGAGGTTCCAAAAGTATCTTTAGAGATACGCTAAATGCGGAAGCATTTTCGATACGAAAGATGTTAATAACTCTAATGAAAGTGGGATAAGCTGTTATGTAATCGCCTAAAAGCCGATTAAACTTGTATTTTTACTTCTATGGTAAATGTTGACCTCTAACATTTGATATTTATACTTAAATAAATGTTACATGTATGAAATATTATCCAGTTTCTAGTTTCTTATTTTTTTTTTAATAACGATTTTATAATCGAAACATTTAATTGAACTATTCAATATCTAATCACAGCAAACAAAATGTGAATTCACACGCTAAGCGTTTAAAAATTAATCAAACAAGTGTGAATTGTGAATTGATCTACCGAAGATATAGAGGAACCATCCTTTAAACCATCCCAATTTTTAACCTGTTTTATTTAAATTTAAATAATTTGACCATGTTAAAAAAAAAAAAATAGAAATCAAGATCGTTTTACTAATTAAATAACATTAAAAATTGCTTCAAAATTTTTAATGAAATTTAAAAATCTGTTTCAAATTAATTAACACATGCATACGAGTTATTTGAACTTTCTATAAATCTAATTTAATAAATATAATAAAATAAACAATTTTTAATTGAACTAAAAATATTTTAAAATCTTTAATTAGTGCCCTAACAAGATATGCCATCAGGAAAGATGCCATAATATCGTTTAGTTTAAATGCATGAACAATTCGGTTGAGTTTGAAAGTGCCTTTGGGAGATTATTTAAACGCTTTTTAAATGATGTTATATGCAGAATATTATGGAAAGTAAAGATTTAAAAAAAAAAATAGTTTTTGTATCATCCCAAATTAATTTTAAGCCTAAGGTTATCGTGAAGAAAAATATTAAATAAATTTAAGAAGTAATGTATGTGCACAGATTTCTCTTATAACTTTGGTTGGTGGGGCGCCGCAGTCCTAATAGGACAAAAACTAATTTATCAGTGCGCCTTTAGTAATAGCATGTGCAGAATGAGCCACATACTAACGATGAAATTTTTCTATTAGAAGCTCCATCTGTTTTAATTTAGCATACTACGTATGCAAAGAAGCAGAAACAACACAAATACGCTTAAACATGGAGCTTTTCTGAGGCCAATACACACTAATTGTATCGAAGGTCTGTCCTAGAGCTTTGGTGATTGCCATGGAATTTCCTCCGCAGAGGAAATTGATTTTTCCCATTTCAAATAGCAAATCGCTACCATGTGTATGCAGAATTATTATAAGGATGAAGACTTTCGAACCATTATGGTCTCCAGTAAAAATGCTGCAAAAGATTATGTTGCATAGTTTCTCCTCAAATAATTTTTAGATGAGTTGCAAAGTTAACGTTTTGGATTCATATTTGTAAACAACATGACGCAGTAACTTACTTTAAGGTTCAATTTGTTAACATGGTTCTGCTGCCGTTCTTCTTCATTTGTACCATTAGAAATTGAATCGAAGCTATAGTAAGATTTATTTCTTCATAAAGTTTTTCAAGATGCACTTGTTAATCATAATTTTAAAGTCATGCTAAGAACAAAGAATAGCAAGGTAGTGCTTGGAGATGCTGATAATAGTATTCCCAACACCAAAGCAACGATATCTTGTGTTAATATATCTTCGAGTAATTCGATAAATTCTTACTTTTGACCATAAGTTACTGCTCTTAACTAAAGACTCGCCGATTACTTGGAATCCAGATTAAGGATTGAAATGAGTTCTAATAATTCAATAATTAAAATAATATTTCGCACAATTCTACAACTACCACGGCATAATATCAATGACAATTTATGTTCAATTGTTTCAATTTAAAAAATTGGTTGCAAGCAGCACTTCATTTTAAAATATAATTTTGAATCGTGAAGTTCGAGCAAATTTTTTTAAAAGTCAAACAGTTGAATAAATTGAATCCAAATAACTTATATTACTATAAGGGAAATCGTGAACATTTCCATAGTAAATGCTAACGACAACATGATTTCGTTCAATTTTGTTTCGGATAAAAATTCTAGATGGCATACCAAACGTTTTTAACGAGAACAATAGATGGCACGTCAACCAATTTTTTTATTTTTTATTTTTTTAATAAAAATTTTTATTTATTTGGATAATTGTCACATGATTAAACTTATACGTAATCATTTCAAATTAAAACGTACATTTTATACAAAAAATGACGATAAAATTGAATGGCATTACATTGAAAAACTAAATAATATTCAAACTGAAAGCGGACTTGCACTTGCACCAAGAATTAATGCCACACATATAAAGTTTGAAAATTCTATAATGCGGGTAAAATATGCAGTGCAAGTGTTTAGTCGCAGTGTAGCAAACGCATTAGAATATTTAAGCCAAACCGATCCAATATTTAAGGATTGTATGCCTACTGTTAAATTTTTACTAATTATTAATGATTGTTTTGATATTTTTAATAGTAATAGTTTAATGGCAATATATTATTTTAAACGACCTCTCTCTAAATCGACATACGAAACTTTTTTTAAAAATTTAGAATATTTAAAACAAACTATCAATGAATTAAAATATGTTAACAAATATCATCAAAAATTAAATGTAATACAAAGTAATTTCAATACAGGATTTTTAGGTTTTTTAATAAATTCCGAAAGTCTAAAAATTATGTACAATGAATTAATTGTAAATGATAAATTAGATTATTTGTTAACATATAAGTTTAGCCAGGATCACTTAGAGTTAATGAAATGAAATAATTAAAAAAAAATAAAATTTGGTTTTATTTATTTATTATTGTATATAAATATAAGCCCATGTACTCCAATCCCGATTATAAAATTTAAAATTTTTTTTTTAGATTTAAAATTTTTGTTTCGTTAATAATTCGTTCAATATAAAAAACTGTAGATAAAAAAATGTAAACATTTCGTTCAACTACTCTAGTGCCATCTACTATTTTTATCCCAACTAATATCATGTTGGCACATAAAATCGACGCGATTTCCCTTATAGTAATATAAGTTATTTGATTGAATCAATGAACGGTATTATAAATTCGCAGTTAGATTAGAATCGTACTGTTTTTCTTTCAACGAACAAAATATAGACACAATCGTTGTTGCGTAGCATGTGAGAGTGGGATGGAGCATGTGAGACATAGGTGAAAATGCACATATAATATATAGATAAGAGGCTAAAGCACCTGCTATTATATAGTTTATCGAATCAAAGAGATTCATAAAATTTACCATATTAGAAGAAAATGCACTTATTAATCTGGCCTTAATATGTTGCTTTACAAAAACATATACTTAAACTATACCATAACTTAGCAAAGGTAGTAAAGTCCTATCCTTCCTGGACAAATTAAAGCCCTTAATGGTCAAAGCTGAATCTGTGATATTTGAATTTAAAAATTTGATTTTAAAAAAATGTTTATATTAACTTGTACTGCATACATTGCATAAAACTGTTTGAAAATGATTAAAAGGAAAATGTTAGAAAGGTTGTTTATCCATAATATAACATCAAAAAATTTAATTTTAAAAGTCTGTCTAATTACATTTTAAAAATATGTACATCAAATATTTATCGTACCATATAAATTATTGTGTCTTTAATAAATCTTTCACTTCACGACACAAGCATAAAGTTTTTTTTTACGATAAAATTGTTACCACAAATATTACCCAAAAACTAAATAAATGGCCTAGATTCGAGCAGACATATATGCATATACATATATACATTTTTTGATTACAATTTATCTAATTCTTTCTCTTTGCTCATTAAAACGGGTTTACCTTAATTTCTTTCTTTTAATTTTTATCGTTTTCTATACGTTAATTTTAATAAAATAATTCACCAAAAATTAAAACATACTCGTCGTAATTATTTCGAGGATGCTTAAATTTAAATACCCTAATTACTTTGGCTTTAATAAATATACGAACATTATAATTCTTATTTTGGCGGGTGGGTCAAAGATAATTAACCATAACCGGTTTCTTAATAATTACTTTATGTATTTTAAATATCTACATAATATTTACTTCACAATTATTATCTAAGTAGTGCTAGCGTATACACTTGTTAATATATACATTTGTTATTTAGATACGAAAATTTGATCGCACGTTATTTATTGCTAAATTGTTATGTACATTTGAATAAATTATTTCGAGGCTTACGACCAGAGTTGACCCAGAAAATTATAACAACACCAACAATATGAAGATTTCAAGGTTATAAATATTTCATATTAAATTCGAAAATGTGAAGGATTTTTCAATAATCTCTAACATTTTGATAATACAGTAGGAATTTAATTACTTAACCCTCAATTTAATACCGGTTATACGCAGTGGTGATCTGAATGAGTTTACTTTTGAATTAAATGTAATTAATTATGAATTTATGTTGTGTTCATCATCATCACTTCTCACAATCAAGTGGTGAAAAGGTCCTTTTAGCATTCCTACCTCCTTTAAATACCCGGTACCTCCCGACCAAAACACAATATAGCCTTAACGATTGCGCCAATTGTTCGAGTAAATTTTAAGTAACAACAGAAACTTTGTTTTATTTTTATGCAGTATGTCAAACCAATGCTTTGATTTAATCAACGGCTATAATGTCTGATGTAAGTGTCAGTGCCGTACTTAGGTTAGGATATCAAGACGGAAGTGATGAAAGAGGATCCCCAGTGCTTGAGTAAGAGTGCTCCCAAGAACACCACTAATACACAAAGCAGCAGTTCTTTGCACTTTCATCAACTATTTTTGGTGTGCTCCTATATTTAAGGCGGGCCACCAAACTGTAAGTCCATACATTAGAATTGGTCTAACTACAAAGGTGTAAACCCAATGTACGATGTGAGGCTTAAGCCACCGTCCTTTCCCAATGGCCTTTTTACAGAGGTAGAGTGCGCTCGTAGCTTTGTTTACTCTTTTTAGAATATTTGGGTTCCAGCTTAGTTTGCTGTCCAAAATAAGACCCAAGAATTTCACTTTATCTGCGATATTCAAAACAACTCCATTAAGAGTTGGAAGGTTAAAACGAGGAAGTCTATGCTTTCTGAAAAAAATAACAAGTTCCGTCTTAAGTTGGCTAACACTAAGACCACAACTATTGGGCCATCTAGATAGGATGCCAAGATCATTCTGCATTATATCTCTGAGAGTACAAAGCTATTTACCGACAACGCAAATAGTAACATCATTCGCATAAGCAACCACTTTAAAGCCAGTCCCTTCCAGTTTTAGTAACAAGCCATTTATGATCAAATTCCAAAGGAGGGATAATACACCACCTTGCGGTGTACCCCTACTTACAAATTTACGGATGGATGATACAAATCTAGATTTACCGTTATGACCCTGCCTTTGAGCATTTGATCAATCCAGCTTTCAAGTGACACATCCACCCCCAAATTTGAAAATGCTTGTGGGATTGCTTCTAGTTTGACATTATTAAGGGCACCCTCTATATCACAAAAGTTTACCAAAGAGAATTCCTTATATTCGAGAGACATCTCGATAGGACATAAGAGGGAATGAAGAGCAGTTTCAACCGATTACTCCTTACAATATGCTTGCTGAAACGTTGATAGCTTTACAGGCTCGATTGAGCTCTTGAGGTAAGCCTCTATTTGCCTTTCTAAAATTGTCAAGAAATAAGAAGATAAGGTAATGGGCCTTAGGTCTTTAGGATTGCAATGAGAGCATTTTCCCGCCTTAGGCAAAATTACTTTTGCTTCAGTCCATTTTATTTTTTAAAACTTTTGAAAATAACCTCAAGCCAAAGAACGGGTTTTTTGAATATTGGCAGGATTAACGCCATTTGAACTTGCAGTCCAGAAGAATGAGTTTTCAGAAGAAGGTCGAAGTATTCCTTACCCGTTGTAGAAGCCGTAGCAGAAGAAAAAGCGACTCCATTGATAAGGACAAATCAGTATCCAAAGTAGTCGTTACCTCTGTCTTTTTAGGATAAGCCTGCATATCAATTGGGCAACCATCCTCAGACGAGGTTCTGTGAATTGCAAAAGTACTCTCATTTGGTTTTGGTGCCCCTGGCTTAGCAGCCGCATCTTTTTTAAAGACTTTCAACGTGACTACGCTAAAACCATAGCTAACCACACCACCTATCTTGGCTAGCACCACCAACGACTGTGTGTTGATGATGATGACAGCCGATCTGTTGTCTTCTTAAGCTTCCTCCACCCAGACTATCCTCCAGTTGGAGAATTGGCAAATCTGGATTACTGATCTGCAACAATTCCAAAATAGTCTTTGAATTATTCAGTTCCACTAGGCTCCTATGTGAACCATTGTCCACACACGAGCTCTTGACCATTGCGTTGGAATATCCTCCAACGCAATTATATTAAGCCTGGCATGAAGCCAAACCTCACCAAGGTTGCTAATCGCCTTTTTATAAAGATCTAGAGATCTGATTGACACATGCTATCAATTTGACATGGTTCCTATACCAACCTCCATCCCGACATGTAGGAGCCACCCCAAGGTTCTCCCTCATAACTTTGAGGACCGGAATTTCCTCAATCCTTTTAAAGGCTTTCCTTAAAAAATTGTTGATATATTTCATTTGCTTGTTGAAGCAGCAAAAAATGTATGTAGAAGTATTTTGTAGGAGCATACATAGTTTAGTTGAGGCGTCACGTTGCAGATTCTTGAAATTAAATTTAATGGATGTGCTGCTCATGGCACATAAATGGCAAGCTTATTTATTTTTTTTATTCTGGCTTGTATGTATCTGAAATATCAGATTATAATGGTGATTCGCCCCGAAAAACATGTATGTTTTAATAATAAGCATAACCATTTTCCATACTATTTTGAGTATTTTGACGTTTCTTAGCCCAATAACTACACATGCGCCACCATTTTAGTACGTTTTTTAATATCCCGTATTCATAAGCGTTTTTTGTTGTTTACCTAAAAGCGACTTCCTCGAGAGATAAACACGTAAAGTATTTAGACCGTTGTTTGTTATTAAAAATTAAACCATTGTCTTTCCGAAGACAAGTTTTTTGATCAGTTTTCGTGTGCGATATTATTATGGGAATTAATTGTTCTCAACTGGTTTCCTAGTACTCAATTCGTACTTTCCAGATGTTACTATTTGATACCAAGACTTATTAATCGTACGTATAATGCTTCTGCCGTGGTTTTAATTTGTCAAGAGACGAATTTATGTAAATTGAATTACGTAATATTGCATAATTAGTTGTTCACAAAAAAAAAATATTAAATTATTTTGATTTCGAATCTTTGTCAAGGTAACAATAAATTTACACGTGAATGTCATTCATTAAGTTTTATACATACCAAATTTTGTAATATCTTCGTGAAATTTTAAAAACATTTTAATCTCTTAGCAGAGCATTTTCTTTATAGTGTTAATTTTTACTTTAACGACGCTTTCACACCAAACAAACTTTTATCCTAATTAAACTATAAAATAAAACTAAAAATTGAAACCAATTCGATTTGAGAACTAATTGTAGAATTTAAAATCTTTCAAAAAATTCGATAAAGAGTTAAATAACCGTACATAAAAGTTTATTAAAGAAGCGCCAAGTCGACAAAAAGATCGCGGTGTACGGTAAAACTAAAGTATCTGCATCGGGTAATTTTATAATTTGTTGTGAATATATTTTATAATAACACAATAAGAATTTTTTCTTTCATTTTGTGACATTTTGTGACATTTATTATGACAATTTTTTCTTTAAATTTTGTTGCTCCTAGCTTGTTTACAGCAATAATCGTAATAAAATGTACGAGACTAATTAATTTATTACTACATATATGTATCTACAGAAATTACTTAAGTATTATTTAATCATCTTGCGATTACTAAATTTTTTGTTAATTAATTTTTTAACATCATATTGTAATCATGTGATCTAAATAATTTTTATTAATCTATAAAAATTTTACACTTTTGACATACTAATTTTTGGTATACTACATCACGATATATTTATATCCTATCATGGCAAACATTTTATGAAACAAACATTTATTAAATAATATAGTATTCGATTTTATTTAAAATTACGCATATTAAAATTTTTAAGAATTTGAAAATCTTCTAAAACCGTTAAGGATGAGTCTAAAATGTACCATGGTTTAATTACTTCATTTTAGTTATTTAAACACCCAACAGGCGGCTCAATGGTCTAGTGGTATGATTCTCGCTTCGGGTGCGAGAGGTCCCGGGTTCAACTCCCGGTTGAGCCCTATAAGGCAATTATTTTATAATGCTTGCTCTCTGTCTTAATATACACGTAACAGTTAAACATATAAACATAGTAGTAACAGAATCATTCGCTTCGAAATAAAATCACTTTTATAACCTTAACCCAAAAGTGCAAGTGCAGAGACTTAAAATTTGCGTTTCAATATCAAATTCGAAACACCGAATATTTTGTAACACTAATGATAAAATCATAAATAAAAATATTAAAGTGGAGTAATTAAATTAACCAACTTTAAAATATAATTGATTGTGAAATTTTGTATATATATCATCAGGGCTATTAAACTTTCAGAATTTCATTAAAATTTTATTAATTAAATTAACTAAATATTAAGGTTTACGAGTTAATGCAATAATTTCATAAGTGATAAAAAGGGTACACATTGTCATAATCGAACAAGTATGTTAATTTGTCTCTTTACTGAGATTTATAGTAAAATTTGAATATGAAATTTCATTGATTCTCTTTATAATTTGTGTTATGCATCTATGAATCATAAATAGTCTAAAAATATGCAAAATTCGAATAACACGTAATAAAACATAACATAAATTTAAATATTTCGAAAAACTATTATTTGATTTGGTTTTACTACATTTGCAAAGAGAATGTTAATTTGTTCTCTATGGTATTAGCATATAAACTATATTAATTATATATTTTAACGGTTTTTTAGCTGGCCATCTACGTTTTTTTTTTGTTGTGGTAAATAATTTGGGTTTATTGAGTATTCGTAGAATCGAGATGACATTTTTTTTTTACATCTTTTCAACGTAATCTCCTACAACATTAATGCATCTATCACGCTCCTTTCTAATAATAATAAACCGTTAAAATAAATGTTATCACTTGGTTCAAAAAATGTAATACATATTTCTAGAATTCAACAGTTCGGAGTCATTTAAAAATGAGTCAGCACATCAAGATATTAATCTTAGTGTTCATATTATTCATAATAAAGCATATTATTATACATTTATTGGAATTAAACCTTATAGGGTAATCCCAGTTGTCATTCTGGCATCTACGTCACTTTCGACTCAATGGTTTGGTTCTTTGCAACCTTCTTGTTATAGTGTTATAGTGATGTTGCCCATCATACAAGGTATATCCTGATTTACGTGCTCATGCAGTCGTTGGAAGTGTTTTATTGCATGAAAATTGATCTCATCTGCGACAAGTTCAATTTTCAAGTCTCTATGAAGGTTGTCATTTCTAATGTACCACAGTGCATCTACAATGAATCGTAGTATTTTATTTTGAAACATTTGGATTATTTTGATGTAAGTTGCATCAGTATTGGGCAAGTCTCTTGTATATGTATATGTATGTCTCTTGTATTCTCTTTAATTCAGATTATTCATTCTCATACTTTACTCGAAAGTGTCTGTCTAAAATATACGATTTCAATAGCTCATAAATTTGTTTTGGCAGATCTCGATGCTGTTTGAATGCAAGCCCTTCATGACCTTATCAAACGCTTGGGCCACATCTAGGAATATCTCGAAGCATATTTGTTTCAAATTCAAATTGATGTGAAGGAATAAGGGTTGTTTCTTCTATTATTAGTTTCAATCTTTTCAGAAATAACTTTTCAAATAATTTTGAGAGTGTTGGAAGCAGAGATATAGGCTTATATGAAGATTTTTAATTTAACGGTTTGTTTGGCTTCATAATCATTATTACTTCTGAAACCTTTCATTGCCTTGGTAATCGGCTTGCTAATTCATTATGTGCAATAATTTATTCCTCCCTTTTTCTCGTAAGCTTTACATTACTTAATCCATTATTAAGTCATACTCCGGACTCTTTTTAACGTTTAGGTTATTCTTTATTTGCTAATTTAGTTCATGCAGTGTTTTTTTTTGTTTTCCGAACTCTGCAATCTTTTCAGGGGCCGAAGTTCTCCCAACTTTTTGGCGGTTAATTTTTAAATTCCTTCCCTTACGCCGTCACCAGCCAAATCGAGGACGTACGAATACAGGTTTGATTTTAAATCCATCTGCACATTGCATGGCTCCAGCCAGCCTGTACTGACATGGACGATGGTTCGGCCCATGGATTCTGCACTCCAACAGGGGTCATAGTTGTGTTCATCGTCATCACCGATCGTAATCAGATGATGAAAAATCCCTTTTGCAACCCTCCTTCGTTAGAATTCGAACCCGGTACCCCCCGTCCCAAACACCGCAGCTTTAACCACTGCGTCAATTGCTCGGTTTCATGTAGTGTTATATCTCTTATTCCTTGATCATCAATTTTATCAGCTGGGGTAATATCTTCCTCTGCAGATTGTCTTTGATATTGTTGAAATGTTTGCTCTAGATGATTCGCAAATATGTCTGCTTTTATTTGGGATTTCTAGCCCCAAGTATCGTTGTTTTTAATTGGAGGGACCTGTAGGTTGGGCCTTTTTAGGGCCTTGGTTGCCTTCTATAGAGAATAGTTAGTCTTTTTGTTCTGTCAGATTGTTTAGGTATCTATATTGACTGACCGCTTTTTAATCTCCTTTATTAATAAAGGCTTCTGTGGTGTTCGATTTCTTTGCCAGTTTTTACGAGCTTTTCTTTTATTTTTAATCATTTCTCTCACTTTTTCGCACTTTTTCGGGATATGTAACGTTTTGATTTGTTCCCTTATATGACAAGGAGTTCTATTCCAAGCGGCACTTTGTATATTTTCTATGGGTTTGTCTAGTTCATCTTCTAATTGCTCTAGATTGCGTATTGGGACTTGACGATTAGTTTTTTCCTGTATATAAGAGTTTGAAAGAGATTCAAATTAGTTTTTTTATTCGTTAACTTGGGTTTAACCTCTTTTCTTATTATTGTTTGGAAAAGAGATGATCCGATAAGCCGGATGCGTGATAGGAAATCTAACCAAGTATTGGTATAAGATATAAGACTGATATAAAACATAAGTTAATTTTTTCGGTATTTAAAAGATTTCTAGCTTGAGAATATGTTGGATTACTCCGCCGTTTGTTTTCGAAATTACAATTCTTAATGTAATTTCGAAAACAAACGGTGTTATTCCATCCACTGTTTCTCGACTGTATCTAGACGTCCGTTTAATGAGCCGCTTAAAAGCGATTCGATGCTTTTAAATAGTTTTGCAAGCATAGTAGTATCATTGGTGTCTTTAAAATTAACTGATTTTTGTAGAATTGTGAAAATATCTTTTTACCGGGAACCGCTCAGAACTGGACATTTTAAAACTGGATATTTCAATACGAGATGAGGTACAAAACGAGATATGGTATAAAACTGGATATTTCAAAATTGGATAATTCAAAACGAGATAACGTACAAAACGAGATATGGTACAACACTGTATAATTCAAAACAGGATATTTTGATATGTGATTTAAACTTAATATGATTTTTTGGGAAAGTTCTGGAATATGGCTAGTTAGGGAGGAACTCGGCGAGTTCTTAACCGATTATGACGAAATTCGATATTCGCCGAGTTCCTTCCTAATTGGCCATATTCCAGAACATTCCTAAAAAATCATTTTAAGTTTAAATCACATGTCGAAATATCCTGTTTTGAAATATCCAGTTTTGTACCATATCTCGTTTTGTACCTTATCTCGTTTTAAAATAACCAGTTTTAAATTATCCTGTTTCGTCAAATCCAGTTGTAAAATATCCAGTTTCGACCGGTACCCCCTTTTACCATACTTGGGTATGGATGTAAATAATTTTCTCTGATTTTATTGTTGTTAATTGCTATACTGGCATTTTATTATGTGATGGAACTGGCCATGATTTATCTTTAATTTTTTGTAATAATTTAGCAACGATACAGCCTTTATAATTTGTTTGATAATGTTCTTTTACAGGACACATCTGAGCAGAGTGCCTTCCACAGCATTTTACACATTTTGGTACTCTATTGCCTTATTTCTGCGTTCTTTTAATATCTGAGTTCTTTTAATAACTTTAGATCCATCTCTTTTTAAATAGTTGCTGTATTTTCTATTTTTAACCGCTGTCGTTAGAGATTTTCCATTATATTCTCTTTTGTACAGGTTGGATGAAGTTTCTTGTCATTACCTTTGGGCGATGATTTTTATTTTCGATTTGTTACCATTGGATTTTGTCTAAATGAATCTTCGTCGCTAAAGCTCTGTATGTGTCAGAGGCAATTGATTTCATGATTTTATGCAAAGCGGCATATTCAGTTATGCCAATAACGTTAATTGATGGTGGTTTTTCATCTTCGATATTGTCACGCTGGTGATCCTTTTGAGTTGTTCCTTTCATTTACGTCCTACTGAGAGTTTTAGCCATAGAACTATTATAGCTACTTCTGGAAAATATTCCGCTCTCCTTTTCTTGCTTTAGCGTTTCTTTCTCCCCAGTGTGAAACTCTATAGTTTCATTAATAACTTGGGGTTTAACATTGGCTTTGGTTATAATACCCTGTTTCAATTCTTTATTTTCATTCATCAGCTGCAAAATTTTATTGATAAGCGGTATCCAGTTAAGGATGGTGGAGGGGACCTGAATCACAGCTCAACCCTCAAAGTACAGTAAATCTTTAGTAGAGTCAACTTTTTGATTTTAAAAGTGTATAGATATTGGTTCATTTAAATTAATTTGCCATTATTTTGTCCAGTTATTTTACGAAAAAATCTTACTTTATAAGATTTGAGAATCTGTTACAGCTTGTAACAAAAAGGTCTCGAAAGATAAAAGGAAGCGCGCGCTACATGAATTGGTGTTGTGCAATCAAAGTTAATTTTCTTCAATGTTAGTGGGAGCATCGATCTTCATGATTTTTTATCGTTGGCTGCCTTACCTAGTTTGGCACATATTTTAGTTTGAAGACTATATGTTAATTATTTTAACCATATACCTTGCACAATCCTTTTTCCGGAACAGCTGCAACATTTTTTTCCAATAACAAAGTCGTAACCAGAAGGTAGTTTTGTTGTATTTGAAAATACTGTTTGCATATGTAACTGTTATAATATTTTGTTTTTGTTTTCTGGGCAGCCACTTCGAAGGCAGATCTTTCTAACTTTCTCTTTTTCTCTGACTAATTCCCTAACTTATAGAGAATAGTTTTGGTTCTTGCGAGATGTTATTGAAAACATTTAAAAAATTGCAAACTGTCAAGCTTAGCGACAAAATAAAGAAAATATCAGTGGGGACCTAGTAAACCACTGGGTGGTAAAATATACTCGGATTATTCCTATGGTGACTTACTTTCATAATAGGGTAAATTCATTGTTAACCATTTGAATATATGCTTATTCTTCCATAACAATAACTTGGAAGGTTCAGGTTTGCTAGTTCAAGCCGTTCTGGTGGAATTTTAATATTGATGTGCCGCTGTTTTAAATATCAATATAGTTGTACGATCATTTTATTATAGCTTAATAATTTCTATGACCATACATATACATTTTGTCGTTTTTGTGCGTTTAAGAATTGAACCAGTTATTTTAGAGACACATAAAAATAAAAACTTTTCGTTTTTATATATTGATTTTTAAATTGCACTTTTTGCAGGTGAAATTGAAGAAAAAATGTTTTTTTACAATCTAGCATACGAGTATATCTTGTACACATGTACAAGAAATATTATACAATACTCGTATGCATGATATATTTAAGAGACATACTTTTTTTTGTACGCCAAACAGAAAATTTCTATTTCACTGATTAAGAGATATTTTCTTAAGAAATTGTTTCAAATAATGGTTTAATACTTAACAACAAAAGAAAGGCACAGTGATTTTTGTATGTATACCAAAGAAAACATTAATAGCAGTATTATGTCAAGTGTAATAATATAATAATATAATTTTTTGGATGGAATTGCATAATTATTCTTGTCTCGCTATTTAATGTTACTTTGTCGATTTCGCAACTTAACAATAATATTTAATGGTAGAATGAGGAAGTTTTTGTTTACTTTTTTTTTGGTTTTTTGTCTAAACGTCTTTGCGATGATTTGGTCAAATTTAGAAAGTTAAATTTTTATGTATAGTCGTTTTTTAATATTACGATGACTTACCGTAAACTCGTCTCCTCGTTACAATATAGGTCGCGATATTTTAATCTAGTCCAAATAGTTAGCGGATAAACGTGTTTATTATACTATACCTGACTTGTGTACAAATGAGCATTTAACATTGTCTTCAAGGTAAAACTTTTCATGTTGTCCACCCGATTATGTTAGGTTTTTCTGGATTGTTAGCGTTAACTCCAATCGCGACGATGGTGGCAATTACGGAGTTTTCTGTTTACAATTATATATATATATATATATATATATATATATATATATATATATATATATATATATATATATTTTATATGCTACTATTAATTTTAAGACGTTGAATCATATTATAAATGACCTAATAAAACCAACTTTATATTTGTATTGCAGATGTTAAAATTATCGAAGCTCTAATAAAGACATGGTCACCATTAGTGTGGTTAGCGCCAAGTGAAAAGTATATGCCAAGTGATGTTAATGAATTTCTTCAACATGTACACGCAGAAAAATCAAAATCGTCATCGAAATACGAGGGGAATGAGGTGGACCCAATATATTTCTATGACGAAACTAACGATGAACTGGCCGCCCTAATGCATGAAAATCATATATGGGAGCATCGAAATAAACGTAATTTCCGTGAGAAAAGTTACAACATTTTTGATTTACCACTTGGTCAAAAATCGGAAAATTGGTTCCTCGTTACAAATAAAGAAATTGAAAAACTTTTAAAAAATAAATCGTCGTTTATCTATGGGAAAGATCCAAGTACCACTCCAGTACCAATTTACGCTGTGGTACACACGTGTTCGGATCGATTTCCTACCTATACGGATGTTGAAAATGATATTGTTCCCAGATTTGAAACAAATCAGAAAAATGTCTATATTCCGTTGATAACAAAATTTGATGATGTAACCAACCAAGAAAAAGAATCGACCACCGTATCGACAGCTGAACTTGATGAACAAGAAAATATAATTCCAACTATTCGTCGGCGTAAGCGACAAACACCAACTACGGCCAATACTAAAACTTCCGATTGGAAACCAGCAGACAAAATTCCATCCCCTTCATTGCCAATGCCATCAGATGCAGGTAAAATAGATGAGATAATTTCAAAAAATTCACTCCCACAATTTTTTGTTACATATTGGATGTTTTATCCATACAGTCAGGGAAAACAAATGTGTACACTAAGTCTGGGTCCACTGGGCCGTTTACCAATTCCATTAATATTCGGTATGTGTCTGGGAACACACAAAGAATTTGGAAGTCATATTGGAGATTGGGAACATATGACATTATATTTTAATAAAAGTCGAATACCAGAGCAAATGTATGTTTCGGCTCATGATGCGGGGGCATACTATTCGTATGATAAATTAACGGAGACATTTGAATTTCAACGGCAAGAAACGAGGAAAGGTGTCCTTCAGAGACCAACATTTCCGCGTACCGTCGTTACTTCATACAATCATCCAGTGTTGTTTGCTGCCCAAGGATCTCATGGATTGTGGACAGCGCCGGGCAAACATCGGTTTGTGCGAATCCCACGACTTTACGATATTAACGGATTTGGAACTCCATGGACGACGTGGAATAACGTTGAAATTATTTACGAAAATGATGGTAATTTTATAATAACATTTTAATATATCCAACATTTTATTAAAATTTTACTATTCCAGAATATTTTGACATGCCATCGTGGTTAAACTATCGAGGTCGATGGGGTAACCCAAAAACGAAATGCCATCCGTTACGTAAAATTGGTTTACATTTTTGTGAATTTAGTGACGGACCAACAGGAATCCCATTAAAACCATCTCACTTTACCTGTTCGAAGAAGAAATAACGTGTGACAAATGTCCTATAATAATATTTGGTTTACCCAACATATCTAATTTTACTAATTTATTTATTTATTTATTATTTATATGTTATGTAACTTTCTTCTTTTGTGAATAAATTTTTATCATTATGTTTTGTTTATACATATTACTTATTATTATTTTTATTACTCTCGTGTCAATGTCAGATAGACGGTAGTGGCATTACGCTACAAGAATTATGTTTATCGTGCACCGGTTAATAAAGGCGTGACATGTAAATGACTTAATAACTGTCTTGCTAAGTAGAAGAGAAAGTATATTTTAAGTTTTTTCATCGAACGAGTTTGAATCACTTCAACAATTATGTTAAGTTTTCCGCATATTGTTCAGAAGTTTTACTTTAAAAGAAGGAAGGGATTCAGCAAGCAACATTGAAAGAAATTGGTTAAATATGGATGGCAAATATGAATTTGATGGTCGCTCTTAAATATCAGGTAAGATTAGATGGTATAGGCACGCTACCTTTTAAGGTAGGGTCTTTACTTTTGGCTTCATTACCTAAAGCGATTATCCATCTGAGAACCTCATGGGAGGTATCATTTATTTAATGAAGTAAGGTAGGTGAACCAGTCATGGCGAATGGTTGATCAAGGAAACGGGCTATTAGTGAGTTTAGGATTGAAATTTTTGCACTTTCGATGTTGAATCCAAAATGTTGTATTTTGATATAAATCATAAAAGGACAGCCAAACATCATATTCTTCGCAGAAATTACCAATTTGTACATGTGATAATTTCAAATTGTCTAAAGATTGTACTATGGAACGCTCGCAGCAACAGATCAAACGAAGTTTGTTGGTTGGCTGAGGTGTGATCTTCGGCTGCCTTTTCCAAAGTAAATCTAATAATTTTGATTTAGTATCATAAAATTTATCCTCAAACTCCTCTTATTTGAGTTCTAAGATTGCGCTAGGATTTTTTGCAACTAGGATATCCATTTGATCTTTGTGTTCTACTTATTCTAAATGGAATCAAGCATATTTAACCCTCGATATCGCTGTAGTGGTGTCTTGATTCACATTTGCTAAACAATTCATATGATTAACGATCCCATGTGGCGGCCACATGACTGAATGGTGGTGGACGTCATCGTTTATGAATGATTCTGTATTATTTCCCAAAAAATTCGGCGTGCCATAAGCGCAAACTAACCGGCGTCTGTAAGCAGAAAAATAAATTTGGGTGTTTTAGAAAAGGTTTGACAGGCAAGTTAATTCCAGTAACGATGGTCGAGTATGACTGTCAATTGCTGCTGCATGTCTTTGGGAAGTAGATCGTCCCTGTTTAATTTCCTAAACCATAATTTCTGGAGACGGTTTTAAAGACGATTATAAAAAGTGAAATCCTGCAAAACGGATCAAATATTCGTGATATGGTGGACAAAGCATCGATTTCTTAAAAGTATCGTTATGCAGTAGCTTTTACCCAATTAACAGAAAAGGTTTGGTGATTTAGTATAATGAATTCAACTTAGCTTCAAAATCGTATTAAAATAAAAATTTCCATTATAATAAACAGGGATAAGGGGTATCTTACTTCTAGTAGGTAAAATCGGCTATATAAGACAAGGTTTAGGACTGGCACGTGGAACTCGACGCTCTCCAAGAAACTATAAGACTATACGTACGTTGCTTCACAGTGGAGATGACCACGGCAATCTTGGTGTTCTATTTCTTTTTGGCCCCAGGGAAAAGTCTGTGAAATTATAAGTTCGTACTTCCGGCAATAATGATGTACCTTGCAATAGCTCGCAGTAAAAATATTCACTTGGAAATATAGACCCACGTAAAACGACCTGAAGAAGTCAAATTTTACATGTGTTTATTGCTATTGCGGATTATCCTCTGGTAATCCAATACTTGATATTGTATCGGTCTGCTGCTAAATTAGTAAGAAGTGATTATCACCGGACTGCACCATACCTTCACACCTAGGTCTCTTGCCATTTGGGACCTCGATGGTAATTTTATTGTTAACAACGTTGAGGTACTCGACACTTGGAAGAATTATTTTTCTAACTTACTAAATATTCCACATTAGTAAAATACCGTAGATGAAACTTGTCAAATATATACTGTCCCTCATACAATTTCACATACTATGTTGTATGCCTGACCATAAAACTTTATTCTGTAGTAAAACTTTTCGGTGCTTAAAACTTTTCGGTGGGCCACATGAATCACTAATTGTAACGTACAAAAAGTGAGTGTAAAATGTTGTCCTTGGAGCGGAAATCACGCAGCCAATTCAATAAACTGTACTAAAGCAAATAAGTATGTCCTCATTCAGGAAAGTGTTAAAAAACATTTAAAAATAACAAATATCAATTATACAAGCGATGCTTTTAAATAAAGTTCTTCAAATCTGACTACCATCGAAAATTTTCCGGCGCTTTCATCACTTGACAAACTCAAGTGCATCTGGCGAGAAGATCAACTTTCAACAATCAACCTAAGCCTACCAACAAAATACTTTTTTTTTAATTTCGCCCCTAAATATCTACCCAACTGGTGCTCAACTCTGGAAACAAATTGGTGTTTGGATTTTGGTTGCGTTCATCACGAAAAAATAACTTATCGACATTCGATAATGAAACTTATCGATCGTTCACTTCATGCCAACCGCATATTTCATTTCACACGATACCAACAAAAACCTAAACAGAAAAAAACAATATTAATACCGATACCGATACCGAATACATAGGTCAAGAATTAAAACAGGCTTGACAAGTGAAGAATTGATTATTTGATTAAAAAACTGAAGAAATATATAATATCCAAAAATGCCTACTCGAGCTGTATGTGTAATCAACGGGGATGTCAAAGGAACAATCTACTTCGACCAAGATGTAAGTTTGGCAATTTATACGTAATACTTAATAAGTGGTAATCTAATATATTCTTATCATGGAGAATATTGATAATAATAATGACATAGCATCTTTTCTAATGACAATCATTTTTGTGTTTTTTTACAGGTTGAAACTGGACCCGTCAAAGTAACCGGCGAAATCAATGGATTGGCAGAAGGTAATCATGGATTCCATATTCATGAATTTGGTGATACCACAAATGGATGTATTTCGGCGGGGCCACATTTCAATCCTTATAATAAGGAGCACGGTGCCCCAGATGCTGTTATTCGTCATGTCGGTGATTTGGGCAATGTTGTTGCAGATAGTAGTGGAATTGCCAAGGTCGACAAAACTGATAAATTTTTATCATTAGTTGGACCATTGAGCATTTTAGGACGTACACTAGTAGTTCATGCCGATGTCGATGATTTAGGTCTAGGCGGTCATGAATTGAGCAAAACTACAGGGAATGCTGGAGGACGTATTGGATGTGGCGTTATTGGTATCACTAAACTATAAATTATATAAAATATAATTTATTTTTATAATAATGTAATGGTCATTCGTAAATGTGTACTGAAAAAACTTCTTAGGGATTGGTACAATAAAATATTTAACATAGAAAACCTCCGTTAACGGCAAAATTTATACTGACTTTTAATTATTTATGTATTTCCTTTGATCATCAATATATTTCATAAAACCAAATGTAATATATTCAATTTATTGAATTCATTAATCGAAACCATTGAAAATTGCAGTGGTGAAAAAATGGAGTTTGATCTCGTTATAGTGGAATATTTTATCGTTACGGTGCGTCGTTATTTGCGCGAAGGTTGATTTTGAGGTTATGGTGTTTGTGTAGAATTTATATCTGTCAAAATTGCTAGGAGGTGTGGACCGCTAACAAAAATAAAAAGAAAATTATTTGATTAAAAAATGAATCAAAATTACATAAAAATATATGTAGATCATGTTAGTTAAAGTCAGGTTAAATTGGAGTATAGAAATTAATATGTATTTTGTTTTATATTTGTAGGTGATGCTAAATGAAACTTGTAAAGAATGTGCACGAAAAAATATCATAAACTCGATGAAGTTTATGTACCTTAACTTGAATGAATCAATTTATAAATGTTCCGGTGCTGATTGTATGTTTCCATTTCGTAATTTTATATTTAAAGACTCGGCCTCTAAACTGATGTATAAATATGAATTAGAACCAATACCTAGTACTATTCTGCCGAGTGAACCTGTATTATCCGAAAACGTTTCAGCTGAGGATAAACCTAGCAAATTACCCGAACCATCGCTCCCTATTCAAACGACGACGAAAAAGGAATTGCGAAAATTTTTAAAATCCAAGGAAGAACTAACAACTCCCAAAATTAGTAAATTCAAAGATGTTAATCAACTGTTAAGTGTTTTGAATAGAACTGCAAAAAAATCATCCAGCGATGCCGGCAAAATTAATAAAATTTCGATAACAAATCCTTTAAATCTGATACGGCATCTAAATCGCACTCCAATGAAGCTAGCACCAATAGAGGTAGAGGAAATGATATAAAATATATTGAAATCCCACTACATATATTTGAAACAGAAGAAAGTTGCGCTTCTATATTCATCAAAATGTTTCCATTAAATAAGTGCTTTAAAAATTTAAATTTTATAAATGCAATAACCAGCCAATATTATTGTGAGTTAAATGTCTGTAGGTTAGATACTATCCTTTTTAATTATAAAATTTTACATTTAAATAGCCAAATATTTTTTCTGTACTGGAAAATTGAAGAATGATGCAACTCCATTTCCAGTACCAAAATCCGAAACAACCAGAAAATGGAGCCCTATTAGCAATGATAAGACTGCCAGCCAAAAATGTCATCAAAGTAATGAAGAAACACTCAAACAGGCCACTTCAAAAGGAGAAAAACTCAGGATTGGAAAGGTAGTTATTTTTTTTGATAACCCATTTCGAATCCTTATTGATTTAAAGCATATTTGGTAGGTCAATGCAGTTGTTGGTCCTGTAGTCGATGTCTTATTTGATGATGAGTTACCCGATATATTAAATGCTATGGAAGTTCCGAATCGTCCTACTCGACTTATTTTAGAATGTGTCCAACACATTGGCGATCGGAAAGTACGTGCAATAGCAATGGATAGTACCGAAGGGCTTTATAGAGGGCAACCAGTGCATGATCTGGGTCATCCAATTTTAGTGCCGGTTGGTGAACACACACTTGGTCGAATAATAAATGTGATCGGTGAACCAATCGATGATCGTGGTCCAATAAAAGCGGAATGTTACTCGCCCATTCATTGGGAAGCACCGCTTTTTGTAGAAATGAGTACTCAACGGGAGATTCTGGTTACGGGAATTAAAGTTATTGATTTATTAGCGCCTTATGTTAAAGGTGGTAAAATTGGGTTATTTGGTGGTGCAGGAGTTGGAAAAACCGTACTCATAATGGAGTTGATTAATAATATAGCAAAGGCTCACGGAGGATATTCAGTTTTTGCCGGAGTTGGTGAACGGACACGCGAAGGAAATGATTTATATTATGAAATGATTGAAAGTGGTGTTATATCTTTAGAGAGCGACACATCAAAAGTGGCCCTGGTTTATGGGCAAATGAATGAGCCACCCGGTGCACGAGCTCGAGTTGGTCTTACAGGTTTAACCATAGCTGAATATTTTCGTGACCAAGATAAGCAAGACGTTCTATTATTTATCGATAACATATTTCGATTTACTCAGGCCGGTTCGGAAGTGTCCGCGCTTCTTGGTCGCATTCCATCGGCTGTTGGATATCAACCAACATTGGCGACCGATATGGGTACTTTACAAGAAAGAATCACAACTACAACGAAAGGTTCTATTACTTCAGTTCAGGCTGTTTATGTTCCTGCAGATGATTTAACTGATCCAGCACCTGCAACGACATTCGCTCATTTGGATGCTACAACCGTGTTATCTCGATCGATTGCCGAACTTGGTATTTATCCAGCTGTTGATCCCCTCGACTCTACATCACGGATAATGGACCCAATGGTAATCGGAAATGATCACTACTTATTGGCGCGTAAAGTTCAAAAAATATTGCAAGATTATAAATCGTTGCAAGATATAATTGCAATTTTAGGAATGGATGAATTGTCCGAAGATGATAAAGTAACGGTGTCACGGGCACGTAAAATTCAACGTTTTTTGTCTCAGCCATTTCAGGTTGCAGAAATTTTTACTGGCACGCCTGGTGTGCTAGTTTCGTTGGAAGATACTCTAAAAGGTTTCCAAGCCATTATTATGGGCGATATGGATGATTTCCCGGAAATAGCTTTCTATTTGGTTGGAAAAATTGAAATGGTCGCTGCAAAAGCGGAAGAAGTAATGAAATCATATTAAATTGAAATGTTATCAAATGTATGTAGTAATCTCAAATAAAATTTAATTATACTATCTGTGTGTTTTTGTTTGCTTTATTTTAGACCATTTAAAATAAAAGGTTCGCAACCCCGGTAAAATCATAACCTAACAAATCGATTGTTATCAATTGTCACTAAAAAAAATTTTCTCATCTCAAAAATAATTTTTGTGTTCTAATAATATGTTAAAACTACTACTATTTATAGTTTCGTTAACATTAACAACATCCGTAATATGATTTAAATATACATTACTGATATAAACTAATTATATAATTTTATTCAATTTAGAATTTTGTTGATTATGACTTGTGGTTTACGGTAGACATTTATCATGCCTTAAATCCAGCTGACCCAAATTTATTTACTGTACGAGGTAATATAACAGTGGAACAGGGTAATGCTCGGCTAACGCAACAACAGCTATCCAGCACTGAAAAGCAAGCATTAAGAACTTTAGCCAAAAATAATGAGTTGTATCGATTAAAATCCGTGTTACGAGACCAAAATGGTCGGACAACCGATTTTCTAACATCAACACGAGCCTGTGGTCTTCTTACATCACACCTACAGGATAATATTTGGTTAACAGTAGATCATGCAGGAACTGTAATAGCGGTGAGTCAAACACTTTCGGGAAGTTCTAATTTTGATTGTGATGATTTGACGGATACTGACTACGATGACGTTGAGGAGTTTAACACTGATGTTTTCTTTAAACATATGGAACTGGGACCAATGTAAGCCGATTTCTTAATATTTTTACAAATGTTTTTGTTAAATAATTTAAATTACAGACCAGATACAGCGAGTTTCATACAAAAAATAGAACGGGAACGAGAAGCTCGCGATAGAGGCGAAGTTAAAGACAATCGGGGATTCTTCGCTAAATACGTAAGCCCTACCTAATATAATTTATTGTTCTATGGAATTTTTAATTTATCTTTTGTTTTCGTAGTGGATGTACATAGTTCCAGTCGCTATTCTTTTATTAATTTCCGGCGCAACAAATCCGGATGTAGGTGGTGCTTCAGGTGGGCGCTAAATTCGTATAAATAAACCAAAGCTTGTCGTATTTCATTTTAAAGTAATATTTATTTAAAATAAAATATATTAAAACTCTAAGCTACGCTATATTCATTTGAACTTTCATTACAAGTGTATCGTTAATAACGAAATTATTATTTAGTAAATCATTGATGCTGACGTACTCCAAAAAGCCAAAACCCCGTGGACTAATCGGTTTTAACGGGCGGTGAAATGCGAGAATATCTGGTTTTGTGTTCATATAATCAAACCGTGATTTTCTATGATCTCTAAAATTGAATAATTATTTAAATTTATTTGCTCGATACCAAACCCATTCTAATACACTTACTGTACATTGACCAAACCAAATTTAATTTGGCCCTGTATCGGCCAATCTAAATGATAATCATTTGTTGACTGCATTAAATGCAAATGAAGCGATATATATTCTTTTTGGCGTTTAAGTACATTGAGTCGAGCACAAAATTTATATCCATTCGGTGAAGTATAAGCCTCCGTACTATAAAATATTTTATCAAACTTTCTCATTTGTGTCAGCTTTTCTTGGAATTCGGTTATTTTCCAAATAATTGTTCCACCACACAGTTTTGGATCAGTTTCGGGAACTATTTTTTGTGCCATCAACTGATGCGTTAAATTTTCGATTTTAGCATTTTGTTCCCTATTCATTTGTTCTAGCACAACAATTCGCTCAAAAAGACTTTTCATCAGATTATCGTTAGTTGCACTAGTCTCAGAATTTGTCGACGTGTTAGGATCGGTTTGTTTACTTGGCGGATCCCAGATTTGAGTACTCGATTCCAAAACTTTAATTGTACTATTATTTAATTTAACTACATCATTAATTAATTTTAAATGCAATACGTATTCTTTTTGTAAATGATCATCGATCGCTTCTTGATTTTTTCCAATAAATTGACATCCATTATTCTGGAAAATACACATAAAATTGTCATTCTTCTTGAATTGACACACTGCCAAGTGTTCATCCATTTCAATCGGTGATAAATTTACAATACATCCAAAATTTGAATATGGACACGATTTTCGAATTTGTAAAATTTCACGCCTTGTAAAATTATCGGGAAAAATATCGTCCTCAAAGGTAAGGCGCTTATTATCAATTGGGCATGTGGAATTAGGCTTCCTATCAAAGCAAAAACAACATATATTAACAAGGAATACATTAAACATACAGCAAAATATACTTTAACCATGATGTTATACAATTTTTACAAAATTTATGGCCACACGACGTTAGGACAGGCTCATTTAGCCAACCAATACAAATGGGACACTCAAACCGAGATTCAATCAAGTTAGCTTCGTCTGGAGATTCATCCTACAAATGAATATATTAAAATTTAAATTTATTTTAAATATATAGATTTACCTGTAGCACAGTATTTTCTTTTGCCGATTCAGATCTACTTATTAGCATCGCCATAATCATTAATTTTTATTTATTTATCTTCATTAGAAGTTCTTATTTGACATGTCATATTGAATACGATCTCTAATCTTTCTTTTTGTGTCCTTACTAAACCAATACCAAAGTATATTGCTATATCGATTATTGTTGTACAGGTGAGTGTTGTAATGGTTGATTCAGACGGACAAATGAAAGATTTATGGCGAAGGTTCGTCGTTTTAAATTATTGAAAGACATCAATTCAAAATCTTTTTTTCTTATTACTTTTATTGCTATTTGGAGATTATTTCTATTTAGTATTGTACCATGATTGAATATAGGTGGTAATACTGTACTTGTGTACTTGGTAAAGTTGGCCTTCAAGAGACGTTAAATCTACTGTCTATGATCAATAATTAAAAAAATAATAATATTTATAACACCTATGTCTATCAGCATCACGCAGAATTAGTTTCCTTTCGATAATGCAGAGAGGACCCTTCATATAAACGTTTCCTTGTTTGGGATTTGTTGCTCTTTTGCTATTTTTCTAAAATCGATTGCACTATCAAGGACTATGTCCTCGATTCTGGACAATGCATTGGCCACAATATTGTTCCTATTCGTTATGTCCAAATACTGCACTATACAATTTAAATGACGGCGTTGCCTTGAAGACGCTTTAGATCTCGATTCGGTGGTTACACGTAAACTATCGGTTTATGGTCTGTAAATAGTGTAAATAGGTGGCATTTCAGGATATGCTTGCAATGTTTGATTGCACTGTAGGCCTTTGAAAGTTCAAACCTCACCATCGCGATGCTGTACCACCGAATTAATAATCTCGAATTAATGCACTACTAGTTACGTCCGTTTATTCTACTTTTCCTTGCGGTTATTTTTTTGCTTCTCTTCAGGAACTCGTTTGGGTATACTTCATGATTCTGTGCGGCGTGTGGGATAAAGTTTCTGAAAAAGTTAATTATGCTTAAGAAGCTGCATAAGCCTGTTAACCGTATCTGGCCTTAAGCTTTTGTTTGAGATTTATGACCCAGGCATTTTACTTCTGGCTGCCCAAATACGCACTTGTTTACGTTTATGAGCAAGCCTATCTTGTATCTATTCAAATATAATTTTAAGATGAAGCAAATGTTCCTTCATGAACTTTGACGCGACTTGCAAACCGTCGATATAAATATGTAAATGGAAAGCATAAACTGAGATTTCGTACAAAAGTCACTTTCGTGAACTCAAACAGCCCGAACGGTGTACATATTGCAATTTTAGGTATGTCTTGCCATGAGTCGATAAAAGTAATCACCAAATACGGTCCAATATAAGGTGATTGCACTACTCTTCGTATACACAGCATTAGTCCTTAAGAAAACGTGCGGGCAAGAAAACAGATCGTTACTAAAATAAATATTTTGTCCGTAGCGTGGCAATAACGTATATAGAGTGACAGCCGGTACTGCGGACGGATTACATCGAAGTGTCGCTTGGTATCTGTTACAATAAGTCAGAGTGTAAACATTTGATCATTCGTATATAGTATCCAAAAAGATTCCCAGAACTCGAGTCTTACTGTAAGTCCAATTAAGATTGAAGGAATAATACTAGTCCAATCCGTTCGGTCGTAGCACATAATGACAGACTCATTGATATGATGTCATCGCTTAATCATACCATTGCATTTTGGATTGTAACTAGAGTTGTTCTCCTTCTCTCAAAACCGAGTAAGCTAGTTATTTGATTAAAAAATTGTAATTCGAATTGCATGCCGTGATCCTTGACAGTGAACTCTGGCGTGATGACTCTGGTTAATTACCAGAAACCGGTAAAGAGTCAATGATTCGGAGGTGAATTATCGAAAAGCGTTGTTTTCGGAAATTTTTCAAAATGAATAGCATATGCCCTAGATGTATGTGCAGCAATATTTATTGTATTGCAATAAATAAAAATTTTCAATTTGGAAACCGGGAATTTTTTAAATTTGGGAACAGCATTGCTGCTTAAAATTTCTTGAAGTTCTGCATCATTGGACATTGACAATGACAGCCAAATCAGTCGTGAATTGTCCAATGAAATATAAGTGTGTGAATTGACGAGGAAGTGATTTTTCCAGATCCCAATTAAAAGCAAAGACCAATGGTTTATGTTAGGTGTAGAGAGTGAACGTGCAACCTTGCTCCTGGTTCCATCATCAACTTTTATCAATCCCTGTTAAAGTGGGAGCATCATTGAAGGAATGTATATCAAGACCTTAACGGATCTATGACTATATGTCAACGGATTCTTTGTATTCGAATACTAACGCGCAGCTCGGTGTTCAAAGAATATCCACGCTGATGATTTAAGTAAGACACGTTAGGAACTATATGAAATCTCAAGAGGATTCGCGGCGTAGTCCAATGTCTATATATATGTATAGTCTTACAATTTTAGTACCGAAAGCGTTTACTGAAGTGCCGTTCGACCCTTGACTTTCGGACGAAGTGAGTTGGTAAGACCAAGACTTCTGCGCCTATATCTAACAAAAGGTGGATTTGTAAATTAATTTCGAAAATTAAAAGACGGCTGAATTTGGAAAACCCAGCTTTGACACCAAATAAATACATAGTAAATATGTTTAGTAAATTTCAGATTTTTTGTAATTTACGTGCCCCATAGATGTTATTGGAAAAGTAGCAAATGCTAGGAGCAACGAAATTTAAAGAAAAAATAGTCATAATAAATGTTACAAAATGTCACAATTGAAAGAAAAAATTAAGATTACTGTGTGAATTGTAAAATATATTCACATCAATTAGAATTACCCGATGTAGATATTTTAGTTTTACAGTACACCGCGATCTTTTTGTCGACTTGGCGCTGCTTTAATAAACTTTTATGTTCGGTTCTGTTCGGTCAATGAGAGATATTAAATTTTAAAATTAGCTCTCAAATTTAATTAGTTTCAATTTTTAGTTTTGTTTTATAGTTAAATTAGGATAAAAGTTCTAAAAAATATTTTAATGTACAATAAAAAGAGCTTAAAATATGATTTTTGGGTAGCAAAAAATTGTATCGAACAAAACGTTTTTTTAATGTGAAAGATGCGTAAGTCACACTGCACGCTGCCAACTGCAAATTACTTTTTAGAATAAACATAGACATAGCCAGGTTTACATTTAAAACCTTTGGCACCGAATCGATGATGATTATCACCAAAATTTAGAGTTAGAAGCATAAGAATTTTGTCTATAGACTTTCTAGGACCATGCTGAAGACTTATGCTGAGAATTTTCCGAAATTTCTATAATAGCGATTTTTTTAAATAAATTCTAATTTAAGAAGCACCGGGTTGCATAGACCCTACACTCCCTTATTGAATAAAATAGAATTAGCGTACTTGGAGTACTGGTTAAAGTATTTAGATAGCATTTTGCTCGAAGTTATGGCCGTGTCACCAGCATTAAGAATTGAACATGTAGACTTTCCTATTTATGAGGCATAATTCGGTTAACTTAATGAGGTAGTATTAAATGCCTATTGAGAAGAAGAGTGTTTAGAAAATTGTCGACACAAGTATTGATTAACTGTTAAAAAATAGACTCGTTCTGAGTGTATTTCTTCTTTTTTATAGTGAAAATCAATTTCTTTTGCTATTCGCTTAGAAGCTATAATATAGTTAGAAACTTTGGCTATTGAAGTAACGAAATTTTTATTTTTACCAGCAGGCTTTCAACTTTTTTTAAAAATTGCGAGAAAATGGTTGGTTTAATTTCGATAACATGATGGCATTTTCAGTAAACTTGATAGAAATTTAACATCTGGAAGATTCAAATAAAAAAGTAATTAGGATCGGACAAAGGTATATATATGGTCATACAAATTCGTTTTTTATAAAGAAGCCAAAAAAATTCGCATGCATAATATATTTTGCTAATTTTTTTCCCTTGTTCTGTATGCTAATTTCTGGTTTAACTTTAATGTGACACAGTAAACTATTTTTTGTGACGATTTAGTCAGATCAATCATTTTATATAACATTTTGAATCAGTTTTGTTAGTTATGAAATTTATAAAAATTCATCATAATTTCACTGCTGTTGTTTGGCATATTGGATTACATATAGAATAAAAAAAAATTTAATAAAGTCATCAGTCATATTTGTATATTACAACATAATATAATATAGATGTATACAACATTTGGTATTTTGAAATAAATATTTTACTCTAAATTGAATCATTACGGTCCTAATGACCCCTTTTTTTTACAAACTAATTGTAATTACCTGTATTATCCCTTATTTACAATTCAAATGTGTCATCACAACACAAACGGATGATGACCGATGACTTTCATATTTGAGTGTTATTGGCGGATATATTTATACATTTTGGATCACATAATGTTTAGATCAAGTATATACATATACAGAAAATTAAAAATGTTGTTGCACTCCACTCCACACAAGTCGAGTGATGACTGATGATTGATCATTTTATGCATTTCAATAATTAAATTTGAATATAAAATAAAAATTCTTAATTGCAAACTTGATTTTGATTTTACTCTGGAACTAATTTCGTTTTTGTTATCAATTTTGATTTGCTTCATATCAAAAATATACGAGAATGTGTACTGTAAGTTGATATTATAGTATTTTTAACGGTTTTATGTAAACATAATTAAATGGAACACAACACTTTTGGTGATCCATTTAATTTTTTTTTTCGTTTTAAGTTGAATTCTGACCTCTTCCCTATTTTAGTTTTTAATGTACGAGGATAATATTAAAACTTTATTGGAAATTATACAAAAAAATTTCGTTGCATAACATCTGCTTATATAGTTGAACATTTTATGTGTTTTGAAATATATCGATCGAAATTTGTTTGGTTTCAATCTGAATAATATACGAGTGAAATGTACATTGTTGGAAATTTATGTATTGCGGCGCAGACAAGTCACCCCCATATTTTTACCGCATTAGCAAAATATTTTTGGAAAAATGTGTAAATTAGGTGTCTTTTTTTTAAAATTATGGATGGTACGAGTACACGCACCTAATTTACATTATATATTTTTGAAGTGAGCTGAACTTGATTGATATACACAGATGTTGTCGCGTGTTTTAAATGAATATAATTATGGCAGATTTAAAAAAAAAATTGATTTAAACTAGACGGTATATTGTTAAACCATATGTGTGACTCCTTTTCTATTCTAAATTATAATGACTAATGTAATATTTAAGCGTGCCTTATTTATCAATTGTAAAGACAATAAAATTTAATACGCTGAACCGATCACGTTCTGTAACCACTAAAAGACGAGTCATCATTTGATAGGTACAGAGATCACTTTCGGTGACAAAGTTGATTTGAAGCAGACAACTAATTTGTTTCGTCTTGTATCTTAATTTGTATCGTTTCGATCCATTGGAGATTGTTGTTATTCGTTCTAAGACAGCAAAGGCCTATCCCAAATATCATTATTATTACTGACCACCCGAGTTATGTATGCATATAGCCTACTTTTCTATAGATTGAGATGAGTTTTTTCTGTTTAACGGTTATTTCGTTTAGTTTTCGTGATAAATAATTTTTTTAAATCTGTAATTCGTGTACATGGCCTGATGAGATGGGGGTTAATATTTTTGGAATTGTTTAGCTGTCTTTTTGTTTGAACATAGATTTTTTCACTTTCAAATGTTGTAGGGATTTTTCAATCGTAGTTTTTCAAGCACAAAAGAAAAGGACCCCGGTCCGAATACTTACAGAGAGTACCACGAATCAGCATCGATCATTTTCAACTGTTGTTGAACCTGATCAAAGAAATTTGGAGACACATTTTCATAGAACCCTAATCTTATATAAGTGCCGAATCCAAGCTGGCATTAACACATATATTTATCATATAGAATAAATGACTTCTCGTGTCTGTAAAATTATGCATAATAATTTATGAGATCTGGAAAAGCTCGTATACTTCCAAAATAATTGTAGGCTCCAATGAATTTAGCACCGCTTTAATTTTTTCGGTTATTTTTGATAAAGCGTCCTTGGTTACAGTATCCTAAATATTGCTAAATTTGCCAAACCTTGGCAATCGGCTAAGTGAACTTACTATAAGTCCTTTCGACCTATTCGTATTACATTCTTTATTCTCAAACGACTAGGTAGATCTTCATATTTGAGACTGGTTAACCAGACTTTCAAATCCTAATCAATTCGCATACAGAAAAATCAAATCCACAGATGAAGCACTCCATCTATTTGTCATCAAGGTGTAAGCGGCCTACCGCTCAAAAGAAATTGCTCTGTGAGTTTTTTGGATATTGAGGGAGCTTTTGCTAGGGCAATCAGGCGTAAGGGTATTGAAAATCCGACTAATCACTGAATTAGTTCCATGTTGGTTAGTCGGAAGATTACATCCAAACTAGGGAATGAGTCAGTCACGACTACGGTAGTAAAGGTGCCCGCAAAACGGTGTCATGTCATCGTTGCTGTGGTCACTCGTGAACGATGAGTTACTTGATGTTACATCTACTCGGTTATGACGCCAGTCTATAGTGAATCAATATATAGTCATGATGATCATATGGGTCATCTGGATTTTTGAATGAATTTTCAGACTTAGATATGTTCTTTAGAGTCCTGGACGTGATGCCCAAAGAACTCTGCTTTGGCAGGAATTCGTGGTAATAGTCCTTGATAGAACAGACTGGGATACTGGTGGACCTCCTAAGGAACCTAACAGCCTATAGTCTGGTTCACGGATGGATCAAAAATGTATAGTCGGAGTAAGAGATAGAAATTGCAGAGTACATACTATGTGAGTGTGTTGCGCTGTATACATTGAGGTTGTTTCATTTTGAAGAGAGGTATTTAATCCCAGAGAAATGTAAACTGGCCTCTGCAAGCAGCACTCTCGTATTTATTAGGAAGGTGGAACTTTTAGGTCGCTGTTCTGGCCGTTTGGCTTAAAACGCTGGCCTAAAAACGAGCGCTAATGAGTGCTCCACACAGCTTTTTTACGGGTTTCTCCGTCTAACTCGAAATGATTATAAGCAGTTTCCATATCTAATTTGTAAAGCTTAATTCCTTCTGGAATGGCACTATATACTTCATCTATATAAGGAGACTTTATAGTCTACACACTGTCTCACTTTACCATCCTGCTTTTGAACTGGAAGAAGTAGAGTTTTCCTACTCATTTGCAACCATCAGGGTTATCCCACTTATCTGTTTCAATCGCTCAAGTTCCTTTTCCACACTTTTTTGAACGCATGAGGAATTTGCCGTAGTTTAACAAACTTTTGTGTGACGTTTGGTCAACCCATTTTTATTGTATTTGTCTGTGTTTAAATTTGCCTATTTTACCATTAAAAAGAATCTTGAAATTTGATAACAAATATTCCAATGATGACTGGGAATCAATCTGATTAATTTGCGAAATTAAAAAAAAAATATTTTGATAAAATCGCGCTCGACAATTGGTATGTGGTTTCTGTATCGAATATTTAATTGTTTGTGTAAATGTATCGAGTGCTCTTATATTATGCCCTGAATATGCGCTCAATTTTATATTTATGACTCAACGGTTTCTGTGTCCCCAAACCTCTCTAAGTAAATTTTCAAGGGAATCAAAAACTTTCCCATTAACTATCAAATTTACAAAATAAGAACTTTGATTTCAGTTCCTTGCTGTCCTCACTGTCCACGGCCCGTCTACTCTGTTGCATATCGACGTCCTCCACCGGTGATAAGTGTCATACTTTCTGCAAGTCATGACCAATCGTTTTTCGTATACTTATCAATGAATGGTTGGCAACGAATAAACACATTTTAGTGACGAGATATACTTTTACACAAAAGTGTAAGATCTATTAAAAAATGCACCGATTTTCGAAAAAATAATTTTAGACGAGTGATAACAAGTTGAATGCAATTTTAATTACAAGACGGCGAAATAATATCGGTCGGAAAATGTTTGGGGACAGAGAAACCCCTTTCAAATGCTAGAATGGCATTTTTGTATACACTATCGTTTTACTGATATCAAACAATTTTTGATCGAATTATTTTTTATTATTTGAGTGAATCGATTTTTTTTATATTTATTATATATTTATTTTTATTGACAACCGCTATGCACAGAACTCAATTCAAATTGTTTTATTTATGTCAATAATGATTCAGCAATATGCTGAATAGTATACATATGGTGGATCGAGAATGCCATGCCTAGAAAATTAAAATTTGAATTGCAAGTCCGCCATATTTAACAGTCGCAGCTTAGTAACTTACGATATGTACGAGAATCTATACTCAATACAGTCGAACTTTAATCGAATTGAATAATGTTTTATAAACTTGGGTGTCTGGCTATATATTTTTTTTAATAAATGTGTGATTAACGGGATATTCCATTTTTAGTGTTGCTTTATTTAGATTATTACAATTATAGAAACAGTTATAATCGTTGCATCGTTGCAAAAGGTACATTTAGTTTATCTGGGATCGATATCAATGAGACGTTAAATAATTTTTTTTTTAATAAAGGTACATTTTGTGTAATATTATATAATTATTCTGTGCCATTATTAAACGGAGTTAACTGTTTGGTTTTGATATTTGAATATAGGAATTTAGGCGAAAATGGCACCTACATCGAAACAGACTAAAAGGTCTCGAAAAGTCTTGTCTTTAAAAGAAAAAAATGATATAATAAAATCTTTAGAAAGTGGGATAGCAGTGGAAAGTCTAAAATCTAAATATGGGGTAGGAATATCGACAATTTATAATGTTCGTATAAACAAAGATCAAATTATCAAATTCTATGCCAAAGCTGATTCCATAGTTAAAATGAAAAACCGAAAAACCATTCGAAGTTTTAAGAATCAATTCGGAGAAGCATTATATATTTCGTTCCGCCAGAACCAATGATTATAGAGAAAGCTAAATTTTTTCACGATCGTTTGAAAATTAAAAAAGAATGCGTTTATTCTCGTGGATGGCTGAACAAATATAAAAATAGATACGGCATTCGATGACACCAGGAGATTAACAATCTTCAGATAAAGTGTCGGCCACTTTAAATGTAGATGAAGTGGTTGAAATAATCAAGAAAGAAAGTCTTACTCCAGAAGTGATTTACAATGCTGATGAAATCGGAGTATTTTGGCGAAGCATATCACCGTCTGGATCGAATGATTCCAAAGACCGTTTAACAGTTCTTGTTTCGCTCCAACGCTCCGGGTACGAACAAATGTAAACTGTTTGTCATCGGCAAGTATGCTATGCCATGCACTTTGAAGGGCAAACCTTCCCGTAATTTACACAGCAAACAAGCGTACCTGGTTGACATAAGAATTAATGACCTAATGATTTAAGAATCATTTTATAAAGGAAGCCAAGGAACACATGGAAAAAATTGGTTTGCTCTCTGATCGCAAAATTATATTGTTGCTAGATAATAGTCCAGCACATCCACCAGCCAAAAACCTAGAAATCGATAATATAATTGTGAATTATCTTCCACCAAATTATACTTCTTTAATTCAACCGAAGGATCAAGGGGTAATCAGAAGTTTAAAATGCCATTACAGGAATAACCAACTTAAAATTTTATTAACGCGAGACTCGAATAGAGATATTACGGATATGATAAAGGCATTCACTATTAAATATTTTATATGCAGCATAAGTAACGCCTGGGTAGAGCTACAACCAAGCGTTTTAAAAAATTGCTGGAAAAACAATTGGCCAGAATTGTTAATGGAAAATGATGATGTCGATACCATTGACACTGACGGGAACAACGAGAACTACCTAGAGCAAATTGTTCATACTGCGGATGTATTCGATAATTTTAATTTGCAGAATATAGAAGCTTAGGAGCACGAAGATAATAATGCATCAACTTTTAATTTATTAAACGACAAAGAGATTATAGCAAATTGACTAACCCAGAATAATTGTCTGAATTTTTATTTTATTCACCTAGGCTTTATTATTATTTTTATTAATCTACACGTATGTTTTCACCTAGGTACAATGTGTTAGTTTATATGTACTTTAATAAGTTGATTATTAATAAATACTTCGAATCGAATATTCAAAAATTCGATTAACCAGAACTCGAGAATCCCTGGTGACTCCGGATAAATGAAGTTCTAATGTAGTTAGCTTTAGAGTAATTTATTTTGCGTCCAATGGGAGCTGAATACCATACAAGTGGATTTAGTATTTCTTTATTTTTTAGTATATAAGGTATTCCCAGTCCCGCATATCTATAGTTACAATACTTGTTTAGCGTTGTATTTGGTGAAATATCCTCAATTTTACAGAATACAATATTTGGTCAAATAATTCATATGTAAAAATAAAACTCATCAAACTATATTAAACAGTCGCCTGTCATTTGTTTTAAAATCACATCATTATCACAATATATTGTCAATCAACAATTTGTTTACATCTTTCTAAACATAATCGATATGCCGAATCCAGCTGCAAATCTTTATTCGAAATATAAATTTTTTCCCCTACTGTATAATTTTGTGTGGGAGAATAATAATAATATGATCCGTTTCAAATTGAATTCGATCAAAACCAACTATAATTTTTTATGTTTATATACAATTTAATCAATGGGAAAATCAATAATTAACCGTCAAAATACCAAAAACAATACACGCCACGACCCCACATTCAATATTGATCGAAAAATTCGGAAATAGATCGAAACCAAATTTTTTAAACGGTTTTTTTTCCTAAATCGATATCATTATCACCCCTTTTTAGTAGCTTGTTATTTTTACTTTAATTTGAACCAGATGAAAATGTTGTTAGGTACATGTACATAAAAATGACAGGAAAACGGATGATACAAAAATGTTATTTTTGGATTTTTACCAAAATTTTCGAGGAAGACGAGAGAGGACATAGAAATGTGAGAACTATAACAATTACTATATATGTACATGTCAGTTTTATAGTACCGATAATTATTTTATGGTGTAGAAGTTATTATTGAAGATTACCCCTTCGTGGATCGTGTTGTATGCTACTCGTTTATTTATTTTGATAAAAAACAAAAATCTGTCAAAATCATATAAATTTTCAATTTCAATTAATAGTTTTTTTATCAATAAAATTTGATTAATAAAAATAAAAATAAAAATAAAATGATGGTACTGTAAAAGAAACAATTTAATTTAATCTGAAAGGGGTTCAATATGTTGGTATCTCAAATTAAATTTATTGGTATATGGCGTAGTTTAGTTCTTTCTGAGTCTCACCAAAATATGAAAAGTTTTAGTTGAAATCGTGTAAAAGTTACATCATTTACAATTAAATGTCGAGTTCCTTCGTGCCAAAAAATTGATGTGTATTTTTTCACCATCAGGTTTTTACGTTTTTTGAGGGCAACACAGAAAAAATTTGCATTATTAAAATTATACCCATCGCAAAATCCATAGGTTATTGCACCGGCCCTGATAATTTTATCCTCATAACTTCCGCATTCGTTGTTTATCCTCGCTCCATACTCTCCCCTAATTTTTCTCTCCAACCCTGATTTCAAGTTGATAGGATACTTACTTTGAAAGTATTTTGATACGATTTCGACACTAACCTCAAAGGTGGTGGCATATTGATAGCTGTAAAGAAAAATGTTCTTAGGGAATTGATCGCTTGCCATCGTTGCCTAATATATTCATCGTACGCATAATGGTCAGTATCCGTGTTTATCGTCGTACTATATGTTCTGCATCACCACGTCTGAAAGATCTTGTAAAATATCTCAGTAAATTGACCCTTTACTTTGCTGTTGATATGTTCTGCACGGATCTAACATCGATTATTACAACATGACCATGGAATTCGTCAACTCCGATATAATGCCACTAGTATATATGACACCGATCATTTAATGATCATCGGCGATTTTTATCTTCCTGGTGTACTTTGGTTCGACGTTGATGGTATTTTTTGCCTTCCACGACTGATGAAAGAGCAATGACATGTTCGATTACTGTGCAACCATTTGCTACACAATATGTCAACCGAATGTGTGTATCTTAGGCCACCAAATTAACGCCCCGTAGGTTACAATTCACCTTACTATCATGATGTACATTCAGTACATTCAGTTTGAGATGAGGCCCCAAGTCCTGCCGAACATACACCGACAGGCCAACGTGGCTCTGACCACGCGTTCGCTAGGTGAGTTAATATATGAAAGTTCCAATTCAGTTTCTTATCTAGGACAACACAGAGATATTTAACTTCATTGGAGTATCCGATACTGATATCATTTAGACTAACTGAACCAAGGTTCAATTTACGACTTTTGGTAAAGGGCAACAGGACCAAAGGCACCTTTTTAGTGCACCAATTCGAAATAACAAACAAGGCTTGTTACATGCTGGCAGACATCGTACATTAATGCTCGCCAGAGATTATGATAACCAGATCATCCGCATAACCAATGACGACATAACCGAATAGATGTAGCTCATCAAGTAATAATTCGTCGATCACGAGTGACCATAGCAAAGGTGGCATGACACCGTCTTGCAGACACCCCTTCCAGTGTTGTCAAAAACTCCCTCAATGTCCAAATAAACCGCACAGAGCAATTTCTTTCGAGCGGTAGGCCGTTTCAACCTTGTTGACAAGTAGATGCAGCGGCCCCTCTGTTGATTTGCCTTTTCTGTAGGCGAGTTGATTAGGATTCAGAGGTCTGGTTACAGTTAACCTGTCTCTGATATATGAAGATCTACCAGTCGTTCCATAATTTTGAGAATAAATTATGTAAGACTGATAGGTTGAAATAAGTTTAGGGAGTACACTTGGCCGATTGCCAAGCTTTGGGATAAAATCCATATTGACTTGGTTCCAAGCCTGTGGTATGTGACCTAAATTAAAGCTCGTTTTAAATAAGGCTACATATAGAGCAGGGGTAATCAAGTCTAATCCCCTTTGGAGAAGAGCTGCGAAGATTCCATCGCCACCCAGAGTCTTGAACGGATGAAAGGAGTAAATGGCTTACCGGATAAACTATTAATTCAATCCACATTTGCACCCATATATGTACCAAATATGGGGTTACAGCGCAGCCCAGAAAGTACTCCTGAAACAGACCTATGATGTATAACTACAAGCCTAATCTCGTTGGACTGATCCTTAGCTAGAATTTTATGAAGTCGAGCAGTTGTAGGTATATCTTCGATTTTACCAGAGTTTTTCCTTCACGTAAGTCGTTTGGAACGTAAGTCGTTTTAAGGGCTTGCAAAGTTCCATGGTGGAATGAACTTGCTGATCTTAGTTCATTCCACCATGGAACTTTGTGATTAACCACAACATTACGCGCCACACAGTCGCTTCCGTAAGAAGATAGGAGAACATCATTAAGCAAGCAAGCTTCAGTTTCTAGATCACTAATTGAACTCTGAGATGTTGGAAGCATGTCTGCTTTGATAAACAAAATATTCCTGTAGGTCTTTTAGTTTGTAAAACAAGAGATGCGATGATCTGCCGCCTGTATGATCACTCCCGGTATATCGAAACTGACGTACATGTGGTCCGATAAAGAAGTTTCATTTAATTCGACAGAGTGAGGACCTTTTGCCGAATCGTTTTAATGAAAGTGGGGTTAGACCCTTTATTTAAAATGTCTATGTGACTACTCGTAATATAATTTAAAAGGGACTCACTTCTGCCATTTGTGTTGCTACTACCCCAAATGATACGATGTGCTATTTAAACGCAGTCTGCGATGAACTGTTTAGTATTTAAGTTGCAATAATCCTCCATATACTGTACAACTATACAGGTGGATCACTTACCGAGTCTCCTGCACTTCCCTGCTAGTCGGTACTTCCAGGATTACTACAACTAAATCCTTATTGATGAACTCTGGAATTGGAAGAACGTTAATATTAGATGAAACAAATATTGCTGTACTTGATAATAGGGGTAAGGTGCTCTCCGCTCTTGGAGGCATGCGAGCCGACTGCTTCGCGAGATTTGGCGTGTTTGTGCCACGTTTCGCAGTACAGTATCATCTCGACCGCCCCTATAGGCTTAATTACCGAGGTAGGTGCCGTTGACTAGGAGTGACTTCCATGAACAGCCATTTGTGTGGTCAACCTAGCTAATTTCTCAAAAATTAGTACGAGTTACAGAGAGATCCATTGATCGTTCTCCAGGCGAAGGGGTAGTAGAAACAGAATGCTTTACAGCGCTGCTGTTTTCAGATGCCCTCTTGTTGTCTTTGTACCTCCTTCTGAGGCTGGCAAAATACCCCTCTTACTAGAGCTGGCTCCAGTGGCTTGGTTGGTGGGGGGATGGCTCTTGAGATCGAGCCTGATCTGATTTGACTGAAGCGATATGCACCGTTCCCCTTGGATTCGCGCAGTGTTTTCATGGAAGTATAGCCATAACCAAATGAACGAGTGCGCCAGTAGTCGTTCGTGGCAGTATCTTCTAAGAATAGGCCGCGAGACCATTGTCCGGTCTTGCGAGATCATTTTACGGCCATGGTAGCAAGATTTTTTTATGTTTGGCTGAGGAAAATCATCCTATTCCCCCAAAGTTATGTTCAGACCACATTTTGACTTTAGCTTATCGAAATTGTTCCTCATCCATTCCGATGTGGAATAATCGGAACATACAAAGAAAATCCATCCTGTCCTTCGGAAAGAACCAAGGAATTGTGGCTTACGAGTTGGACCTTGTATCTCAATATTAAGGTCAATGATACCCTTTTTATGTTTGTCATTTGCTCCATACTTAGAGGGTTGTCATTGAGCTCATTAGAAAAGATACCTAGCCTAACACTGCCTGATACTTGGCTGAGGCCTTGGCCGGAGAAGGTCCACTTTTAGTTTTTATAGCAGGTGGTTTAGTGGCTTCCAAAGCAACCTAAAAAGACCTCTCGCGCTTACCACAAGATCTAGAAACTCATCTCTAGTTTTGCAACCGAGAGCCCCTTTTTAAAACGCCTTCTTTCAAATGAGGTGAGCTTAACCCATTCACTTGAGTTGAGGGATACGTTCCCAATACCAACACCAATGGTTGAGGAGCCCGATGTCTGAGAGATGACAATGTTGTTGTCATCACAAATGGCGTTGTTAGAAAATTGGACTGTTCTTGTTCTTCCCTTGTCCTGACACCAAGATAATCTATATGGGTTGATGGCCCTGAGGAATCTACCACCATATCATATCCTGTATGACCCAGCTTAACAGCGTACAAAGTTATGATGCTTTTAAAGAGGGATTACTCTCTATATTTATATAAATGAGTGGAGAGGTCTTATGAGAATCGTATGTGCCTAGAAAGGTTTAATTCCAAAGACTAACCCTAAACAACCTGGAGAAATGGTTAGTCATTGTTTTTGATTTTCTCAAAGTCTCCTATGCTTGCTTTTTTAAAGTGTAAGAGCGTAAAGTGTAACAAATACGATGAAGTCGGTCCAAAATGACCAAAAATGTCTGTCTAGTTTCCGAGTTTTGACAACATTTTTATATATTCGAAATTCGGCAAGTCAACGTTATTCAGATAATGCTGTTACGTGCCAATACTGCCACACCATAATTAAGGTATAAATTAAGGTAAATTTTTGTCAATAACAAAATAAAAAGCCTCTTTAGCTCAGTGGCAGAGCACTGGTCTTGTAAACCAGGGGTCGTGAGTTCAATCCTCACAGGAGGCAGAATTTTTAATTTTGTTAATATTTAAATCAAATTAACTGTAATATTTGGTGATAGGCAACGAAAGGAATGGTGAGCCATAGGCGGAATATAATAATTATCCAGGAGCAAATTACATTCTAGATTAATTACACCTACCAACCTTCGTTTTATTTCCATATAAAATCCCACGTTAAAATATTCTTCCTTTTGATAAAACGGTTTACAAAAACAATTTCCTTATCACTCCTTGATATCTACATTATGATAAACCAACATTATTATATATAGTGTTTCGTCTGCATTTTCTTGTAATACTTAAGAAATTCATTTCAAAGACAATTAAGTCATGTCATATTTTAATTTTGAATGCGAACAGATACGGTGGTTGCGTCCGGTGAGAAAATTTAAATAATTCATGGAAAATATATTTTTGCTGGTTTAAAGGTTATGTCGTTGAGTTTTGGTTCCTTGATTTTTGTGTGATTTGTTTAATTAATTAAATTTTTTTCCTTCTGTAATTTTTTTAACCGTTTCCCATAAAATGTAACCGTTTTTTTTTTTTGTATTTGTATATAGATAAAATTCGTTTATTTATTGATTAATCATTAAATATAATAAGGACACTATATGGTTTTTAGAGGGGTTAATTTAAATAGTTCTCGTCACGGTATATATTGGAAATGTGCACAAGTGTACAAAATTTTTTTTTAATGTAAAAGTTAATTTAACACTTTATTGAGTTTAGTAATTTTTTTTTATTGTATTGTTGTTTAGGAAGGTGACTCACTTGACCATAAAATGTATGAGAATTCTTAAGGATATAACGAATTTTTTTTATGTATTTCGTGTGAAAATTTTTATGTGCGGGTATTGAAGTTTTTAAAGATACCTGTACATTATACGTTTAGGGAATTATGTAACGAACTTTTTATCATTAGCAAATATTTACATTTCTAAATTTTTTTTAATATATTTATGATAAATAATATATTTTAAAATATTTATATTAATAAAAAAAATTGACCAAATAAAAAGATCGCCCAACGTGGGGCTCGAACCCACGACCCTGAGATTAAGAGTCTCATGCTCTACCGACTGAGCTAGCCAGGCTTATTATTTCTGTATATAAATCTTTATTAAAAATGATGTAACATAAATTAACAACATTATAACATGTAAGATATAAATAGAATAGTATTTAGTGTGTCTAATTTCGGTTATTACGCAAACAAATATACAATTAAAATAAACACACGGTATGTGATCGATATACAAAGATTTGAAGCAAACATAATTAAATTTTCGTTATATGTGGGGGATGTAGCTCAGATGGTAGAGCGCTCGCTTAGCATGTGAGAGGTACGGGGATCGATGCCCCGCATCTCCAACTTTTTATATCAATTTTGCTAACTAAATGCCACCTTTTTGTAATAGTGTTTATGTTATAAATTAGAAGAAAGATGTTTTTTGACATAATGTCTGCTACAGTAGTAAATTTATATATTATGGGAGTTGAACTATTATAGTCTTAACATATTTTATTAGCCATATTATCTGAAGGATTAATTGTTGAATGCCAGTCCATTCAGTTTGCCTAACGATTAGGTTCGAAAATATGGTGATTTTCTGTAGTTTTTTGGGTTGTTAATACGGATTGTACCATCAATATTGTGGCTTTGCCAAAGAAGCTGGCTCACTGCCAACAATAATTTAATATTTCTGTCTCAAGACTATTTTAAGTTCTGTGCTACTATATGTCATCCGACTTTATGAGAATTTTTTGATAACCTCTGTGTGATTTTATGGTTTTTGTCTATAATTATAGGTTGTTTGGTAACGCTTGCAAAGCTCTAGATACCTCATAATTCTTAGTAGGTTTTTTAGTTGTTATCACAGATGTTCGATCTATCGACAAACCGCACATTGTTAATTCTCCTATATATTTTTTTTGATAAATTTGTGAAAGACTCGTAGAAGGTTACAAAACGGATATCCTAAAACTTCGCTTAAATAAGAAACATTGAAGAACTATCATCATATTACTCTCCAGACTCTTAGCTCAATGATAATTAAGGATAAGTCCTTGACTAAGTTAGCAAACAATAAAAATACTACGATTATAGAAGCCAATTCGCCCGTTGGATAATAGAGCAGGTTTGCAGGGCACATGAATTTCAAACTTTGCAAGTAGTTCAAGGAAGTCAATAGAACAATTCAGCAAATCAGCGATGAATGTTGAAGCAGTACATCTACGTCTTACAAGTAATGAATTCAAATCGGCAATTCTACAACGTTCGCCGTAGAATGGCAAATATTTTTTAATACATTGGAAGTTTCGGATCAAATGGCCAATTCAATTTATGAAGGTAGTAAATAATACATTTCTTCTGAATCCGTTCAATTCTATCAATATGAATATTGTAAACAGGAACCCAAATAACCGACGCATATTCCAAATTAGACCGAACAATACAACAATACAAAGTTTTAATTGATTGTGGATTATGAAAATCCTTTGTGATACGACGAATGAAGCCAAGTAGAGAACTAGACTTAGCCACGATCAAATCAATATGGTCACGGAAATTCAATTGATGATCCAAGACAACGCCCAAACCTATGAATGTTACAACCCTTTCAAGCTGGTGATTACCTCATAATCTTGTATTTTTCCAAATTTAAATTCAAGCTATTCTCAATTGACCATTTCTACAGTAAACCTAGATCACTCTGCATTTCAATACATTGTTCGCTACGTATACAGCTTTTGATGTTTTCAAGTCGGCTGCATATAATTCACAGTCACAGTACTGGAACAGAGAAGCAATTTCATTAATGAATATATAAAACAACACAGGACCTAGGTAAGATCCCTGAGGGTCTCCAGAATGAACTTCAATCATCTTAGATGTAAACCCGTTAATTTTAACTACCTGCTTCCGATCGGAAGCACATAAGGTATGTGCCTTCTTCTTTTTGTTTCTCAAATTGACTAAATTGTTGTCTAACCATGGAGGATGGTTATTCCTACGCTTATAGCATTTAGGTACATGTTTGTCAAAAGCCTCATGTAAAACCACATAAAACGAGTCAACTAGCGCATTAACAATATTAGCCTTCTTAAAATTATAATTTACCTTTGGTTGAGTATTGTTGATGAATTTACAAAACAGCTCTTGGCAGTCAAAGTTGATTTTCAATCCACTGTGGTGCAATCTATCGGGAACAAAAGGTTCTAACGACTTATAGTCACTAATCCACAATTAAGATCATTTAGTAAAATTAGATACAGAATTCTACCATTCAGGTTAGCGACTTTGCAAATTTGATATAATTTACAAGACAACATGGTATCAATAAAAATTTGTTCCACATCACTCGTAACATTGGATGGAAAAACAGAAGTAGCATCTTCATCCTCAGTGCACCAACATAAACCCTGAACACTGAAATCACCCAAACACATATGATAATTGATGTCATGTATGCTATAAACCTCAGCAGAGCTTAGCGTATGCAGCATATAAGTATAATGATTTTCCATTCCAAGATAATTTCACAGCAACATATTCCACAGTATTATTGGGACATACTACATCACAACTTATAATTGAATTAAGTACAGCTACAAGAACTCCACCTATACAGATTTATCACTAGTTTGGCTGGATCGGTCACATCTATACGTTACATAATTATCATTAAACATATATCGGGTAATAACACGATGATAGAAATAATGAAAAATGCATAGATTTTGTGCGCATACCACCAACATTTTGATAATAGATTAAAAAAGTGTTTGAATTTGAATTAAATGTAGACCTTATACCGTTATGGCCGAACGAGGTACTAAAAAATGATTCGATGATTGCCGACGATAATTTATAAACCCTTTGATTAATACAGCATGAGGCCTCGACGATGAGTCCAACAGCAGCTTGAATTTATTATCAGGAACTCCAATTTTGAACGATATATAATCGCGATCATCATAACGTCGCATCCGAACCTAAATAGATTTATCAATCTCAAATTTAGTTTTAATATAGAGAAACATATCATCATCAACGACATCCTTGCATAGATGTGAAACAAAAATCCACTGCCAATAATAATTTTGATAGAATTATTATTATTGTTGTTGTTGATGAACCCCTAGATCTCGTTGTTCTTGTAGACGGTTCTATATTATCATTTTGCAAATTTTTTGATTGTATTGATGTTTAGAGTCAATGAGCTTACGTTCAGGAGTAGATGGTTTCGAACCAACAATAGCCGTAACGGCTTTCCATTTTCTTAAATGAAATTTACCTTTTTGTAAAATGGAATCAACATCGAACTGTCTATATAATCATATTTATATAAAAATTATGCAGAATACTGTGACGTGCGGTAAGTGCTTGACTTGCATCCCTGATTATATTCTGCTCTTGTCAGTTGCAAACTTCCTTAGTGTTCGAATAACGAGGTGTTACCGTAAGTAATTGTCTTTAATTGATATATTTCGAGGTGGAGCTCCATTTGCGATTTCCATCACAGTATTTGCTACCATCGTCGATGACGTAAATTAATATCTACCTAGTGGAAGATTTACTCTACATCCTTCACCTTCGAAAACAAAATATGGTATTCACAAGGATGTCCTGGAGTTGAGTGGAACAACTAATTGCAAATCGTTCAGTGGTATACCGTTACATTTTGACCAAAACATTGATATGGCCACCTCTTGCTTGTGGTTTAGTGCAATGATTCAGTGATAAAACTTACCTACCACAAAATATTATGCAAAACTGCGTTTGCGGTAGCAAGCAAAATGACACTGAAAGATTTGGCTAAAAAGCCAGGAATGGTGCTTATGATGATTGTGGCTAAACATTAGCTGTATTTGTATGACAAAGGGCACATCTACCGGTTAAACATTCCGCATGAGTATGGGATTTAAACCCCTCGTTGAAGTGGACGTCGTCCGATGGTTTGGTTTACATCTGCTTATTGACTTCTTGTGGCCTTGGGCAATTCTTTCAATAGAATAGGATAAATTATCGCGTCATACTTATCGCAATATACTACGAGTGCTGTCGATTGCGTCATGCAATGCTCGTTGCTGGTCGACTGCATAATCGGGCAGATTGAGCAGACGATTCACGTGTGTCTCAATTAAGTGGAATGGATTGTCATAACGTCACGTCTGTTTGGTCCTCACTTACCCGTACCGCTCAGAGCAAATATCTGCGACCATAGAGACATATTGTTTGTATATTGTTGAAGCTTGCTTAATTTCTAAGTTGGTTCCAATAAAACCCCATTATGCATAAGCAACATTTGCATAATGGCAAATTCTAAAATCAATAAAGCCAATAAGGTATTCTGCTTTGGGGATATCTTTCTAAAACAAAGTCTTTTCAGAAATGGTAATCGCCATAAGGACATACAAATGGAATGCGTCAGCGAATTTCTGGTAACTGTTACAGTGACACACTTAAGCACATTAAGCAACAGCTGATTCACAAAAACCCATTTATACGCAGAATATTAAGCAGAGTGCAATAGTTTGGGTATCCCTAATTGCTTGAATCGTTCTAATTGTTTAAAACGCCCACGTACGGTTAGAGACTTAATTTAATACTCTTTGAAATGTCGTTAATATAGACAATGAACAATAAAGGCCTCAGTATTGACTCCTGTGAAAAACCCACATATCACTTTGAATGCAGCAGAGATAGCTCCGTTACATTTGGCGAACTGAGTTCTTTATTAACCAGATAGATTTAAACCAAATAATCGAAAACGGCGGTAAATTGTAAGATTGAAATTTGTGTAATAAAATAAAGGGTGACATGACAAAATTCTGTCAAATTGGTCAAGTAAATAATTATTAAAAGCGTTAACAATTTCTAGTGAGCCGCAAAAGGAGACATTATTGTAGGACATAATTGTTGGAAAGTACTGAGATGTCCTTTTTTATTAATGAATGCAAAAAATTCTTTGGGTAAACAGAAATTTAACTTTTAATCTGTAAAATATACATTTTATAAAGGGACTCATTTGAACTCTTTGCATAACGCACTATATTTATCACTGTCGTAACTATCTCCTAAGTGTTTAAATTTCTTGAAATATCTAGATTTCAAGCTTCGATTGTTTCAGCCGTTCAAAACCACTCTGAACAGTATTATAGAACTCCGTGACCACCAACGAAACACTCAGGCCTTGTAATCAAATTGTCCAATTAACATTATCAAGAAAATTGCTTAACGCATACTTAAAATCGTCCTTACCAAAATTAACAATCTGCAAAATAAAATTTAATTAAAATTAACATGTGGTAAATTACAAGCATGCCCCACTAAATTGGGGCCAAACTCTACATCAGTGAAGTCAATCGAAGACAAAATCAGGTCCAAAATACGGCCAAAGTCGTTAAAATCTGCATTGGATGAACGCGTCTCAAAATTCGCAAAACTATCTAATAAATAGTAAGAAAGTTCATCCACAGTAGCTCCCAAAAACTCCGAAAAATCCGTTGTAACGATCAGCATAACGACCAAACTATAATAATCCAAAACGTGCAACATTTGACCTCAAATATAATTTACTCAACATTTTCAAAAAATTCAGCCAAATTTCTGTTGGAATAACAACGTCGTAATCATAACATAATATAGAGATGAGTAAATTGCCTAGGCTTTGTTAAGCGTACCGCTGTTATAATAATAGTAAATATGTAAACTATTGTTCGATGTATACTGTTGCTAGATCTATTAGTTGAGTTAGATGAAATGCTTTTGTTACATTTATTAGTTGCATTAGTGTCAGCAGATCTTTTAAAATGATTAAGTGTCGATCCTAATACAAAATTATGTATTTCAGGTTTTTTGGACGGTTAACAAACTTTCTTACCAAAACTCCTGATGGCCATAAGTCTGGTTGCAATGATTGTTTAAATAAATCCGGATCAACTCCAAATTTGAACGAAATGAAGTTTAGACGACTGACATATTGGACCTCTTCATGAACCTCATAGTTTTCAGAGAGACCCTGTAGTATACGGCATCCATAGACATCTGTGGTATTTGACAGAATTGTTTCGAAATATTCAGAATCACTTTCTGAAACCTATCATATATTCTGTCGACAAGAGCCAAAACAACGTGCGCAAAATGAAGTAGAATATCTTAGCCGACGTAGAATATTTATAATCTTTTTGACGAAAAAAGGTAAAAGGACTCGCGATTAAACTTCCAGTTATATTTAGGACAATAGAAGAAATGAAATCTACCCACCCAAGATTTTGGTTAGTGTCCACTGGTCCAGTTTAAATAATTTCGGACAGGGACAATACATTCCATCTCCAAATGAAACAATACGAATTTGGATTTTCCAAATGCTTTCCCCGCATATGATAAGTTCTGTTTATCACACGACCGGTTTTTAATAAACGTAGTGGCTTGATAACCACACAAAGCCCTCTTAAAGTTGTTATATTCCTCTTAATATCAAATCAATGGCTAAATATAATGACTTGTTTGATAAATAAAACAGAATCTATGTTACTTGAAGTTGAAGAAACACAAACAGTTATGATTTCAAGCTATCCTAGTAAAAAATATTAATTCAAGATTCAGTTTTGTATCAAATAAAATTTACAAACTACAATGTACGTATCACATAAATTAGATATAAAATATGATTAGTTACGAGTCATCCATTATATGAATCACACATTATGAATATTTTAAATGTCGATCCTTTCTTATTTAAATCCCTTCTTAGTTTGTCTTCTTCCTTATGTGTGCTTTACTTATTCATACTTAATTATGCTAGATGCATGAATACAACATTATCACCGCATATCAATTGTTTAAACAAATTTAAAAATAAAAACGCTAAATACAACAACAATCACATAAAAATTATAAATAAAATGTCTGATCTCAGATGTCGCATCGGTCTTCGCCAACATGCGATGATACTTGCAAAGCAATAACAAAACACACGTTGAACATAAAAGTAACACAAACTTTATGTATACAAAATCCCAACAAAAGTATTTTCATCTCTCCCCTAAACATAAATATATTTTTAGTTTTTATGATTGATCTTTTAAAAACTATGAAAATTAAACAATATAAAAAAACTATTTAAACCCCTCTACATATTTTTGTTGTACATCATCTCTTTAATTTTTTAAAATACGTTTTCCAATTCGAATACAGGATACAGCGTAAATTTTTATGTAAAAATCTACAATACAAACGAAGAAATGCGCATGTATGTAAAATTTTCGTCGAAAAAAAAAAATGGGCCGCCATTTTTAAAGTTGATGTTGAAAATCAAGTTTTTAAATTAGTCGATAGAAGGCTTTTATCAAGCGAAGTCAGAAATTTTAGTGCGTACGTACTGTTGCATCATCATACAATATATTAAAAAAAAAGTATAAACAAAGTATAATACATGGACGACATTTTGTTTTTGTGAAATTTTATCAAAAATAGAAAACAAAATAATTTCTAAATATTTTATAAAAACTACAAAAATTGTGTATTTTATATAAATTATAACGTGAATTATATATAGTGATATAAATTATTTATATATATTTCTATTGTGCACTAGTAAATAACGAAATTTGTATTGATTATCAACATAACCTCAATTATTGAGTTTTATGAAAAATTGTATTATAAGTTTTTAAAAATTTAATTATTTTATATAATAACATATGAACAGTGTTGAGTGCAGTTCAAGTTCAACATATATTGACATACTATACGAAATAATAAACAATTTTAATTAAAGTTTGTGTGAAGTGAAAAGATATTTGACGTCATAAGACCTTGTATTATTGCGTTTTTCGAAGATTGTTGTTTAACAAAAAAAAAATAAAAATAATAAAATACAATTCTCGTGAGAAGTTTACAATATAAAATAATTAGAATGAGTGCTCGAGTGGTTAATCGTATTGCATTCAGTGAATTTAAACATGTTCAATCACCGATTAAACTGAGACAGCCTAAAGGTCCATCTATGATATCTAAACAACGGATTAAACGTGATCTCTTTGGGCCATTCGATCGTGATAGTTCTAGAAGGTAAACTATTAACTCTTATTATAATGTTATTCTTTAAGTTTTATTAAGGTACATAATTTTATATATATTAAATAATATATTATTTTATTTTGTAGGCTAATTTTTCAAGAAATAATGAAACAGCAAAAACAGGCTGAGCAAAAATGGGGCTTTGATTTCATTCGGGGTGCTCCCATTGATTGTCACCATCAGTATATTTGGGAACGAGTTCCACCAACAATTGTCCCAGAAATGTATACACTAAGCCGGGCAGCACACGTTCGAGAAACGGCTAGCTGTGACGAAACCTCAGAGCGATTATTGGACGAACGGGCTGCTGCAATATTTAGACTACCACAAAATATCGAGACAGAAATTGTAATAAATAATAAAATTACACGAACTATTCAGCCTAAAATTACCGGTAGGTTATATTTAAATTTATTTAATAACAATCTGCGGGTTTGTTAACCAACAAAATTTATAATGATCATATCACCTTTAACCGAGATAATATAAATTTATTATGCGGGGTTTATTGAATATTGAATAAATTAAAAATTAAAATTCGTCCCTTAAATTATGTTAATTTGATCAAGCACGCGTTACCAAATTATGCAGTTTCGGGTACCATATGACACATTTATTATTGGGTATGGCACACGTTCTGCATAATAGTTGTAGATTTTTATCAATTTTGTGGTTTAAATTATAACGGACATATGGTTTATCTAATGTACTAATTTATTAAATTTTGTTACAGACTATTTGCAAGAACGTAAACGTCCATCTGTGAATTCGGTTAAGCGATTACAATCGGTAACGTCGCCGGCAAAAAAATTACGGCGTGCCCTGTCGATGAGTGATTCGCCTTCAATCGCCAAGCATACATAGGTATAATCCCAAGCTCGTTCGAATTTAGTTTTACATAGAATTTATTTTTAAATATGTATAACTTTTTTTTTTTTTATATTAAATATATTAGCTATCTTTATATTATATTAGACATTAGAATATATATTAAAAATAAATTGTTTTAATTTTTTATGCATTAAACATAGTTTTTGCATAAAAAATTAAAATGATGTTAAAATTTTTTTTTGTAAATATTTTATTTTACAAGTAAATGTACAATATAAATAAATTATAAATTATTTTCGTTAATTTAAAACTATTAATAATTGTTGTGCAATATAATTAAATATTATTTTAAATTAACAAAAATGATGAATAATTTATATCGTGAAATAATTTTATAACTATTAAGTTATGTTCGTCTTGCTTAAACCTCATAACAATTTACAACAATGTTATGAGATTTAATCGATTAAAACATAAATAAATAATATAAATTTTGTGTGGCTTGTTGAGACATGTTTTCATTTTTTTTTTTATATAAAAAATTAGATTTTAATGCATAAACATCCAGTGATAGGAGATAAATTATCATATAATTAAAACTATTTTGTAAGTAATGTAATATGTAATTGAAAATATGATATGTTGTATGAAATATATATGTATTGTATATATATATTATATATTATATTATATATAATATATATAAATTTATATTTGTATTATTAAGTTGAAAATAAATAACAAAATGAAATTTATAATTAATATTAAATATATGAACAATTAAAGTAAATAATAAGATAAAAATATATATATATATAGAATATAGGAATAAATAAAAGAAATATAAATATGATACAGTATTTTTATTTTTAGTTAATATTCCCCCTATATTAGGAATATATGTTACAAGTAACAGTATATTGTTTTGGTTAAATTAGTTAATTAAAAACTATTTTCTTGATTAAGTTTTATGACTGCAAGGTATACAACTTTGGTGAATTTCTCTTTTTTCCTTCTCTACGCTTTTCACTAAATTTCTTACATACATAAATATAAAAGCAAATACAGCTGAAATGAATTAATAAAATTGATAGTTTTTGTTGTTCTTATCATTCATGTTAAATCATGTTTTAAAAAGCATAAAAAAATTCTTGTACAATCATGTTTATTGTTGGGTCTCTCTCCGACTACTACAATGAAATCTCGTGCTCTTCTCGTGTTTGGAATAGAAGTTATACCAAAAACTTTCGATTTTATTATAGTTTGTAAGTTTTAGATTTCAATGCGTCAACATCTATGAAATATGAAAATGACGGGATCGTATAACCGGAGAGTGGTTCTTAAAGAAGTTAAATATGACTCAATCAATTAATTCTAAGTAGTCTTACTGATCCAAGTTTGAAGCAAACTCTAATTTACCTGATTCTAACTTAATACCCCCGATTATCACTCTAGCCAGTTCATCGATGCGCCGCATTATATTTAGATCTAGAGTTGTCGCTAAAGTCCTTGCAAACATTAATACCAACAAGTCAGCCGGTCCGGATTGTATTCTCTCAATTGCCTATAAATATTGCTGTAAATCCCTGTCTAAGCCAGTATCATGTCTGTTTCACCGGTCTATGTCTTCTGGCATTTTCCCTTCCATCTGGAAAACTGCTAACATACATCCTGTGTCAAAAAAGGGCAGTAAATCTCTCTAAAGTACTTGAGACCCTAATTAACTTCCAGCTGATGAAATATTTGGAAGCTAATCATCAGTATGGTTTTCGCGGAGGGCGTTCATCGGGTGATTTAATTAATGTTGTTACTGAACAATGGAACAGAAGCATTCATCAATCTGGTGAAGCTCAAGTCATTACACTCGATATCTCAAAAGCATTTGATCGCATGTGGCACAAGGGTTTGCTGTGTAAATTGAGGGCAGTTGGCCTTCACGATTCTTTAATTTTATGGATTGAGAATTTTCTTCTTTGTCACAAAATCCAAATGGTGGTGGATGGTGTGACTTCCGATCAACATCTTATAAATGCTGGTGTTCCTCAGAGATCGCCTTACGCGAGATCTCAATTCCATTAAAAATGGGGTAAAGCTAACAGAGTTGAATTTAATCCCAACAAATTTCAATCCTGTGTTTTTTCTGGCCGAACTGATGGTTATTCAGCGTCTTTTCTGACTGGTGAATCCGGCTTGGATACGTCTCACACATTTGAGATTCTCGGTTAAACTATATCAAAAAGAATATCTTGACCTGAACAAATAAACAAAGCAGGGATTGGTGCAACCAAATGTCTTGGATTTCTACGACGAAGTAAGTTTTACATTAATCCATCCGAAATATTTACAATATATAAGACCTACATAAGACCCAGGTTGGAGTATAATTCCCATATTTAAGCTGGAGCACCGAAAACTCATTTAACTGCACTCGATCGGGTCCAAAACCGAGCATCTCGAATGATTGAAGAAATTATTATCTGATCTTGATTCTCTTTTCCATAGGCGTAATTCGGGAGCCTTATGCGTGTTTTACAAGTACTTTGATGGTCATTGCTTATCGGAACTTTATGAATTTATGCCTGGTTTGTCAATGCGCGCGCGTAATTTAAGACGCCTCGTACACCGATACAATCTGGAAATTAAATTCAAATGTTATTCAAAGGCTCCGCAGCATCGTCAATTCGTCCGAATTCAATAAACTCTATCACAAGTTCATGTCTGAATAACTTGAACTGAACCACATGCAAGCGATCGAATGTAACATCACTAAACATTGCCCAGCAATGACAAAACGGACAAGCCCAAACAAATCGTAGGTGATATCAAAGAGTCAAGTCTGACAGTAAAACTACTAGATATCCTATGGAATCCGGTGTCCGATGAGTTGATGTTATATTCAGCTCTGCACAGTGAGAGGGTGCTTACCAAGAGAACAATATTGTCGATGGTTTGATCCACTTGGCTGCTTAGCTCCCTTCGTCGATTTAGCAAACGTGATAAAAATAACAGCGGTGACGTTGGTATCATTCGCGTCAAAGAAGAATAGAAAACAGTGTAGTCCCATTTCCAACCGAACATCCAATTATTATTCTTGCCAAATCACCAATCACAGCGCTAATTCTGGAAGTCATACACAGGACCAACAAACATGCAGGTGCTTCATTGTCTCTTGCAATTTCGAGATAACAAGTTTGGATACCTGGAGGAAAAGGGAAATATTTGCTTCCGAGAAACACTAAAATCCATTCGGCCAATTCAACAGTTTATCGGTATAATGGTAAGGTTAATTACTGCCCTCGCTTTGTACTTTAGCTAGCTGATCCAATTCACACATACCTAGCTTTGCTGCTGAAGAAACCAAAAACTGCAAAAACTGCATCGGAGCAGTCCTCCAACAACTGAACAATAGATGAAGAGAGTCTTTAGCATTTTTCTTCAACAAATTACAACCCACAGAAATAAAATATTCCGCATGTGATAGAGAATAGCTACCCATAAATTAAACACTTGCGATATTTTGTAGAAGGTCGACAACCTTCTCTAACGCAATTAATTTTACGGCAACCTCGTCATATAGATTTTATTTCGCATTTTTCAATGGGACACTAGTACACTAGTGGCAAAAATAACATTGTCGAAGGCTGTTTATCACGCATAAGCGAAAACGAAGCTGACGTCAACAAAAAAATACTACAACTTGAAACTGTTTCGAAACCACAGACGCCTACGGAGGTATTCCAGTATTTTTTTCTGGTTCCGCCCGTCTTACAAGTTCATCTTACACACTTGGGTCCCTTAAATGTTTTTCATTTCTAGATATAGATATTTATTTTGAAACTGGAAACTGGCTTTACCTTTCCAAAATATCCTATAGTTTATTTCGCTACTAGAAAGTTATTCAAGATATTGATCAATATTTTTGGTTTAACTTAATGACGTTAATCTCTGATGCTAGTCCCATCTTTCATGCCTAAAGCCTAGATCGAGTACGAGTGAAATCTTTACACGATTTTACCAAAGCGAAGTCAAAAACGAAAAATTTCTCTTGAGATTTCGTTTTGAGTACTCAAGATCGCGCGAGCGAAAAAACAAAATATAATCAATTGCATGGCATGCTCCAGAGATGGCGTGCATAAACGTTCTAATGCTAATTTCGTATGTGTATCAACTCGAGTTTTTTTTTGTGAATATTAATAATTGTTTAATTTAGTTAAGTGTATACAATATACAATATATTTTACAAAATATAGTACACAATATACTTTATATAAAATAAAATGGAAGACAAAGTATTGGGTGATATTTTACCATATAATTACTCCGAAGAATACCTCGAGGCTAGCGTCTGGGAAGATAATCAACCGACACAGAAAACTCATGATAAAAAAAAGCGAATCGAAAAATTTTTATTTTCCAATGCTTCCAACGATTTACCAGTCGAAAATATAGATGAATACTTGGAGTTATCCGATGTGATAGGTTGTTCAAGTCCATTAACATCGCAAGGTAAAAGAAGGTAAATATTTTCATAAATTTAAACTTATTTTAGAATAACTGTAATATAATCTTTACATATTTACAGGACATTTTCGGGAATTTCGCCCGAAGTGGTCTCAAGTGAGGAAAACAGCCTAATGTCAAATTATTTTAATGTTCGTATCTTCATATAAAAATAGTTAAATTATGTTATATTATTAAAAATGGAATAAATTATAAAATTCACACAAACTATCATAACAATTATAATAGCAAATATAACATCAGTAATAACAAACCCCAAAGGGTTAAAAATTCGACTAGCTTCCGATAGAACAGTTCTCTTTGTGCTATGCATAGAATCTGTTAGATTCAAGGTGAAAATACATTTATCACTTTGTATATTCCAACTTATACCTATAACCTTGGCGGCGATAGTAGCTTCTGGATCTCGATCTTGCAGTGGTTTTAGATGAACTTCTGGACTTTTCGTTGGAACGTTGCTTTTGATTTGGACTTCCATTTCTTGAGCTGGAAACCAGTCTCCGAGTCAACATAATGTCGTCATAATATCATCTACGTACATAACGTATAATGGCATTGGCTGCTAATACAGCCGATGATTAATGGTCTTCTGATGCTTGTTTGACCATGGTGGCCAAGAATGGCGAAGACGCTAAGCCATAGGTCACCATTTAAAATGACGCATTGATTTGGAAGGATTCATTCTCCAGACAATTTTTTGGTAAACGGTATCTTCTGTCGACATGACAATTGACAACTTGTCGATACATGTTTTTGACATTCGTGAAGAGAACGAATTTAATCTCTCGAAATCGTAAAATAAAATAAGCAGGACTGTACAAACGGGCAGACAGCCAAACCGTTGTTGAGGGTTACGCCTGAACTTGCTGATTAAGATGGTACTCGATAAGAAGATCGTGGTATATTTTTGAAAACTGCGAATCCCGTTCACAACGACGTTCTACTCTTCTTCGAATGAAATTTTTGTTCACGGAATGATATACTGTTCATTGCCGTTATCAAGCTCCCAGCATTTTTTAAAGCTTTTGTCTATATTAATTAGTGCGTCGGGCACATGGGCTCAGAAGTAGGCTGATTTGAACTGTTGTCATTCGATTTCCCGGAAATTATCCAACCAAAAATAGTATTCTCCAACACAGATTTGCCCACCTTGGAGTACAGTAAAAAGTGATCTGCTCCAATGAGGATATCATTGTGAAAGAGCGGATAAGCTAATTTAATCCCTTTCTGCTGAGTCAATCTGCTAGTGGGCTTTGCCACGATCTGGTTTGATGGTAACGATTGCTTTATCCTTTATGAATATCGACGTTTCTGAATAGAGCCGTGAGACTCCAGTGTAATATTACCACTGATGGTAATGTGGCTTTTAACTTCTGATTTGGAACCGTTGCATTTGAATGGTAGCTAGAGTGATTCAAGTGTCTGAATACGAGGAACTTTAATTAAGTGAAGAAAGTTCAGTTTGTTTAGATCAGACGCGGTTTGGACTTCTTATCTAAATTATTCAAGCGATCCCAACGCCTTGAATCCACGTATTATCTCATTCGACGTGACCATCAGCCTAATTGCTTAATGCACCAATATAATTAGTCTCCATGACATCATAATATAAATACACATAGTACTACCATGGTATGTTAGACCTTTGACGTGCTAGATGTCGCTACTGGTATCGTTTTAAAATAATCATAATATTTGTATATGTGTAATCGCCTAAATGTCATACATTTATACTAAATTATGACGATATTCTATCGATCTGACATCTGGGTAAACTGTTTTTTTCGTATAATGATAGTACTATGTGTATTTATATTATGATATTAATATCGCATCGTTAAAAGGACTGCGACAGCCTTTAATATACATTACACATATATAATTAAGGTTAAACCAATTTTTTTAGTTTAACTTTCACTTAGACATCATAAACAGTTACCTAGTCGGCCTTACAACTTCCAATCCAGTATGAATAGAAACTAGGACACCACCTAGATAAGCAATAAATTGTTGGTCATATAATACCGTATAATCACTGAACTCATTTAGCGATGTCTCCGACATGTAGATTATATCGAAGTATAATATCTCATATATTAATTATTTTATTAAGTAAACTTAGAATAATTTTTTTTTTGTTTTTATTTTATATATATATTTTTTGCTTTTTTAAATTAAAATTTACAATATTACGAGATACATTTTTATTATATAATTAATAATAATATTTTGTTTTTGACATGAGATTTAAATTTCTAAAAATGATTTACACGCAAATAATTTTTTTTTGTGTTTTATTTGTATTTTTTTTTTTACATATAATTAATTAATAATAATATATTTTGTTAAATAAAATAATAAAACATTAAATTTAAATTTTATTTTATTTCGGTTTTTTTTTTGTAGTTTAAAATAATTCTGAGCTATTTTTAATGTTTAATTAGTAGCACGATAGGTAAATAATAAAAAAAAAACATAAAAAGAAACATTAAAATTCTACATAAAAAAAAATTATAAATTTTAACAATTTTCTTATAAATAATTTGTTATTTGACAAAAAAAAAAAAAAAGTATATTAAAATTTTACATTTAAGTGCTGGAAATCAAATATACATAATTATAATCATGTTTTATACGGAAATTAAATTTTTAGTGGCACACAATTTGTATTTTTATTTTTTTTTAATTACTACACCCTTTTTTACAATTTAGATTTTTAGAACTGATGAGCTGGGTTGTTTTTTTTTTTAATTTATTCATTAATTAAAATCTTTTAAACACAATATTAAAATAATAATAAGGCTATTGTATATATATAAAAAAAAATGTACAGGTTTGGCTAATGAACAAAAAAAATACTAAACAATAAAAATTATACATGTATTTATGAATTAATTAAATTTAACGAGACGACCACTGCCATTTTGTTGTTATTTAATTCATGATTATATAATACTACTTAAATGTTCTATATATATATATTATTTTATGCTCTATAATTAATTTATACAAAGTTTTTGTTTTCCATTTTAGTTTTAAAAAATAAGTTTTTTTTTTTTTTTTAATTATAATTTTAATGAATTTAATTTTTAAAATTAGTACTGCAGTAGAAATTTTGGTCTTTATAATATATATATATATATATTTTTAAAATTTAGTTTTTCCTATTTACATTAAAGTAAATATTCAAATTATCTCATAATTTAATTAAGTGAAGAAAAAAAAACGATTATTTTAAATTCGATAACATTGAAATAATGAGTATATAATTATTATAAATCGAATAATTATTAAATTATGAGATAAAAATGAATTTTAGGTCGGTTTATTTTTAAAATATTTACAAAATGTATTATTTCTATTATAATAATTCAACCGAAAAAATATTTTGTTTTTAAATTAATTAATCTATGGAAAAATTCAAAATTAATGAAGTAATTGAATTGCACAAATAATAAAAAAAAATTTTAAATTTTTTAATTACTACGAAACTATAATATTTTTATATATATATTATTATATAATGTATAAAATATGCGCATGGATCCGAAAAAATTTTAAAATAAAATTCGCGCCTAATTTTATTTAGAAATTAATTTATGCTTGTTTTTAAATAATTTTGTTGTACTTTTTTTTTTTTTTTTTTTTTTTAAATTTTTAATTTATTTAATATTAAATTTCTTATTTATACGATTTTTTAATTTCAATTTTTAAAAATTAAAACTGTGTGTATGTGTGTGAAAATTTTGGTTAAAGTTATTTTTTTTTTTTAATAATTAATTTCATTTATATATAAAATATTTTTATTTTTTTTTTGTTTTTCTTAAATTAAAATTAATATTATTATTATTATAATACGTTAAAAACTATATTTATATATTTAATTAATAATTAAGTAAGAGAGAATTATTTTATAGAAATAATTTTATAAATTTATTTATTAATTTCTGTTACCCATTTTTACTTTTTTGCTTTAAATTAATTTTATTTTATTAGAAATTTACAAATATTAGAAACAACAAAATACAACTGAAATTCAAGATAATGTAAAAACCTAAACAGAATTTTTATTTGTGGAAAATTAAATTAATATTATTATTATTTTTTTCTGTTTTATTTAAATTAATTATGAATTTAATTAATACAAAACCACAACAACAAAAATATATATAATATATATGTATGCATATATTTATGTAATTATAACTTTAATTATAGTAAAGTGAGGGACAAAGATGAAGGAAAAGTCAATGAAGTAAAATATAAGGGAAGGAGTAAATATAATCTTATATTACTAAAAAAAAAAATAATTGTTAAAATTAATAAAATTTTAAAAACAAAATTAATAGACATACAATTATTTTGCATTTGTATTTTAAAAATTGATTTTAGGTATGTCTATATATAGAAAATTATATTATTATCGTCACCAGTTTCCTCGGTGGTCTATGTCAACCGATTCTGTTGATCAGGTCGGCGTTCCTCTATGGTGTAAACGGTGCGGAATAGCTCGGTGTGTGGTCTTAAAGTTGGCTCGTGTGTTGCTATTATTCCCGATTCCAGTTGATCTTCACGTATTATTGTTGCCTGAAATATTGCAAAATTTTTTTTTTTTTTTATATTTTAAATTTATATTTGCGATATTTTTGAATGAAGCTGCGCAACAAAAAACGCAAACAAAATTGTGGTAAATCGTATGCCACAGCGACTTGAAAAGTTGTTCCGAAGCGAATATGTAAAGAGCTTGCAAATTATAGAGATCGGTTAAGCTTCCAGGATCACCAAAATATTTTTCAGCAGTATTGGGCGTTAGGAAAATACGACCTGAGGTCGTAAATAAAAAATACCAATAAGTGTATCGTGATGAAAATCCTTTAAGGAATTGTACGATAAAATACACATACGTAAATAAAAAATAACTAGTGTTGAAATTTTCGATGTATTTTCTGAAGCAAACCTAAGACACAAACCGATTGCGAGGTTAATGTAGTTTATAAAATTAATCGTGAACAGCACTAGATTTTTTATTTTGTTTTACATGAATTTTCTTATTATACTATATTTTTCAATGATATAAGTTAGTTATTGTTTTATACAATTAAAAAATAAATATGACAAACGGATATAAGATTAAGGGTATAAGATTAATCAGCAATAACTCGTTAAGTACACATTTTACATAGCTTACGACCAAGATCCAGTAACTTCTATTACACAGTCAATTTTATCTTTAAACTACTCTCCTAAAAAGTATGCAAAATCAGTTATTTCTTTATGCCAAATTGACACAGGTGACAAAAAATACCTTTACTTCGCTCCTCCGTTAGGATTCGAAGTCGGTACCTCCTGACACAAACGTAGCAGCTTTAACCGGTAGAATACTTAATCAAAACTAAAAGCTGGATTTACAGTAAATTTGACAAAGAGCAAGTTGATTTTAAGATAAATTCGTTATTTGGGGTATGTTGTCGGAGTCAGTTGTTTACGAGTAGATCCGCGAAAAGTTAGTGCTATATTGTCCTTCCCTGTTCCAAATACAGTAAAAAAAAGTAGATTTTAAGGCATGTCAGGGTGTTATCGGAGATTTGTTCCTTCGTAAGCTACTTTGGCAGCTCCCTTGTCGGACCTCTTAAAATCAAGAACGAAGCAAATCAAGTTGCTTTTGAAAAATTAAAAAATGTCTTGTCAACCGCGCCCAGATTAATTCATCTAAATTTTTGTAAAACATTTTACAGCCAGTGTGACTCTAGTTCCACTGAAGTTGAAAGCATGGGGCCGAATGACTTATCCGGTACGTTGCTACGATGGTCCCTTAAACTACAGGGATATAAATTTAATATCATGCATCGAAAAGGTAATTTTAACGTACCCCAAATTTGCACATACCAGAGAACACTCCCACGGAGCAGATACTGCTCAGCTAGGCGCTAATAATATCAGCCAAGTGTTCAAACGACGAGCGCTTTCTTCAAATTATAGGCCAAGGACAATTGTAGCGGGAGCCTATGCCAGCGTACCCCTCGAAATCGCAGCTAAATTGTCAATATTTTGGCAAATAGAAAGTTGCCGGGCGTACCCTCTTGCATTGAAAAAATTTTCAAAAGGCTTGTCAGGACCATTCCTTTGGACCTGACAAGTAGTCAGGTCCAAAGGAATGGTCCTTCCTTTTTTGGACAGTTATATACAGTCCTTTGTATATAAAATAATAAGTCTATTCCTTTAGTTTTTGCTTTACTATTAAACTAGTATTTTCTGAAGCCGATATACGAACGCGCTTCTTCCACTTTAATCTATCATTATCTCGCATTATTGTAGAAAAGGGCATGAAAAGCGCTACGATATCGGTCTAATAATCGTTCTACGATAGAAGATGATTTTTCTTCTACATATAATATTCTATTACCAACAATGCCAGAGGAATTAGAACCGTTTCTTCAATATTTTGAAAAAAAAAAAAAAAAAAAAAACATGATCGTTTAGACCAATTGAAAAATTGCCATTGCGCGTAATGCCGCCTTTTTTGTAGATTTTGCAACCATCGCAATTTGGATTGAACACAAAAAAAAATATACTGGATTTGTTGGAATTCCGACTTTATGTATGTATCATTATTTTCAAGAATTCTTTCACCAATATAAGAAAACGAGGGCGCCCACTGGCAGATATTACCAATATCAGGATTCTATCACAAAGAGGCAGCTAGATGCAAGTTGGAAAGCTGTTCGTTCCTCACGCACAGAGAGTGCGATTTTCCGACAAATTATGAATCCCGGGAATCGCGATTGCCTTTTTTTCAATTGCGGGAATTCACGGGATTTCGGGAGAAATTTGAAGAATTCGAAAATCGTTCATCCACATTTAACTAAAGTAGGTTGAATAGTATTTTTGTCGTGAGTTTGCTAAAAGCTATTTGGATTTCATTTATGAGTGCCTTATTTTATCTCAATCACATTTGCGAAAGATAAACTAATTGATGCTTTCAATTTTGTTTGTTTGTTTTTGAACCCAGCAATCTTTTCTAGGGCTGAAGCTCTCCCAACTCTATCGCGGTTAATTTTTAACGTCCTACCTTACGCCGTCATCAGCCAAATGGAGGACGGACGAATACAGGTTCGATTGCAGTGCTTGTGTCAGCCTGTACTGACATGGACGATGATTCGGCCCATGAATTCTGCACTTCAACAAGAGGTCATAGTTGTGTTCATCGTCATCACCGATCGTAATCAGGTGATGAAAAATCCCTCCCCCGTTAGGATTCGAACCCTGTACCTCCCGTCCTAAATATCACAGCTTTAACCACTGCGCCAATTGTTCCGTTGCTTTCAATTATCCAGTTAATGTATACGAAGTTTCCTCTGGCAAAGGTTGAACTTGAAAACGATCTAATCTACAATCTAAATCAACAAGTTTTGATAGCAAGTCGTCTCTACTTTTTGGATGATTTAATGTCGTCAAACGTGCTTTTTCTTAGCTACTGCACATTTCACGATTCACTTGTAAAACTGCATGTCAGAACGGATAATGTGGTGGAATTCTAAAGTATCATGCTCGTTTTATAAGTACTAAATTGCAAATAATTTTGTTCTTCAACAACCGTTCAACAACCTCTAAATCGCAGAATGAACGTACAAAATAAAATTTACATTTTTTGGTCAGTTAATTTATTTTGACTTTATAAGCTTTACAAACTGTCCGAACATAATTTCGTAATGGAGCGCCCTAGAAATTGTAAAAGTTGTCCAACCGTTTTCATAATGTTCAAACAATGATAAGGCCATACTTATAGGCAAAACTTTCTTTGAAATTTTGAATCTTCATTTTCAATTTTTACAGAACATGCGTTACAAATATAGAATCAATTTTCACCTAAACTAATTTTCAAAAATGAATATAAACACGGCATGTCTGAACCACGGTAAATACAATTTGTCGATTTAACGATTTAAAAAATGCCAACGATCATATTACTTAAAATGTGTCCTTACGTTGCAAATTTTTTTTTTGTAGCAATTACAACAAACATATTTTGCGAAACACCTGTTAATTGTTTACAATTCCACAAATGAATATTCAATGTCAAGACATCAATGCATTTTTAATGTACTCTAAACCTTTCACTAAATTACGTAGCACAATCAAATCGTTAAGTAAATCTCTCCCGCCATTTTTAATTTAGGTTTAATTTGTCACGTACCTGATTTAAATTTCCAAGTGTTATTTGATGTCCGGGCATTACTTGTGCAATCGATAATGATGTCGTACCATCCGTGTTCTCTTGCTGCGTTACCACATGTGTCGGTTGTTGTTCATGGTCCTGAATATTATTTTGATCGATTTGTGAATTAGCAATTGATACCGCAACCGTTGCCGTTTGTGAAGTAGAAGGTGTTTCTTGTGATACAGCCGAATTAACCACAATATTATTTCCGTCCGCTATTTTTTTTTTTAAAGAGAAAATATACAGGTGTTTTAGTTTAAAAACGCGTACCATATGTTAATACTTACTTTTCACTCGTTTTTTACCATTAACACGGGAGAAATGTTTTAATTCTAAATGACGTTTTAAATTTCGGGATTGTCGTAAAACTGAATTACAAATTGGACATGCAGCTGGTTGTTCGGATATAGATTTTGATTTGATTTCTGTAAAACGAGATTACGATGGTTATCTAATAAGATAAAATATATAGCGTTGAATACTTACTGATTGGTACATCGGGATTCTTTTCTTGTTTGATTACGATTTGATTTTCTGTTGTGACTTGTTGAACTTCTTCAGCACCATCCTCTGTTTTAACCATTTTAGCCCCATTTTGATTTTTACGCGCGCGTGGCTTCCGTTTTCGTTGTGGCAAGTAATGACTGATATCCTTTAATTCGGCTTGGTCGGGTAATATTTCTTCGGGCGCTTCGACAATTTGTGCTTGAATTGTATTGGGTGCTGTTTGTATTGTAATTAATTCCTCGCTCTACCGATAACAAAGTATAAATTAAAGTTATGTTAAATTACAAATTATGTTAAATTAAATACATACCACTGTATTATTTCCAACGTCTATTACGGCTTTGACATGATGCTGTGGGATAAGTGTCGGATGAAGTTGTATCGACGTTGTGTATTCATCCTTATGGGTGGTGACGGTCTGAGGTGCAAGTCCTTGTATATTTAAACAGTGTGCCGCTTGCAATAATGACGGCAGTTGTGAATGATCCACACTTACTTCGCCACGGTACACGAATTCCAGTAATGCTTCAAGATCATTTGCATTAACACCAGCCAACATGACAACTGGATGTTTGCATGGCGTATTCTAGTGACACACAACAAATGAAATTATTTGTACTTTTTTTTTAAACAAAATTTACGATAAAAACCAATTACCTTTAACAAATCGAGCAGAAAAGGACTAGCAGCACATAGCACAATTTTATGGGCTGGAAAACTACGTCCTCCAGCTGCTAGTGTACAATCCACTAAATCACCATGGCACCGTAATAATTGAACTGCAGAGACGAGCGATGTGCCATAATCGCCCCACGTTAAACTATACAGCGAGTTAATCGACATAATTTCTCTCTCAATTTCCTTTTATTTTTTTATATTTCAGTATTGTTTTTGCTTCTTAAATATGATTTTTTTTTTTAATTTTATTTATTTCTATGTGTGGTGTGACAACACAACACTAAACACTTTTTCTCAACTTTACTACACTACTCGCTCAGTATATTTTCACTTTGATACAAAAAAAAAATATTCAATTTCACCAAATATAAATCATAAATAAAACTAACGTATAATTGTATTATGGAATTAAACCTCCATAGAATGGTTTTAAAATATAATTACAAATTTAGAAACTTTGTAATTTATTCTTTTTTACTTTAAAAATTTTATTAAAAAAAAATTGACGACAAATTTTTTTTATTTTAAGCCTCTTTTGCTGTCAAAATCAAGCCAATTTTATTACCAACATGGCGACTATTAAATAAAAAGCTTTATGTTGTAATGTTATTAAATTGTAGTGACATCTATCGTGTAACATATGTAAATATTTGGTGTAATGCTTTTCACGTGATTTTAGAATGGTTTAGTAAATTTTTTTATTAAAATATATAATTTAATTAGTTTTATATAAATTATTAAGTAAATAATTATTGTATAATCCGAAATTCTTAATTTGGCGAAGGATACAAGTCACTATAGTAATAATATTTAACCGACCGATCTAAAGGTCGCCAAACTCTAATTGCACTTCAATGCATTTGTAATGTATTGCAAAATGCATTGACGGGCGGTGGAAGGTAGCTTTTATTAAAGTTATTTTTGGCTATCATTTCGCAATTTAATTGCAGGAAATTACCCATGTTAACCTATCTATATATGCAAAACGATATCATCATTTATTTATTTATTATTGAATTGATTTTTTTTTGTTCTTTAGAATATGGTTTCGGATGCAACGTGATCAGAATTTCATTATTCTGTTTTAATGGTGATTCTAACAATAGCTACAACTGCACTCATAGGTTGTGGTACACTTTGAAAGTTTGATCAAAGCATTTAGAGATTCGTGAAGACTCCGAAACACTGTTAAAACCGGAACACAACTATTTTGAAATTCGACAAAAATTATTACTGGCCACAGTATCAAATATTAATATAAACGATAAATTCCCCAATGACCATACATTTTATTTACTTTATGGAGTATTTCGTATTAATAATAGACGGTTTTTACAGGCCATTGCTGGCCCTTTGCCGTATCAACAATCTAGCTCCATCGGTCCAGAACAATACGAAGATAAATTCTAATATGAGATTAAAGAGTTTATAGGCACTCCTCATCAAACCAATTGTTGAGTTTAACTTTACACAGGTTTGCCTTTAGGTGGCACTGACAACCGAAGTTTTCAATACGGGTCCACAGAGCGTTTACATCATCAGAATAATGATTGGTTTCTTTAATGCTACTACTATCTAGATTTTGTTATTGTATTTTCTCATCTTCATTTATCAGTCTTGGATGAACCGAAAGCTTGACTAAGAAATGAACAAATGTTCACTTTGATTTCAGGACATCTTACGCGGGTAACTGGACATTTTTATGAGCAAAGAATGTGCTAGTCACAATAAGACCATGTGCGTACGCAAAATGCATTTCCCTATTATTATTATATATAATAGTATGTATCCCATTAGATCATGCAAATTGTTATCAACTGTATTGGGACACATGGTATCCATTTTATGGCCATCAAGTTTATGGAGGGCATCGAGTTACAAACAATACTCTTTCATGGCTGATTTGGTACCGTCAAACGAGGCTGATTTCGTTAGCGCTTATGTCAACGTGAGTCCAGGATAATTTTTGTGGAATCCATTTTTTTGTTGTTCTTGTTAGAATTTTTACAAGATGTTTTTAAGGATACTAATGTGCTGCAAAGGTTGTAGTGTCTATTAATGCTATAAGAGCACCAGAATAAAGCAACGAGGAAAGATTGTGGTTTCACTTACACCAGTTTATGCCAGTTTATGTTCTACGTAATATCATCATAGATTTATGATAATTAACAACAACAAACAAAGTGTGAAGTGCCTTTTATGAAACCCATGTTCCATAATTTTCAAACCCATGTTCCATAAAAATCAATATTTCAGTAATATAAAAAATATATATCATTCTACTGCGTTTTACCATAGATTAAGATATAATAAAGATGGCCCATACACAAGTAACAAAAATGTATATCTAGGAATAATAATAGAGAAAGTAAAAATAAAAATAAAAAACCATTTTTCTTGGTTACTGTATAATAAAGGTTTGTAAATTATGCATTCAACAATGAAAGAAAAAAAACAAGTAGCCTTTCTTTGAAATGAAATCTTTCTTTGTAGTTGAAAAATATATTTTTGAACTTTATACAGTGAACCAAAAAATGTTTTTAAATTTTTATTCAAACTAGTGGTACATGTCAGCATATTAGAGGTACCCGTCGCTTACTTTTATTTTTTGTTCTAATTGCAACATCTTTTTATTTCTTAATCTTTGGTTTTATTTATTAAAATACATAACATGTTGAAACGTAAATGGATACGACAAATTAAATTAAATTGGACCAATATTTTTAAGCAACTTCACCAGAAGAGCAAAGTAGGTACATTGTAAGCAATGAAAAATATACATGAGATAATCAAATTAGAAAATAATTGGGAACTACAATGGTTGGTACAAAAAGGTACAAAAGATCCTAAACGCTTAATGTTTGGTATGGCTTGTGCTCTAGCCAAAGCGTTCTTGTATTTTTGGATGATATTAAAACACTGCTCTGGTTATGCGGGACTGATACACGAACAATATTTATTTGTTTTGGTCGATGCGTATACAAAATAGCCTGAAGTTTATATTTTGCCGAATACAACATTTGCAACATTTGGCTACGCAAATGTGATATAGGTATGCAATTTGTATCCCATGAAATTAAAAATAGTCGACTATTAAATGGTATTGAACATAAACCAGGTGCAGCATATCATCCGAGTACTAATATACAAGTAGAACATTACTTAAAAATGATTAAAGACAAATTAGAAACACTTAAATGCAAACGTAGTGCAATTTACGAATGGAAGTTGCAAATTATATGATGGTCGTGGGTGAAAGCGACACATTGAACAAATATGAAAAGTTGGTAATAATTTGCCATCATTGCCCAATATTCAACAAGATCTCGATGATTTTATATAACAAAATACGGTACACACACCGCCACTGATGCAAGATGATGATTCAACTGCAACAAATGAACCGTTAAATATGTCTACTAAAATTTCAGATGCATCGATATCATATTCAACACAGTCAGTATTCGTTCCAGGAGTTTTAAGTGAAAGTGTGCAAACAGAGACTCCAGTTCAGTTGCGGCGATCAACACGACAACAGAAAGCGCCGAAAATTTTTAATTATTAATAACCAATGAATGTAATTATATTTACAGAGAAAAAAGGGTTATTTGCGAGGGGAAGAGCTGTTCTGGTGTTATACAGTTATATTATCTTAACCATCATAGTAAACCTAGGTTTACTATGATAGCTATCATGACAATTGATACCCATATTCACTCAGAACTATATTCATACATTTCAGTATGTCATGAAAATAAATAAACATCAATAGCCATATTTTATTGGACTATTCCGATTGGAATAGTTTCATTCCAACTTTTTGATGGTTTTGTATTCGAATGAGGGGAAATTTTTCGTTCTTATGCTTATTCTAGTGACCAACAAAATGCGCTTATTATTTCGAGAATATAAAATAATTAGTGCATTTTATTGGGCACTGGAATAAGAATTAAAATCAAAAATTTTCCCTTATGTTAATATAAAACTAACAAAAATTTGGATTTAAATAACGGAATGAAATGCATTCTGACGGAATGAAATTGGTCACGTTCGATCGTTAAGATGGAATGGAAAGTTAAAAATAAATTTTGAATTAATTTAGGGAATACAATCTTCCTAAATGAATCTTTATCGATTATGAATAGTTTATGATCAAATATGTGGGATGGACTTCCTTACAAGCTTTACTACTATATAAAAAAAAATCTATAGCGAAATTCTGGAGTAAAACCGAATGTTACAGATTAGCCATCTTAAGTCTCCTAGTGGCTAGATTACTTTCATGTTTATTTAATTTTCTGGACTGTTATAAACCAGAAGCTACCATGGAGTAGCTGCGAAGTTAAGGAGTAAAGCGCCTTGTGTGGAGAATCCTAATTAAAATGAAATTATAAATAAAAATACATTATTTTTTCACCAACAACATTCGTTTGTTTTTTATTTTATTTGTGTTCCCCTTTAATATTGTACATTATTTTAATATTTTTATTTCAATTTTTATAAATATAATATGTTTATAGCTATTTATATATATTGAATTTATTTTGTGTTTTGGTTCTATACGCTAAATTATTTTAATATATAGTAATTTATATTTAATAGTAATTTATTATTATTTATAATATTATAATATATTTATGTAAATGCAATAACATTTTTTATTTTACTACAATATATATATTTAATATTTAATAGAAATATGTGGTTTTTACTTTTTGGTCACAGAAAACATATTTTTATATTATTTATCATAAGTAATTTTTTTGTTTTAAATTTTATCTCAAAAAAGTATTAATTTTATTAAATTATTTATTATACATTTATTTGTTTTTTATATTATATAAATTTGTATTTAGTTTGTATTTTGTTTTGTTTCCATTGTTTTTGACCCCATACCAGCCGAGTAATTAAATTAATATAACATTTTTTTTTGTTTTTAATACACAAGAAATTAAAATGAAAATTATGTAATTTTAATCAAAACTATAATCTATTTATATTAATACAATATTTTATTTATGTATATTTTACAATTATGGTTATTGTCTAATTCACAATAACACGGAACAAATAAAATAAATATATATTTTTTTTATTTAATTTTTTTTTTATCTTTTGTCCGACGAAAAATAGTTTTAAAAAAAATAATTAAAACATACAAAATAGAATCAAAATAATAAAATATCTGTCCTGTATTTTAAAAATTTTTTTTTTAGAAAAACAACGCTCATATTTTAAAAATATTATGACATATTTTTAAAATGTAACACAATAATTTCCGTTATAGGTTATTTAATTTATGTAAGTACGTTATATTGTCTACATGTAATTTGATTGAGTCAGCAATTCAAAAAAAAAAAAAAAATGTAATAGTTTTTTTTTGTGGGATTGAATTGAAGTTAACTACGATTATATTATATTTGTATATTTATTATATGACAGTTGAGTACTGCGTGTTATATCCGTATTTTATTTAATTATTATTATATATAAGTTAACATTTATTCAGTTAAATAATTTTCTCTTAAGACAACATCAACGACAAGAGTGTTTTTTTTATCATTTTAAATATATTTTAATAACTAATTATCGCTAAATATACGTTTTAAAAGGGCTGGTTGTACAATCAAAATTTTATTTAATTTATTAAATAATCAATTAATCTCACCTAATTTTTATTTATTTTAATAAAAGCTTTGTAAACCCGTAATATAAACTCATTTGCTATACATTTAAATATTATAATTTTGTGTTTAAAGATAAAATATTTAATGTTTAATTTTAATTAATTTAAATTATGTATTTCTTCTTGTTACTAAATGGGATACAATTGTATTATTGATATGATATATTTAATATATTTTTAACATCAATATTATATATTTGAGTAGAGTATAATTGTATATTATATATAATTTATAATAAATATTAAAATAATTGTTAAGAACATAGTCATCAGGCAATACTAGAAATTTGCAGCCATTCAAATTTCTAATATCTAAACTTAATTTTAAATCAATTATTTTATTATTTATTATAATTTATTTAGAGCGTAGTTTAGAAATTGTTTAACGAGCCAAAGAGTTTCATCTTGATTAATAGTGTTGATATATTTTTTAATTAATATTTTAACAGTAACTTATATATTATTTACGGCAACAATTTTTATATATTATATTTTAAAGACATTTATTTTATTATTATATAATATTATTATTTAAATTCCCAATTTATGTCAGATTATAATATATAAAGTTTTAAATTATACAAGACGTATAATAATTATAGTTTAAGCAATTTGATTTTATTTTACTTTTTATGTTTTTAATATATTTTTAATGTATTTTATTAATTGAAATAAAAATATAACATTTTTTTTGTAGTTCAGTTAAATTTGCGCTATTTACTATCTGAAACGAATTGCATATCTTCAGACCGACTAAAGATATTTTATTCGTTCAGATTAAGCAAATTTAACCGGAAACGCTATCGTTCGATGATATCGATATCGATTTGTCATTAATGGCAAATATATTCCGATACCACCGAAAGAAGCGATTGACTTTCTTTACAATTTGCAGGGAGTATTGATATAAATATTTCGTTTCATTTATGTTAGTTTCCAACCGAATAGTTTTTTTTTTAAATTTTACGTAAAAAAATAATTTTTGTGTTTTGTGCATTATTTAACGAGTGATTTATGAATTTAATAATGACAAAATTTACAAAAAAATCAAAACGATTTTTTAAAAATTTTTTAATGGAAACATATTATCATTTTGCTATTCATCATCATCTTCATTTTGATAAGTAACATAACGTACTGATGATCGTTCGCCGAGTCCAAGTAATGACTAAATAAAATAAAAATGTATATAATTATAGTAGTTTAATTTAAAATTTTATGCGTAATTTACACGTTACAACAATGTTGGCAGACATTTTTTGCTGTATAAACTTAGAGCTACTCGCAATATAAAGAAAACCGCATTAGATAAAATGAGCAAAAATTATGGCAATATGCTATAATTTTACTATGGGTGCTATAATTATATAATTGAATGAGATATTTTTTGACAGATGGGGTTAATTTGGTAATTTATAACAAAAATCTTGTATAATTTAGCCTTTGATGTTTTTTTATCCAGAAATCTTACTAAAGCTGTTGATCCTAGGTCCACCGCAATCATAGACGGGAATGGTGACTGAGAACAAATGAAAGTGATGTGATTTTTGTATTGCAGTCCTACTTTCAAAACCAACTAAACAGAAATGATGATATAACTTCGATCTGAGCCGTTGCTATCAGGTGTGGTGAATTTCATAGAAAAGATAGAGCCAACGATAGATAAGCATGGGGTATATCCAATTTTTAGGATCAAAATAGGTTTACTAGGCTGCACCATCTTACTTTGCTTCAGTTATTTTGCTTCCGTTAGCACAGTTCTTCTCCAAGCCATTGCTGACAAATTTCAGACTACTTGACAAATTTCAGACTACTCGGATAATTACAAGACTAAGTTCTTGGGGATATCTAAAAGTATCTCCGGTGTAAATTTCGGTATTGATAACTAAAACTACAGCTGCGTGGAAGGCTAGAAATATCTGGAGCCAACTATAATTTCGAAGAACTACTTACAGGCAAATATAAAAGCCTGCATTGCTGTTGGTTTCAACGCATGTGTTGAAACTTATAAACTTTTATAAATGTTACCAATGGCTTCAACAAACTATAAATATAAAATAATACAATTTCACCAAAGAGACAAAACGAATATAAGTTTAACGAAAAATAGTTATGGTTTGTTTTCTTTTTGTGCTATAAAAATTGCAAAATCGTAATTTTTATTGTTGATTGTTGCTATAAAATATAAAGTAGGGTTGAGTATATTTTATAAAATGCATTTTGTTTTTGCTCAAACAATTGCTCAAAAAAAGGTCTTTGAAATGAAAATGGCCATAAACTAATCGCTTCCTTTTCCAAACATTTCTTGTTGGCGATCATTATCGGAACATGTAAATTACGCGCAACATTACACATATTTAAGAAACACAAATACATAACAAAATAAAAAATTAAAATTAAGCTACTTAGCAACATAATCGTATATAGCTGAAAAATATTACAAAAACTAAAAATATAAGTACAAAAACATTAAGCATATAATTAAACATATAAAATTATAATTTTGTCGTAACATTATTTTCTATTGCAGCAACGCTTTCAACAGACATAGCCTTATTTTCTATACCGCCTACCTTCTTCTCTTCTTTTGTTGGTGGCGACTTTAGGAATATTAATAGTGGCGCATAAATGAAACATAATATCGCAATACCGACAAGCATCCATTCAAAACCGATAGTGTTTACTAGTGTACCGCTTAGGGCTGGTCCGATAGCAAAACCTAAACAAAATGCTACATCACCCAATGCATAAACACTACCATAAACTGCTGAATGTCGAATGTCCACTAGATAACCAAGTTCAGGCATCATACACGAATCGACCATACCAATAGCAAATCCAAGACCAGCATTTGGTATAATTAAATGTGTAATATGCGTTGCGAGTGGAATCTTCAAAAAACATAAATAAATTATTTTTTTAAAATATTTTAAATATGTATATATTTTTACTTACACAAAGTAAACAAGCACCAATCAACACAAGACCTAAAAGAGCGGCTAACCAACGTCCAATTTTATGTCCAAGCGGTCCAAATAAATTTGTTCCAATTAGATAACTAATCGATGCTGGTAAAAATGTAACACCCTGTTCCCATTGGCTAGCACTCATTTTATCGATCATCCAAATTGGTAACGATGGTTCTAACATAGCAATACCCATATTTGCAAAAGTAATTGCGCCGGCTGCGATTAAAATGTATGGATCGGTAATAAGTGATTTTAGAGATGGTGGATCGCTTTCTTGTCGCACAATTGATGGTTGTAGCATAAACAATTGCAGTAGACCGTCACCAAGTGCAAGCGCTGATAATATTAAAAATGGTGCTGATTTGCCAACAAACTCATACATAATACCACCAAACGGAGGGCCAATAAGCACGCCAAGAGCTAATCCGCCTAACGCAAATCCCATCGCATTTCCTCGTTCTTTATCGTCGGTGTACCGATCAGCAAGCATACCCATTCCAGACACCGAAGAACATGATGATCCAATACCTTGTAGTGCTCGTGCCAAAAACAGTATACCGTAAGAACGACCAAATGCAAATACTACATAAAAAAATTAATTTGGTATTTTCAAAAATCTATGTAAAATTTATATATGTATATAGTTACTTAATGTTGACAGAAACATGATCACAAATCCACAAAACATCGGTATACTATACCCAATTTTATGAGTTAATGGACCAACAATCGGATTCACAAGGAGTTGAACGAACGCTTTGGATGCAAACATTAATCCTACTTCAACCGTTTCGCTCACTAGTTCCTTGTGTCGTTCAACCACCTCAGCATAACTGACATTATCATATCCATAAGTAGTCGTTTCTTCAAGTCCGGTCGAAGGCGGAGTCACAGGTGGTATACATGGTTGTAGAGTAGTTGGTGGTAATCGCGCTAACGTCGAATTTGGATGCCGAATATTGTAAAGAAATTCTGGTACAATCGGAACTAAAATTATAAATAAAAAAAAAATCAGTGTGAACCCACCATTAAAAATAAAAATATTTCGTTCAATATACGTTCGTTAAATAATTCATCGATGCTTTTTTGTTTCAGACTTTTTTTTTTGTTTTATTTCAAATTTCAAAATGGATCAATCAGCAACAACAACGTTGACAACGGATTGCAGTAATTAGAATTATTAATCGAAATCAATATAACTGTTAAAATATAATTTTTAATTTCAGATACATCAGACACGGCCAATCTGAGTGCTACTTTAGAATCGATTCGCAACGAAATTCAGATTGTGGATGAGGAAATTGTGGCTACACGAAAAAATATCAGTAATATGATGAAAAAAAGCAGCAGACTTCAACAAGCGATATACACGATTGAACTTGATACAATTAAGTCGGAAGCGGTAGAACAGGCTGAGATGAAAGAATTTGATGAGTTTAGAGATCGTATAAAAATGTATAAAACCGAAATGGCATCCACTGTTACGAAGACGAGTAACAAGTAAGTGATTTTAGATAATAATGATAAAGTTTGAATGCGAAATGACGATTTGGATATGATAATAAAATAAAATGAATTTTAGAATTTAATTTTAATTGTGGTTTTAAATTCGTGTGCACTACAATAAAGATGCAATCATTCAATTTCACGTTATTTGATGAACAGGAAAGTAGGATTATTCAAGTGTGGTTATTGATTCAGGTATTAAAGATGGAAGGTTCTTTTTATGGATGTAGAGCCGAATTTATGCACAAATTTAATTATGTGAAAGACCATGAAAATGCGAAAAGGGGCATTTTAATACGACATTCTATTCCAGCTCAAGGTAACCGGTATAATGTCACAGGTCGTAAAGAGATGGGTAAGATACTTGCTTAATTAATAAATAGAAATTATAATAATCACATCTTGCAAATCTTGAGCGAGGGCTGTCCACCTACAACGTTCATAGAGAATTCGTAACAAGCGGCTCAAAAAGGTCCTTTTAGTTTAGAGTCTCTCTTGAAATGGTCGAATCTAAAAAAGTATTTGTAAAGTTAAAAAAAAGTTATGCTTTTTCAGGTTCTTGAACCAAAAGGTTAAATTTTTTTTATCTCGGTAATAAAACGATTTGTGAATTGAGAATTACTTGTTTTTGGACAATTTAAAAGATTTGAAATCTGTAACGAACTGTGCTGAAATTAAAGAAATTTATAAGAAATTGACAGAACATAGCATGTCACCTGATACTGGTATGTGTCATGACTCGGCATCAGGAACACAAACTTTTCATAGCTACTTTGAATGTAATTTTAACAGACTAAGATCAATCAAAATAAAATCCAATATTACAAGCTGTGATTGTGCTGCAATCGATCTGAGTTGAAAGGACTGGTAATAGGATCATGCAATTCATTGCATGGCTTTAAAAACAGATTCCATTTCGGAATCACGCTTATGATCTTGTAGGTTTGTTAATAGGGTTGTTGCTGACTACAAAATAACCTGTCATAGAGCTTTTGAGAAAGTTTATATGTTGCTTCAGAATACATTTGGCAAGAATTGTGGTCGTGATATAAGAAAACATAAAGTGATTCCAAAACGGAATTGTTTGATTTGTCAAAAGTTTGCAAAAATTGAAGTCGTTTAAAATATGAGCTGGATTACGCCTTCATTTTCCTGGCGATCGGAAATGGGAAAAATCTAGAATCGAAATCATATTTAAAAGGCCTGATATGTAGGTGGAGGTCAGTATATTAAAAATTGTTTTTTCTGCCAAACTGGAAACAGCTGTGTAAGAGATTTTGAGATAAAGAGCAATGAAGGAGGATATATCAGATAGTGGAATTCTTTTAATAAGTGGACTGTATTCAGTACTTCTTTAGTTTTAAGCTTTCCCGTGCTAAATTTATACACAAAGCCACATGGTTTTGTCATAAACACAGATGAATAAGCTTGTCATTTTGCTCTACTATGTACACATTTTTTTGCTCATGTTTTCTGAACATAAACGTGCCAAGTTGTCTTCAACAATTTATCGAAGTTGTTCGTAGTTCCTCGTTTTAGTGTATATGTGTCGGGTTAAACAGAGCAGATGGAAGTACCTTTAGTTATGTTAAAAAGACCTATTGACGCCTTTGCGTTGTCTCTGTTACTAATAATAAGTCTTGTAAATATCCCCACTCCATATATTCTACCTCTATGTGTGGTTGCTGTATACAGCTAGTACATTAAGCCCCTTCCGTTTTCTTTGTACATAATTTGTCCGTTCTCTGAGAAGTCTCAAATTTTCTTTTTGTGGTTGCAGGACTTGTCAATTTATTTGCTGCGGTTCATAGTATAAGGTGTTGTGAGCATTTAGCGATGCCTCAAAGACCTTATGAGAAATTGTGTTTTGGGAACCGGTTATGAAAACAAACTTACCGTCCTCTTCTTAGATGTTACATTTGTTTTGTTTCAAGATTGCTTCTTTGATCATAAAAGATTATTCACGGCAATATCTTTCAAGTACCGTACAGCCCAACCAACTTAAAAGCTTTTTGTTACTTAAGAAGAGATAAAGGTCCCAGCCTTAGCAGTTTCAGTTAGATCATCGCTGATATTACTGACCTTCTTAATTGTTGGGAATAAGTTGTCCTTGCAAAATTTATGGAACAATTTATTAAAAGAATACAATTAATAGTTGGTGGACGATAATTTAATTTAATAAATTTGTGGAAGAAATTAATGGAAAGAAATCAAAATTAATTTCTAATTCAGAGGTCGTGAATTTCGTTAACTCTTGCCTTTTGCTGTTTAGTTTCTCGCTTTTAGTAAAGAAGCTTTTTTACCTCCAATGAGATGTGCTCTGACCACTAGAATTGACTTGCTTTGAGTCACCTTGATCTTCTTATTTATCTTATTTGGAACACACGGTTGAAATATTCCAACCCGTTTTTGTATTTGCCTTTCAGATCAGCTACTTCAAGGCACATTGCAATTCCAACGTCTCGGTTGGAACCGAGGCTTTCGTTCAAATATCATATATATAATATGATGTTATTATTCCATTTAAGGACGTATACGATATGTCCATTAAATTAAGTCTCATAAATTTTAATAAGTTGACGTAAAATATATAAATTTAATTAAATAAAAGCTCTAATCAAAAAAAAAGATCATAACCTCGTTTCATATCTATCCTCTTGAAAGTTAAAATATGTAATCCATAAAATTGAATTTTTGATTTACCGCAATAAAATAAAACTTTAATCTTTACTTATCAACGCCTCTTTAGTACCATCATCTTGTAATATTTTATTATCCACTCGATTTAATCGTATTACACTAATAAAAAATGCTTTTAATTATTTTTATTTTACATAACTAATCTTTCTCTCTCACTGTCTGCTTATGTGCTCTATGAAAATTATAATGAAAGCACACTGTTTTATTGGGCTTAAATATAAATTTCCACCAAAAAAATTAAAACTTTCACGAATTTTTCAATGTTAATTTTTTTGAAGTGAAATTTCTGTAGCGAAGGTTTTTTTTTGAGTGAGTCGGGGGGAAAACTCGCAATTATTCCACAATTACAAACTTATTTACTTTAGAAAGGATATAAATTGTCGCGAATTGTCCCTGGTGAAATGAAACTTTTTTCAGTCTCTTTTTTGGTGAGCAAGCACAACTACTTTCTTTTCGGTCTAATCGTCTTCGGGAAGTTCGAATTTTCAGAATTTTCTGTATCGACAATTATGTCACTAAAAGTTGTATTACGATTGCTTTTAAGCGGGAAAAGATAAAAATATCTGAGTTACCAGGAAGAATTCCACGAGGTTGAAGATTTCGAGGACGGAAATATTTGCCACAAATTGAAGATGAGTATCGTGGTGCGGAACAATGTCCTCTTTGACAGCTTTGGACAGCTTTGATCCTCTTAGATGGCCATCTTCCATCACTATACTAACGAAATTTTTATTTTCACAACCCCTGAGTTGGGATGATGAGTGGCGGAACAATATCAATGAAAATTGGATAAAACATAGATTGTCGTTATACCATTTTCAAAATGTTAAAATCAGAGCGTGCAGAGAGTCAGAGTTTTCTGTGGTGCAGCGGTATACATACGTGTTCAAGATCATATAAATAACATAGTCGTTAATCTGATTGCCGCAAAAACCAAGGTTTACCCAATAAAACAAATTTCGATACCTCGACTAGAGTTGTGTGCCGCCTTACTTTTTGCCGTTTAGTCACGTTTATTCAAAATTCCATCATATTGAAAATCAACTTGATCCATACCTGGATAGACATGAAGTGTCCGTCATGTTCAGGGGAGCACTGTTGGGAACCTTCGAGCGATTTTTGAATTTGCCAGTTCCGTATCGTAAAAAATTCACATTTCATCAGTGTGTTCTATGGTATGCAAGTCTAGATATAAGTGCCGTAATGTAATAGAAAGTACCATATAGCTTTACATCCTGAAGAAGAAACAAACTCAAAATATGAGAATATTGTGATGAGCAGCACGTACCTTACCAATCACGATCAATCAAATGATTGCGAGACTAATGCTGCAGCTATATAGAGCTTTCAGTCATTATTACCAACGGCCATCGTTGAAGTAGCGAACAAATCTAGAAACTTGCAAAAATGTAAATTGCTACTTGGTTTTGGTTAAGACTTCCTTTATAATGGAAGCATGCATGCAGGAACTTAACTTATCCCTATCAAAGGCAAATATATGCATTTCAAGCTTAGCATCTGGCAAAATAGCTATTAAAGGTTCGGTGTCTATTATTTTGTAATCTGTATAATATATAAAAAAAGAAATTCAAATTGTCGTTCTTGTGCTCAGTCAACTTCCAACGAGGCTTTAGAGTTTTGGATTTAAATTAAAACAAAATTGGGTCTATTGACATTTTGATTAGTGCTCATCAATTGTTTAATGCTTGTTTTATTATTTAGAACTGTTAGAAATAGTGATATCGGCCTTAGTAATATTTTCCAGAGTGGTTGATGAATCTGGTGTAGTTATGGTGGATATAATGGCATCTAAAACCACGATGGTGCAAGTGCAACTTCCAAGATTCAGGTTGAGTGGGCACACTTGCTAACCAAGCTACTAACATAGTTTACAATGACATGGTTTCAAGCGTTAAAGTCTAAACATAAAAATAAGATTTATAGTAGTGCGCGATATTTATTATCGTTTATTATAATTGTCATAGCAACGAAAAAATTTAAATTTGTATTAAATGGAATTGGTGTATTCCAATACTACGTTTTAGTTAGAGTGTCAAATAACAGGTGCGCTACTTCCCATGTGTTTAGTACGTTTTACTGCAAAATAATGTAAATACATATTTTAAAAAAATTAAAAATTTTACTAAAATTAATAAAATTATTTTTAACGTTTTTAAATTCAGAAAAAAAGGCTAGCATGTTCAGAAAATCGAATGATGAAATCGATATTTGTCCTTGTTTGCATGGCCACTTCTCATTAAGTATAAGGTATTACTTCATTCTAAATATATCATTGCGTAGGTTCATCTTTAATCTCGATGCATCATTCTTTGTATTTGCACATTGTGGTCAACACGAGGCGGGGGAGGGCACACTGCAAACCCCTGATTAGAGCGATTTACCGTGATAGTGAGAGAATGTATTAACTGATCGAACCAAATTTGGTGTCAAAATTTGCGTAAAGAACAGTGCGATTTAATTAAATTAAAATTAAAATAATTAATATCCACATTAATTATAATAAGAAAAAAAACAAATTTCAAATTATACAGTCTCTAATTGCCTAATTATTGCAATTATTTGTTTTCAAATGAAGGTTGGTATTACAATAATGCATACATTGAGGCGAATTACATAAAAATATGTGTGAAATGAAACAATATCAAGTAGTACATATTAATAGTAATAGATGTCACTTTACATCTTCAGTGTAGTTTCACTGAAATACAAGAATCGTTCTCTATGCCGTTCTTTATGACTATGACAGAACAGTAGCCAATTTCAAAATTTAAAAAAAAAAAAAAAATTGCGTTCGATTCGATGCCATTTGTATTTATTTGAAATTAAAAATAATAATAAAATAAATAAAAATTAAGTAAAAATAATAAATAATAAAGGTAAAGATAGTAAAATTAGCTCTAAAAAAATTAAGTAAAATACCAAATAGTGTCTGTTAAAATTAATTAATTTATTATATAGCATCATGGAATGGGATTAGAGTGGTGGTAACATAAACCATGAAGAGATTACAACAACAATAAAAAAGCAACAAGATAGATTTGTAAAACTCAAATTGTTTAATCCGAAACAAGGATCTCAATCAGAGGCGTATCACCCGACGACTTTGGGAGGCGCTTGCCTCGATATCACATTCACCACAAGGAACATCACCGCAGAGACCTTGCCCTTCATATCGTATTTCTCGTACCATCGACCAATACTTAATCGTTTGTAAACCGCCGATGGCGCGGTTGCTAGTAATAAATAAATCGATTTTAATAAATCCATACTGTCTATCATTTCTCACACTACATATTTACGTTATCATGAATTACTACGGCCGTGCAGACGACACAACCACCTCGTCTTTCTTACGTGTCTTATTTTATTTTGAATTTGAATACCATTAAAAAAAAAAAAAAAAACGCACATGTATGTTGTAACAATGTGAGTTTAATAAAGTTTGAAAACATTGTTAACAATATTGGCACATTGTAGAGTTTAGAAACGCACTCCGATTATGTTATAAATATTTTGGTGGACGTTTAACTTAGTACCATTTTACTTAAAATATCAAAATAAAAATTACCAAACTAACACCAAACGACAAGTCTAATGTATTTATAAGAACACCGGCAAGTACGCTCTAGGATATAGGATATGTAATCTTACCAGATAATAATTTTTGCTCAAAAGAGCAAAAACCGGAAATGAAAACAAAATATGTAAGTGACATGCCTTTCAAATTTTCAAAAAAAAAAAAAAAAAAAAAATTTTACAAAAAGTTTTAATAGACTATTATCATGGCTGATGATGTGAATGATGATGATGTAATGCTAAAAGGAGAATAATTTCCCAAACGAAATCTAATTTTGAACAACGTGAATTTTATTTCCTTAAATTGTAAATATCCAAGAAAATTTTAAAGTTTTTCTTCGCTGTATTGTGTCACTTTTCTATTGAACTTAACAACAAAATAAAAGCTCAAATGCTATATAAACATCGTTTTGTTGTATTTTCTTACAACTTAACTGTGTTCGATTGAAAAAATGTTTCTTCTGTTTACTGTATAATCATCGCAGTAAGTAACTATTTGCTTTGCAAGAAAAGTAAATTTGTATGTGGTTTTTAAAGTAGAAACAAACAATTGAATCGAAAATAGGGTTTTCGTTGAGTTTTAAATTGTTTTAGAAATTAATAACTTGTTGGTTGGTATATAGTTTACGAAAAAAGTTAGCACATATATCAATATGTAGTTTTCATGGAGAAGGTTTTTATGATCGCCATGAAAATTGGTATACATAGATATACCAGCACAGAGGTTATTTACGCAATATCTGAATTGTGTAACTCGCCACTGGATGGCGCTGGAGCACATCAATTTCTATACCAATTATCTGATTGTCATTAAAATTGGTATATATATATGGGTATTTGAGCACGGCAAATATGTTTAGGGGTGAATATTTAGCTTTGATTGATAGGTGAGTCGCTAAATATTGCCATCCGTGTGTGTTTTATATCAACAAGCAGACTGAATTTGCTGGGGAAATCAGCATCTATGGTCGGACGATTCACATTGGACGAGACTACACAAAGCATTATGTTGCCATGGCCTGATGAACGAAAATTTACTCTTAACAAAAGTGTAACAGTTTCCTCATCAGATCGAAACTGAGCATTGCTGCAGACAACATCTCCACACCTGAATAATAACATAACGACAATTACCGTCATTATACATATCAGAAATAGCTTGTGGATCGGCAGATTTTCGTTCATTGAATGTCATGTAAGCAGGATAACCTCAATAGAATTTTGTTTGATTTCAAAATAATTCCAAAAATGTTGGATCCAAATTGACTCAAAATTTAAGTTAATAGTTTCAAGTGTTAGTTTGTTGGCCAACATTTGCTTTGTAGGCTTATATTTTTTGATAATTAATTAAATTCTTATCACTGCGGATTTTTGTTAATCAAATGATGTATTCGGTCCATTTTACTGAGAAAGACGTGAAAACTTTCTAAGCAATCATAGTAACTGGATAATTTGCGACCAGTGTATGATCATTTTTTGCTGCGGATATACAATTATGGAGTTTAATTTCGAATGGCCTGCTCAAACCTTTGTAAAGCAATTCTATTCCTATTAAGATTGTGATGTAAACCAAATCTAAATCCAATCATATCATACTATTCACCACTACACTATTTAGAGGTAACACTCCATGATATAGTAGATAATCACTTAAACATAAAATTGATTGAGTGATTTTTATCGATTCGGTTAATAATATAAAAACATAAAAATACAACATGATCTTCCTCCCTATTTTCCACGCCATATCGTACCTATGTATATACAAAACAAAAAAGTGGTGGTTATATTATTGGTGAATGCTGTGTGGTGAAAATAAAGAAAATTTATTGCGTTGACCACTTATCGAAATTATTTTATTTCTCAAACCACATCACACACACCATTTATCTAGTTCGTCCAGCTACATACATACACATATATATATACGTTTTCCTAAGATTCGATTTCATTTTTATCTGCACGGATAACAGAACTAACACATCAAACCTGAAACGAATGAGGAGGAATCGTATAATTTTTCTTGAATTTTAATAACGTATATTTGTATAATTTATTTTAGTTTTTCATCTTGCCATGGCTCTTTAAGATAAAAAAAAAAAAAAATTATGGAAAACTGATTATATACGAAAAAAAAAGAAGCAAACTCGTATAACTATCTAACGTGTTTAAATGTCATGTTTTATTAAACAATGTTTCGGTTTTCTATATAAAGGGTGTTCAAAAATTTCTGACAGTTCAGGATTAATAAAAATGGAGTGCTGAAGGTTTAGAAGTTACATTTCGCAATTTTCGTACAAAATATGGTATGTGATTTTACTTCAACTGTGAAGAGATTAAATAATAACATTGAAGAAGTTCGAAAGAGTGTTGCTAAGAGTCCAGGAACATCAATCTGGCATCGTTGTAGAGAGTTGGTTGAATAGATTGTAGAACAAGTGGATGCTGATAATTTGTTCACAATCATTCTCAAAGGAAAAGGGTTTATCAATTAGATTTATGTATAATTCAATGACGTATTTTGTCAGTTTAACGGTTGTTTCATTTGATTTTAGTGTTAACATTTTTTTTAATCTAATTTATATAGATTTTACAGTTTTTTGTGTATTAAGACTTGGTGCTCTTTTTTTCTAAGAGATCAAAGACCAATTATACCAACAAGCTTACGCGCATCTACTCTTGGATGAGATTGAACGCTGCATCGCCGAGATTCAGCCACATTTATAAAAAAAATCAGTTACGATGTCGACAAAAGACTGCATATGTGCTAGCCAATATGTGGAGGCTATTTATTCTATCAAAATTACATCTTGCATGAATTATGAGACACCCTTTACATATATGTGATATTCTATTCGTACATTCGCACTGGTACATACATTCATCTTAGCTTCATCGTCTTACGATTTTAAAACTAAAATTGTACAGAAGATATATACGATTTTGTTGTATACATTATATTTATTTATTGAATTGATTTAGTTTTTTTTTTGTTTATTTATTCCCCGCAAAATAGACCACTCCAAACCCACCCAGTGCTCCACATATTCGTATACGTACATACTCGTATATATCATGAAATCAGAAGCTAACACACGATGGACAATAAACACAATATTTTACTTTAGTTTTTTTTTTTTTTGTAGAAAAGTAAATCGGCGTGTCCCTCTTCACATATATATATAGAATGGTGTACGTTAAGTATAAGACAAATATACATTTTCCTTTTTCTTTGCTGTACTTACGTTATACGTCGTATTAAAAAGAAAATGGAAAATCATATTGTAATTTTTATTTTCGCATCATGTGATTAATAGTTTTATTTAAATTTTGCTATTTTTATTTAAGATAAATTTTCGATTCCAGTAAATATTTTTACAAGATATTGTTTAGTTGATTAACATTAATTAAATTAAAATTTAATCTTAAATGGTAAGAATATAGTATTAGCAGTGTAACAGACGTGAATATTTAAGATTATACTTTTTTTTTACTATGTGTATGATTTTTGGTGTTAATAATGATTGTATATGTAAGATTTATGGTGTATAGAACTGATGGAAAATTCATTAATTAAAAATACAATTGGATGGTTAAGATAAAGCTGATAGTTAATTTACAGGGGGCGAAACGTAACGCGCAGTTCAATGCCACCTTTATTAAGCTTCTTTGTGGCTGAATTATATGAAACGCACAGATACAAGTCCATTTTTATTTACCATCTTAAAAATGCAAAGAGTTAGCCGTAATGTACGGCTCAGTTCCATAGAGAAAATAAAGAATAAAGAAAGGCAAAACAAATACATCTTGAAGAAGACTGGACAATTCCGATATCCTAGAAAGGTGATCTAAGGTATGGACCAAAAATAGCCTGTACAAACCAATCATTATTTTATCTAATGATATAATTAAATTTTATTGTATTTTGTATGTTTACAAGATTCTCTTGTGGTTTGGATCTCGGGTTCCGTCTTTTTATTTTTACTAGAAGAAATTTTTGCTCGGTTTGATTTGCATAATTTTTCAATCTAGTAGTGTCTCGATTTTTTTAGATGGAAATCGGCTATAAATAAGCTATAAAACAATAAATTGTATTATGGCTACTTAGTATAGGTTTCGACTGAAAAGTTCGTTGTTATTTTTACAATGGGAATTTTTTTTTATGTATGTGTATTGTAATTCTATGTATTAGATTCACAAATTTAAATATTTGAATTTACTAAAATTTTGACGTTAATTTTTTTCATAAAAATTCATTTGAAATGGTAGCAAAACATAAAATGTTTAAAGTTTAATAAAAAATAAATGGCTTTTATGGTGCGAAAATGAAAAAAATTGCATCACAGGATGAAGCTAGTAACAACAGCTTTTGCTCAAAATTATTACCTATTTTACTTGACATATGAAACATATGTAATTATTAAATGTGTATCGTTGTTGGCTGTGGTATATGAAATATTTGTGCGATTTTTTGTGATTAGATTTCCATTTTTAATTTCTTATCGGTGATTTTAAATTCTGGCGGTTTGTTTTTATCGGTGATTTAAATTTTTTCGTCCTATTTCGTAATAATATTAAATTTAACTTTATTTTGTTTTTATTGGTTGATTTTTATTTCGTAATATTTTCTTTTTGTTTGTTTTAGATGATTTTAAATTTTTGTGTAATTTAATTTTTTTCGTGTAATTTAATTTTTTTCGTGCAATTTAATTTAATTTTTAAGATTTAATTTTTCGTGTAAAAGTTTGAAAAACAAAATAAGAAATGTCAAAAATAGCAAAATTATATAAAATGAGCACAATTATTGCTCATAATTTTTATTTATTTTTTATTATGTTGGATGCTTGCGGTGAAAAATGTGCCCAAAGTTAAAATTATTTCAACTGAGGAGGGGAAATTTATATATTTTTCGTATGAAAAATATACAAATTTCTCCTTGAATCGCGAATCAATTTTTTGATCATGTACATGTGGTGCGTACATGTGCGTGTTCAAAAAATTGATTAGCTATGAAAAAGACAATCACATCTGGTATTTTGTTTGTGTCTGTTGGCCAAAAAGTTTTAGATGGCACTTATTCTTACACACTTTACTATTTAATTGTTACAGATTGCAATGCTAAATAATTCCAGTTTTTGTAAATTTTTGGTTTAGTTGTTATCATTTGTAACGGGTTAACTTATTAAAATAATTAAATAATTATGCTATGGTTTTTCACCATAGCATCCTCCGTGGACCGATTTTCCCTAAATCCGAACTGTTTGTCACTATATTTGCCACTATCCTAGAACACGCACATCAACCTACCAGTTATCAGTTTCTTGAGTAATTTACCCAAAACTGGTAGTAGCATTATTGGCCTATAGGATTTTTGGTGGCAGTCTTGCTGCGGACCCTTTTTCTGTTTGATACACGTTACGCATTTTGCAACTGTTGCTCTCTTTTGCAACTGTTAGTCTATTGTTCCACAAAGGTAATTTCCCTTTGTGCGCGCACTTTTCCGTGGTATTTCACAGGCAGATTACTGAGCTCATGATTTTATTTTCTATTATACCTACATCCTCATTGGGTGCACTTATTATATTTTACGACCATCCTTGCCAAGTTCTGCATATCGAAAAACTTTGCCGGCGAGGAATCATTACTATCATAAGCGCGCTTAGATATTTTAAAGTCAGGACTATAGCTCGGTGACTATAATAAATAGGCGAGGCCTCTTCTTGCAACAAACTCTTCAACGAGGATTCCTCGTTCGTTAAAAAAAGCGAAAGGGGTTAAATGTCTTTTTTACTTATAATCGATGCGTGAACTCAGATAACCTAGAATTTAATAAAAAAAACCTTTCGAAATCTTTATACTAAATAATAAACTTACCCACAACCGTAAGTAACATATTATCCAATAGCAACGCAATAGCAACAATAACAAGTACTAAACGTCTTGAACCGCGCCATCCAATCATCCATTTTTTGGCAGCCTCGTACCTTCCTTGCGGATATGTTTCGGATGTTTGCTGCTGCTGATGGTTATATTGATGGCTATTCGGTGAATTTATTTGTACCGGTTGTATTTGTTTTTGGGGCTGCGTCTGCTGTTGCTGCTGCTGATGTTCGAGCGGCAACGGTGGCGATTGATTATGGTTATGGTTACCATTTTCAACTCCTCCTGGATCGTTTGTTTGCATTTCGGCGTCCAAATTTGGTTTATTACTAAAATTAAATAAACGAAATAAAATTTATTTAAATATATTTCATAAAAAAAAAAAATAATAATCGATCCAATCGTATTTTAAGAGGACACAACATGAAGTTCTTAAATTTGACGGGTATAAGTTGACATATATATAGTAAAAGTATGTTATTGTTTGCCTTTCATGTCTTGTTTGTGTATATCCTGTCATATCATCATATAAGATATATATATATATATATATATATATATATATATATATATATATATATATATATATATATATATATTATATATATATATATATATATATATATATATATATATATATATATATATATATATATCAATTTTCTCTATAAATATAAAAATATGTTAGGTACAGTGACTCACAGTAAAAATGATACACCATCGAACAAAATCTTAAACATTAGGTGGATCAAACTCATTATTGAATCCAAAGAATACAAATATGATAAACTGCAGCTGTATTGATTTTCCAGGGGGCTTAGCATGTATCATTTTGAAATGGACAAAAGCGCTGGTTACTTTATTAGGTCACCTATACTTGTTGCATTTCCAACTCTTTTCTAAAATCAATACATATATTTAAAGGAAGACAGTTGGTACATGTAGTTCTGTAAGTTGTCCCATACATCTTATTAATAAAATCTGAGAAGCTGATATTGTCTCCTTGTGCCGGAACCTGGTTGGCCTTAAGGTGTTTAGCTCTAACGAAATATGAATTCCAACATGCCCTTATATAGTATCGAAGACAGAGCATCTCCTTGTCGTACGCCACAGCAAAATTTTGACCCAACATTGTGACTACATTACTGTCATTTCACATAAACGCACATATTTTTCAGGTATTCCCAGAGATCGCAAAGCAAACCAAAAGCTACTCCAGCAACTGATCGATTAGAACGAAATTCTCCAAAAAATATTAGGGGGATTTGACAAACAGAACACGAGGGGAACCTTCCACACAATATCCTAAATGGTGGCAGGTGGATCCTGGCAGTGTAATGTAGAACGAACGGTTGTAATGAAATGGTATAGCAACAATAAAAATTAATATCCCAGGTGGTACACAAATATCAACAATGGTAAATCCAGTCTCTATCGAAACATAATCAGGAAACTTCTAATCACTTTCAAATGAAATCAAATATTTTTTAAGCCCAAGTCCAAACAGCACAACAATCGCAAGTAATACCTAGAAAAAAATCACCTGCACCGGTAAATATCATAGGATTAGCTAACTTCAAAAATCCAAGCGTTATTAAATTCTGAAACAGACCAGGAGAATATAACCACGGCTTTGAACAATAACGAATGAAACCAAAAGAGAACGGCAAAAGAGAGAATAGTCTAGAAGCTGTAACAATAATAGGACTTCCTCCCTATATTCTGACGTTTATTAACTCCAAAAACATGCATATTATATACAATATAACTGTCATACTCAACATGAGAGTAAAAATAAAAACAATTAAAAGAGCGTCAACGAAAATTTCTCAGTGAAAAACTGCCAAGGTTTTAATCTTTCGCAAAAATACTGTGAACGAGAGAAAAAGTGTTTCAAATGTGCTGGTAAGCACCTAACAGAAATGTGCAAACTAATGCGCCACCAAAATCCGCCAATTACAGCAGGAAACATCCAGCCAGTGAAGGGATATATGAAATAGCCAAACAAGTATAGAAAACAAAAACTATACACGCAAAACGTCAGAAACTCGGATGATCCGGGCAAATAACGATAGCGCAATTAACGAAGCTTCGCAACATATGCAGAAGGAAGATAGAACATTTGCACAAGTTATGCAAAGTTCAAACTCAGGAAATGAAACCGATATCACAGATACATTTATTTAGAAAATTAAAGAACATCTAGATATTATATAAATGGCAGCTTAGGAAAGCACTTCAAGAATACTATCCAGGAAAGAAAAATCATTAATATACCCAATACAGAAGTAGAACACGGCCAAAAATGTAAATTCCTTCATTCAAAACAATCGATGTGAGATGGCCTAGAAGTGCAAAATATTTGCTATACCCTTGGAAGAAGCTTTCCAGCCTTTATGTATACAAACAGCTGAAAATCATACAAACCTTTTGAAAACAAAGTGCTACGTTATAGTTAATGCTCCGTGACACATAATTAAATAGTTAATCAATGCCATCTATCGGGAAAACCGTAGTGTAACTAATTTTTTCCATTGTTCCATATACATAGTTCTAATTTTGTAGTTTACACGTTGTTTTGTTTCAAAACGATTTGTTTTCGAATCAAATTTTGGCGGACATTTTGTTTTCGACTTTTAACATCGGACGTGCATAAACTTTTTAAACTGCCTCAAAATTGCAAGTTATTTTACAGCTCTTAACATATATCGTTATTCATATTGATGTTATTCATGTCATATTGAAAAAAATTTATTTTCGGCCCATTTTCACTATGATTCACTGTACTTCGATTTATGTTCAACATTTACAGGAAGACATTTTATATAGAGATACTATATCATCATATTTTAATAATTCAATTTTCATATTTTTCATATTTTGTAATTATGTTTTCAATAAAATGATGAAAAACTATTAATTTTTTATTTAGTTTACAAAAATTAAATTATTGTTCGAAATAATTGTTAAAAAAATTATTTCATAAAAGTTACAAGTTTTATTATATTCGGAAATTTGTTGTTGTTGCTTGAACCACAAAATAAATTCAAGCATTATAAGATGGAGAGATGCGGTTGGTATAAAGATTTTTACAATATTTTCATGTCATATCCTTTGAGTTTAATTAAGGAAAATTTTTAGATAAGCTACTGTCTGGATTTTAGATTAAAAACAAACAAAAAAATTGAACTCATCTGTGACAATGCGGAAGTTGATTTCGATTCATCCAAAAAAGGCATTGTATTAGCACGTTTGTTGATCAAGTACCATTTTTACGATTGGCCTCCCATAGTAATTGAAATGAAAATGGGCGGGATATTATGTAACCGAATATGACTTCTGAATCTTTTCTTTAAAAGAGGTCACTCTTTGGAGTGGATATCAATGTGTCTTCTTTTGGTTGCCAAAGAACAAAAAAGATTTCTCAGAATAAACAAAGTATGGTTGGAAAAGTGCCAGCATCTCATGTTAGGTAATTGCTTAAGCTGAATAGCTGGAGGAATCCTTTAAAAACTATGTAAAATTATGATTTATCGAGCTTAACGATGATGTCTGTACGTACTAAAGGGTAGCATTACAATTCAGTGCAGACTCTTTATACAACTTTTCTTATCACACTTTCAAAATCGAAGTATCAAGTATCAAGTATTTTATAGCACAAGTTATGTGAATTCATTATTTATCAGCCTTTACAACCGCAGCACAAATAACCATCGGAAAACCTCAACCGAGAGCTTCCAAAGAACAATACGATGACCAGTGCCATTTTAGCATTGCAAATAAACAAAAACTGCATGAAAAGTAGGTAACGCAGTACACCTGTAACTGCCAAATAGAATACTTAGCGCTAGAAAAGAAACCACAAAATCTCTTCGACAGAAGAAAAGCGAATTTATAAGGAGCTGAATTGAACATCAACGACTATGCACTAACCGGAAACTTCAGAGATTGCTTTGCCAACACCTGAAATCTTACTACAGATTTTTATCTTAGATCTGCCGCCATCAGAGCTGCATCTTTAATTAATCTGGTCAATGCTTTGGCTAACGCTGGACTGGAATGCCAGATGAAACAGATTAAAAACAATTCACACAAGACTAGGTTCTTAACGAAATCTAGGAGCTTCTCCAGTGCAAGTTTGGAACTGGTACTCAGTTGCGTGGAAGACTTTAAATACCTTAGGCTAACTATAACATCGACGAATTATAGACAGATACAACAGCCCGCATTGCTGCGGTACAAATTGTTATACGAACATTCAAACTTTCTACAGTTAACACATCTACGGCAATCATGTAAACTGACCTTAAACGACTGCGGAATTTTCTCTATATTCCAGACATACGATCGGTTCTTAAAAAGTTGCTGAGAATAGCATCGAATTAGGGTAAATTTTGCGATTGAGGAACTCTTCGGCGATATTTTTAAGTCGAAAGAACTCTTTCACATCAAACTATTCAAACAGGTAACCAACAACAACCAGCTGACGATGTTGCAGGGAAAGATCCAGAATTTTATGGCGTGACGATGGCAAATAAGATCTGCGTCACAAATAGGATGCCAAAACTAGACGCAACATGCGGATGCCAAGGTGAATGGAGGTTGACTGTGTGGGTGGTGAAATCCCTTCATAGGATGTAAAGCCAGAGAAAGAGAGAGAAACAATAATATTTTTTACAGGTTTCATCGGTTAACCATGTACTTTTAGGACTTTGGAAATTTCCGTTTTGTGATATACTAATTAGAATAAAACTTATTAAATTTGAGCTAAAAACACTAAACATAAAATGTCACTCAACTTTCAGATAAATTGTAATTTGTTCATTTCTTTAAAATACTGCATTGAATCAAATAACACTCAAAATACGAAAATTAGATACAATCAACTGCCGAAAATTAGATACAATCAACTGCCATCGCCGCAGAGCCAAACTTAAATGTAATTTTAAAACCTTTATTGATGTTTGAAGCATTTCACTCAATTTATTTGTAAAATTTGACGAACATTTTATTAATTTGACTTTATAACAAACAGTTGTTTGATCATAAAAAAAGAGAGTAGTTGTAGAATTAAATAGAGTGAAATTTTAAGCAAAGTTTCACTCAAAAAGTAAAATGAGTGAAAAAATATTGTACAATTTAATTAACTTCTCTAAAGTTCTAATAATGAAGTCACACTGAAATCTCGTAAAGCTGAGTTAATTTGCACAATATTGAGAAATTGAGTGAAAGTTTATTTAATTAATATTTTAGAGAAGCTCAAATTCAAATTCGTCCAAATTGGTTTAATTAGAAAAACTTAATTATATTAAAAAAATTGAGTAAAAATCCATTTTTTTAAGTTTCACTCAAACTTAAAAGGCGGTAAACTTTAGACTCAAGTCAAATCTATAGTAAAAATGTAATCAAATTGGATTTTAAATTGAACCATGATAGAATCAAAATTGAGTGAAATTTGTTTTAATTATCATACATTTTAAGTAAACTGTAAAAAATAATATGAATCTTCTTCTGGGATTTGAATTATTCTAACGAATAAAATTTAAGCAAATTAATAAAATTGTATGTATTTCACTCATTTTTACAGTCAACTTCACTCAATATTTACTCTAATTTTCAGTCAATTTTCAATAATTAATCTAGAGGTGTACAGTTTAGTAATTTAAAAACTTAATCAAATTTCGCTCAACAGGCGATGAACTATAATAGTAATAAGATGTGAGTGAAATTATATAATTATTACTTTTTGTGTGTGTATCCAGTTGAAGTTACTAAAGCTTGTGGTAGGCCTTCGAAATAACCTTTAACCATCTTGTTGGCATAAACATAGCTTTAGAGATATCTACACAAAAATAAGTCTATCTGACTGTTAAATATGGTGTCTACGGTGATCTCTATTGACATTACAATTTCCGGAAATTATTTTTTGTAGAAAGTAGTTTCAGTAAATCTTCAGTAAGTCCTTTGAAACATTTGCTGTATGTAAAGGGTTTTTCAGCCTATACAGTTGACAGTTTATATTAAACCATAATTGAGGTTTGGAGGCGGATTCGTATATGGGTAATGAATTTGTAAAACATACGAGTCTAAGATAAAGACAAAGTATTAATTTACTGACACAAGAATCCTGCCAAAAATTTGAGCCAAAGACAATTGTCTACTGACCATAAACTATCGAGTTGAGTAGTTAAGTGACCATTACGTTCAGAACACCATTAAAACTAAACAATCACAAACTACGTTTCATTTTTTTGCCACTCAAGCGAAACCTATATTCTTTCACCTTTCGAAACATTGTTACTTTAAGATTTAAAAAAAAATCCTATTAAATAAAATTACAATAATTAAAAGAGCACCGTAAATTAAATTTGACAACAACGTTAATTGTATGTTAAGCTTCTTTACATATTACCAATATATAAAATAATAATTACAATTAAAATCTTATTATAAAATAATTATTCAAAAAAAAATTTTTTTTTACTCTCTACAAAACCACGTATTCTCATCCCACAATTTTCAATTTCCCTGCTTGTACCATATATACAGTGTGTCAAAAAATAACAAATAAAATAAAAGAAAAACGAATTTAATTAATATTTCCACTTTCACTTTTCACGTTTTTTCTTAAAAAAAAAAAAAAAAAAAACTAATGATGATTCGTAAAAGAAGGAGGAAAAAACAGGGCGGACGACACGGGAAAATTTTAAAATAAGAAGAAAACAAAGTTGAAGTTTATCATAACTTGTAAAGTATTTTGCTTTTTACCATCAAACGGATGATGGACTAAATTTTATTTTAAAATTGTTTTAGTTACCTGTTTTACCATACCTTCATATCGTGGTTGTAAGTACATCTGTATATATACGAAATATTTGTGTATCATACTGTGGTACTCGTTGCCCAGAATAATGCAAATATTTCAATCACAAACCATAAAACGCAACGACAACGACAAATTGGGGATGAAAATTGATTTTTTTATTCGTCTATATATCCTCTTGTGTTGTGTGTTGTCTTAATTTATAGTTCGGCAATTTTCATGCAACGATATAGACATCATTTCGGATAATATTATAGGGCTTGAAGCGTTGAACTGTATACAAATTAGGTGGTTACCAAAGATTTTCTATTGTATCGATTTCATGTTTTGAACCGAAATATGATGGGAGATCTACACATTTTTTTAGGTTGGTTTTTAGAAATTCAAGTTCATAATTAAAATAATACAACTGTATGGCTGCATTATCTGAAAAATAGAGTACGGAAGTCTTATATCGATAATTTTACTAGCATTAAGCGTAAAAATAAAATAATATATTTTTGGAAAATCATTTATCTTTAAATTTTATCGATTACAGAGTTAATGTGTTGAATTGAGATGCATATCAAAATCTCCTTGGGACAAAAATCACATTTCCACCTTTTTCACCCATCATTAAGTAGCATGATAAGACAAAGTAATATTATAATCATTTTTGTTAGTAAAATATTTTATAGGTTTTGGTACTTAGTAGACGTAAGGCATAAAGACATTAAGTTGTTACACCTATCATCCGAATTACACGTTTTCAGTTTTGTACGGTTACACAATAATATGGCACGATTTAGCAAAAAAAATTTTGTTTGGCTAATATTAAAGTCGAGTTGTGAAGGTACGTCTAAAAGGAATATGTAAAGGCAGTCCTCAGAACTTTACCAAGCCAGGGTTGTTCTTGTTCTTTTATATTTGAAACGATATCAGAACAGCAATAATTGTTCCTAAAACTAGAATTGCTTTGGATGTCAACCATGACATAAACATTTTGTTGGACTGACTCAATGGCAGTATTAGGCTGGATAAAGGGAAAGCCGCAACATCATAAAACATTTGTTGTCAGTAGAATATCAGGAACACAATCGAGCACCAATTCTAGCCAATGGTATCACGTAATTTCTGAAGAGAACCCTGTAGATTGTGCATCAAAAGGGATGAATCCAGTACAAATAGTAACCCACAAGATTTAGTGGGAAGGACCGGCGTGGTTATAATCTTCAAACTATCTAATAACACCAATCGTGATACAAAACTACTAGACTTGAGACAAAACTACTAGATACTATAATCCAAGAATTTTATTCGGCACATGATACACAATTGGACAAAATGTGCTAGATATAAGAAGTAAACCTCCCAACAATTGATGAGTATATTACTGCCAGAATGAATACTTCCAACGTCTTCATTTATAAACAATGCAGTTGACATGCTGGGTCCATCAATTTAAAATTAAAACTTGCAAAAGATATATTGTCATCTTTGTATGCATAGCAACAAAGGCGGTACATATCGAACTAGTAAGCGATTCCTTTAGTGATAGCGGGACAAACTTTGCAGGAGCTTGCAGACAACTAAAGACTCAAACTCAAAAACAACAGAAAGAACCAGTCGACAAAATTGCTAAACTTGGGATCGAGTGATATTTTATTTCCCAAAACACCATCTTTATAGAACTCTCGGAGGAGGTTTACTAGCCTTTGAGGAGTTTTAATCTCTATATTAGCTCAAATCGTAGCTTGTCTATAAACTTAAGGCTAGTGGTACCACTATCCAATGACATAGATGACAACACCGCTCTAAAATCAGGTCACTTTCTAATAGATCGGTCGATGATAGCAATTCCAGAACTAGACATGACAAATCTAAAGGTCATTTCAAGATGGAACATACTAGCCAAAACATCTCAACAATTTTGGAAGAGGTGGTCACGAGAATATTTATCACGGTCCTAAATCTGACCAAAATGGCTAAATAAACAACCTAACATCAAGGAAGGACAGATGGTGCTAATCAAAGATGAACACTTTCCACCGACAAGATGGCTTCTTGCAATAGTAATTCAACTGAATCATGGCTCCGATGAACTATAGTAAGAGTGGTGATAGTAAAACCAAAAATTGGCCGATTAGGAAAATTGGCCTAAGGACCTAGAGAACGATATAGGTATGATTTTATTGTAGCTGTAAATGTTTTAATAGTTTTTCGTTCCAGGCTACCAGCTTGTTCCAGTTTTTAAGTGCTGATCGGTGTTATCAGTAATATATAGCTAAATCAGTAATATATAGTAAAGAGCTAATAGCTCAAGTTTAGAGGACAAAACAAACAAAACCAGCCGACCATCAAGAAGAACAAGGTCAAAGGCAACGCAAGCCACCTGGTTATAGCTATATGCTAGCGTTATACTGCGGACTAGGTATCTCAAATGCTAACATCGAAGTAACTTCATTCTACCATTAAACGGGAATATACTTCGAGGAAGTATACTTCGAGATAGTAGCTATGGAATGGATCAAAATGAGAAACATCTAATGGCGTTAATGTAAAATCAAATTTCGATCAAAGACAACATAATTAAGTTGGTAGAACATAATTCGATTCTCAATTGGCATCAATAAACAACCTCATAAAGTATCAAGGGCGATTGAGAAATGAAAAAATGATACAATTATACGACGTTTAAACATTCAAGGTCCCATAATTATGAGCATGATCGAGTTAATTTAAATATTAAAAAACCTCGAAGACATACAACAAGGTCTACTGGATGTAGTAGACCCTTCAATACTTACGCCAGCTTAGCTAGAGAACTGAAACTAATTCATGTACCTACATTCATCACAATCCCTGGGCACTAGCAATCTTGCAGCGAAAAATGGAGCTCGACACAATATGCAAAACCAGGATAACCACTCCAACGAATCATTGGATCAAGCTTCACGCTTTCAATAGCTGGATATATGTTGTCTCTAAAGAACAACCGTCGATATTATATGTCGGATCTGGAATGTTATATACATCGAAATGCATTCGGTATAATCATTGAAGTTTTAAAACTCGTCTCAAGTTTATTTTAAATCTAAATTTATAAATTTTAGATTAAATAAAACAATTTAGCACGAAAATTAAATTAAATAACCGTTAAACAGACAAAATACCTTATTGCTATTAAAAGAAAATCGAAAGAAAAAATATTTGGAGAGTTAATCAAAAATAACAGTAAAATGCATTACAAATACTCTCAATACAAAATGTACAATTCAAAATGTCAACAAATTGTTGTAGATTGAAACCGATTGAGGCTATTCAAATGCTAATCAAAAGCTCTCAATATTTGTATAAAGGCTGTCAAATAATTTCAACATATTTAAACAAAAAAATTGCCAAATGAATTAAAAGACGCAATTGAAACAAAAAGAAAGCGCAAGGTTAGCGCATTGACGTATTAGATGTCACTACTGGTATCGTTTTAAAATAATCAAAATGTTTTTATATTAATACGCCTAAATGTCATATATGTGTCAAAATTTTGACGTTATCCTATCGAACCGACATCTGGAACTTCAATAGGTAAACTATGCTATAGTATATAAAGTACTATATGTATAATAAAAGTCACTTTAGAGCAAGACAGGATAAAGTATTCTTAGAAATAAATGAGATCCAAAGTTTAAGTATCAAACTTTAGACAATAAAGATGTTAAAGACATGTAGAATCTGGCTATAAGGGTTCAAAATATTTCAAAAGGGCATACATATTGTCAATAATCCTTTATAAGTTTATAATAGTGCACAGATACATTAGAAATGAAAACTGTCATCAGTAAGACTAGCGGATAAGAACTATATAATTTCAGGATTATTTAACTACTGAATAGGTATGTGTCTGCGTATTAGATTATTTAATCCAATAACTAATGAGTAATTTAGATGCCATTTAAATAGCAGTTCCAAATTTACAAATAAACGATGAATAAACTTGATTAAAGTACATCATTCCATATCCATGTAGAACCGGTCCGAGTTGGCCTTCAAAACTTGTGATGTAAAGTTATTAGCATGAGATTAAAAAGTATTATGGGTCAATGTGTTTTCTGGAATTTAGCAATTTCATAGTTTTGTTAGGGTATTTAGTCATCATGTATTATCTCTATTTAGAAAATTTTAGATTTGTAGTTTGGAATTATTTCTTGGTAATTGTGAATTTTCTTAATCATTTCTTCATAAATTGTATTATATTACTGTTATTTTACATAGACGCTCTAAGCAAAAGAAGGGCACTTACAAACAATTGTTACTTTTTTAACAAGCTTTTATCTTCGATTAAACGTGGTTGTGCGCTGTGAAAAAAACATGAACCATCTTTGAAACCACATTACGAGTTGAATATGCTCAAAATCAGTTTCAAATGGCAATTAATATTTTAAATGTTGGTGCAGAAAAAAAAGAGACAAGTTTAACTCTTGCATGATCTTCATATAGTATTTTCGGACGGTCCAGTAGCATTATCTTGAAACATACTAATATTAAAGCTTATAAAAATTGTTTTTTAATTTCTGTGGAGCTTAGTAACTTACAAATTTAAAAAGGTCACATTTCTTTATTCAGTCTTCAAATAAATCTAACCCATTATGTTTTTTTCATTTTTCTTACCGATTTGATCATTTGTTTATTAAATTTACAAGATATAAAGAAGAAGAAACAAATGTTTCTTACCTATAAATGTAAAGTTCTACGAAGACTATTTTAAAAAAGTTAATACCGGTATTTTCTTTATAAACCTAACGAAAGTAAAGTCTTAACATTTTTGAAGTTGAGAATGCAAAAGAACAAACCGGATAAAAAACATGCACCAAGAGAGATCTATCGAAACGAAAATAAAAACGAAAGCAATTTTAGAAAAGGGTTCGCAGCACCGGAAAAGTACATATCTAAATCAGGTCCACGACCCTGGATAAATATAACTTGCAGACGCCACCGATAGGTGAAAGCAAATTTTTCATTTAGGAGCAGAATATACGTTAAACGTGGTCGTATCGATAGGCTACAGTCTCGCATTTTATTTCGGGTATTTTAAAAGAAAAATCGTTGGCATAAATATCGGCCAGTATGTCTGACGGCGAGACAGAGATCAAGTCTGCGTTTAAGTTATCCGTGAGAGCACCACCGTTCAATAGGGATGATGCAGAAATTTGGTTCCATCAATTGGAAGTTCAATTCAACATTTCGGGCATAACAGCAGATAAAACTAAATACGGTTATTTAATAGCGGCACTGGATATTGAGACAGTGAAGTGCGTTAGGGAGAAAATATTAAAACCTCCCGAAAAATCAAAATACGATGATCTTAAATAGACGATTATCGAACGATTGAGCGACTCAAATAAAAAGGCAAAAATAAAGCTGCACAGATTGTTTAAGGGTCTACAGCTGGGCGACAGAAAACCCTTCGACTTGCTTAGGGAGATGCAAGGCCTCGCGGGAACGCAGATACAAACCAAGCCAGTATTGGAGTAGAGCACCAAGCCAGTATTGTTAAATCTGTAGCTGCAACGACTACCTTCCCAGGAACAAACAGTTCTAACAAGTTTAGAAGAAAGCAACTTTAAATTAGCAGCAACAGCGGGCAAAATTTTAGAAGTTCAAAGAGTGACTGAAGTGTGCGCGGTCAGCCATGACAATTCTCATGTGATCGACAAATTAACAAAGCAAATTGACGTTTTGACTAAAATGGTAAATAGTCTGACACATAGTAGGAGTAGAGCACCAAGCCAGTCTAACTAAGCTCGACAACGAAACAGGTCCTTTGTGCCGATATCATTACAGATAGGGACAAAGAGGATTTAAAGACAAAGCTCGCAGATGCAGGACGCCGTGCAATTTTAAGTCGGAGAGCAGCATAAGTGGTGTTGCGGAAAACTAAAAGCCACATCGTTGTTGGCGACTAACGGCATTCGCCACAATAATTCCTGTCTTCTAATAGTAGATATAAGTAGTAAAATACAGATTCTGGTCGATACAGGGGCAGACGTGTCGGTTTTACCACCAATGATGAACGAATGAAATGACAAATGAGATGTCAAGTTGTTTGTAAATTCCACGCAAATAAACATTTACGGCAGTAAGGTCATTAAGTTGATTTTAGACCTCTGTAGGGAATTTATATGAGAATTCGTGATATCAGATGTGGACAAAGCTATTTTCGAAGCAGAGTTTCTAAAACACCACAGGTTGCTAGTAGGCGTCAAAAATAAGAAATTGATTGATCCACTCTCTTCGATTTATGTGTGGTCTACGAGAATTGTTACAAGACAATCATCGGAACTCAAAACAATTTCAGCTAAATTCCTGGAGTAGCGTTCACTTCGCTCACTAGGAAGGGGGTAATGTGGCGACGCACTCGCGTATGTCGACATCAAAACGAAAATAAAAACGAAAACAATTTTAGCAAAAGGTTCGCAGCACAGAAAAAGTACATATCTAAATTAGGTCCGCGACCCTGAATAAATATAACTTGCAGACGCCACCGATAGGTGAAAAGAAAATTTTTCAATATTCGAGAAAGAAATAAAAATATATGGAGACGCCATTACGCTTATAAGTTTTACAACGTGCACCTCGGTACGCAAAAAACATGAAAAAGTATTAAGACAATTTCTTTAGTTTTTTCGTTCGATAAAACTAAAGAAAAAATCATTAAGGATAAAATATAGTTGTAATGTCAATTTGTGGACATAAATGTAAACCACTGTGAACTAAATAAAAAAAAAAAATAAGTGAAATTTTTATAAAAAATTTGTGAAGAGCATAAAATTATTTGGACGGAGTCATTTACTGGGAACGGTGAGTGAGAGCCGTTCCAGTAGTCCAACACTCAACAACTACCCTGCAAGTTTAGTATATAGATTTACTATTTTACGTCGTATTAAGGCATACATTTTATAGTTTTAGTGAGCCAACCAATTAGGATTTATGATTTTTCAAAAATTTCTTAATTTAATTTAATTTAAAATTAAGGTGTCTATTGCTAACCTTGTGGAACTTTTTAATATCTAGTGTTATAACACAATATATAAGTCGTTCCCTTGTAAAATTAAAAAAAAAAAAAAATTTAAGGACATGACTATTGATAATCAGTTAATTGAGATGTTTTAATTCAACTAGAAATATCATTAAAATATAAGCCTTTCTTAGTAACCAAGAGAAATTTGGAAACTGTCAGCGGGAGTGTCAAAAATTTAATGAGGCAAGGTAGGAATTACTCAACGATGCATTTTGAGATGACGTAAATCGAAGCTTTGGTATATATATATATATATATATATATATATATATATATATATATATATATATATATATATATATATATATATAATATAATATTAATCCTCTTTTTATCATAAGTAATTAAAACCAAATCAGATTCAATATTTTTATCCGCATTTTCTCTCGTCGTCTATTTTTCAATTTATCAACGTATAATAGGAGATTATGTATCTATTTTATGAGTAATAAATATAAGCGACGAAGAAAATTTTTGTGTCTCAATTCCGAAAATTTCCCTAAGGAATTTAAAATTTTTTTTTTTTGTTGATAGGATGATTATTGTTAGACGTTTTTTTTTTGTATGATTCATGTACGTTTGATGCTTAAAGTTATAGGAGTTATGCTTTTATTATTTCTTCGTCCTGTATATACTACATGCGAAGCAAAATAGGTAATAAGGGAATTTATTTGTTAAACACAAATTATAATAATTGGTGTAGTGGGTATATTTTAACTTTTTACAAGTGATTTGGTTTTTTTTTATACAAAATCATAATTCATCAAAGGTTTTTCGAAAGAGTTATGTTTAACATCAATCAAAATTGTCAACCAAACGAAAGCGCATTTTTTATTGAAGCAAAACATGTTTTACATCTTACTCAAAGCCTTAAGTAATTAGCATTAGAAATATGTTATTTAAATAATAATTGTCAGTTTTTATAGGCCGTTCCTAGCTCGTACCGAATCAGCAATCCTTCAATGGTTTCGGGACCATATATATTAAGGAGCCATAGTGACCGATCCAGCGTACTCGCTGTGCTTTTACTTCATGAACAACATCAGGAATTTTCATCAAATTACTGATCTCTTAATTGAAGAGAACTCATGCGGACCATAGGTTAGCAACTTTGGCGCAACATTGTGAAGGAATTACTGTAATTTTAGATAAATGAACATATTTGTCAGTTGTTCCAGATATCATAAAGCAAATCATAAGCTATCAGGATTGAGTCATAGGCTTGCTGGAAATCCAAGAACACCGAGATGTTTCGTAATATTTAATGGACGAAACAAATTTAGTCAGTAGAGAGAGAGAGCTATATCACGATAGTTTTCGCATTTTAAGTGATCTCCTTTTTTAAGGATAGGGCATAACGCACCGTCTTTCCTTACATCAGGTATAACTTCGGTTTAATATTCTAATCGAATAAGGTCAAAAAGATAGTTCCACAAAGTATCCTCTCCGAAAATCAAAAGCTTAGAATTAATGCAATCAGCCCTAGAGGAACGTTTTCTTTTTAAAATATATGACATTTAGGCGATTATACAAATACAAATATTTTAATTATTTTAAAACTATACCAGTAGTGACATCTATCACGTCAATGGGCTAACATACCATGGTAGTACTATAAGTATTTATATTATGCACACATTAACGATTGTCAACGGTTTCGAAATTCAAAACGGTCTTTTTCCAAGAAGAAAACCAAGACCAAGATTTTTTGAAAGCGTGTTACATGTTACTTTACTGTATTAAAATGAAGTTGTTTAGAAAGTTCATTAAAAAGTAAGAAGCAGTTTTGCGGAACCAAAAGTTACAATTAGAGGCTACATCTCAAAATAGGCTGCCACTTACGGGTCGTCAACGTAGGAATAGTCGAGTTCTATCTGTTTTGAAGATCATAATCTTTCGTTAGATGAGAACAAGTAAAAATAATTTAGGAATAGTGCCACAAACTGTACCGAGAATAGTGCCGAGAAAAGATACTAAAAGATTGACGAAAAGATACTAATTAATTCGGTTATCCCACCAATCACTATCGTTCCTTTATTACTTTGAAGAGTTTTATGATAGATGTAATCGTTGATCAGAAGAATTTAATTGAAATATTTGACTTTGTGTTTTTATTTTGCTTGTACTCGTATCTCTCTCTTTATATATTTCTCTTTTGAAAGTATTAGAGCAACGACAATCGTTCTTTCTCGATTAGATTAGCTTGTTGAAGCCAACCTATTTAATTTTGGAAGCTAAATATTGGTTTCACCGTTATACGATTTTAGTGATAAGCACTTTCTTTTGATTAGCTCACAGCTCATAACTTACAATTAAAATATTTTAACTAACCTAAATAAACAACATGCGCAGACCGCAACCTACTAATTTTTTCTAATCATATTTTAGTGCGGCTTTAAAAACTGTTTATACAAAGCAGTCAACACTTTAACAAAATTCCGAACTTCAGCTTTGATAGTTGATTAAAAAATATTTACTAGATCCATATTTGTTAAATGTTCCCATAAGAGATTTACTTGAATATGACGAATCAATACAAAATTGTATACTTTAAATCAAAGACTCATCTGCGTAAGACGTTCAACAGCTAAACTGACCCCAAAAGGATCGATGGCAGTTCTTATTAGACAAGAGTTTTTTGTCTAATACAAGGGATAAAACCCATTCCTTGATTCTAATAAATAACGGCTTATTTATCAATATCACAAAATAAATTGAAAACTAGTTTTTACTTACGAAGCATTCATACCTTACCTACCACATAAGTCGTTTATTGTTCTTTAATATTTGTAATTTTCTTTTATACAATGAAATATTTTGGCTATATACGGTTTTTTTCAGTTGTTATTTTTGCTTAAATCCATCAATGGGAAATATCACTTAAGTCAGTTTTTAAAATAGACAAAATAGTCCATTTGTCTTAAGTACAATTTAAACTAAGGGAAAATTAAGTAATTAAAATTTAACTAACGCATTTGAAATAAAAACGCCTTATCTGCAAATTATATAAAGTTTTTTTGATTAAAATGCTTTAGTTAATATTATTCTAAAAGCTTTGCAAGGCAATGAATGCTTTTATTATAAGGATGACATGCTATTTTTTGTCACGTTCTGACAGGAACACACCATGACATTCATAGTATTAATCAAGTGCTTAATAAATTAGATCAACCTAAAAGGAAACTGTCAGTAGATAAGGTAAAATGTATATACCAAAAAACCTTTTTTAAGACACCGTGACTATTCAGAGACAAACCCAACCCCAATTTAATTAAGGCATTAAAAAATGTTCCATCCTTCTATAAGTATAAATTTATAAAAACTATCATTATTATAATTATCATACATTTTGTTTTAGACTCATTGATTTTGAATCAAGCAAGTAGATCCGGTAGTTTTTTTTACCTCGTTGTCACTCAGTTCAATTATATGGATATCACTTATACTAATACACTTATAATAAATCTGATTCCAATCAATAAATTAGTTATTTTAGGTTAAGTTATAAACTATAAAAAAATTCTATAAAATTTATTATGCGATGGCCTAGTTTAAATAATGGATATACTAATTTTCACCAAAATATTCCATTCCTCGAACTAGACCCCACACCGCCACACATTAATATATAGGCATAGTGAATATATTATATATTTAAAAAAAATTTCAAATCAATTGCAATATTTACACCAAGAGACTAATAAAATTCAATAATAAAATAATAGATCCTAGAAAAAAAAACAAAACAAAAACGATCATCCCCTTGGGTTAATTTAAAATTTAGCAGGATTTAAAAACAAAACAAAGCAAAATAAAAACAAACTGTTGCGTCGCTATTTCTGCTTCCATGCATGCATACATAATACTGTGTGTATAAATACAGTATGATCGGTAGAATATTGTACACGTAATTCCTTGAATTGTGAAATATTTTAATTCTTTAACTCTGAAAATGTAAGTGCAATAAAATCAACATGTAGTCGATCATTTGAATTTTGATCTTCTGTAATGAGGGATATCCGTTAGTAGGCTATATAAATCGTTTAGTGGCCAACATGTATTAAAATGAAATAAAAATTAGCACACAATATAAATATCGCAATCACAGTCCAAGAAATCGCCTGTAAAATATTCCATAGACCATACCGTTTGTATACCATTACAGTTGTGCTCGTTAAACATATAATTCACTCTTCCGTTTTGCATGTTTTTTGCTGTTCCTTTTTTTTTATTATCAATTTAAAATATCCATATAAAAGAGATTTGTTATCCGCATCGGGAATCTATTACACACAGTTACCATACGAGTACAATGTAAGTTGTATTTTCAAACTGTAAAAAAAAAAACGGATTTTTGCTTCGAAATATAAAAAAAATTTGTATTCATTTAAAGAGTAAAAGAAAATTGTTTCAAATAAAGTCAAATAAAATACAAATACAGTTAATAAAACGAAAAAAAAAAAATATACAAATCCTGTTGAAAAGGGAAATGTTCACAAAGTGTGGAAATGGAAATAACAATAAAAATAAAAAGGATTACACACGACAACAAAAACAAAAAAAAAAATAAAATAATGTTCAGAATTAATGCCAGTATTGGTAAAACTATACATAAAGCATAAAACAGGGAGGGGGTGTTGGTAATAATATGTTACTAATTATTTTATTATTATTATTATATTACAAACCGCATGTGTTATTCTTGTCGATTTATCGTACTGTGTTATGATTGAAGTGATTTAGTTTTTACAATATAAATCATCAAAACTACAACTCTTCAATTATGACATAGTACAATTTTTTATTTACATATCGATGACCGCATTTGTCCGCTGCGTATATCCTCCATTTCACTGTTGGTACCGTTCCGTTGTGATGATTTTCGATATCCAATTCACATATTTTGTAGTTTAAGATTTATGGCAATAATTTTATTAAAATTTAAGTACATCAATATTTGGAAATGTAGCTTCCATAATAAATAATCTATGGCATAGAAAAAAAATATTATGCTAACTAATACTGCTCAGCCTGAATATATCTTCAAGAATATTTCGTTTTACTCAAAAAGAATGGTCACTATAAAATTCATTTCAGATACAGGTGAGTTTTTCCCGTTAAAAGCATACCAATTTAGTAGAATTTATCGATGATACATGGAAGGTAAACAGTAGCAGTTCTTTAGAAACTTCCTCAAAAACTTTTTCTCTTTTCATGAGAAAACAAAATCGTCTGGAGGTCTGGAGGCCACATTTAATAGAGACAAAGCAAAAGTTTTAAAGCACGAATGAACCTATTCCACAAACTTTAGGCTCTGAAAATGCATGATTCTTTATGTCTATTAAAAACATTTAGTAAATAACGCATAGCAATTTATTTCTAAGTCTGTGTGCGAAACGAAATAAAAAAAGCGTAAAAAGGTAAAATTTTAACTTTTTACTCACCACAAAATTGTTAACTGATCGCGGATAGTTAAAAACTGCAAACCAATTTTCCTTTGACGTTTTGAGCATCATATAACCATATAGAAACAATTTACTAGACATTTATTTTATCTACTTTTTTTTCTACCACCGTTTAATTATTGAACTTTTTAACCGATTCGCACACGGCCTTAATCATTAAAATGTGTAAAGTTATTCCAATTCCCAAATCGGGCAATCACTTGGTTAATAATAATAACATACCAATAACAAAATTAATTTTAATTATTGAAAGAATATTGCTGCGAATAGACTTAATATTTGCATTTTCAAATACTTATAATATAATTATAGCGAGTTTTTTGTAAATTTTGAATTGGATATTCAAAACAAATTTGATTCGATCGTCTATGAAATACTATAATAGAAAACAATTGGTTCAAGAAAGTCACTATATATTGATAATTTTGCCAATCTTACTAATTTTTCTTTTAACATAGTAGTCCTGAGGTTGTTTTTAATGATTTTTAATTTTGGAAAGCTCCGTTCTCCGAAAGTTACCGTTACTGGTATCGTCATTTAAATATATCGTTGTGGCCTGAAATTTATTCAAATTGCTGTAAGAGATTGTGCACATGATCAAGAATTTCAAAATAAAATTCAACTTTAAACCTATCTTCTTGATTTAGTGCAGAGTGCTAAAGCAAAGGAAAAGGCAAATGAAACATTAAATTATAGCGCAATGTTCTTATAATCCTTGTCGTTTCCGCAAAATCTTCATATATATACATCCAATAATTGCAAAATTATAGGTTGCAATGCATCTATATAACTTAACGAAAATTATCAATTTAATCCATTCTTAAATCAACAGTTTTATTCGGTTTTTTAGACACGTTTTCATTAAGTAAACTTAACGAAACTTTTTCAGTTTAACAACCCACGGTAATATTTTGCTAATTTGACTATATAAAATTTTTATATAAATTTTTTCAAAAAGTAACTAATAATTTGGTTTATTGGTACACAAAGAAATTAACGAGTATTTAACGAAATATTAAAAGTTTTAAAAAAAAAATTATTGATCGAAAGAATTTTAAACTTCAAGTAATTTGGTTCAAAGCGTTGCCAATTTGACAGATTTCCACCTCAAACTTCTATTACGCGGAAGGGCTAATTTAGAAGGAATAAACAATTGTAGAGTCAAGACCAATATCAGTGTGATATTAATTTCTTTAAACTTTTTCATGTTTCGGCCAAAAAACCAAGAACGATTCAAAAATGAACTTAACGAAAATCACTTATAGAAAATTAGCAATTTTAAAAATAATTTCAAATGTTATTTATATCATTAGTAATTTAAAATCATTTAATTTGCTTACTTCCAAAAAAACACTTTTTCGTTAAATTAACTTGACGAACCTTTTCAAGTTTAACGAACCAACGAATAATTTTTTATTTTGATTATAACGTTATTCAAAAACAAACCAATAAAAATGCATCTTATACAAGTTTTTGTAAATTAACGAATTATGAATCCGAATCACATTTGACATTTCAAGTATATTTAGCTAAAGGTGTAAAAATTAACGTTTAGGAGCAAAATATTATTGGATCTAGTAAAGTTTTTTCCCATTCAATGATTTAAGTAACTTAACGAACAATTTAAGAAATGGTTTATTCAATTGATAGGTTCTCATCTTAAATTTTGAAGGCTCCGGGCATATTGTAAAATTAATTAATAATTTTAATATTATAAAAGCTAACTGAAGTAGAGAATATATTTTTAGCAAAGTTGTACAAACTTTGCCGAATTATATGTGTCCTTTTTTCTGTTTAACTCGAATTTCTAGCAATTTGGTCAAAAAAGTCTAGCATATAACGAGTCTAAGTTGTCACAGTTTAAGTTTAGATTGCAATATGTTTTCTATTTGTGACATTTAGACAAGAATGATCTTAAACCGAACTTAACGAAACTAAATTAACGAAAATCATCAATGTCGATTAAATACTTCATTTAAATATTATTGGAATTTTAATCTGTTTTTTAACACATTTCTGTATTGTTTTTGAAGATGTCTGTGGTTCAACTCCTTAAATTTGCGCCTATATGTTTTTATTTTTCCACTTTATAAACAACGCGTTATTGAACATGGCCTACAATCATTTATTAACAATCTAAAAGGAAAAATTCAATGAGAACTCAACCAATCCAATTAGAATTACTGCGTGGTTCAAAATTAAAACTGTGCTGCTTAGACCAATAAATAAAAGAAAGTAATGTAATTTTTTTTGTATATGTATTTTGTTTTAAATTGACATAACCTAAAATTGTTGCTCATTGTGTACGAAACATTTCGATATTTTTTTGACAGCTTGCATTTTTTAATTTAAATAATACGAATGCACAAACTGATGGCGAGTGTACGACAAAACCTAATTTTTGTCTGTTCGACTGCTCTGCATTTGCTGCAAAAATACACTTTTGAATGTACAGTTGCCAAATTTGCTCAGTCACATAAAGCAAATATATTTGCTCAACAATAAATCCTTCCTACTAAATGGCGCAAAAAAAAATGATAAAGGAAAATTTAGATCCTAGAAAAGCCATTAGGCATAATTTATAATAAGCGAAACTGAAATTTATAATAAGCGAAACGTACATTTAAATGCTGCAATAAAGACGGGTTTTCCCTGAAATTTGCAAAATTTTGCAAATTATCACGATTCCGAAGCCATTTTGGTCATTTTGTGGTGCTATATCACATTTGGTGATATAAACAGTGATAAAATAAAATAGTCTGTACTTAATACGTGCGCTTAATGGGTGAATTACTGCACGTCGCTTATTGATTTGAATGAAAAAGACAATAATATTTGCTGTCTTACTTACACTAGTACAAAAAACTAATTTTGTTGTCAACAGTATTTGCTGTCTTACTTACACTAGTACAAAAAATGAAAAAACCGATTGTGTTGTCGACAGTATTTGTTATACTTACATTAGTATAAAACACCGATTTTGTTGTCAACTTTTGACGTTTTCATGGATATATGAATATTCACACGCGTTATCTTAACTATTACATAAACATAATACAACATAAATTTGTCCATTGTTTGGTTGAAATAATTGTCAATATTCGCGTCTATCCAAAACAATTTAGTATTGCGCACGCGACATTATTGTAATTGGTCTTGTTTCAAACAGAATTAAAATATTTACATATTAATTTAAATATGTCAATCTCTTATTTTAATATTTTAATTGAAACAAGCCGAATTACAAATGTCGCGAGTTTTGTCAGTTTTATACAAATGAATAAAAAGTAATATGTTGACGTTTCTACATAACCTCAAAATTAATCATATGAAGGTTTTATTTGAAGTGCTATCTCATCTAGTGATATACAATAATTTTTGTATGTTATTTTTTTCCTTATTTTGAATATTTTATTTTATTATTAAATAAAATATTCAAAATAACGAAAAAAAAAATAACAAACACAAGAAATTAAATTTCAACAGTATTGAAAATCATTATATCACTAGGTAAGATAGCACTTAATAAAAAACTTTCATATAAATAATTTTGAGGTTATGTAGAAACGTCAACATATCACTTTTTATTCATCACGTTCTCCACAAAATTCATTGTGCAAGGTTGAGTTTGTAGACATTTTTTTGTTTACATTTTATCACCAAAACATTCTACAAATGTGATATAAAAGTGTGACGTAGCACCATAAAATGAACACCCAAATATAGTTAAAACAAACTTAAACTCATATCTTACCAAAGTCTATCAGGCGGTTTGCATTTCCTTTTTGATTTACGTAGATCTAATGCAGAACTGGATCGGTTTTCTTACGATAACAAAAATTTTGATTGTGTTCTAGTTCAAGAATGAAGATGGAAGATGGATTGGAACGTTTCAATGAAATAATGTACTATGCCGCAGCGACAAGTATCTCCTCACATAACTTACTCACTGGAAGTTAAAAAAATGGGAAGAAAAAAAGACATGCACGTAAACCCTGGCGAACACCGGAGAACACAATATCTGATTCTTTACAATTTATCTAACATCCTCAAATTTAATCCTTTTTCACCGAAGTTAAAAATGAATGAATCAACAGATACTTGAGAACGTCACTGATTAAACAAATTCTGATTAATCCTTGTGGAAGGCGACGAAAATAATCAAAAGATGCATGTGCCTCCATTCAAAACTGATAATGGGCCTGGGAAAGAAGTCCTAAAGAGAGGGCCGATAATTCACAAGCTGCAAAAAAAAAAAACAATAAAAAATATCTTTCACCGGAGCGTTTTTTTGAGGTGTGCAAACATTTAGTAACCATTGGATCTGGAAAGTTCGGTGGATGGGAAAGCAATTCACTATTGATAGTTTAACAATTTTTAAGGATGACAGGTTGCCTAGGTTGCAAGGTTGTAAGGTTATTTAAATAGCACTCTGAATCATCGATGTGTGATTGTTTTTGTTCCAATTTATGTAGGTTTAATGATGAAGTAATAGCAGCTGATGGTTATTTCAAAGCCAAAAATAAATCGTTCTACACACATGGTAAAGAAAAGTTCAAAAAGCGTTGGAATATTTGTAGCGCAGTTGAAGTAGATTATGTTGATGAATAAAGAAAAAATCAGCCAACAAATTTTGTTTTAGTAGTTAGTCTCGGGACTTATTAAACGATATTATCATTCAAATTTGAAAAAGAGAATGATATCCCCAAAAACATAATCTCCCCATTTAAGTTCATGCAATCAAGTACATTTCACAAAATTGTTTGTCCATTTGAAGATGAAACCAGGAAACCAACATGTAATTTTCTTAATGATCCTGGAAGTAGTGCGACAAATTTAATTGTATGAAACACAGATTCGTCATTTTTGTGCAAGATAGCAATTCCTCATTGTGATCAGCTAGTCAAAAATAATTGAGAGTTTTAAGTTTTGATCAACTTTTTAAATGTTCCTACATTTTAAAATGTCACCGGTCGCACACCCATATGGTTAAGATATTTGCTTACCACACCATTCCATACACTCTCATTTGTTACATTAATAGCAAAGACGTAAACCAACAAATATCTATCCAATCTACAAACTTTTGGTAGACTACGTGTACTAAGTGTTCACCCCATATGTATAGACTTTGTTTTATTATTGTGTGATAAAAGTTTTTAATTTTCATTCAGAGATAAAAATTTATGAAAACTTAATTATTAATTGATTACAAAAACATATCACAAATTGTGTACGAAATCGAGAGTGGAAGGGGTTATAAAATAATCTAATTTAAAAATTTAACACCAAACAATTATACACTGTTGTGAGACGTAATTAAAATAAATCAAAATTGACAAGTTTAAAACGAAATTATGTTTTGGTGTTACGACAGCGACACGATGAATAAGAAAGTTTAGATAAAAGCATTAAATGTTTATTTTTTATTTTTTAAGATATATATAGAAGAGTTAAGACTAAAGTTACATTTTGACAAAAAAAAATACAATTATTTCAATTAAATTGTACAAGAATAAATTAATTAATTTACTTGTATTATATAAGTCGTCGTATAGCTATATATATATCATAAAAACGGAAGCTACGCAAATTAAGAATTGTTTGATGAATTATGTAGTCTTGAAACGACTTTGAAATTTACGTGTATGTCTCATGTATGTAAGAGTTTCCTTATAGTTAAGCGAAATATTATGTTCTCGACCTACATGTTGTGTAATGTTAGCTGTAAATAAAGTTAGAAGAAAGTTGAGCATATACAATTGGAAATCCCATAGTGTTTGAACTTTGAACTGCGTATATAAAGAATACTATAGTAGCAGTTAATCAAGTTGTATGGAAGATTAATCAAATGATTTGCATATTTACCATAAAGGTTAACTAATAGTTTCTCAAATTTGGATGGGGTCAATTTTGACGAAACATGATAGGGAAATTATAAATACGTGTATATATACGTATATGTATAAGGTATATGGTATACAAATAATTAATCGATATTGAAAGTATCGACGATATTTGAATCATATGTACATAAAATATACATACGATATAAAGGGGACTCTTTAATGTTTTTGACATGTTCAAGGGAAAAATCAATTTTTATTTAAAATAATTTTTCTACTTCGTTTGCTCCGCCACTAGCTATACATACATACATTCGTTTTATATCAAAAGACTTATTGCACAGTAGTAAATATGTTTATATATATATATATATATATATATATATATATATATATATATATATATATATATATATATATAATTCAATTTAATTTTCAAATTATTAATTTTCTTTTCTTTTAATTTAAGCAAAAATGAAGATGTGAAAAAGACGAACCTAATTGAATTTTCTATTTATTTTCTTCGTGTACAATAAATATTTTATAAAAAATAAAAAATTAGTTTATCAATTGAAATTGAATAGAGAGCAGAAAAAAAAATGTGTTAAGTGCCTCTGGCAAAAGTGAAAAGAAAATTTATCCAATTTTAAAAGTGTGGAAAGTGTCGAATGTATATCTATGCATATAGTTTAACTTGTCATGTTGAAAAACTTTTATGTCCATGGTAAAATCACACAGACAGATTGTTCCACATTTGCTTGGTAAGTTTTAAGTGAGAATATCACTTTATTTTGAAACTATGATGATCAATTAAAATTTGACTATTTGGTCACTGAGCCAGATACGAAATCAAATAGGAAATGTGAAAGAGTTAGATGTACTCGGAATCTAGGTTTTTCAGGTCTTTTAATCAGTTTTGATCTTCTGAGATACCTCCCACTCAAGCTGGTTATTTAAAAGGGATTTCAATTTTTTTGTTATGCAAATGCCGTAATTGCAACTTTGCTAATGTACTGAAAAGTTGCAATATAAATCGGAATTATAAATTCAAGATCTACGATTAAGTAACTCACGCACTGGTATGATTAACTAAATTAAAATCCTTTTTAGGGCGTACAAATTTTGTTTATCAAATCAAACTTTCTTGAAAATCTAAATCTATGAACTAATACTAAAAAGTTAAAAAAGTTTACCAAAATCGGTATCGCTAAAATTGTGGCCTAGAATAAAGTGATTCGAAAAGCACTCAACATTTTAACTCATTGATGTCTTCGTAAATGCTACCAATGTCAATTGTTGACATATATTAAAAATTATACAACTATTGAACAGAATCGCCATACACTTGACCCAAATGAAACCACGCTCAACGAGAGTTGAGCAAAAGTTGCACACTGTTAAATTCGAAAAATATGCAAACTACATTTTACCGAAGACACCGTATGATTTCACCTTCGAAGAATTCGTAAAAAATTTGATGACATTTTTTGAACTTCAAAAGTCACTTTTCCGAACCAAATTCGAGTGTTTTCTAATGGGAAAATCTACAACGGAAGATTTTGTGTCTTATGCCCGAGAGGATAAATAAACAGTGCTAACAATCACAATTGTCCATGGATCAGGTCAAATGTTTATTTTTTTTATTCGCACAAGATTGTTATCAAAAGTTGAGACGACAACTCCACATTGTCGAGCTTTGCAGATGATTGTTAGACAGTTGTCAATTTAAAAAAAGATACCATCATAATCGAGAAACCCAATTCTTTCTCGGTTAATGCAATTTCGCAGTCATAATCCATATCAAAAGCATCACCTGTTCCACCGCAAATCATCAGAAGATCGATAATAAATCTCACCACAACCGTAAAAAGAATTCTTCACAAGCGCATTTATCAAATATATCAAGATGCGGGCAGTGCGGTGGAATTCATTACTCAGCTGACTGTCAATTCAAAAATCATAAATGTCAGAAGTGTGGAAAAACCGGTCACAAGAAAGGTTACAAAAATTGTTCCGCTTCCCATCATACATCAAAAGAACATATAAGTATCAACAATCCTTCTAACTGTAATAACCGATACTCTAAAGGATTTTTTTCCGTAAACAGCATTGATGTGGTGTCCTCTACCACTACATAAAGACATCAATAAAATATCTGGGGCATATCATAGATAAAAATGGATCGCGACCAGACCTAACCAAAGTTTATGTACAATTTCCAATATGCAACCGCCCAGAGATGTTCCAAACCTTCAATCATACTTAGGCGCCATCAATTCAAAGATATTCTTAATTCGGATTTGATGCTCACACATTACAACTCCAAATTGGATATAATATAGGCGGCGGATGCATGCTATACTGTAGAATGCAGACTGACCATAAACCATTCCTATGAACGATTTCGATAACGATTATATCCCTATAACTATAAATTTGGACATGCGAATATACTATCACCACTGATACTATTCACACGTCAAATCAGACGAAAACTACATTATTGCAACCATCTGGAAGGGGACGTCAACCACTCTCTCACCGATCCCATGTATCAGTGATATTTTCGATGATTCAACGTAAAATTGCAAAAGGTAGAACTCTACAGAAAGTTATAAAATTTGTTTAGCACGGATGGCCCAATAATATAAAAGGAATCAACAGCGACAAGGTTATAGCATTTTATGCAAAACAATAGAATCTGTTGGTCGTGAACAATTGACTCATGTTCGGTCAGAAAGAATTGGTCATAGTATAAATACATATAGTACTACCATAATAAGAAAAAAACAGTTTAGCCATTGATGTTCCAGATGTCAGGACGATAGAATATCGTCAACATTTAGTGTAAATATACGACATTTAGGCGATTATTTATATACAAATATTTTAAATATTTTAAAACGATAGCGACATTTAGCACGTCAATGGGCTAACATACCATGACCAATTGAAGACCAGTACTTCTTGGTTATTGTCGACACATACTCTAAATAGCCAGAAGTCTACAGAACAAAGTCAACGACCGCTTCCAGTACAGTCAACATGATCAACAAATAATGTGCCCAATTTGGATTCACTCTACACGTTACCATCCACAGTCGAACGGGCAGCCAAAACGTTTTGAAAAAAGCATCGAAAAAATCTCTGGAGGAAGAAAAGGTGGAAGTTGCATTACAACGTTTCCATCAAAGCTTCCGCACAGCACCAAATGCATCATAAAAGACTTCTAAATGAGTCAAAAGTATGATGATACAAATTAAATTTATTTAGCGGCAGTATCGAAGTTAAATGTTAAATTAGCAAAGAAACAAACCTAATTTAGTTATAGTACTAAACAAAACATGATACGAATTAAGAACAAGCGTGAAATTAACGGTTTCCCTACATATATCAATGAAGAGAAATCATCCGACCCGCAAGTCTGTTCTAACATGTTCGCTAAGTTTTTTCAACCCGTCTATAAACCAGAAGATGTTGATAAGTATACAAAAATGCACACCACTTTGGTGAAGAAAACCTATCCATTGAAATACCGCATATTAAAACAGAAGATACAAATAAGGCTCTAAGACCAAATAACTGCTTCATTTTTTAAAAGATAACATCAGTTTGAAATTACCTCTTTGCACGCTTTTCATTCAGTCGCTGAGATTGGGAAAACCCCCATATGGGGTTTTATTAAAAGAAGGACGGAAGATATTTACGATCTGGAGAAATCAAAATACTGTATTTCGCTTACATCCCAGTCCCAACTGTTTTATACTTTGTACTAAGATACAAACGTCTGTAAACTAGAGTATTCAGAACAAATGTGTTCGCCAAATAACTTGGAAAGAAGATTGAGAGTATTATCACGAAATACTGGACGATCAAAACCTGCAACGTTCAATCAAATATAAAATTTATAATTCATATACAGGTAAATATGCACATATTACATCCTCATAATAAAATCTATTACACAAATTTTCGTTTAATAAACTTTATGGCTCATGTAATTTTTGTGCAAGCGTCCAAACCATTAGACACAATGTACATACATACGTACATATAGTAACAAAACATCATCAGCCCGTTTAAAAATGTAAAATAAAAATAAAAGAAAAAAAACATTTGAAAGCTTTTCTCAATTTTACCATTTTTTTTTCGTTCAAAGTAATAATTCCTAAGTTATCGCCCATCACCACCCCCGCACATATAAAGAAAATGTCCCATACTCCGACCTCTATAAGAAAATGTATAACAATAAATTTTAATGTCACATAATATTCTTAACCGTAAAATACAATAAACGATAAAAAAGAAAATCGGAAAATTTTTTTTATCACTCCTTTGTCGATGTAAAAGCAACAGTAGTAGTACACAAAAAGAAACGTATTGATCTCATAACAAAATCAAAGTGGATAAATTGTGTCTTCAACGAAAACTCGCACTTTTCTTTGCGTGATGGCGAAATTATGATGGATGTTTATCGATTTTGATGTACTTTTTCACCTGTATTCATGTTTTTAAAGAGAATATCTTGAGATAATATTGTGTTTTGTGATTTGAATAATGATATGAATATTGTCACTACTCAATTATCACATTGCTATTGTTTACCGATACAAAAGTCAATGCACCTTGATGGAACAAGTGCTACTGGTATATCAATTAGATTTTTATGTAATTTCAAAGTCATATTTTGTCAGTTTAACGGTTATTTCATTTGATTTTGGTGTAAATAATTGTGAACCAGCACACATTGCTGCATTGCAACAATGCAGCTTCCTGAAGTGGGAACCAAGGGTCCGTAATATTACCAACCAAGGGTCCGTAATATTACTAACAGCAGTAATAAGAGTACATACATGCATCGGAGAAGTTACAACTGTAGGTCTAAATCTATAAGCATGCTCCACAAATCAGGAATCGGGGCTAACAACTCAACCCCAGCAAACGTCAGGGTACAACTATGTATTCAACCACACTTTGTATTATCAGACCGAGTATAATTTGAAGCATTAGTACTGTCGAAAATTACTAGGGATATTCCGGAACGTAAAATAAATCGCAAGCCAAACAAACAGTTACACCCCACTCCCCGTGCAGAACACCATCAGCAAAGAATCGAATAAACACTATGCGAAGCAACTACCATTCAAGGAGAAACAACTTGACCAGTTAGGTAGTTCTAAGCTAGTAACGTCCTAAAAAATAACTTCTACGTATATGATGTACTAACTGGAGCTACCACAGTAGAAAAAATTCATCCTCTGCAGACACAGCTAATTCATTTACTGATTAAAGGTGGAATGAATCTGGGGAAATGTGCCAGTAATCATCTAAATATCTTAAAAGGAATCACGGAGTCCAAGAGAATCCAGCTTGAATAGATCATTTACTTATTTTACGTTAACTTGCTGCCAAACACAAAACAACTAACTATAAGCCGTAATCCCTGCCCGAAATGTTAAGGATTTTTGACCTACTAGAGTGGCTAACACCACTTACAAAAATCAAAATGAGTGCAAAATCATATACCAGAGTTTATGGAGCATGGTAAAATTAAATGTCTGAAAAATGGTTTTAAAAATATGAAAGACAGTGCAAAAATTAAATAAAGTGTTAAATGCCACTATGCAAGTACTTCACTAAAAGGACAAATTACCATTGACTTGTCAAAATTCAACTACTTTCAATAATACTGCTATTACTCAACTCTGCTCACCTTAAGATCTAACAGAAATAATGAAACTTAAATTTCACAACAACAACGCACACATTTTATTTGACAGTTTGATCGTGTAAATTGCAAAGTGGTGTTGGTAGTGCGGTGCTTAATTTAAAATTAAATATAAAATGCAATTAAATGATTTAAAAAAAATAAAAATTCGGATAATCTCAGTCGCATATCCCAGAGAACAAGTATGTGTCCATTTATTTAACATAAATTAAAGCCAAATAAGTAAAATTAAACTTTCTGAAAAAGTGACCGGACGAAATTTTACTTAACCTATAATAGTATTAATCTTATTCGTCATGAAAATTAAATGTGAAAATTTTAAATTTTCTAAATTAAGTTTAGTTGTCACGGTTTTTTCTTCGAAAAACGAAAAAAAACTTGTTTTCAATTATATAAAAGTTTTGGATTTCCCGTGATAGATTTTTTTTTATGTAATCGAAGAGGAGTTGTGCGCTGTTAAAATTTGTTTATTGCGTTCACTTGTAGACTAAACACTGTGCGGTGTTATTTTTAATATTCTTTTAAAGTTTCACTGTCGCATGATAAAATTTCCTGTCAGATTTAAACAACAAATCCATGACAATTTCGCTAGGTTTTTTCGGGGAACGGCTTCAATGAAATTTTTTAAACATTTCGTAGGTGTAATTCAATAAAATGTAACTTTGAATTAAGCATAATGTTTTTTGCAAATATCGTCCAAAAACTTAAAAGCTCTGACGATTAAAATATGATTAAAATACATGCGCATGTTGTTTACATTTTTTTGTTTCTGTTTCTTTCGGTACGTCCAAAAAGAAAAATTAGTAGGCATTTAAAGTTTTAGTTGCGTTTTTAAAAAAAACAAATAATTATTTTATAGAAATAATAAATAATTATTTATATTATAAATTTAAATCGCTTTTAATTTTTCAAAATTGTAAATAATTTTAAAATATCTATCGCAACATTGCGAGGTTGGAAATACCTAACATGTGAAAACCGATTTCAACCGTTTCACCAATTAGGATTATTCAATCAACATTTAGGCGTAATTTAAATGAGAATTAAACTGACACATTAAAATAAAATTGAACCATACAATTTTTAATATTCATGCGTTAGAATTAATGAAAAAACACAAAATTGGGGTACAGATCGGTATGCGGAGGTTTTTCCTTCGATGATATTATGTGCTCTTTGGCCATTTTCTCAAGTAATTGTAATCGTTTCTAGATACGAATAAGTGGGGCAGGCACATATCTCAAGAAAATTTGCAATTATAACTTTCAATGATTACATCACGGATGGTGACCTTTACCTACGTAATAAATCTACGCAATAAACAAAGTTTAGCATAAGTTATAGTGAAGAGTCATTAAATTAATAAAGAATATAAATGTGATAAATTAAACTGTATATTGGTTGATAATTCCGTCAAGTTTTTAATAAACATTTACATGGTTTTCATTCATTAATACTTTTATAAAGTTATAACTTTTTCTATTAACTTATAACCCTATATTTATTGCGACTATTAACGGCTTTATTGGTGATAAAGTTAATTGAGCCAATGTAGTTTTTTATTGGTTTTGTGTTGCTTTTTTTGTCCAAGTCAATTGATTAAGGTAACTTCAAGGTCCGAAACTACTATATTGTTTGTAGGTCACACATCTAAGCTTTAACAATAGTTGAAAACAGGTTGAGAGATAATCTATGTTACCCGAAATGAGTTCCGTTGCAGAATGACCTTAAAGATTTGATCTTAAAGATCAATTTTGCCAAAAAATGTAGTTTCAGTAGTATCGGGACTTTTTGATTGAAGTACGATACATATGGTAATATTGTTACCTATAATCTATACCTATACATACCAAAAATGTTGAAAATTAAAGAAGTTAGACTACTAAGATTAAATACCGTTATTTCTCATTAATTTCAATAGGAGAATTGTATTGCTCACCGGTAAATGGTAAGTTGTAAGCGATAAGCTGAGTTCTGGTAATTTAACATAAAATGTTTATGATACGACATGTTTACTAGTAAATTAGTGACATTTAAATTTATTCGCATTGGTCTATAAAATTATAGCTATTTTTAAATATGTGCCCAGTTGAATGACCGCACGCTCGGTAGTTTTTACAAGTAACGTTATAGGATTTTTAACGATGATGACCAAATGGTGAATTATTTAAAACTGGATTTATTTAGTAGATTATAAAATTTACCATTTGCAGATGATTAACGTTATAAAAACATGTTTGTAAATCTTCGTACACTATAATACGCATTAAGCATTTAAAGTTGTACAGTAAATACAAAAAATCTTCGGACGGAGATATTACCTTAATTGCTACTTGTTTGGTGATATCTCATTTACGACATATTTATGTAGCGTAAGTTAACATTGAGCTTGAGATTATTTTATGTAATATAAATTGACATTGCGCATTAGTATCTAAATAGCTTTGATTGACATAACAAAATACAACATATGTACAGTGGTAATTAAGTCAAGGTTAGCTGTCAAAAAATGTTCCCATGTATAATGTACAGTGTTTTGTAATTTTGATTTGGTTTAATTTTAAATGATATCAAATAATTTAAACTGGTATATGATTTAAGAAATGTTAAGTATTTGGCGGCAATTTACATTGCTTAACACGATTGTTAATGGTCATGTCAAACATAAATTTTATAAATCATAGTACTTAATTAATGTTTAATTAATATTATGGAAATTTTAGGTCCGACAATAAGAATTAACTTGAATTCTCACAGCAACTAAGCCAAAAGCTACTTTACCGTTAATAATATGACCAATAGATGTCCCACCCTTTATAAATAATTAATATATATATATATATATATATATATATATATTTATATATATATATATATCATTTATATATTTTTTGATTGATATCATTAGTGGCATGACATTTTAGGCCAATATGACTTAAATTGACGATGAGCTTTTCAAGATAAAAGAGAAAGTCAAACAATTATCTAACCATTTACTTTAAAATCCTCAAAAATTGCAAAATTTGCAAAATCTCCAAAGTCATAAATTCGGTTGCACTGAGCTCCGAGTAAGAGAATTCTTACTGTGGTAAAAATCGACAATTCGAATTTATAGAAGTTTTAGTACAAAACTTCAGATCATTGACAAATGTTTCTTGACCGAGTTTTGAATAAATCAAATGAGTAAAATAAAAAAGTCATATCTGCTCTGTATTACATGATATGTTCTGTCTCACACATCTTTAGCATTACTTTTTCCGCTAATTGTTACCCTATTTCTCACCTTGATGCAAATAATTGTCGCACAGTAAGCCTTGTTTTGTCAATTACAAAGATCTTAGAACTAATTGTCAAAAAACGTATGTTAATGTTGGTTCTTGCAAGTGAAATGTTTAAGTTCCAATCATTTCGGTTTTATTGCAGGCCAGTATACTGATGACGCACTCAATAAGTGGCACAAGTTTACTCATTGAAACGTAAATGCCAATAAAAAGTAGCTACACTATTTATAGACGTAACCAAAGCTTTCATGATATTGTGTTGCGAAAACATTGTAATATTGGATTTCGGTTTCAAAATTGCTTTGAGAATAGAAGTCAGAGGAGAACTAACAGCTTTAAACGACGACACAGCTATTTTATGTTCGCCGACAGGTCAGTTGGAGATTGAAAGCCAAAGACTCAAAATCTCCTAAGCGGTAAATTCAGTCCCACTGAACTAGAGAATTTTCAATGTTAAAAAATTCCCAAATTCGAATTTATAGAAGTCCTCGGATTTAGTTAGATATAACCGTTGCTTTAATTAAACAATATTATAATCCTACTCCATGTCTTTCATAAAAATCATCATTTTTTTGTTTTTTACGAAAATTTACAAATTCCATAATTACTATAGAAGCGTAGGTCCTGAACTAGGTAAAATCTGCGTCCATTCCCAACATAAAATTATAGCTTTAGGTATTGTTTAATGTCAATATCAGATAAATCGTTGTGAATTACGTCGAATTTTTATTGCGCCATCTATTAACATTATACCAAACCTTTCAATTGGTTTGTTAATTCGATTTGAGGTGTTTGAAACACAAATTTCAGTTTCCGTTAATATATTAACCTGCAACTCATTTAAACTTAACTAAATACTACATTTGGCCGCTCTATAAATATCTAAATATGGAACGTTAATATAATCTTTACTGCCAAACGTTAGGAATCCAACTTTCCATATACTTCCAACTTAGGGTTTTTGTGAATGTGAAAAAAATAATCGAGGTGAAGTATTTTAACAATAACTTTAAATTTGCTGAATTTTGACAGCTGTAAATCATACAAAAACACGAAATGAATCATATTGTTGAACAATGTTCGCCAACTATGATTTTTATATTTAATTTGATTATGATTTTATTAGAAATGAGGTTATGATTTTTAAAAATCACTTTTTATAAATTTAATAAAATGTTTCCACGGGTCTTTGTGAATGTGTTAAAAGCATGTTAAATTTGAATATTTGTACAGCTAAAGTTAAATATATTTTTTTATCCACCACTTAAAGATAATAAAATTTGTAAGTGCCTTAAAAAAATCATAACCTCATTTTTGACAAAAACACTGTTATAAAATAATAAGATTAAAATCATAGTTGGCGTATATTGTTTACCGATGTGATTCATTTTGTATTAATTTGTACGATTTACAGCTGTCAAAATTTTAACTATTTCACTCAGCAAATTTACATAAAATTTACTATTTATTGTAAAAATGTTTCACCTCGATTATTTATTTTCACCAATTTTTTTTAATAAACATTTTTAAAATATTCACAAGGACCCTATCTACTCAAATTTTATATACATTTTTTGAGGTGAATAAAAAAAAACAATTTAATTTTTGTAGTCAAAATTTTTTTTTTTAACAAGTTTTTAACACATTCATAATTTGCATAATTAATACAAACATAAATTTAAATAGGTCCAAATTCACGTAGTTAATTAATCTGCAATCTTGTATTAATTTATCAGTATAGTCCGTTTTAGTACAGTAAATACCATTTTAAAACATATTTATATGACTCAACTTCACAATTTTAGTATAAATAAATTTGCTTGTAGGGTTAACTTTACGAGTTACGTATTCCAAATGAAAATAGAATTAGGCGTAGTTGGCATAGGCGTTTATTATTAAAAAGGTTGTATCGTTTTTCTATAATGAATCATACTGGTAGAAGAGAACAAGACTATACATACAATATAACCTCAAAATACTTATGGTTTACTCATTTTTTAATTTTTAGACTTTTAACCATCTACCATCGCCTCATATGACGGTGATTGGTACGACCTAGAACTTTTAAAATATTTTAAAGGTTGAAAATTTCAATGAGAGTTCTACTTAACCGAGCAATTGGCGCATTGGTTAGATCTGTGGTGTTTGACTCGGGAAGTACCGCGTTCTAAGCCCAACGGGGTAGGGATATAAAAGAGATTTAAAAGAGGTATATAAAAGAGATGGAGCCATCGTCCATGCAGAAAAAGATTGTATGGAATAAAACTTCTATCTAATTTCAAACTCGGTGTAGTAAAACTTACCAAGAATTATTTAAAGAAGCCCAATCTACATTCTAGTCTAACATTTTAATACTCAACTAATTTTAGAGGTTATGTTTTACTCCTGTCACTTAATATGGTCTTTTTTAAGATAACTAAATACAAGTGAATATTGACTTTTGGAGACGATCAATAATATCCGAAAGCCATTATATTGCCTTTGGCCAATATAAATAAAAAAAGGTAATAATTAGTAAAAAAAATTAAAATATTCTTCCATGGCGCATACCCTTACAGTAAAATAAAATTAGACCTTTCTATTTCGTGATTACTTTTATTAATCGCCCACTAGCTCTTCCACCATTTAACGTCTTTGCTCTAAGTATTGCCTAAACATTCCTATTATAACGGGATAACTGTGCTTCTGTCACTCACAGGTAGCGTTGGAGTACCAAATAAACGAAACGTTTTAAGAAACAAGCGTCCATCATATATAGTCCGTAGTTTTCGTGCAACTGCTTTTCGTCAGCTGTCATTGGGTTTAGTTCTAAAAAATTAAATATTTTTAATAATTCGTCATTGAGTTGTTGCATTCCAATTAACCAATTGCTTTCACAGTGGAAAATTTTTAAAAATAACTCTGGACGCTGATTCTGGTTCTTTGCCAGGTATTTCGCTATTTCTATATTCAACGCACCAACATATTGCATCAATTTTCGGGCTTTATGTTCCATTAAAACCTCCAATTCCGTCAATTTCAGAACTTTTGCGAGATATCAGCTCTTGCGTCCTTAAGAACCTGATGTTCTTGAAAATAGTTAAAACATCAGGCTACCTAATTTCATTTTTAATTTGCCCAACGGTATTTGTTGCTGCTTTGGCCCATTGAAAATCAATGTTATTTTTGTTAGTCGGGTTAGTGGCTCGACTATTATAGCAACCCATTGAATTTTCTAATCTCATGCGTCTATCCTTAGAGAAAGAATAACTAGTTATAACGTCTGTTTTTCTAGTTCTTGTTTTAAGTGATTCCTTCAAGATCTCAAAAATTTAGAAATGCACACTTCTCCAGTTTCAACGTTAATTCGTGTCGTTAATTAACCGCCAATAATCTTTCAATTTTAACAGGTCATCGCTCGGCATTATTAACTTTTGGCCAAACGGTATACGCAAAAACTCATTATTTCCATCAGAAGTATTGAAAGCTGCCAACGGTATGGAATCTGTTTCTTTTGAAATCTGGTAATATCCAGAAGCCAAACCAAATGATAGCATTTACTGGTTTAAATGCCTCAAATTTTGGCTTAATTTGGAAAATTGTACGCCCTTTTTTGTTTGGCACTCAGGTAAAGAGGCACTCCCGGTCTTCTCTCCGTGTTTATTTTTAACATACCATAAACTTCTCGACTTAACTATCACAAATTAGCGGTCCAAGTACGTTTCCTCACATAAATTTCCACAAATAATCAATGACATCAGTAGATGACAAAACTAAGACTCAGATAGACCATGTAATGTAAAAAATTATCAAAGAAAATCTACAAAAGAAATTCTTAAAGCTGCAAACCAAAAAAAGCAGAAATCAGTTAACCAAAACATGCAAGAGAAACAGGTAAAATTATGCCAACAAACATATAAGATATGTTTGTGTAACCCAACAATAAAAATACCCAAGATGACAGGATCTTGACAAAATCTCACCTACGTAATCAATACAAAATTAAGAAACGAACAAGCTAGTTTCAGTCCAGAGGAAGTTATACTGGACACATCAACAAGGAAGCAAACTTTTGGAATTTCTAAGCTTTTATTTGAACTCACACAAGAACACACACTGCTTAGTGCATTCACACAAACTCTGACATGCAGCTAAGTGTGCAATTGCTTCTATCCTGTCCTGCATTACTAAGATACTAATTTTCAACTCTCATGTAAAACCAATAATTCTGAATGTGGGAGTGAAATACTGAAATAAACGGTCGTAAATAAGTACATCGAAGAATATTAAAGTGCTTGTAGCCGAACACCATAACAAGCATCGAACTGCGCAGAAACATAAAGTAGAGATGGATAACGCTTTAGACTGGAACCCGCAAGGGAAAAAGAAAGTCAGAAAACCAACAAGGGCAAGGAGAAGAACAGTGTTAGTAGAGCAGAAGAACTTGGCAAATCGTGAGTGAAAATAAGACCTGTAAACGTCCTATGCTCCTAAATTGGATATAAAAAAATATGTCAATTTCGGGTAACGGTATAAAAAAATTTAGAGTTGGCCGTAGCGGATAGACTCACAGGTGAACCTAAGCTAAACCTAAGCTGGAACATCTTACTAGTCAATAAAACTCGGCATCGTACAATAATCGTATATATCTTGTATCAATACAACTTCTGCCAATATTACGTACCACCAAATTCTAACAAAAAGCTTATCAAAGCTTTTAATCATTGTAGTCGTAATAACGATGTGGAAACGTCAAACGGCTAAACATCGATAAATGTAAGCAGCGCAAGGTCAGATGTTTTTTTTTTTTGTTACCTAAAGATGTTTTACACATAATGATTGCAACAAAACATCCATGACATTCTGCCACACGTTTTTTGTATTATGTTGTTATCATTCTTCTGTGATTGAAACAAAATTGAGCCAGCAAAAATAAAATCGTTTGCAAAATGTGTTTTTTTTTATCAGTTGTTTTAACCAAACCGCATATATGACGGTTCAAACAAAAATATTCAAACAACATTTTTAAGAGCTTTATTGAACCCTAAAAACTACTAGCGATACTAACATATTTAAAATATGTTAATTTAAATATTATCAGCAAAATTATTAGACATGTGTCTGGCGAATCGTTTTTTTTTTTTTATTTGGTTTTAAACCCAATCGAGAATAAATTAACAAGTTTTGTGTATTAGATTTAAAAACAACACGCGACGATCAAACATTTTTAAAAATTCAATGGCACTAACTAAATAAATCGTCAAGAAGACTTAATACATTAAAACAACAACAACAAAAAAAAAATTGATTTTAGATTTGCCGTTTTTCATTGCGTGCTTTCGTCTTCTTCTTTTTATCTCGTGTACTTTGTGATTATATGTATATAAGACTTAAAAAAAGGTTCCAGTTCTGTTTGGTTTAAAAAGATACAAAAACTGAAAACCTGTTTAAGGGTTTAATGGTACGATGGTATAAATACACATATCATTCTTTATATAAAAACTAAATAAGCAAATATTACCCACCTCATTATAATTTTTTTTATCTATCGATTTGAAGGGCACAAATAAAACATAAACCACCCGCACACACTATAAACCCACTTTCGCGATTGTAAACTTTGTAAAATGCACTTTCGAGAGCAATATCTTTTTGAAAATAAATTTTATATATAGACACTGTAAACGAAGTACACACGCGAATATACGCAAATTAAAAATAATTTTCAAATTCTTCTATATATTTTATCTCGACTTTATCTCAATTTTTATACTGATATAATGTACTCGTCGTATTGTTAATAAAACTTAACGACATGCATCTTAATCACTTTATAATCTTTAATTAATTATTCACTCGACTGTAGATTAAAAATTTTTCCGGTGTCCACTTTTATTTTCATAATTTATAACAATAAACAAACAAAACAAAACAAAAAAATGATGTGAAACACAAACGCAAACATGAAACACAAATAAAAACCAAAAAACTGTTTGAACTATTTTCAAACACTGTCCAAAAACGACTAACTATGGCAGATGAAACAAAATATTATATTCCAAGAAGCAAAACGAAAAAAAAAAAAAAAAAAAAAAATTATAAAAAATAAAAGTAAATTTTTTAACTACTTTTTGCCTGACCAAAATAACAATATTCTTTTATTGTAGAAATACATAGATAAATGAAGCTTAAACTATAATAATATTATTATTATTAAAACTAGCAAAACGAAGACGAAGAATTTATTTTTTATAAAGGTTGGAGTACACGAGCAAACAATAATACATCTTAACGATGAGATAATATTTTGTTCTTTTGTGCAAATGCATATATAAATATAGATTTTTACGATCGCCTGATAAATAATTGATTATAGGAAAATTCTAGTGCTCTACCCGTTAAAGTAAGCTTTATATAGTATCCCAACTATATACAAAATGTGATCTGTTACAATAAAGAATTAAAAAAAAACTCCAGAAAATTCTTTACGACCATAAAAAGACAAAAGTTGTTTTAACGAGTTGAGGAGAAGAAGATGGAACATTTATATTTTTTAAAGCTGAAGCCTTGAAATGTTTTATACTGTTATTACTTCTTAGAAAATGCAAAAAGATTTAACAAAATTATTGGGGAAGATATTATATATATTGAAATTAAAAAATGCCCCATGTTGGGCGCCATGTTTTTGTCATCAACATTTCAAGAATGTGAGTGCAATATGACTAAACTAGGACAATTTTAATAAAAAGTAATAAACGCAAATTTTACTGCAAATTTATGCGGTTACTGCTTTTATTTTGATCCATGGTTTATTTTGATCCATGGTATTTTTTGTTTTCTTTTATTTATATTTCATAGTAAAAAATCAAAACAAACTATATAAGTGTTGGTTTGTTTTTAAATTAGGCCGTATATGAATATAACCAACATTCAAATCAGTAGTCGCTTTTTCCCTTTAAATTTGGAATAATCAGTCTTGGTAATATAGACGGCTTTGGCAAAACTCAAAACCTTCTTTATTACAAGCCATCTTGTAACTTTCGTTGACACAGATAAACAAAACCTATATATATACCCAATTGAGTGTATTGGTGCTATGAAAATCCATACCAAAAATGTATAATTTTCACAGTCCTACTACCACTATTTAACATTTTTATCTCTAAGCTACGCACACTATTTAATGTGTATGGATAAATGAGAATTTTTTCGTCTCTTTTTTTTTTTTGTTATTTGTGGTTTGTATAGGAAAGAGATAAAAATGTATAGGAAAGAGATAAAGGCGGACATTTCTTGCTATACAGGGAAATTTACATTAAAAATAATAGACTTCTTTTGAGTTAAATTTTTTGAAACACCGCATAGCGTACAGCCCAAAATTACACATGAAATAAAACCACATGTCTTTCAAATCGTGATCTTAAAATTATAAAATATTAAATTGCTGTAACGATGTCTATTTAAATATTTAAAAAAAAAATTGGCCCTGAAAAAAGGTTATACTATATACAATTATCGACCGATCGCTCAACCAAATATAATAATCCATAGTGTTATTCTAATTTATGTGTTCAGTGACTTGCAAGGTGATCATTTTTTTTTATCGTGGATCCCAATATATGTATGATCAAATTTAAAAATCATAATAAAGTTGTAAAGATGCACTTAGATTTATTTTACAACTATGAATATTTCCGTATCGTTTTAATTGATCTCATGATATATAATCTAGATATGCTAATCAAATACATTAAATTATACATATCTGAATGATAAGCATAACCTTTTTTTCAGGGCTAATTTTTTTTAAAAATATTTACATAAACGTTTTTATACGTAATTTAGTAAATTTGTGAAATATTTCATCATTATCTGGTATATTGCTGCGAAATACACATGGTTTATGTTAGGGCTATGCATTAGACGGTATAGCGTTCTAAACGCATGTTATTATAATACAAATATATATATATATATATATATATATATATATATATATATATATATATATATATATATATATATATATATATATCAGTGGCGTAACCCGGTTTTAGGAAGTAGGGAAGCAGTTTGATTCATTTCATTTGCAATTCCGAGCCCTAATGTCGGGTAATGTTCCTTTAAGTGTTGTAACATTTTCTAAATAATTATGCGCTTTCAAAGGCCTGTGCTCGCTCCATAAATAAACTAGCTTGATAAAAAGCAAAAAATGCTGCTCAAAAAATTTATAAAATTTTATAAGAAAAATTTAAAATATAGTTTTCTATTTCGCACTGGTTTGGTTAATCGTGTTTCTTGAAACTAAATCATTCAGCTTTATGGACCGTACCCTATATATTAATCCAAATGTTTTGATCTATATGATACGTCTTTTAAGGGGCTAACTTTTGTCATTTAATATTAAAATAAAATAAAATGTTAATGAAATGGTTAGTTAGTGATGGTTCTTGCTGAAATCATATAATGAAGGAGGTGAGGTTTGTATTTAAAACGACCAAAGGCCGCGGGCTGGAAACCTAGTACAAAAAGCTACTAAATGATGGGAATTTGATTGTGTTTCGTGTCGCTTAGTGGCGACATTTTGCTTAAATTATCTAAAACAATCTAAATATCTAACTCTAAAAATATAGAGTATTTATTCCAGTAGGGCACTGGAATAAGATTAAAATGAAGAATTTCCCTTTATTTAATTTATAAAATCGACAAAAAGTTAGATTTAAATTAATCCAAGCGGAATGAAATGCTATAGCTATAGTATGGACTTTGATATTTACTAATTATATTATAACTAACGTACACCAAAAACTATAACAAAATACGAAAAGCAAATCTAAAATTGCTTCTTGAGATAATCATAATAGCTGTGTTGCTTTGGTAAAGCTAAGCGTGTTTTACTTTAATATATCAAAGCAACAGCTTTTGGCTTTATGCATTTTAATTTTTCTGTGTTGGTAATAAAACATTTATGTACAATTTTTTTATATACATTTATGTTCAAACTTTTTTATAGGGAGTTGATCTTTAAAGAGATCAGTCGTGTTTGGTCGATCTCTTCATTTAAAATTTTCAATTTAATTTTATTTTGTTTAAAATGTGTGAGTGGGTGTGTGAAAATTTGTGAAATAGTGAAATGGATCGGAAACTATGTCGCTTTGCCAGAGAACAAGTAACAATGCATCATTTAATGCGTCAATATTTTATTTTATTTATTCGTATATTTAGATGTGTGTGTAAAGGGGTGCCAAAATTTCTAAATCTAATTTTAAATTAATATTCGGATCGTAAAACAATTGAATTATTGATAAACATTGTGTTCTAAAATTTACATACATTTTTATATTTATATTTTAATTGTGTTTGAGTGATGTTACATAAATTACAATGTGCATCTCTGTCTAATCATTCTGAATTTATCGAAACAAAACGATATTAACAGTTTAAATTGTCATATTATTGTGCGATTCCTATGTTTAATTGTAAATAAAAAATGTGCGATCCTTGCGGTAATAGGAACAAATATGACTAGCAGAGATTCAAACCATTTAAATTTTATTCACCATCATAATCTTATATCCATTTTATTATTATTTCTTATGCACACATCCAAATATTTATTTAAATATTTAAATAGTTTTATTATTATAGCACGTTATTAATAATTTGACGTCTATGGCTATGTCATAACTAAATGGTTTGTTTGCAGAATTTAAAAACGGTTCTAGTTTATTTGCTGTGAGATTGAGTAATACGGAAAGATTACAGACATAGATAGGTAAAACATTTTTAGGCTTTAAATTCGTGTTCCGGCATATTCATGATACTAATATTATATTACGTTATTATGTATAAATTAATTAAGGTTCACCAAATATGAAGACTGTGTTTGACTTACATTTGTCCGCTGCATAAAATATAAAATTATGGTTTGTTGTAGGACGAGTGGAGACACAAAATATAAATTCATATTTGAATATATAGGTGACAGTGTAGTCAATAAGAGGAATGATTTTGTAGCATAGCACAATTGTAATAATGTTTTTAAAAGATAGGCACGATCGTTGGTCCTTGGTTTCTTGCGCAAGAACTCGACAGGATTCGCTTAATAAGCCGTTGTCTTTCTGTTATGCTCTTCCTTTGTCATTTTTGGGTTTTCGATTTCCGAATTTGGTACATCATCGAATTTTATGGCAGTTGTGTACTGACACAACTGCCATAAAATTCGTTGGCAATGGTTTTGCGGGAGATAATGTGGTTGTTTCGTTAAGTTTTTGGCCCGGGTTTCAGATTTGGCAGAGTGCATTATCAATGGCAGACTTGGAAGGGTTTTGAAATTGTTAAGGAATAGAAAACCACTGCAGATCACCACACAGAATATGGCAGTGATGATGAAGCGAATGATTTACCTCGCCTCTTTAATGCACAAGTATGCTGATAGGTGGACTAGGAGAATAAACAGTCTAACGAAGGCACGGTGAGTGATAGGAAGAGAAGAGTGAAGCAAATAACAAATCGTTCTCAGATCATTTAATAGAGGATCAAAGAAAGTTCGAGCCTATTGCACCAAACTTGAAGTGATGAAAAAGGTATCGGCCGATAAAAAAGGAGAAAAATAATAGTTAAAATGTGAGATGTATACTGCTAGTACAGGACTTAAATTCAATTAAAATTTGTCGTTCATTTCATATGCCCGAAATAGAAAATTTCCATAATGTAGAGCAAAACATGATAGTTAGGCAAATAAATCTTTGGCATTTTAATTCCAAGAAGCTTCCTAAGTTACACACATAAGAAATACTTCTAATAGCATTTTTTTAAACATTTTAAATTTGACATTGTATTTGACATTTAATTTTTATTTGACAGAGCCCATGTTCTAAAGACAAAAGCAGTTTGCTGGTTACGAATAGCAAAATAAGCAGAGCAGTGAATGTATGTCATGAAATTTAGTGACTTTAATTTGCCCAAACTTGATCCGATCCATAATATTTAACATCAACAAACATCAAATGTAATGCAAAGATGTTCATCATTGAATTATGCATCAAATAATTCTTCACTGTGGTGGTGTCACGCGAAACAGCATAAATTAACTACTAACGTGCAGCACAGGATATTATAATTTTATTTCATGGGTGTTGCGCAAGTCATGGTAAACTTACTAAAAATGCCAACAAAGGCGTTCTCACACCAAAAAGCATTGTTACTACAGCACACAATTTCAAAATGTTCGAACATATATTGCCGGAAATGAAACTTTCTATATAAGATTGATTTTATTTTTAGATGGTCCGAGAGTTGCATGCTGCACCTTAAATGCAGTTTGTGTTAATAAACCCTAAAATAAGAGCTGAATTTAATCCAGAGAGCCATGTTACCAAAAAAAAATTTCATGATGATGGAAAGACAAATGAGCAGGATGATGACAAATGAGCATGACAAATGAAATATAATGCAGTCCGTGCTTGAAAAAGATCACATCCAAGCTACAAATATCTGTTTTCAAGATTGGTCTGGAAAATTTGTAATATCGGCTGATCTACTGTCCATCGAAAACAGCAATTTACGCAATTTAAAAACAGCAATTTATCGATTACAATCAGTAGGGAGTCAATTTTCTAGCAGAAGGTGATTACAACGTTAAACATGTGCGGGGTTCGAGGTTGACGTCATCCAATGGGCAGCAACTCTACGAAGCAATAAAGGAGAAAAACTTTGATTATTTATCATCTGGACATCTCACATATTGGCCTACAGATATAGGAAGAAAATTCCTGATATAATAGATGTTTGCGTAATACGAGGTATAGCACGCAAGTCGAAGACTGTTATGGTTTTTAATCAGAATAGTAACACTAAGTACCCAACCATTAAAAATTGAACCATCTCAACGTTTAACAAACAAACTAACGAAATAGGTTCTCTATAGATACATAGTAGATGTAAATTGACATTTAGATGTTCCACTTCGCACACCAGAAGACATTGACGCTGCAATAGAAAACTTAAGACAAATAATGGAAATGACTGCAGAAAAGCCGGCTATTCGTCGGCTTTGGCATATCCACCAATCTCTTTTGCCTAAATGGAAATTAAATATAGAGCTTTTAAAGCTCTGAGAGAATCACTATACACTTTTTTTATTAAAAAGGCCAGAGCTATCGAACCCATCGATAAGGTAACTAGATGGCCATTGGGTCAGAAGTGACCTAGAAAAGGCAATCATTTTCTCTAACCATCCATAAAAAGTGTTCACCCCAAACGAACAAAATAATAACTGTGTACTACCACAGTTTACGAGTTGACGAGTCGAAGCCAAATCCAGTAAAATTTAAATGAAAATGGGTCAAAATGGTTATCAAAAACGCTATAAATCCTAAGAAAGCTCCAGGCATAATATAAATACACATAGTACTACCATGGTATGTTAGCCCAATGACATGCTAGATGTCGTTACTGGTATCATTTTAAAATAATCAAATATTTTTATATGTATATTCGCCTAAATGTCATATATTTATACTAAATGTTCTATTGACTAAATGTTTTATTGACCCGGCATCTGGAACGACAATGGGTAAACTGTTTTTTTCTTATGATGGTAGTACTATGTGTATTTGTATTATGCTCCAGGACATGATCTAATAACTGGGAAAATTTTTGAAAAATTAGGTAGATGCATAAAATATATAACATATATTTTTAACGCGATTATAAAATTTTCTCAAAACGGAAAATATCTCAAATTATCATGATTTCTAAATCAGGTAAAAACGAAACCTAAGCCTCGTCGTACAGACCAATAAGTCTACTTCCGATAATTTCAAAGCTTTTTGAATAAATTCTACTACAAGAACTAATACCTATATTATCTGAAGGGCGCATTATACCAGATCACCAATTTTCAGTTAGAGAGCAACACGGCACATTATATAGAACAGGTACACAAAATTGTAAATACAATTAAGCTTGCCTTAGAAGAAAGCATGAAGGACAAAATTACAAAATTAAAACTCTTAATCCATTTAACCGAGATAAAGGCACGAGTACCGCAAGGTAGTGTATTGGGTTCTATGTAGAACTAATTATTCACAGCTGACTTATCAATAACTGAAATCACTTCAACTTTTGCTGTCGACACAGGTAAATTGTTTTCACACAAAATCCACAAACAGCATCGAGAGAATTACACGAACACCTGCACAAAAATGAAGCTTAAAAAACTTGGCGGATAAGAACGAATGATACATTCATTCTATCAACACTTGTAACATTTACACTGAATAAATGTACATGTCCGACAGTAAAATTTAACAATATCACAATTCCTCAACAAACAAATGTCTAATATCGCGGTCTTCATCTTGATAAAAGATTGACATGGAAAAACAGATTGCAACAAAACGCAATCAACTAAAAATAAAATTCTCCAAAATGTACTGCGGCTAATTGAAAGAACATCGAAATTCTCTCTAGCAAGGAAGGTTGGAACTCAACCGCGGTGCATCAAATATAGATATTGTACAAAGAACTCAAGCAAAGATACTTCGTAGCATTACAAATGCCCCATGATACATTCGAAACAGCAACATCCATAGAGACCTAGGAATCAAAACTGTTAAAGTAACAATAAAATCATGCAGTCTAAAAGACCAACTGAAACTGAAATCTTACCCTAACGAATTAGGTAGAGATCAACTAATGCAACCGAATTACAAACGGCTTCGCACAGCAGATCCTCTAGATTTAACAATTTAAGAAAAATAATCTAATAATCACACTCATGTTGATTTTCCTGTTAAATGATGAGAAAGCCCTGTTAAGAACTCGACTATTAGTCAGGAATCTTCATCGAAACTTCATAAGGTCAGAAAGTATAACTGGAAATAATAAGGGAGAAGAAATTGGCTTCCTGAACTTAAACCGCCCAATGTATTATTAATAATAAGCGATGGGGTGGCCAAAACCGACTAGATTAGATAAAAGCCTGTTAGAAATAATAATTCATAGAATTAATCAATTATAGGGATTTTAAATTATTTCTTTTCGTTGGAATGCGTTAATCTTTGTTTCTATCCTGCGATGTGAACGATATTCTTGAAAAATTTAATGTTAATATCATATGATTAGATAGTAGTTGTGTTCCTCGTAATAGAGGTATTAAAAATTGTCCTATACCGCCTCTTGGTTAAATTGTTCATATTTTTGAATTTAATCGTGCGAAGAGATTTAATTGGCTTACATAAAATATAAAAGATTTTAATTAGAACCAGAATCATTTAAATATTTAAAAAATGTGACCCACAAATGCGTCAATCCAGCTAAAATTAATTTTATTTTGGGAATATGTGCAATTCCAAAATACCTTGAAATATTTTTAAAAAACTTGACTTTTCATTTACGTCAACTAATGCTGCGTCATTGATTTTTATGCTTAAAAAATTTCGTCTGGGATCAGTAAACTTACTGAATTTTTAAATATTTAATCTTTACTTGATATTGGTTTTAATAGTTTTGATAACTTTGCTCGTTTTCGAATTTTTTGCAGTTAAGTCAAATTTGAGGGTACATGACAATTAAACTTCACATTACTAAAATTATTTATTATCGCACTTTAAACGTAAACTAGAATTTGACAAAATCAGTAATGTGTAGAAAAAGGATGTTATTTCCAATATTTGCGACATTCACCCAATTAGTATTTTGCATCATAAAAATCCTGCATTATGTAAGGTTAATTCTTTAGCACCTTAATAGCTTTAAATTTCTTTGTAAATTTCATTCAAATTATAAAACTGGCCACAGTACTACTCTGCTGCACTTGTTAGTTTACAGACAAAGCGTCTCGAGAAAGTCAACCACACTGTAAACATCAAATTTTAAACAAATATTTGACTTTAGATTAACTTTTCAAATCGTACATTTGCACTGTAACCAGAAATTCAATTCGTTCCAGAAGAGTTCAAAATTTAGCCTGCAGGTAAGTAAAAAAAAGTTAAATGCTTATTCTTTATACAGTTGATGAACAATTATGATGGTTTTTCGAAAAGTTTTACCAAACAAATTTCCCATCATCAGATTAGTGTTTTCAAATTTCGTTGCATTTTATTATACTTACATCTAAGATATATCTTAATATGCACCATTATAATGAGATAGTCCAGAACCAGTGTTTAAATGTCTGTGTGTGCAAAAAAACAAAACTTAGTTTTTAAAAATTCGAGGTCAACATAATATATGTGCAAAAAAAAGCGTTTCGTCTGTTTTATTATAACTTTTCGTATGGTTGGCATGTTGTGCATGAAGATTGATCTTTGGTATAGTATAAAATTGATATAATTTTTTTTACATATATATGTGATTCAGCAATATTTATGTATGTACATTGTCTGGCGGTTTAATAAACATTTTTGGAGTTATTCTTTTAAATGTGTAAATGGTTTTCAAATTGGAATGTTCCGATTTTGTAATTCGTTTATTTGATGTATGATAACATAGTGACAGAATTTTCTTAAAATCATAAAATATTTGGTTAACTCTTAATAATTTTGTGACTTGGTTGTGAAGAGTTAATACAAGTTTTTTTCGTGCCTAATATAACAACCCAATGTCACAAATATCAATAATATATATAACAATCCAGAGTTGGATGTTTTCTGATCTGGGTGAAAAATTATGCACCACACACCTCATAGCAAACTTCACGGTACTCATACAAATAATTATCAAAGCAATCATGTGTCATTAAAAATTATTTGTCATTGAAAACAAAAGTTAACTTTTCTTATGCGCACGCAACAAAAAAGATTTCTGAAGTAATTTTTTTAATACAACTTCAACCTTAATTTATTGAGTTATGTATCAAGTTATTGTCGGCTTATTACCAAATTTGCAGTTTATCAAGAAATATGGTACCAAATTTTCAAGATGATAAGGCTAGAGTCCGAAAGTATAAGGTAAGCGATAATGTTAGTTCGCCTACTGCAAAGTAAATGTTACTGAATTCCAGAAAGGTGAACTACGTCATGGAGAAACAATTGAAAAGATATAAATTCTGCTGATATTCCAGATATAAATGTATAGGAAATGATTTCTTAAATTGTCGAGACGAATAATTTAAACTTGTCGCGTCCTTTATCATACTGTACGTTTTAAAATTCATATTAATTAAATTTAATTAAAATTTACTTTGCACTTAAAAGAATAGCTGAGTACAAAAATCAACTCTTTCATTTAAAATTATTTGTATAAATTTTTAATCAAAGGCGCTAAAAATTAACAAAATGATTTTTGTAAAAAAATATTTTCACTTCCAAAAAAACTGCTTGTGTGTTATATTTGAAATACATTAAATATTTTATATATGAAAACGTCAACGAAATTTCTAAAATTTTCGTAATTTTAATTAAGTAAATAATATATGGTCAACACCATCTTAATATAATAATTTTAAAGATAGAACCACGAAATCATAAATTAAAATTATCACTATCGATAATTCTACAAACTCATTTGCTTTTCTTTTACTGACTAAGGTGGCTGCGTTCAGTATATTATAGTTTTCATTGTTAATTATTGCATAATGCATCGATGCTTGAAACGTTAAGCCGAGAACGTATTTTCGTACATATGTGACTTGTAGCAGAAAATGTACGTTCCGATTCCACACTTGTGGGGGTATCGTAAGTAAAAGATTGTAGACCATAGTTAACAGTTTTCCTTTTACTCCTTCCGCTTCAAAAAACTACATTTCCCGTTTTACTTTTCTTAAAAGGTCTTGATTTTGGTTTTCTTTGGGCTTTGCATTCATATTATTCATGATCATTCGTCCTAATTTTTAATGCTTGTTCATTAATGGCATTGCTGACATTTGTAACCGATGAACTAAAATAGCATGGTCATGATCATAAGCATTCTGGAGGTACTGGAATAAACTTGAGAGATCTGTCCGTCGTTCCTGTATACGAAATTGTAAAGTTGTCTGAAACCCTTTGCTTAGAGGGCAATTTTTTTTTATGTAGCGTTTCCAGAATCCATCGTAATCATCACATTCATTAGTCTTGATCATGTTCGCCCTCTTGTTCTTCATCAACATCAGTATCATCTAAAATATTTTCTATCGTTGCTACTTTATTTGTTTGATGGTCTAGCACACTTAACACAACCAACTGAACCCTGTGAACCATACATAGTTGCTGAAAAGGTCTAATTTACTTTCTAATTTTTTGCATAACCGAATCAACATCGGTTGTAATGCAAACTATGTCATCATTTAAAGAAATTTACATTTTTCAGCCGGCATAGAACCAAATACGCGCAGTAATCCGAGATTCCAAAATTTTCCTTACATGTGCACGTTTATATTCATATAACGTTGATTCCTAACTGAAGACCATTCGTCGAAAGTTACACTAAATTTGTGATCGTTTAATTTCAAATGAGAAATAGTTTTTATTATGGAAACCCTGCTAGTTTTGCTGTATTCCACAAGAATTTTTCTGATCGTATTTGCAGATTTTGGCAGATTCTGAAATGAATTGCCCATAGCGTATAATGATTTACGAAGATCGTTTGAAGTAAAAAAAAAACATTAAATGCAAATTCGTTACTAGCTGCCATTCGGGAAATTACCAGGTCCATAGAATCGTTCGAAGGAAAATACTTTATAATTTTGGGATTTGAGATAAGTTCTTGTGATGAAATCGTTGAATTTGCTTTCAGTACATTCATTTTATGTGCTGTTCTTAAATGTAAATGTAGCGTACAGGTGGTTCCTCCAAAAGCTTTTAAAATTTTTGAGCATTATTTACATTTTGCGTAATTACCACCACTTTTTTCTGTTAAAAAATTTGACCACACAGATGTTTTGTCATCGTTCTTTCGATGTATTTCGAAAATAATTTTATCCATCTATATATTCATATATACACAATTTTATCAAAATTAACTGCACGTTTGTTTAAATTTTTAGGTTAGATAATTTTAGATAAGTTTGTTTAAATTGTTAGGTTAGATAATTTTTGACTACCGAATGACGTTTAATGTATAAAAGTTGTATTATGAAATATGAAGTACTAGATTAGAGGCATGATGATCCGATTAACAATAAATTGAATAGTGTTACCAAAGCAAAGATAAAATGGAGTAAACTTTATACGTAGTTAAATCGTATATTTTACAACATACATTTTTTCTGTCGTTTAGCAATTATAAACATTTCGAGCCGAGACCAATTATATAATTCACAATAAGCTTCATTATTTTCGACCCAATTCTCTACAGAAATTTCACCATCACCAGTGAATACTTCCATGGAATCTTCGTCGTCTTAAAATTGGATATGATTATGGTCGTTTATATAATTGGGAATTTCATCTTCATTGTCAGAAATTTCGTTATTATATGGATCTTTTTTTTTTTAATCCCTACAATCCTTTTCTGGGGCCGAAGCTCAGCCAACTCTTTCGAGGTTATTTTAACATCCTACTTTACGCCAACGAGGGCCAAATCGAGGACGCACGACTACAGGTTCACGATTTTTGAATATCCATCTGTGCAATGCATTGCTCCATGCCAGCCTGTACTGGTATGGACGATGGTTCGGCCCATGGATTCTGCACTCCAACAGGGGGTCATAGTTGTGTTCATCGTCATCACCGATCGTAATCAGGTGATGAAAAATCCTTTTTGCTACCCTCCCCCTTTCGGATTCGAACCCGGTACCTCCCGTCCCAAGCACCGCAGCTTTAACCACTGTGCCAATTGCTCGGTATTATGTGGATCTTGTTTTCGAAAATGTTCGCGCAATTTATAAATTACTACTACAATTTTACCTGTTGGAATTGACTCCATTTTCACACTGATTTATCCATTTTCACACTAATTTAATTTAGTTCGCCTGAATGTTATTGCAAATTTTGTGTCTTTACTTAAATAAAGTTTACTCCGGAATGATCGAATGATTTTAATTTTATAGTTTTGTTTTTACAAAACGGACGCCATTTTGTAATGAATAAAGCGACATCATTTTGATTTTTTTTTATTCAAACAAAACGTGTGACATACAACACTTTTATTTTATATTTCTGATTACTAGATCAAAATTTAACCATTAGCTCAAAATTCGTTGCCAAGTACAAAATGTATTACATTCTAATTCCGACCTTCCAACGTTTTGAAAAAGGGATTTTGAGTATTGGATACTATTTTTGAGTATTTAGAGCATAATATGTGATAGTGTTATATTTCGTTTCAGTCGTTAACCAAAAAGAAAATTAGAAAAGCAAACTAAAAATAATCTGATAAATTGTTTGTGAGCTATTAGTTTTCCCACCTGATAAATAAACATCGACCAATATTACGAACACCATCTCTAACAGCTTTGGTGTGGTTCACTATCGAACATATTTTATACCATCTACTAATTTAACAGTGTCATCTCTTAAGAAGTTTTCATACGAGTCTTGCGAATTTACTTTGCAATTATTGTTAATTGATAATTATAAAAAATAAAAAAATACTGCAATGAAGTTATTTGGAAAGCGGACGCTTATGTTCAATACGCGACTTCATAAATTTAAATCGTACAAAGCGAAGTAATTTATCGACATAACCTAAAAATCACAATGTGTTTGACATTTAAGTTTTTATACTACGACCTATTTAATAATAATAAAAACGCGGTCAAAGCGGAGATCACGTGTCAAACTAAAAAAAGGCCTTGAACGTTCCCTCACAGAACTTTTTTTGGATATTTCAAGACTGCGAAAAGTTATTTGGTATACACCTCGCTGAACCTCAAAGCTAGATGTGACCATTTCTCCGTTGAATATAACCGGGTTCCACTTCCACTTCCAGGCCCTTCATGCCTTCCAGGCCCATCATTTCACTTAAAGAAATGCTCTTCCGTTGAACAAAAATCTCACGTTTTGCTCTATTTACGTGAGACTAGTCAATAGGCATGATTTAGAACATCTTTTTAACTCCAGTAACAAAGTTATATTAGTAGGTGACTTTAATTCAAGCCACATCACATGCGGATGCCCAAACAATAACCAGAATGGTCGTTCACTTCTTAATTTATGCAATAATTCCAATACCCAATCAAATGCTCCTAACGAACCAACATTTCCAAGAAAAAGCTCGATTCTTGATTTGATTCTTTCTAAAAATATCTCTGTAGTCACTCTACCGCAAATCTTGCATTAATTTTGCTTAGATTATTTACCAATTGTAATCACAATCCCTTTCAATCTCAGAAGATTCTGAAATCTCTATAATGTTACTCAAATTGAGAAAACGGTCAGGTTAACTAACGTAATCAAACTTGCCATCAAGGAAACTATACCTCTCATTCAGAGCAAAGCCACTTTAAAAATTTCTCCTGAGCTCTAAAACCTCATCAAACTATGCATCGAATGCGTTGGCTTTATTATAAATACCCTGGGTATATCTTGAAATCTGGCGTTAAACAAGCAGTATTCTAGTACCAAATCAATTGCAGCAGAATTTGCACAAGATTCAATTAGGCCCACATCTTTTTTCCTTCTTCTACCATGATATCCCGAAACCCGAAAACAAAGAAACCAAAATTCAAATATGCTCGAAATGCTAAACTTGAAAATTGTCAAATATAAGAATGCATTAATTCTGAGCTCTTGACGTTCGGAGGTGATACTTTGAGGAACTATCTTTTCATCTTTATTTGGTTAGTATGGTAAAGCAAAGTTATGTCTGCTAAATGGAAAGAGACCACGTTATGTCCTATATGCTTATAAAAGGAAATCGCTCAAAATGCGAAAACTATATCGCAGTATAGTTTAGCTTTGCACATCATACAAATTACTGTCTTACATATTAATGGAGAAAATCACTCCCCTGGCATTGAATTACCACTCAGTTTGAGTGAACCAGAAAAAATCATATATTCATCATCAAACATATTCTGAACTTATAGTTTTAACATTTTTCTTAGTATAACTATCTTGTTCTTATTACACAGGTTGATTTAAAAGATGGCCGGCAAATATGAACATTTAAAATGGAAAACCCTTTTTATTATGTGGTATGTGCTAAAAAATTATGATACAAATTTGCCATCAAATTTTAAAGTTTAATGAACCTCTCGCATACAAGTCATTGAAATATTACAATACGAGTATATAGAGACACCAAAATGAAAAAAAAAATTGTCTTCATCACATTCTTAAAAGACAATGATTTGAAATGATTGATTGGCTTATGTGTTAAGATTTGATTTGAAGTTTATCGAAAAATTAAAATTCTGGTTCATTTCTTAGAAATATTTTTATTACATTTTATGATTATTCTAACCATATAATAGATTTATTTAATGAATAATAATTACATTATTTATGTGAGATGTGATTATCTTTGCAATTATTTATACGACTGTATATAAGATTACTTATATGAAATTTATTGTTAATTGGTAGTATAATTAGTAATTATTCAATTATAAAATGTATCATAATAGTCATGTTGTCATTTCATGATATGATTAACTTTGGTTTAGTATATGATAATCGTTAAATGTGTTAATTTATGGCATATAAGGACCGTATCAGGGTTCCGTGCTTTTTATGACGGAATTCGAATAATTTTACATTGGTGACCCGTTTTATTTCATATCGTATAGGTATGGAATTATGACTAGTGCTCTTATCAAGTCTCTTACGGTACTATTTGAACAGTTGTTATTGGTGACCCCACATATGTCATTTTCTATGGCAAATGGTTCTTAACTATGTGGACTCTCAAAACACGTTTCTTACCTTTTTAAATAGTTTCAAGTTGGTGACCCATCTGTCAAACTCAAATAATTATTCTACTTTTCACTTTGGTGACCCATTATACCTCGATCTATATAAAACATTAGGATTATAATTCGAACAATGTAACATTGGTGATCCAGTACTTGTTAAATTAAATAATTTAACATGATTTTTAACTATATGTTACCTAAATCCGTTATTAATTATGATATATGAGTAGAAAAAGCGATCCAGACATTTACCCAGTACAGTTAGTTACAATATTCATTCAACTAATCATCTGTTTAGAAATTAGAGAAAAAAAAATTTTTATGCGGGACGTAACAATTGAATAATTAAATTAGCAGCTTCCGGTTATTTACATTAATCATTATGCAAATGTAAGTATATATGTAAATCGATCTGATAATATATTTTTAATCCCTAGTTCGTGTGTGTTAGGTTTTCATTTTTTTTAAATTTCATTGACGAAGGCTGTGAGTACTTGGTTGCCTATATTGATTAATTTTCAATCGAAATGTGTCAAAGGTGTAACATGACTACCATTTCACTCTTGCAATGGTGAGATTTTGAAGACATTTTCTATAATTACTGGCCACGCCTCAGTTACTATGCTGTATCTAGAAAACATAAAAATATATGTGATAGTAGTCATAAAAATAAATGTGCTAGGAGATTTGTAGTTCAAAACTGTAACCAGCATGGAGACCAACAAAGACTCGTTACTATCATCTCGAGGATCAACGATAAACCGGTTTCAGAAAGGTTTGCATGGGAAAATGAAAGTGTTAAATCTTATAGGTTTGGGAAAAGTATTTCAATTTTTTATGATTTTTAGGAGACATCATAATATAAATACACATAGTACTACCATAGTATGTTAGTCCATTGATGTGATAGATGTCGCAACTGGTATCGTTTTAAAATAATCAAAATATTTTTATATGTATAATCGCCTAAATGTCATATTTTTACTAAATTTTGACGATATTCTATCGACCCGACATCTGGAACATCAATGTGTAAACTGTTTTTTTCTTATGCTGGTAGTACTATATTATGGTAGTACTATACATTTTTCTTATGATGGTAGTACTATATGTATTTATACTATGGAGACATCTATGTATTAATATCAAAAGTAATCAAACAAATATTATGTAAACAGTCATCTACTAGAATCAAACAGAAGCATCATTTAAATTGATCGAAATTGGCACCAGTTAAATTTTAGAATAATATCTGGACATTAAAAATTTACCGGTAATATTAAATAATTAAACAAGCAAGTTGAAATAACAAAAGTAATAAAATAAAAGAGATCGACCCTGCTCCAAAAAAGGATGAACCATGGAATGAAAATGCTTTCAATTACAAATTCTACATTGACCATCGAAGTTGATAGTCCTTTGATTGATGGTAATATAGGAAAGGATTCAATTTAGATTTTATAAAGAAAAATGCAACGCAAACCAAAATCAAGGTCTTTGAGTTGAGACATTCACAGAATCCAAATTACGGAAAGTGTAAATGTTACACTGGTCTTTACAATTACTTCTTGGTCAATATAACCATAGTATAATACACATAATACTACCATGGTATGTTTGCTCATTGACGTGCTATAGATGTCGCTACTGATATCTTTTTAAAATAATCAAAATATTTGTATATGTATAATCGCCTAAATGTCATTTAGCGGACTAAAGTTACGGAATAAAGTCGAGAAGTTTCCAAAAATTTTAAAACTTTGTGTGAAATGTTTTTAATATTTACCTAGATTTCAAATTTAATCAATTTTATTTCATTTTCGATTAGACGATTTAAATAGTTATCAAAATTCCATTATAATTAAGCTAAGGCTGTGTCCGAATTAATTTTAGTACAAATTAACCTCTCACATCGTGTCAAACTTCAAGAAAATATTTTTAGTCAATACTGGCTTTTGAAACAAACTTCTAATAAATATTTAGCGACGCAAGATTTCATTTTGAAAGACATTTTTAAATAACGGGGATTAAGTATTTTGTGTTATAATATATTTCAGAATGTTCTAAATTGAAATTTGTTTTTCATTGTTTATACCAAAGTAACCAGATGTATTAAGTGCACACCTCCAATGATTGCAATACTAGATGCAGCAGAACAAAATTTTACGATAATTCCTATGGTACCGCGCTGTTTCGAAACCACTAGCAGTTCGAAGAAAGAACTAAAACGAACAATCGTAAATAGAACCAACTAAATCGAAATTAGGACCTTAGACTGCTTAAGACAATCGACTGAGTATGAAATTTAACTGAGTGATTGTGGTTTACACTAGATTCTATCCTACTCTACTATTGTTAATTTAACAGAAATATTTAAAATTTTAACTAATTTTCAGAGAGGTTAGCATTTTTGGTAGAATTTTTTTTAATGATCCTAATAAAATGATTTTATCGTTCCATAAATAAATTATGGCAATTATATGGATACGCCCACGTTTTATTGAACAAATAGAAAATAATCATTGAACTTAAAGGAGTAACAAATATTTTATCAAGTCGTCGAATATTTGTTAACACTTTTATACTGTATCACCAACTATTTCACATTAAAATCCACATAAAATCTTTTTTAATTTAAGCACTCACTTATTTTAATTATAAATTAAATCAATTTAAAATAACGGTTTAAATGTTTTAAGTTTAAGTGTTTTTTTTTATCATAACTTAGTCATTGAATTGAATTATTTGTTGATAATTGTTACAAAAAATGCGGTTAGGAAGTTATTTTATTGCATTGAATATGCAATTTGATGTTTTTGAGGGGGATAGTTTTAATAAAACCTAACATAAATCATAATATAAATACACACAGTACTACCATGGTATGTTAGCCCATTCCATGCTAGATGTCGTTACTGGTATCGTTTTTAAAATAATCAAAATATTTTTATATGTATGATCGCCTAAATGTCATTCATTTATTCTAAGTTTTATCATTTTAAAATTCCGAAATGTATTTCTCATCTTTGGATTTATGATTTTGATCACTTTAAATCCAAGAATATTTAAAAATGTTAAGTTTATGGTGGCATTTGAGAGAAATTCGAAATACGCCAAGTATAATCCAAAATTAAAATATCATTTTTCAAAATTGGCGTGTGCTACCGAAGAAACAAACCAATCCAACAGATTGAGTTTATAGCAAAATATTTCGTTTTGTACTAAAAACTTATGAACTAATCCAAATTTTTTGAATAAGATAAAATTTTCGTTTTTTTTAAATTTAATTTCATAAATTTTTGTAAATGCGTGGAAATGCGTGGAAATGCTGGATAACAAATTTAAAATTTTGTTTGTATAACTTTAAACCACATTTCTGTGCTTCAACTAATTTTTATACCGAGCATTCTTTGGTGGGAAGATTTACCAGTTGGCGCTGAAAAGGCAAACTAATATTTAAAAAAAAAAAGTTAATTCGAGCGGATATGTCCTCGATTATCATCAATTCCTCAGAGATCGTTTATCAAACCCAAACATCAAGACTCTATACAATTTCTTGAAAACATCCGCCCATATAACAGTGCTTTATTCTTTGAATCGATCGGAGCAAAACTGACTGTTTTTTTCTGGAGAAGGATCATACGTGTTCAAGATTCTTGGTCAAGTTTTTCATAAAACAAGTCACCTGCAATCGGTAAATGGTTAGTTTTGGCAATACACTCAACTTTACGTATAGTCGACAGCAACCCCTGCTTTTTCAGAAATCACAATTGGTCGGCCAATACTTACAGCATGCTTCGTGAAGTAAAAACTAAAGCAATGCTGGAAGCTCATAATGCAGGTTATGAACCTGGTGTTACACCGAGATCATCATTATGATCAGCAACTGTACCCAAAACCAATGAAATTGTCATGGTATTCGTAAACAATGATGGTTAGCCACTCTTCAAACTTGACATTCGTTTTTAAACAAAAATATTTAGGTAACTCGCAACAACCATTCATTAATATGAATATTCTTAGCCCAAATTTTCAGAAAATTTTGTATCTTGTCGATTCTTATATCCAGGTGGAAGCCAAAAGCACAATCATCAAAACAGCACACGGGGGTCAAATTTGATCAAGGACTTGCCGGCCACATAGAAAATGCGGCACAAAACGTTAGAGTTTAAGTAGCAGATCCCGTGATTCTGAGGTTCCCAAAATATGAATGAGCTACGTATCAGATGTAACAAAATGCTTGCAAAACACAAATACAAAATGGCAACAGATTACGGACAACTTGCAACTGAGTGAAAACACCTAGATTTGGTCAGAGCGTTAAAATTAAAGCAGAAATCATAAAGATACAAAATCTAACTATACATGGCATCTTAAAATAATCGATGGCTTTCGTTTGCACCATGTAATTTCTAAAGCTCATAGATCACTTCCATCCATCTGGGAATCTGTATTAGTGCAGATTCCCAGATGGATGGAAAATACCTTATTTCCAAATTAGTTTCGTTCGTCAAAAGCTCTTAATGTGGATGGATATCAACTGTATCGATGACAATATGTCCACCGTACAATGATAAACAGTGCACGGTTGGCTAGAATCCCTATTTGCTGCTAACATTTAATGGTACCATCAACGTCGATGCAGTTATGATACTACAAGTATACATTTGCCACAATAGCAATGAATTATGTCCAAACAGGCCTAGAACAAAAGCTTTCGAATCAGAACGAATAAAAACGAAATTAGAGTATTGCTTCCAATTGATCAAAAAGTATGCGAAGGCGATAATTTCCAATTACACAAGCATAGGCAATTAGAATAAACAATTCGTAGAGACAATCTCAAGCTCACTCTTTCTTGCTCAAGTAGTTCTCGTCTAGCCAAAGTATGTTATTATTTTACCTTCTAAAACCATTTATCTCTAACTCGAAAACGATATAAGATTACGCCACTTTTTTTAGCACTAATAATTAGTAGACATTAATAATTATTAAAGTCCGTGTGTGTTTGATGGAAAATCTCAAGAAATCAGCAAAGAGGCGGCGATTTGGCTGATCGTGGTGGCCATTTGGCTGATATCGTTTTCAAATGTTAATGGCATACCTTCCAATGAAATAAACATTCATTGATTTCTCTTAAAAAATACTAGATTTTTTTTTAAATTCAAAATGAAACCTCTAATTGGAAAACCCGTTATAAATAAATATAGTAGCACCATTATAAGAATAAAAAGCATAACCATTGGTTCCCGATATCGAGTCGATAGAATATCGTCAAAATTTAAGATAAATATATGACATTTAGGCGATTATACCATGGTAGTACTATATGTATTTATACTATGCTTTGTACTAGGTTATAAATTAACATCTATATTTTATTTGACTGTTGATGTTTTAATTATATATCAATATTTAAATTTTTGTAGGAAAATTTAGAACACTCCATTTATTTCAAATTTGGATCATAACTCTAAATCTGTGATTTTTCGAACTTAGTCGATTTAACATAAAATTTGAGAATAGTTTTAGTTTTTCTAGAACTTTTTAAATTATTGATTGGTCGAAAACGTAGTATTTAAGATAATCTAAATTTAAAAATTTGGAAATTTAATTCAAATATTCTATATTAAAAATCAACCGAAGCTACAGTTAAAATATTTAAAAATAATTTCAGAAAACTAACATTTTAGAACACTCGCTCAAATATTGAAACTGGCTGGATAATTTGCTTTGTACTAGGTTCAAATTACCGACGGATATTGTCGATGGTAAAATTCAATTTTTTAATTTTCTTATCAGACATTTAGCATCAATATTTAAATATTAAAATGATTTATACGAAAGTAAAAATTTCCTAGAATTTCAGGATTTGATTGCCTCCCAGGAAATGTTTTCAAAATTCAATTTTGTTCAGAAAATCGAAAAATGTAAAAAAATAAAAACCACAGATAAACTTTCTGATTAAAATTTTTCACGGCTAAATGGAAATGTTTTAAACTCGAAGTTATACTCAAAATATTTAAAAATACTTATAGATTTAAATTTTAGGACATTCCACTTGGTAATTTGCTTTATACTAGGTTCTAAATTAGCATACTTTTTTTTGACTGTTGTCGATATAATTCTATTTTCGAGTTACCTTCGTCCGACTATAGCTTCAAAATTTAAATTCTTTTAGAAAAATTCAAAATGCTTTACCTTTTGTTTTAAATTCTAAAATTTTGATCTCATTTCTGAATTTTTAGAACTTAGTAGATTTAGTATACAATTTGAAAATATTTTTTGTAAATTAAATTTTATCCCAATTTTTAAGTCTAAAATAAAATTTTAACTAAAAATGCGATTAGAAATTTAGAAATTTAGTTCCAATATGCCATAATCCATATAAATTGAATTTAGAGTCGAATTATTCAATAATGCTTTCGGAGAGTTACATTTTTAGGACTAGGTTCTAAATTAACATCTCCTATTTATTTGAATATCGACGGTATAATACTTTTTTCTAATTATCTTCGTCAGACATAGAGTATCAAATTTTAAATATTCTAAAAAAATTTTGGAGATTTTCCTCGAATTTCAGGATTTGATTATCTTTTAAAAAAATTTTCTTGGAAAATATTTTCAGAACTAAGTTGATTAAGCATAAAATTTTAAAATATTTTTTTTTAAGTTTAAACTTTATCCAAATTTGTGAATTTTAAAGTCTTAAATATTTAAAAAAAATTAAAATTAAAAATTTTGAAAATCGTTCTCCCAATTTTGCATTAAACTTAACTAAATTAATTTTCCCATATATATAAAAATTCGTTAAATTTTAAAAATTAAAAATTAACTTGTCTCTAACTTATGAAATTTTAGTCACCACTCACGTAACGGAATTGGAGAAGTTCTTTGTCGATCCCAATAAATTATTTTATTATGACATATATTGTGGATACGCCCACATTTTATTGGACAAATAGAAAATGATCATTGGACATATCTTAAAGTTTATATACGTTTTTAACACTTTTTTTTATATCACAAATTATTTCACTTTAATCACTCACTTATATTTATATTATAATAATATGACACAAATATAACAAATATGTTAAATGTTTAACAAAATATTAAAATAATAATTAAAATGTATGCAGATTTATTATTTTTTTGTGCCAAATTTGTAATTAACATTTAATTATAAGATTATTGTAACAAATAAAAAAAAATTTGTTTGGCAACATTTTAAATTTTATGTAATAATCTTGATGAAAATATTAAAAATTAAAATATATATTTTAATTAAATAAAAATCTAAAAAATTTTAATTGACCATAAAAAGTTTTTTATAAATTTAAAGTTTTTTTTTTTTTTGTTCATTTCTATTATTAAACCCGTATTATACATAAATATTTATGTTTTCAATATGATATGTACTTACATTTATGATTAAAAATGTCACTCCATTATAAAATGATAAGTTGAAAGGGATTTTCCTTTTTTATGGTTGCTGCTACTGCTGCCGTTGTTGTTGTTGTTGTCAAACAATTTTTTGTTTTGTATAATTTGTTTGTATGAAATGTCTGAAACAGATAAATACTCTCAATTATAATATTACAACAATAAATAAAATTATGATTTTTATAATAATTTTAAATAGTTTTGTTAATAAACTAAGGTTGAAATAAAAAAAAAAAAACTTTTTAAAAAGTTTAATAAATAACGAACTTTTTTAACTTTATTTTTAAATTCTTTTAATAAATAAAAAGTTTTAAACGACTACTTGTTGAAAACTGTATATTATGTATAATACTTGTAGAGTAATTTGTAATTTTTTTTTTTAAATGAATTACCTTTCAAAATTCGACCACGAACTAATTTAAATAATTTTCTTAAGCACTCAATTTTATTTATTAAAACTTTAAAAAATTATAAAATTAAAAAAAAAAAAAAATTATAATTTACGAGTCACTTATATGATAAAAGTTTTTTTTTATAATTTTTATTTAATACTGTAAATCCTTTTACTAACCTATCCACGGGGATGGGGATTTAATTTATTTTATTTAATGGAAATTCAGAGAACTTCCATCAACGAGATCTTGTCTCGTACTGATAAAATAACTGTAAATCTAAAGTTTTTGAACATAATTTAAAACATCCTATTTTATAAGAATGTGCGCGGTGGGGATTTTATTGGGGAAATTCGTCTATAGAGTGGGGACATATATACATTTAGGGGCAGTACTAAATATGTAATTCAACAGGTTTTTTTTTTCTATATTCATTCGTTGATTTATTTCGGTTTATTTATTTATTTATTAAATCCGAAGTAACTCTATAAAGATTTATACAATAAAAACATTGTCAGCTGATAAAATTACAATGTATCATGTTGAAATGTAACGTAAAATTTCTTATTATTGTTGTGATTATGGTGATAGTAAAGTTTAAATTTTTTTTTAACGATTATTTCTATAAGTTGAAAGTAAAATAAGTTAACAAAATATAAAGACACGTGATACAACAACAAAATGTGTTTTGTAATTTTTGCTACCTTATCCCATTAAAAATGATATCTTCTACACAAAATTTAATATTGCCCCAATATAAATCAAAACACGAATTTAACGATTTTTTATTTTTTATTATATTTGTTATATAGATAAGGAATCGTCACATTTTGCGAAGTGTGTGAAGTAACTAGAAAATACCTTTTATTGCAGATTTTTTTGTTTTTTTTTTTCAAAGATTTTGCAGATATTGATACTGATGGATAAAAATCAATTTATAAGTTTTATCGGGAAGAAATTAACTCTTGCGTTTGAGAAGGTTTTAAATTATTGAAAGTATAGGTTTGGTAAATTTTTAGTAATATTCAAATTTTTTAATTTTTTAAATATTTTTATCTCCAATTTAGGAACAAAGAAGGCCGAATTATACCTTACTTTATTAGAGCCTTCAGCTTTTTTCTCCAACTATAAGTTCTTTCGCTTGCTAGTTCTGTTTTTCTCCAAGTCATTGCTGATCTTCCGACTTTACCGATGGTCCCCATATAAATGCCGCTAGTTGGTGTGGAAGAGCGAATCTTCCAAGACCTTACAAGAGACTATCATAATCTTGCAAGAGTGACGGATTCCTACCGAGAAAATCGAAACTCCCAATTTCTTTTGCAATTTGGCCTCGTGCAACCACCGATAAGTATGACTTCACGAATTGGGATAAGCACAAGCTGTCATAATTTTTAATTATAAGCGTCCTAGCCTACTCCATACAGATTTTTTGCTGTCATACTACATACTAATCTCCACGTCAAATCTTTCGTCCTTTTGGCAAATGGCCCCATCTATTGTTCTCCCACTCGTTTAGTTTCCGCACGAATTATATTAAGACTTCCCTTCTTTGTCCAATTCCCTCGGCGGGAATACATATAGTTTGACGCTTCTTAACTAACAAATTTACTGACGTTATTCCCGCTATGAGACACTTTGTCTCATCCGAGAGAGTTCTAAATGCTCAAACCAATTTAAATTCGCTTAACCTATAAACAGAAGCCACTTGCTGCTTATATGTTCCTTTTTCCATAACACTCGCTCAAATTGATGCGGCATAAATCAGAATAGATGTAACCACGTTACTGAGTAATAATCTGTGACACTGAGAAGGACCTCTTACGTTCGGCATTATTCGTGATAAAACTCCATTTACTCTCCCAGCGTTGAGACACAATCTGTTGCCCACTAACTTTAACCATCATGGATTGCATCCTTTTCCTACAGGAGATCAAACCTATTTCCGCCATCTGTTATCGACAGTTTAAAAATGTCATCATACATGGCGTTTCATAATGTAGGGGCTAGTACCGAAACTCGTGATGCTCATCCGGTTATATGATAACCCTTTGTGCCTCCATTGCTCTTGTACAGTAAAACTCTATTTCTTAATTAATTAGCCACTAGCATTGTTAAATACGTGGCTATCTCTATACTTAGTAGCGCGTTAATATGCACTCCCACCTAGCCGAGTCATTTTTGAAACCTGTAATCGTCCCCCGCGCTATACCTACCATGAACTTAATCGTGTAAATGGTACAGCATGCTTTACGGAATTCATATTGATTTTTAAACGGGTCCTCTTTGTTTTTAATGGCCTCATGCAGTCTTTCGCATGTCTCACACCCATCTAATATTTTACCACCCGTATCCAGCAAGCAGATTGGAATTTTCTAATGCTTTGAAATTTTAGATTTGTAGCAAAAATTTCTCAGTTTTGATGGGCTAACAATCAAGTATTTTCTGGATTTTGGAAATTTTCGATTTCTGGCAAAACCTTCACAATTTTGATAGGCTCACGTATTTTCTAGATTTTGAAAATTTTCTGTATTTTCGACTTGTGACAAAAATTTTACTGTTTTGATAAGCTAACCTTCACGTATTTCCTGGAATTTGGGAATTTAGGATTTGTGTCTTCATAGACACAATTGTGAAGTTTTCGCAACATATCAAGAATTCTTGTATTTCTAGATCAACCATCTTGGATTTTGGAAATTTTTGATTCATGACAAAAATATCACATTTTTGACAGGCTATATCTATTACGTATTTTTTGGGTTTATGGAAATTTTTTATTTGTGGCGAAAAATTCAGTTTTGATAGGAGTACTTGAATCCTTCACGTATTTCCTGAATTTTGGAAATTGTCGTTTATAGGCAAAAACTGCACAGTTTTAATAATCTAACCAATACTCATTTTATGGATTTTGGAAATGTTAGATTAGTGGCAAAACCCCACTGTTTTCATGGGCTATCTATCCATCATGTTTTTTCTGGATTTTGGATATTTTCGATTTGTGGCAAAAACTGCAAAATTTGATAGGCTAACCATCACACATTTTATGGATTTTGAAAATTACGATTAGTGATCAAAATTTCACAGCTTTGATAGGCTGACCATCACGTATTTTCTGAGTTTTTAAAATATGCGATTTTTGATAAAAACTTTACAGTTTTGATAGACTGACCATCACATATTTTCAGGATTTTGGTAATTTTCAATTTGAGGCAAAAATTTCACTTTTTTGGGAGAAATGACATAGTTTTGATAAGCTAACTATATCTACGATATCTACTAAAGCCACTGTCAAGAAACAGATTTGTTGGTAGTTGCGTTTCAAACGAGGAGGACTGAACTGACTGGAAGACATCACTTTTTGTTCAATAATCAATAAGAAAATAAAACAAAAAATGATAACTAAAGTGACAGTCACTTGTATCGGGATTAAGCTTTAAATTGAAGAACCGGCAGAAGAACCTGTTGGAAAGAATGTTTTGAATATTAAAATAGTGATTCAGAATGTTTGAGCCTTAACTCCGGCAGTCCTATAATCTTTATACATAACAAGTGCTCATAATTTAGTAGAGTTTTGCCTCAAAAGAAACCTAATGAAGATTTCTGATATTATTACAGCTTATCTAGTTGATATTTTATATTATGAGCCTATTTTGTGATCATCATCCTCATCTTGAACTTTAGTTTATACATATATAGATTTTTTCAACGTTGTTGGAGTAATTTACATTTTATACGACACGTAAGCATCACGGAAGCTTAACTTTAAAGTATGCACTTATTTTTTACACTCTCATAAATTAACTATAAAATTATTAATTAAATTTATTGCATTTGCGTACTATTGTTTAACAAATTTATGAGCTTTATAACAAAATGCGATACAATCAGCACGTATCGGCATGTACATTTACCATTGTGCATATATTATAGGAAGCATAACGAAAGGCCACACGCCAAAAATGCTACTTAAATGACATCATAGATATTATGTTAACACGATTTTTGGTACATTCCCTTTAAACTATAGCTTTAAACTCATAATGGTTAAGTCATCGTATTTATTTATTTATCGATTTATCCAGTTCGAGTTAAATAGATTGTAAATTTTCCACACATAAAATAATAACAACAAACAAATAAATCAACGTTTTTTATTTATTTCGAGAATTTGAATCGTGCGTAAATTGAGTAGGAACGACAAGATTTCTGCGAATTTTTGGACTCGTTTGTGTCTTTTATTTTGTTCAATCGTACATTTAAAGATTTGCGTTGAGAAGAGTTACACTTAAACTGTTTGTATCTCAAGTTACGTGGTTCGATAGCAAATAATTCGTGCATTGACCATAATAACAAAATACTATATTATCACAAACCAATAAAATCTATAATTTATTATTTATTTATTAAGTAATTTCCGATAACGAAAATATTTGTATTGTTAATACTCTATTTAATCAACAAGTGCGAATGTAGAGCAACGAAAAAAAAATCAATACGGTTTGCGTCTTTGATATTGAGCTACAAATGATTATACACTATAACTCCGCTTTGCGTCGCATTTTTGTTCTGAAAAATAGCGAGGCAAAGTGAAACTGAAAATTATTTTGCTTGCAAATAGAAAGGTTTGAAGGAGGTATCAGGTATTATTACACAACATAATCCATACGAATTATGATTGTTACTGAATCAGCTATGAAAGAGTATTATACTTGAAACTCGTTGTTTTCCAAAAGTGGAGAATGCGTCCCAAGGCAAGTTTTGGCGGCCATCCGCTATGGAGGGGAACATTTGGTGATATAAACTGTCATTTTTTTGATTTCGTCTCAAATTTGGAACAATATTCGACCCATTATCTGAATGGATTTCATGAAACGATTGAGTGCTCCGATGAAAGATTCACTCGTTAAGTCTTCTACCAATTCTAGGTAAACCGCTTTGTCACAGGCAAACAAATACATAAATATATGCTTTATATGTTCTTTGTCCTCTTTCTTTCATCAGGTGAAAAAGAGCTATATTTCGTTGCAATATAGCCTGGTAACGCGTACACACAACACCTTTCCTGACGATTTTTCAAACCCTCGCTCGTCCCCCTGTTGACCACTATTATTGACGAAAGTAACAGTGATGGTCCGGCATGGTTATAATTTTGATGTAATTTTGAATGAAGCACGGTGCTTCACTGTTTTTGAGTCTGCCGCCTAATCGAAGTGAGTTTTCATCTTTTCGTTTAAGGGTTACCTAAAAAATAAATAAAATAAATTTTGAAGCTCTGACTAGCGAAATTTGCTAGTTAAAGTTCGTGACTCCAATAGCTAAATCATAAGGTGTCCAAAATTACAGAAGTGCGATTGGTTACAAAGGCTGTCCACCAAGTGCAGTACAATTTTGAAATCCATTCACTTTGCTTTTTGCTGTCACTAGTTCTATGATTACTTGTTCTTCTGAAACTGGGTGTGGAACGATGCTCAACTTTTTTGATTTATGGTTGGATTTTATTACAGTACTGTTTCTGGATAGCTGGCAATGCTTTATCCCATTTCACGTTTAGAACCCATAGTTTCAGAATAAAAATGTTTACCTTTACAACGATAGGTGCTAGCCAGCCAAGCGGATCAAATAACCTAATGCCATCAAACAAAAAATCCGTTTCGTAATATTTGCATGAGTTCTAACGATGACGAACGTGAATTCGTCAGTTCGTGGATTCTAACTAACGCATAATTGTTTTATGTTGAGTGAGGATTCATCCGCTATATCGCTGATTTCTTTGACATTCAGTTGGATATTGTTTACTATGCTCTTCGGATATTTCCTTTAGGCGCCTAATAGCAAGAAACGTTGCACTGGATAAGCCGTAGCTTATCGTCAACAATCGGTACTAGCCAATTAGATATGTGCTGCATAGGTGATAGATGCTGCAGTCAGACGATCTGCTTAAATTTGAAGTGCCGGTTTGCTTGTTTTCCATGTTTCGAAGTCGCTAGATGGCTATGTTTAGTGTGTTGCTCAGATCATGTAGTGGTTCTTTGAATGGTAAACTTGTAATGAATCTACATTTGCAATCATCATTCATATTATTTTTCTTCTTTTGATAGCAAATTGCTGCCTACACTAATTGATTCAGTTTCACGGAACTTTTTAAGGTTCATCTAAATTGGTTTCTGTTTCTATTTTGGCATGTACCAGATACTACCCACCCGAACATTGTGTTTTGAAGAGTTGAACCATCTGACCTAAGTTGTATTATTCCATCGAGCAACAATTAAAAAAAATGACCTGCTCCTATTAATGAATCGACTGCATGTGGTTGATCAAACTCAGGGTCAGCTAAGTGAAACTTCGCCCATACATGATTTGGAATCCCAATAATTGCGTGTGCTGGTAAATTGGAAGTAATTTTTTATAACATTAAAGCATTAACATTAAATTTAAGAATTTCTGGTGGCTGTACAGATACCGGCACTCGGCTTCTCATTTTCCCAGCTTTGGTAGCAATATTATACCATTTACTACTATTTGTGGTTGAGTCTAGCAGAGCTCGGCATATTTGAAGTGTTCCATAAATATCGGATACGGTAACTAGCGCTGTCGGTAGAATAGATTGAAATTGGATTACTTCAGAGTCATTGCAATTTTTTAATGATGAATTTATTTTTGTGATTGCAACATCTGTCGTGGAGGTTGAAGCTTGAATCTCGGACTTGATCATGTGAAGAAGCGTGTGGTGTTTGTCTAGGCAGGTTTGAAATCTACACTTTGAAGTGCATCTAAAATTACATGTCAATCCAGTGTAATAAAATACCGAATGACTCTGGTTTTCGACAGAAAACGAAGGTATAGATAACTTGCTCATTTGAACCTATATGGCTTTTTACTGCACACCTTGTGTTTCCCGGTTCTATTGAGAATTTAGTGACTCTAATGTGTCTATTCGAATTGCAAGAATTCTTCGTGATCTTCTTCGTGATCGATGTTAAAAATTTTGCTCTCCACATTGGAAAACTCAATCAATAGCGATTCAATTCTGATTAATCTAGTTCTTACAGCTTCAAAATCCGTTTCGCTGATGAATGTACTAATGCTCTTCACTGTATTGGTCAGTTTACCTTTAATCATCGAACGCTTTTTTTAAGCTTGCTTGCTCACTCATGGTGATAAACCGATAACGACTTATTTTTAGGTTAAAGCATTACAGACAATTATATGTTCGATCTAATTAAACGAAAACTATTAACAGGTGATGACTGCGATAGTTTATACTGTTGATACTGGATAATATATAGACAAGGAGCACTTCACAATAGTACAAGATAGCATTTATACGTGCAATATCTTTTTATATGGAAGCCCATTAGATGAGAAACTTTCTTTTTATCCGTAGGCCAGTAAATAGAATGCCCCGCTAATAGATAATCCAAATATTGTTGCTCCATAACCTCATAAATTTGTTTTCGTTTTGGATTTGAGCCCCAATAAGTATGTTTTGCAATATAATAACCTCTTGCAATGAAATTACTATCTAAGTGAGTAAAATAATCTATAAATTGCTTCATTTTGTCCGGAGTACTCCCCCAGATAGAATTTATTATCTTGGATATGGATGGTTAGTGTCTTATATTGATTACCCTTTAATTTTGAGAATTTTCTGGTAAAGTTTGTTTGTGTTATCAACATTATGTCTATATTGTTGCTATCTATATTAGCCGCCATTTTCCAAGTCTTTAAATTTAATCTATCAGTTTCTAAAAATCTAGCGTGACACAGTTTAAAATGTCAAGTGTAATTTTAATATACATTGCAAATCGAAAAAAAAACGCAAATACAACGCATTACGTGGTCATGCTGTATTATATTTATAGCAAGTATTCACACCACAAATATATGTCTCGACTAATTTACTATAAAAAAACAAAATCGGATTTTCATTTTTAATTGGTCTAATTAAATTAAAATTTTATTTTTATTAATTTTGTAAATTTGTGCATTTACTTGTGAAATCGTATCAATTTATTTATTCTTACCAGACTTGCGGTTAGCAAGAGATTTTTTTTAATATATATTTTCCAGATTTTTCGCTAAAACGTAAATCAATTATGAAAACGAAAAAAAGATAAATTAATTTAGCAAGACGTAATATAAGATAAAATAGCAACACTATGAGGGTGTTGTTGGATTTTTTTTATTTTTGCGCTAGTTTATTCTTAAATTGCAATGATGGTTTAATCAATAATTAAGTAATTTATTTATTGTAGACGGCGAAGAGAACAAATTGATTTATTCGGTTTGAATGATATAAAATGTCATGATTGGTGAAAGGTGAATAGAAGTAATAGCGCCTTATCAATAATTAGCCTGTTACAATCTCGAGCAAAATTTAATTTAATTTTATAAATCGGTAGCAATTGGCTATTGTTCCTTATAAAATGTTTCTTGAATGAAGGCCAAAATAAATGACCATTTATAATATTTGGGGTTGGTTGGGGTCAAAAAAACTCTTATAACCTGTGTATTTTTGGAACCACATATCAATATCTTCGATTTTGTGCTAAAAATATTCGTTTACCATCAGTTACAGTCATTGTGCACAATGCCCATGGGCATGTGATTTAATTAGTAGGTTGATTTAATTCCAACAAAGAATACTTAAATCATTTAAGTAAGCCAAAATGGCCTTGAAAACATAATCTAAATTCTTTTTTGTGTTAAAACATTTAAGTCCGTCAATTTACGGAAATTCCACATATATTTTGCCAACGAAGCTTGCTAGTAAACAATTTTACTGGCGTTGTGCCATTTATCGCTACAGCTAAGGATTATCGTTCAGTAATGTCTTTAATTTAATATCAAAATCAAGTCAAATATAAAACAATCATGAAAATACTTTAACTCTTAAGATATATGTGATTTAACCACGAATGTCTTAAACAAAAACCAACCGCACGAGTATGTCACATTTTCTTGTAACTGAGGAAATGATAGAAAAAAACTGTTAACTGAAAATGTACAAGTATAGGTATGTAGTAGTACGAGAACCTCATAGCATCTTACCATTTTTTTTATATTTTTTTTTGCCACTATAAAAGTCAAATGGATTGATGGAAATGGATTAAGATTTTTATTTTCAAACCGAAACCGAAATAAAAAAAAAAAACGAAACGAACAAAAAAAAAATTCAAGGAATTTTATGATTAATTTTCTTCTGCGTTTTCTTCATCTGACTGTATATACTATTTTTATATATACTCTAGTATATAAGCCTAAGTATAATATAGTAGCATAACAGCGCGCGAATGACAATATTTTAAGAGATGATCTTATAATAATTATACAAGTAGTAGTTGTAGTAGTCTGTAGTATACGGGAGATCTCATGCTTTAATAAATTATAAATACATTTATTTTGTATGATTGATATTCAAGGTCACGACGATGGTATAAATTTAGTTTTTTTTTTTATCAAGTTCATTAGACGCGGCTAAATACATTTTATTTATATCTAATATATAAACATAATTTGTTAGATTGTATATATACATGAGATCATAATATTTATATACCGTTGAGAATTTTTACACTAAAGTAGTTTTCTTACGCCAAAATGATTTTGCTTGGTATACATAATCGCGAGGACAATCATTTTTCCAAAAGGAGGTCAAATTTATAAAAAAACAATTTGTTCCATGACAAAATGTATAATTGTCTAGACCCCTTTATTAGTTTCGTGTATTCTATATAATATGATAATAATTATACGGTTGTTGCAATTGAAACTAAGATATACTACCTAACATGGCACAATGGCAGATGACTTATTGATGCTTCGTGGACTGTTTACTAATTAAATAGTATGCACTAGGGAAATTTTTACGATGTCAATTATTGAAAAATTATGTCATCGTAATGCTGAAAAATGAACGCGATTTATATATATATATATATATATATATATATATATATATATATATATATATATATATATATATATATATATATATATCAAAATTAAAGAAAGTAATAAAATGTTATCGCGTGGAAAAACAAAGTCTTAGTGAAGTCCGGTGGAACAATAGTGGGGGAATAACATCTGCTAAAGCAAAAAAAGCTTGATGGAAGCCAGTAAGCAGCAGTCAGGAAAATAAAAATAGCAAGAGTCCATTCCCAAATAAGAAACAGATCCATTGTCCCTAAGGTCTAACTGAAAATGCGGAGAAAACAACGAAATACGAGTTCTATGAGCTACTACACTAATAGAGAAAGACTCGTCGATTTCTTATCACAAATCAGCCGTTCATGTACAACTTCAAATCAAACCAACTGCAGTGAACTCTACTAAGTCAATTGGTGAACATTCAATACCAATAGATTGAGATAAGTACTGAAACAAGTAGCATCTTCAATGAAATGTTCCAACCAAATTTACATAGAAATGAAGCCACCAGTATGGTGGAGGAGTATAATCGGAAACTTTAGATTTGTGATGAATGATGATAACTGAAATAAAATTAAGGATACCATCTATTTAAGCTACAAATGTACCAACAAAACTCAGCCGAGGTAACTAGGTATGAAGAAAAAGCCAACTAGGTATGAAGAAATCAAAACATGCGATCACTACACCAGTGTTTAAGAAAAGTTACTGGCAAAATTATCAACATACCACTCCTATAAAGGAAGCTTCGGGACAAGTCTTAACACTTGATAAAGCACAGTTAAAAATATATGGTACGAATATTTCAAATAACACATCATCAACAACAGTGAAAATCTTTTGACATCAATTTACAAAAATGGAAAGAAGGTTTGACAATTATACTATCATATTCAAGAAAGGTTACCTAAGGGAATGTAAGAACTGGTGTGGTAAATCCTTCCTCAAAACATCAGTACAAATACTCGAAATGGTCATTCTTAACCAAATCTCACCTGTAACTAAGCTTACCACCTTTAGGAAATGCCAGAAGAGGACAGTTAAACTTTTGTTTTAAACACTGCTAGCAACAAAAATATTTTTCCATTTTGTAAGTCGAAAACATCGTTACATCCATTTTTGCAAATCTTCACTAAGAATTATCTTGATAAAGCTTGCCAAATAATTATAGTTCTATCTTTAGCAGGCAATATCCATCTCGTCGATAAGAATTTCTTTAAATTCCGAAGACTCTTTAAATTCAATTTTCGAGTAATTACAAAATTCAATCTATTTTGGTCGAAGTTAAAAACGTCGTAGCCGCATTAAAAAGGTTTCATAAAAATAAACTTTCATTAAAAATCGATCTTCGCTCCCTCGTGATAATTCAATACCACCCTCGTTATAGTTCATTAGTTTCCGGTGCTTACAATCAAACGTCTCTTTATATTGTTAACCGCTGCTCGATTCATTTCCTTAACAGCCATATCTTTCGTTGTGGTTGTGTTTAGCACATACTTTATATCATTGTCGTCACAATCCCTTTGGAACAACTTACACGTATAAGCGTAGTAGGGAATTTTCCAAGCTGGTCGATATGCACGGTATTGAACGGTATTGGTATCGGATGTAATTCTCCTTCCTTTTATCCTGATAGTATTTTTTTCACCCTCTCAATGCAAGCTGCCATAAATTTTCATTTCTGGAATCAAAACATTTCTCTGGAGCATCTAGATGCTTTCTAAACTACACATACCCCATATAGTCCCGCTTTAGTAAGACAAATCTCCACATCATTCTAGAAACGGCTAATTTATTCGTCCTGCAACAGTCTTACGAACAAGTAAACTGGTCGGATGTATCAGTTCTTCCTCACCGTTTGTTTTCCGACTCAGCACCACCACATGCTTCATTTGAATTCCTGGTCGATATTCCATGACAAAATCGTAAACTGATAATTTTAGCCACCATATTGAAATTCGTGATATTATATTTTTTTTTTGTTGAACAAGTTTGTAATAACGCACAATCGGTTATCATCGCCACAAAGGCTAAGGCTACCAATTCGTATGAATATTACTTCTGTTCACATTGGCCGGTCTGTCAGTTTAAATACTCCACAGGTTGACTTTTTTTATACTGATTAACTTGCAACAAACTTCCATCTAACCCATTCGATTAAGCTTCGGTAGCCACTTTATGTTCTAAATTAGGGTCTTATATTGCTAACGTTTTGCGATTTCCTAATTTAAAATATAAACGCTGTACCGATTCCAATAATTTTACCAGCAATATTAAAGCTTTTCATGAACTTTCGAAAGAATCCTGCCAATCCCATAAACTGTAGTCGTATCTAGGTTCTGTTCTTCGGCTGTGGAAAATTCACATCGGTATGTGATTTTAATCTTCCGGGTGTAACTTGCGATCGCCCTAAAAATTCTACCTTGCGCTTGAAGAAATGACTATTCTCCAGGTTAAGAAATAGACCATGGCACTTTATTACATCTAGCAACAGCTCTAATTTTCCCATATCATCTATAGATATACCACTAATTCCACATTAGTCTCGTTCATAATGTTCTTGAAAATAGCAGGGAATCAGCCTACCCAAATGACACCTTTAGAAATTTATAATGTCCATCGGCAGTAACAAAAGCGGCTATGGGTATTGTATTTGGAGTATTCTAAACTCATCGCTACCTGGTAATATCCTGATGGTAAATCCAAAAAAGGAAGTAGATCTTCCATAATCGCTAAAGGATATTGCGGTGTTTCACTATTATAGCGTTTACTTGTTGATAATCTACTCACATGTTTTCCTCTCCAGTTTTCTTTTTATTATTATTAATTTTCATTTAACATAATCATTCGACAATCTTTACTCGTCCACATTTACCACCGTACTGTCGTTCTTTTCCAATCCTTCTCTTTGTTATTTCATTCTCGGATCACACTCTAGAAAATATGATATTTATTTTTCTGGTGGAGGACATTTTTGTGTTCGTGGAGGATGGAGGCAATTTCTTATAAAAAGAGGATGGGTGGCAAGCCTATCTGTAACCAATCAATGCAAAATTAAAAAAACGAACAAGCTTTCTTTAGAACAGGAAAATGATGCAAAACAAACCAAAAGAGAAGGTTTGTTTGGTTTTGATCGCGACGTTGCACATTTCAACTATAACATTGTTCACACATACATGGATATAATTGACCCACATTTAATATTAAAAATAAAATTAGATTGTATGTTAATATAGGAGGCTTTTATTAAATAATAAAAGTTTCAATTTTAGTGTGAGCAATATAGCTCAAGTGTGCAACGATCCATTTAAATATGTGATATGCAAACTATTAGCGATAATATATTTCTCATCGCTTAGCTCAGCTTAGCTGAAATGTACAACTGGCCTTAGTAGGGAAATTTTTCCTTGGTCTGGAATTTCAGGATATATCATTTTAGATTTCGAATAGCCAAACAGGGAAAATAGATGTATAATTCGAGAATATAGCCCCTTAATTGCACAATACAAAACCAGGGTGTTTATTTTGTGGTGCTTTATCACATTTGGTGATATAAACTGTGATAAAATTAAATAGTATGTACTTAATCCGTTCGCTTTATGAATGAATTATTGCACGTCGCTTGTTGATGTGAATGAAAAAGACAACAACATTTGGTGTCTTACTTACACTAGTATAAAAAACCGATTGTTTTATCAATTTTTGACGTTTTCAAATATGACTATTCACACCAAACACGAATTTTGAATATAAATAAACTGATGTATCGTACTCAAATTATAGCTTAGAAATAACTAAAAGCACTAAACTGTCATATGTATTTAGATTAAGCGTTACCTTAACTATTAAATAAACATAATACAACATAAATTTGTCCTTTGTTTGTTGAATTTGTTGACGTTTCTACATAACCTCAAAACTAATCATATGATGGTTTTATCTGAAGTGCTATCTCACCTAGTGATATAGAAGTTTTTCATACTGTTGAAATTTAAATTTTTGTGAAGTGTTAGTAGTAAGTGAGTGCAGTGCATAATTAATAATTAAACAAAAACATAATTTAATGTTTATTTTTTAAATCTTGGCTTAAACCTCTGTCGCATATCCCAAAGAACAAGTAGGTGTATATTAATTTGCCATAATTTAAAACCAAATAAGTAAATTACAATTTTTTATTTGTAAAACATGTTTTACAGTACTGTTCATTGTAGTGACAGGACACAATTTTTCTTAACCTATAAATTATATAGTATTATAGTATATTAAGCTAATTCGTTATGATAATTAGTTGTGGACATTTTATATTTTCTAAATAACAACTTATTTTATGATTTCTTCTTATAAAAACCGAAACAAAAGATGTTTTTGACATTTTAGAATTTTCCGCTATAGATTTTAATTTTTTTGTAATCGAAGAGGAGTTGTGCGCTGTTAAAATTTTTATATTGCGTTTACAAATAAACTACGCAGTTTTTAGTTATTATTAGTCTGATGAAATAAGGGATAATTTTGTAATAAGGGGATATGTAAAATTAAATTTCTCCTCTAAAATTTTGCGCGCTTTTGTTACGGGTTAATTCAATTTGCTGTATTCAACAAAATATTGTCTAATGTCAAACAACCTTAAAATTTCTGGATCGCTTTGATTATGATGTTCAAAATTATTGATCATTGAAGATTTGTTGTGTTCCTTAAGAATGTCAGAAATATTTCTAAATGCATATATCATTGCGAAAGTAAATCATGTAAGTATAACTCTGTATTGCTAGCTGTAATCTACGTGCTCTACAGACGTCGTGAAACGTAAGATGCAACACCATCATGGTTCTCAAATAATAAAAAGATTGTTACTGCTCTTACATGTAGTTGTAGTAATCTCAAATAAAATAATTCAGGATCATTCATCCCAACAGTATACATTCTACTGATTACTTTATTTTTACAAAGCTGTTTACGCTTATATTCTTCAGTGCCACTGGATTTCAGTGTTTAAAAGATTATTAGTAATATACTTATTTATTTTCTACACAATTCCAACATTTTCATCAAATGCATCACCATTAGCACTGCTTTGATTATTATCATAAATACTGTCCAACATATTGACACTGCCGGTCCTTTTGTTCAATTTAAAGCAAGCGAAAAGGGGTGTGTCCTTGTTCTTTGCTACCGGGTCTTTGTCCATTCCTTCGAGGAAAGCAACAGATTGTTTTTTTGGCAATAAACTGGCAAAGGTGTATTATGATGTTACAAATGCATTAGATCCAATGTCCTTCACGTACCTTTGGGAGAGCTAATAAATCGAGAATAAAGAAAACTTTGCACCTCATCATGTCGAATTTTCACACTGCTGCAGTCATAACCTTAAAAAATCATACATGAATAGATATTTTAGCCATAGAATAGTTTTGTAATAGTTTAAACCTATGGTACAGGTTTAATCGAGGCGTCCTTTACATCTATAGGATATCCGATTAAACTTGTATGTTTGGCCATACATTCTGAATCAATCAATCAATCAATGTACAAAGGATATGAAGGATACTAGCGTTTGCTGTTGTACATGAAATATACGGTTTACATGCTAATGCCAGATATCAAAGGAAATTTGCTTCCAGTCAAAAAACTAACGGAAAAAGGTTTTCAAGTAAATTTCAAGGGCAAAAAGTGTGAAATAAGAGAGAACAGTCGGCAAATTGCAGTTGGTGAAATCAGCGGTAAACTTTACAGGCTAAAGAAACCTCACAAAGTTTACTCGATCGAAAAGGAATCCAATGGCTGCATAAATTATTGGCATAAGGTTCTAGGCCATAGAGACATCAAAGTAGTTAAATCATTAGCGAAACAACATCTGGTTAAAGGCATCAACTTCAGTGAGTGTACCGCGGCACATATGCATACATGTACATATGCATGTACCAAAGCAAACAAGGCGCAAATTCGACTCAAAGGGTGTGAAAGCTGTGCTGGTTGGTTATGATTTCGAATTAAAGGCATATCGTTGTTACATTCCGGAAACCGATCGAGTCACAGTCAGTCGAGATGATCAGTTCGTCAAAAGGAGCGATTTGTTACCTGTCAAATCCAGCAAAAATTACCAACAGGAACAAATTATTGATAATTCAGAGTTGAACAACTTTAAAAAAGCAGAGAACGATCAGGTGCAAAAGGGATTGGTCGAAGAGGAAGTTCAGGAAAAGAATCCAATACAGGATCCCGTTCAGAATGAAGATGGAGAGCAAATTATTAGACGATCACAACGCGCTAATAAAGGAATATCACCAAAGAGACTTATTGAAGAAATGAACGTGGTGAATTACGTCATTCAAGAACCTAAGTGCTACGTAGAAGCTATCAAGGGTGATCAAAGGAGGCTGTGGATTCAAGCAATGGCAGATGAAATGAAGTCATTGATGGAAAATCAAACATGATGGAGAAGTAGTCAGATACAAGGCAAGGCTTGTTGCTCAAGGTTTTTCGCAGAAATACGGTACTGATTATGATCAGGAGTTTGCTCCAGTTGTTCGTCAAACTACGTTTCGGACATTGCTTACAGTGGCAGCAAACAAGGACATGAAAGGTTTATCATCTAAATGTGAAAACGGCTTTTCTTAACAGTGAATTGGATGAAACAATTTACATGAGACAACCTCCAGGATTCAAAGACGGGGAAGATTTAATGTGTCTACTAAAAAGGAGTATATACGGTCTAAAGCAATCAGAGCGCAATTGGAACAAAACAATTCATCAAATTTTCATCGATTTCGATTTTGTTCAAAGCAAGAATCATCCATGCTTGTACACCTACAAACATGATGAAAAAATATGCTACGTATTAATCTACGTTGACGATGTGGTCATTGCTCGTGAAAACAACGAGATTGCGATTGTCACTTGGGAAGAGTGATGGTTCGGATCAGTTAACTGGATATGAAGATGTAAGTTGGGCCGATGATCGTGCAGTCGAAGACAGGATTGCATTGCGCTATCATCGATGGAAGCACAATTTATTGGTTGTCTGAAGCATGTCAAGAGGCGAATTAGATTCGTCGTTTACTCAACGATTTTGATCAATGCATTGGGAAACCGACGACAATTTTCGAAGACAATCAAAGTTGTTTGAAATTCATCAAGGAGGAGGAATTCTCGTCACGTACCAAACATATTGATGTTCGAGAGGCATTTGTCAAGGATTACATCGACAAATGTATTGTTACATATCAATATTGTCCTACGGAAACTATGGTGATAGATTTATTGATAAAACCACTGGCGGGACCTCGTGTCAATGTTCTTCGGGATGCATGTGTGGAGCTAACTGATTCAAAAGAGGAGGGGTATTGGAAATAAGCATTGAACGCATTCGAATGATTGCATATGTTTCACTGTATTTAACCTTTGTAGCTAACTTCACTTCGGATTAAACCATCAATCAAGTGATTTTTCATCCGTATTTCTTTTTCAAGTTTCCAGCTCTGCTTAGCATTAATTCCATTAATTTTACCATAGATTCGCGAGGCTTAGCGGCTGCAACCTCGGGTAACCTATAAATTACGCTTTAAAAATATTTCAATTATATCCTTATAACGATCAGATGTGAGTTTGTGCGATATTTCATAAAAAGGATTTTGCAAATTTTTCATAAATCGAACATAATTTTCAAAATGTTTTTTTTTTTCCAATAGACATGCTCGACATAATTCCAAGTTTTCTTTTTATGATTATAAATAAATTTAATCGTTTTTCTTTAATAAAATAATTAAATTTATTATATATATATATCGACAATTATAGAGACGTTTCGAATGTAATGAGGGAAATTGGTATTTTGTGTGTAGGAAGTCATTTCAAAATTCATATTCGTCTTCTGCCTATATTTAATATATATATTGGGTGTGTGTGTGTATTTCGTCTATGAGTATATCATCTTAAAGAACAAAGCAAATTGATGTACTCCTTTATATAAGTATAGAAGCAACAGATATCACATATACAGCCATCTAGTACATAATACAGTGTCTAACTATATATACAGAATAATGTGGCTCTATATACATAAAAAAATGATGTTAAGGATAAGCGACCAACTTCGATGAGGAGAGAACAAAATAAATTTTAATTTTCTCACGAACTTCTTCTAATCGGAATTTTCCCGTTTTCTTTTTCTTATTCTTTTATTCAACATCTTTACTTTTCTTATATACGAAGGAAAGGAATTTTTTTATAAAATGGTTTTTAATATAATGATGATGGAAATGGTGTTGATGGAATGGTTATAAGGTGTAAGTGACGATGATGATTATGAACTTTGAAGAATGAGTGATGATGACAATAAAATAAAATAAAATAAAAAAACTGGGCAAGGAAATAAGATGTTGAATATTTTTTTTTTCTATTTTCTTATGCTATTATAGATATAATTTGTATTCTGGGGGAGAATATAGAATGTTAAGTTAAGTAGAGTAATATGTACAGTTATTATTGAAGATAACTATTTATTTTAAGGTTATGCCATTGTTAGGCCAAATTTGAATGGATGCAATTGACAAAAACTCGTAATGATATAAATAGTACGAGGTAATGGATCTACCAAGAATAAGTTTATAGTCTGAACTAATCTATGAAAACTTGAACGGAGTTCAAACCCGAGATGTTTCGCTTCTGCCAAAAACGGGGTTTTAAGGGGGTTAAAGCAAGTCTTTTAACTTTGGTTTTCCCTTGTGGGTTCCACTGTAATGATCAAAGTCATGTTTGATAGTTACAACATCTTCATTAGCGTTTATCATGCTACAATTATAAAAACCTCGAATACTAATCGGCATCTTTCAAGTTATGGTTTTGAAAATTTTAACAAAAACCGTATCTACCTTATCCGCGGCGCTCCTAAAATTTAGTCAGTATATATTTAAAAAATTTTACGGATCCAACAAAATACACATAATATAATTTTAAACAAATATTTATTCAAATTATATAAACAATTTACGTTTACCTATAGATCTTTTCGTCAACGTGTAGGTGCGAACGACTACCTTGTGCAAAACTATCAAACTGGTTAATCTAAATAGTAAACGGTAAATATGTTATATTATGAATGAATATCCAAATTTAGTTATACCACAGATAGTTAAACCAAGACCATAAAAAAATGGTTATTTAAATTAAAAACATTTTTTGTTACAACGAAGATTTAGATTTCATCTTGGTTACCTCAAACAAAAGTTAAATTATATTATCATCGACAATAATCACCATGACAAGAATAACATTTCAAAAAATTTGACATAAAACGAGTAGGTCGTCGTAGATGACATCATATATTGTGTATTAAATGATAAACGCCATGCTATGGTCGGGGGTAATTTATATGGCTCGTTAAATATGCTCAAACGGACATGTTAATACGAATCAATACCACATTATCTTTTACTGGTTGTATATAGGAGTTGAATAAATGGTTGGGTTGGACTACAATACAATTATACTGGATGGTATTACCACACACACATAAGAGTATTGATTAGAAAAAATTACTGCCTACTGTTTTTCGTATTGTTCTAGATAATCTTCGTGTTGCGAAAGACAAGTCATTCTAAACCTCGAGGAGCCATCGTCACCAACAGTAACCGCAGCGCCTGCAAAATGGCGGTTCTACTCTCAAAAATCGCAGCACCATTCGTAAGTATTTTGACTTTAGCTGTGAACATAAGACATTCAAAACTCGGTTATCAGCTACAAAGCGCGATTTATATTCCTTTCCACACACTTATCATGAGTGACATGATAACGGTTTTCTAACGGTTTATTATTTATTTATGATCCTTTCTAAAATTTATGTCAAAATTGTCATTAAGTTTCGTTAAAAATTTCAAGATCGTTTATTGATTTTGGTCTTGTCGCTTAACCGAGTTTTACTTGATGTAATTAATATAAAAATCCCTAAAAAGTTTTCATCAGTTTGCCTACATAACCATGCCTTCTTCGTCGTTTGTTTCGTTTTCATTTCATTCCACTTCGTTTTAATCTATATGTAACTAGTCCGTTTAGTTTTTGTTCAAGCAATAACCTAAGTTTAAAGAATGTTGAATCGGACAACACAGAAGAACGTATTCGAATTTTGAATGGTGAATCATCAAGTTTAGCCGATACATTAAAATATATAAATTCTTCAGTAACATTACCTTATACAATACATAACGACAACAAGTCATCTACCCACAATGAAACATTTACTGTCAGTATTTTTTTAATGTGAAACCAGAAAGAGAAAAAAATCCTAAATTACATTAGAGTGACAAAGACAATCGTTTTTGGTTTTTTTGTTGTACAAAAACAGCGTTCCATTCGGATAAATTTGCTACTCGCAAGTACCTGCAAGTAGATGACCAAAGGAACGATAAAAAATTATGCGCCAAGTAAAACATAACCTATAATTTAGTGTACATATGTTTTTATTGAATATTTTAATTTGGACATTAAAAACTGAACCGCAATTCAATTTTCTAATAAAATATAAAATTATTTTGTATCATAAATTTGACAGTCAAATACATAAACAAAAGATTTTTAATAAAAAACCAATATCGAAAAATGCGTAAACATCTAATTTCCATATAAATTATATCTCGTAAAAACAAAAATCTCGAAAAAAACCCAAAGCCATCTATTGTCAGTTTTATGCGTAAATGCTTTCGTTTTCTACACCATCGTATGAGAATGAGTAGTTGTAAGTAGATACAAGGACTTGTGAGTAGTTTGCTTTCGTTAATAGTTGTGTTCCATTGACGAAAGAAAACTACTCACAAGTTCTTGTATCTACTCGCAACTGCTCATGCTCATACGACAATAGATGGCTTTGACTATTATTTTCTATATTTTCTTTTTTTCGAGATATATTCGAGATATATTCGAGATTTTTTCGAGAAATGTATATTTTTTATTCAAAATATTATGGTAAATGTCAAATATGTTTAAAAAAAATGAACTGCTGTGAAGGGTAGTGTGGTTTTAAAATTAAATATAACATTTAATATGGAAATTAAAATACAAAAGTTAAAATATAAAATATAAAAAAAGAAAAATATAAAACTGCAAAAAAAACAGACTAAATTATAGGTTATGTTTTACTTCTGTAATCATTTTTCGCGTTCCTTTGGTCATCTACTTGCAAGTACTTGCGACTAGCAAATTTGCCTGAATGCAACGCAGTTAAAAGAACACGCTGAACACGCTTAAAAAAAACAAAATATTGACAGTAAAGTTTATATTCCATTATGAAAAATTGTTGTACAACAAATCGAGACAAAAAACCAGAACGAGGCAAAAAAATTATGTATAGTTTCGTTGGGCTAGTGAATGAGTTCCCCAACGTTTCCAACATAATTTTGAATTTTTGGTAAAATCAAAATAATGTAGAGTAAATGTTTGCGTTTGTGTTGATGTTTTGCTATAAATTACTATACAAAAGTATCGAGTAGAGTACTTTTTATAGCAACATTTAAAACGTACATAGTACATACGTAAAATTTGGGTCTCGATGAGAAATATGTTTCACACACACAATGATAATTTTTATTTTTTATATTTTTAATAACGAAAAAAATAAATAATTGGGCTAAGTTTATCTATATTATAATAATTTTTCATAAAAAAATAATAATTTTGACACGCTAGCCAAAGCTGTCTAAGTTTAGCTACAAAATGTAACTATAAAAATTTTCCAACGAAAATTTGTTTACAACAATATTTCATAATGGAACAGAGACTTAGGTAGCGTCCGATTTCCGTTGTAATTATTGCAGCTATAGTAATTATGACGTTGTACTGTATGCAACCAAATCAGTACAGCAACTACATGTTACAATTTTAACAGATCTGTAGTTTTTTTATATCAAACAAAATTTGCGTGTGTAGTGAATGTAAAAATTGTTTACAATAAATTATTGTTCTAGGTTCTAGCTTGTTGTAGTTTACAACCAATATACACCAATATTTTAATGTGATTGGGCGACGTTATATATTGTATTACTATACGTTTTTATCGTGGTAATAAATTACAAAATTCAACATTATGTGAATAAGTTCACAATCGAACTTATTAAAAATATGGAAGAGAAAAAGATTTTACTACTGTCATAATTACTACACTACCACGAAAATCGGACATTGCCTTAAATGTTTCATTGTGGAAAGCCGACAAAAAATTTTTTCCACCAGCAAATTATACATTGACGAACAAAAATAAATAAACGGTTTTATTAACGGTTTTTCCAATAATTTAAAACCCTTACACTCGGTTTTTTTAAATTCTTGAAAACCCTTTTTAGAGTTGTGTGGATTGAAATATATGTCAATTAGATTTTCTTGTAATTTGAATAACGTGTTTTGTCACTTAAACGGTTGTTTCATTTGATTTTAGTGTTAAATAATTTTAGCACTAAAATAACCTAATTTATATATAGATTTTAGAATTTTGTGTGTATTGGTACTCGGTGCTCTTTTTTACTACGCTTTTTTTAGCTTCACCTGTAAGTGTAACCGACAATGTATGTAAAGAGATCTTGGAAATTGAATTTAACCAACTTCTAGTTGTTGAATGATCGTAAATTTTGCAAGTTTTGTGTATTTATAATTACAATTCAAGAAAATATATCCAGTATTCTTTTAAATGCAATATGGCGGACGCCATAAGATGGCGGACTACTTTTTCCTCCTTAATATGGGTATCAAATGAATGCTTTCGACAAGTAGTATACAATAAGCCATGTGACGTTATTATAAACTCAATATAGTGGACACCCCAATATGGCAGATTACATTTGTCTTCACAACACCCTTAATATGGTTTTGCTCCTCTAATTTATGTTCTGTGAACGACAATGCTTAATATTTCTAGTAGATTTGGAATACACACAACTTGGAATAGTAAGCCTAAAAGTAACAAAAACAACTAACAAATAGTAACTCTTTGATAGTTAGATAATTGGCTAAAGATAAAAGAGAAAAAAGGAAAGCACTACAAAATTGGCAAAGAAATTGTGAGCTCCTCAAAGTAAAACTATAATCAACTATCTAAGCAATAAACTTAAACTTCTAGTCAAATATATAAAGAGCGAATCGATTCATAATTATTTTATTAGACTTACTGGTCAAGAGGACGATGACTGTTTCCTATGGAGAGCATCAAAAGTCTAAAAGGACCACAACATCAAACTATATAAGCGCCAAGCATAAAACTAATTTGTTTGCATCATATTTTGAAGCAAACATAACACTAGTTAGAAATTGGCAGTCAAAACATTAAAAGAGCTCAAAGTTCAAATCAAGAATAACTTAAGCTCACAAAAATTTCCTGGATATGATCCAACTATACAGACCAAATAGTTAAAACACTTCTCTGTTGAAGGTGAAATACTCGAATTCACCTGTAAGTTTCTTTGATAAGAATGATAATGGTTGAATTAGCAAGTGTGCTTTATACTGTAATGATGCTTCGTTACATTCATTTAGTCAGCACAAATTCTTTGTTCTGTTTGGTATTTTTGCTAACCGTAGAATAAAGCGATGATAAAAGTTCTCCATTCCGATAAATTTCTGAATAAGTTTTATTGAGTAGGTTAGGCGAAATTTGTATGCCGCATTTTACTATATGTGGTGGCTGAGGAGTCCTAAATGTGGAATGTCTAGAACACACCTTGATGTTTTTATTTAGACATCATAGTCAGCAAGGCGTTGTAATACTTGCTGTAAATGACAAGTATATGTTCTTCCTCAGTTGTATATAGTTGCTACCGAAATGTTTTCAATGCAGACGAACATAAAGTTAAGATATTTTAACTCTTCATGCGCATTGCAAAAACCAAAAGTAATTTAAATGTATTCCAATAGTTCAAATAGTGTGGTGATTGCGATGAAAGTCGATGCTAGTCTAATCTGCATGTGTTGTCATTTTGGAACCATGTGTAGTGGAGATGAAACCAATGTAGGCTACGGTTTTCATAATTCGACCATATGCTGAATTTCATTATACTTTGCCTTATATATAGTGAGATTCAGCCAATGTGGTTTAGCATACAGGGTTACACCATTTTTGCCAGTCTGGGGTAATGTAGTTAGGAGATTCGGTATGTAACGAAAATTACTTTATTAATTTCCCATATCCATTTTCAACCATCAAATGTTTTGGTGTTTACGGAAACTATCATAGCGTTGATAGTTAATTTTGTTACCGAGCCGATGATTCTTCTTCGCCGCAGATCAACGAGTAGACTGAATTCTGTAAACAAATTGACACCGAAGGTTGGCTGGTTAACTGATGCAATCACAAAAGAATGGGTAATCGCGTGCCATCTCTGGACAAAGATTTCTGGATGAACAGAGAAATCATTAACGACTGAAATATTCTTGCAGTTTATATCGAAGGGATTGGAAGAAGTTCCAAATGTTGAGTCCTCAATAGTTGGCATTGTATTAGGAGCCATTTAGGGTGTTTTTTAATAAAGATACTCAATGGTTTTGAGAAGATCAAAACAAGTGCTTACCGTCACTCCGCAGTATTAGCGTTTTATGACGTTAACAAAGATGTCATGTCGATGCAATTGGAAAAGTAGTGGTAGCAGCTTTTATAAGATAGGCGTCCAATTGCAAATGAAACACATTCACTAACTAAAGCTTAGCAAAATTTACCCTCAATAGAAAAAGAAGCCCTCGCGATAAAAATAGCTTGCCAAAAATTTCATTAATATAATATAAGGAAAAAAGTTTGCTGCCTGGATCCTATAGAGACTTTAAACCCGAAAAATTTGAAGAAAATGAGCGCAGCCTTCCAGTGCAAATAATTTTATCAATTACAGAATGCCACAAAGATATGATCGAAGCAACGTTAAGATCTAAAGAGCTTTAAGACCAAATCGTAGTACAATAGCAAGGTTGAGGAATTATGGAAAAGGAAATAGGATTCCAGAAAACCTTCAAAATTGTTAGAACTACCGAGAATAATTTTCACGTTACGAAAGTGTAGCACTTATTAGTAAAAATGCCACCCTTTTAACTGCCACTGGCTTCCTAGTTTCATCGCTAACAAGCAAAATCCCAAATGCGGGATTTTAAGGTGATCTATTTAATCGCCCGTGTTTACGTCTTTTTTTCACCTTATCCAATCGTACGAAAACATATTCGCAATGTTCCAGTATCTTAGGAACGTATGTTACTATTTTGAATAGATTGGCGCGTTCTGCAGATTTCAACTTTTAAGTTTGCTTTAAGTTTGGTTTTGATATTCCTATGAAACCGGAATTATATGAATGCAATGCATTCCTAAAAGTTTTGCGAGTTCCGAAAATAAAGGTGACTCAAAATGCCTTCCACGATCAGTAGTCAATAATACAAGGATACCAAATCTAGAAATATACTCAATGATAATAGTTTTCGTGACCGTTTGTGCGGTTATATCCTTTAACGGATAGGCCTTACCTAGTAAATTTATCGACCAAAGGGAGAATGTAGGTGAACTCATTCAGCTGCAGTCGTTTCACTCTTTATGTCCAAATGAACATGCTCCAATCTTCCACTAGGAATATCATATTTGGAGTATTCTGTTTTAGGATATCGAAGCTTTTTTGATTTCATGACACAACTGCCTTGGTCCAATGCAACACCTTTTGGTCATATGAGGCCAGAAAAATTTTGATGTTTGTGCAGTTCGTCGAAAGCGATATTCGTCTTAGTTTTGGGTTGTTGGGTAAGTATATGGGCGGTTAATTCCAGTTGCCGTTACACAAAACACTCTAAGAATGCTGTTGGGCAGTTTTGGACAAGTTCCATAAAAGACGAGAAAACTCATCGTCCAATTTTTAATGCTCAACAAAACGTGTTGTAACGTCCAACTTGAGATTTTCCAAGGCATCGACTTAATCAGGTGAAATCTGAATTATCAATTGAAGATTGATCAACATGCTCGCGTATGCGCGATAATTAGTCAGCGAGACTTCACTCGATCCTTGATGACATAGCCGATGTCAGTGGTTTGTGATCGAGTGAGAATTTTAAACTACCAACCATCAACAAAGTATCAGAAATGCTTCACCGCTATATACACTGCCAGTAATTCTCGATCAAATGCAGAATATCGAGTTTCACAACGAACCAACTTCTTGGATTAAAAGGCAAGAGCTTTCTCCTTGCTAAATTGTTGTGCCAACTGCAGTTTCCGATACATCGCTTATTATGTTCAATTTAGCTCCACTATTTGGATGCTAGTTAGTGGCTAATGCTTGTTTTGCGTCTGAAAATGCTTTTACACACACCTTACCTCAGGTCAAGAACAGATTTTCTTCATTTTTTTCTGCGCCACCATCTTCTTTTTTCTGGATACCGCCGTAAGGTGATTATGAATAGGTAATTTATCATCGGAAAAACCTCTAAACTTGCCTAATTGAGGCCGATGGTAGAAAATTAATGATTGCATTTGGTAGAAAATTCATGATCGTTGCCGTAATGTCATTCGCTCGTCTGTAATCGCCGCAGGGTCTCCAATCATTTTCTTCCTTTTTATGGAATATATGCAGAATGTGCCCATACCTACCAACAATTAAATTTTAGAAGCTATGTCTGCAACAAACAAGCGGCGGAATGAAGTGAACCGACTATATAGGAGCCAAATTTAAGGTAAGTTGGTTTTTTGACGTTATGAGATTAGCTTGGTATTTGCATGGCTGCGTGTATTTTTAATATCAGGAATTTCGTTCTTCAGAGTGTCGATTTCGTAATTTGATGCAAAAGGTACACTGTCTGGGTCGCTTGTCGATCTGGCCTTTAGATTAATAGCTACCGAAAATACAAATGGGATGTTTAACCCCTAAATGTTGTCTTAACGACTAAAGATCAATTATCAGATGACTTTTTTTGCCAATATCAATTTTGAATAAAATTTGCTTCATTTTACGCCTGTCCATAAATTTGTATCTCAAAATTATCGCGTTCTTTAAAGCCGTATATTCTGTACCCATGGGATGATTCCTTATACGATGTCAATGACATCAGATACTGTGTTTTGAGTGAGAGCGAAGGTGACCTAATCAAATTTGGTTTAAGTCAATTATGGATTGTAATAACACGGATTCTAAACTGCGCCCAAATAAATCAAATAATTTCACCGCTATCGCATTGATTGAGTTAGGTGTGTGTTCCCGTTCGAACTTATCTAAATTTTCAGTAGACATTCAGGGGATTCTCAACAGGAAAGGATAATGTGTTAGAATGCTAATAATATTACGCTCAATAATCTTTACCAGAAGCGTGCAAGTGCCCCCCAACCATAGAGGCCAACTACTTTGGTAAAATATATAACAACAAAACCACAATCTTGTCTCGAGTGAATCTACACTCACTCGAGACAAGTGTTGGACAATATAATCAATCATTCTGCAACTTTAGACAATTACGACTTTTGATAAGTGCATCTTAGCAAAAAAAAACATATTTTGATCGGCGATCATGTGCGATCTCGAATGATTTAATCCATAATTGATTATTGCAATAAATTGTAGGCCCACATTGCTTATATATTTTTTATAAATTTCCAAAAACTAGTTATACCAATGATCATCACACCAAAATAAAAAAAAATAAAAAAACCGCAACTATACGTATCACACATACTTATTCCTATTATTTAGTGCTTGATGATCGTTATTTCGGCCACCACACCCATTTCTTACTACACTAAAATCGGAAGTCGTACACTTTACATGATTAATATACGCGTCCAATCATGGTGTATGCGTCAAATAATTGTTCGACTAATTATAAAGTCATGTCACATGACATTATATATAGTTTACATATGTTGTCATTAAAAAAAATGTATATCAGTGTAGTAATGTATTGTAAATATGTATGTACAGTCGAAAAAGCGTGGTTTTTCTCATATACGGTAAAAAAAAATCATAATAACAAAACCAAAAGAAACCCGTCTTATATACTCGATCTGAACGTACTGTATATACGTACCACATATACGATCGTAGTGTAGTTCTAATGTATTAAATTAAGAGGAGAAGAGGTATTATAGAGGAGAATAATGTATTTATTACACTACTCGGTGGTGAACGTCAAAGACAAGGTTTTTAGGTAATTGTATATGTATGCATTTCTTAAAACTTAGCCGCGCGCACACCATCGCACATTCAAAATTATTTTATTATAATTCTTTTGTTTTTTTTTATGGTGATCGATTGATCATCATTTGTTTTGTAGTAGTTTATCGATAAGACGGTTTTAAAATTTTATAGTTTTTATAAATATTTTTCGGTGTTTTAGAAAATACAATAAAAAAATTAAAATAAAAACTAAGTACACAGTGTTTGAAGAATAAAAAAAAAATAAAAAATAAATTTTATTACCTCCCTAAGGTATTTATAGCAATTTTTTTTTTTAAAAAAATAAAAGATTTTTTCGTGATCGCGATTTTTTTTATTTTTTTATATTATTTTGTGGGTGACGAGTGCAACATTTCATTTTTATAAATTTTACGAATTATAATGCCATTGTGTCTATGTGTGTGTGTGTTTACGTATTTAGTTAGATATGCAATATTATAGTTTGATCGCGATCGCAATGAATAAATTCAAAGTAATAAAATGTCTATATGGCATTTTTGTTTTTTGATAGCGCAGCCCAATTGATAAACAAAATTCCAGAATATATACGAAATCTTTACAACGGCGCGAAGGTTATCCAGTCTCTATATAGTTGGATACGTCACATTGTGTTGTTATTGTTTTTTTTTTTTTATTAAATTTCTGTAAGACCTTCTAACCATGAACGTGAATGAATATCATATTATTTTGTATTCGCGCTTATGACTCATTTCACAATTATATGTTGATGTTCTTGTTAGAGACGTATATGACGCGATCGCATGTGAATTGAATACGATGCGATAAATTAGCCGGTTTTTTATTTATTTGTTTACACTATTTATTTATTTAAATGCACAATTTAATCAATAAAGATTGAAAAAAATGTTTACAATAGACGGTTTTGAGATGGTTGAAAAACATGTGAATGTGATTTTTACGTAACAGCTGTTGGTTTATATAGTGTTGCATCATGGCTCGATTTTTTTTGTAATCGATCATGCCGGAAATATTATATAATGTACTGTGTTCGATGTGAATTTGTTAGGTAAAATTATTTAGAAAGTTGACATTGATCTTAAAGTTATGATCGTGCTGTTTACTTTAACATTTAGTCTTGATTGCCTTGCTGCAGGTTGAAGTAAGGGATTTTAAATGTCACAAATTCATTTCATACTCCTCTGTAGTGGGGGATATTAACGTTAGTCATGTTGTTAAAAATATCACCAAAATAAAAAAATGGACACGCGGTTTAAGAGTTGCACTATGAGATTTGAACTGTACGGATTGGTCCGGTTTTCCAGTAGCCAATATCTAAAGTACTATTATCACAAGGTAATCACATTTACGTATATATATATATATATATATATATATATATATATATATATATATATATATATATATATATATATATATATATATATAATTCAGGTGTGGATAATCTATTTAATGTGCTGTCTAATATTCTTCTAAATATTGCTGTTTCCGTACCAACACGGATTTTTAAGTATTGGGCCATTGCTTAATAGAAACTAATAACATTTCTGGTGGAACTAACTCTAGATCGATCATTAGAAAGGTTGAGGTTATTTATATTGTCAGCTGTAAGAAACGCTCTTATATAACTGGTAATAATGCTCGAAAATACTAGCAGACGATCTTTTAGTTCTATTGCCTATGACCTCAAAAGTATTTGTTTACGTGTCGAGGATTTAAATTGTTCTACTGTGGACATGGGCGCATCGGGTGATTTAAATGCCTAAGAATAGATAGTGCATTAAATGAATTCGTTTATAGAGAATGGGATTTATTCTTGCATACGTATTTTAAGTTTCATTATGAGAATTTTGTGTGTATTAAGGGGGTTGCGACGTTTTTTGTCTGTTTAACGGTTGTTTCATTTAATTTTCGTGCAAAATAATTTTTTTTTGAATCTGTGATTTATATATATTTTAGAATTTTGTGTGTGTATTTGAGTTATGTATAGAGTTATGTCACTTGTTTTGTCAGTGTAACGGTTAATTCCTTAATTTTTCGTGTTAAATGATTTTTTTTATCTTAATTTATGTAATTTTAGAACGATTAGAATTTTGATTGGTCATTCTTCAAATTTAAAATTCATTGCCGAATTATTAAATAAATTTTAAAATATTTGAAAGGGCTATGAAATTTCAAATGGTTAATTTTCCCGAAAAAAATGTCTAACTCAACATCCGGGCTTAGGAAGAAAAAGAGCAATTTTGTCAGTTCTTCAGTTCACAAATCAGTTTCACAAATTAGTGCGACCATTGATCGACAATTTAAGGCTTCTGCGCTCTGTTCATTTGCATTAGCAAAACTTTTTTACCTTATAAATGAGAAACCACCCATTACGGTTCAAAAATCGGTGTTTAAACCTTTCTTATTCCTGGTTTACGTCTAAATGTCATATACAAACCCCTTTGGCAGGATCCCTCATTGCTTTCGCAAAGCAAACTAAACGTTTGTCTACAGTAGTTCAAGTCAACAAGCTAACATTTCTGGAAAGGAATTTTGTTCCATAGCATTAAATGTTCTATAGTTCAAATCTGTACACATCGTTTGACTGCTTAGACGAAATCAAATACTTAAGAATTTTGATTGAAACAAATCTAACTTGGAAGAGGCACAATAAAGGCTTGAAATTCAAACCATTGGTATTTAAAAAGGATAGTATATTTTGCCGTGGTAAATTCTATTCTTCTTTATGGATCTTCTTTATGTTGCGATAGTGTGTGCAAAAACTCTTATGAATTACATACAGTAGTTCCCTTTTGATTTGCATTTGATTTCCAATGGCGGCTTGCATATTAAAGGACGGTTTAAACGATTATAGAATTATGTTTAAACCCTTTAAATATGGCACTTTAAGTATTAAACAGCGGTTTATCAGAACCAATTCTCTTCCCTTGATTTAAATTACCATTTGAGTCATTCAGGCCGTTTTTTTCTGATAGAAAATATGAACTCTATCTTCAAAAGTAAGTACAAGATCACCGAGCAGTTGGCGCATTGGTTAAAGCTGCGGTGTTTGGGACGGGAGGTACTGGGTTCGAAGCCCATCAGGGAACGGTTGCAAAAGAGATTTTTCATCACTTGATTACGATCGGTGATGACAAAGAACACAACTATGACCCCCTGTTGGAGTCCAAAACCCATGGGCCGAACTATGGTCCATGTCAATACAGGCTAATGCAATGTGCAGATAGATTTAAAATCGAACCTGTATTCGTGCGTACTCGATTTGGCTGGTGACGGCGTAAGGTAGGAAGTTAAAAATCAACCGCGAAGGAGTTGGGGGAGCTTCAGCCCCGGAAAAGATTGCAGGGTTCAAACACAAAAAAAAAAGTACAAGAAATCCAGCAATTTTTCTTATTTGTTGTTGTGTCGATTTAACATTGGCATATCATAATCCTCCGAAGTGTGGACTGTCTGGGGAATAATAGGCCGTTTGGTTCCATTTTCAGCTAGTTTATCATCCAATTCTGTTTTCTGTCGCTGGAGCTTACGTCTTTAATATGTAACTAGCACCTACAAAATTTGTAACCGAATCGCTTTTGTATGCTTAAATCTCTTTGGATAAGAAAAGTTTATATAGGCTGCAAGAAAAGCTTCTGTTAAAAAGTATGCCTCATGACCATATACATATCAATACAGTGATAAAGCCCTTAAACATTTTGTTTGCAACGCCCTTTGTATAGCTTCAAACTGATGAGACCAGCATATAGTCTATTTCCACTGTTACCGATATAGAAGTAATGGAAGGATGATGATCTTGGTGCCGATTAAGATTTGATATGCTCCCATTGTAGAAGTTTTCGGCACGTTGATCAAGTACACCAAACATTTCATTATTTATTGTTCTAATAACGAAGTCAAAAAGTGATCTTTTTCGACGGGATTTTAATTTTTTCTTCTTGCCCCAAGCGATTGCTATTTAAATGCGGTAGATTTTCTTCTGGCATCGCATTTAGTGACAAACCAATTAAAAAATCAAAATTTGTGATGAAACCTTTTAAGGATAGCAAACAAGAATTGCCATGTATGCCTTATACGTCTTGCACCCTTTTCTTTTGGTGATTTTTATTTGCACAGGACAAGCACAATCCATTCCGGTATGTGTAAATAGCTTGATAGCCGAACTCTTCATGAGGGTAGGCTTCCCATTAGTTAATGATTTCCTGGATTGATTTTAAACCTGTGACATATAACGGATTTTCAGATCAGTTGTAGTTTTGCCTCTTATAATCCAATATTTTTTTCCGTACAAATGAAGGGATGAGTTCGACTCTTCCATGCATCATTTCCAAATGTGCATAGCTTATAAAGATTCTACTCAATTAATGACTTGCAGGAAATAGACCTGGATGTTTTTCTTCTTAGCTTAAGAATAATTACTTTTATTATATCCGGTAGTAATCTGCACCAAGGAGCAAATCAATTGGTGCCGTCATATGGAAGTGAGGATCAGCCAACTCGTCTAGATTGTCCCAACTCTGGGTTATTATTATTGTCGCTTATTTTATTCAATACATAGGCTTATATCTCTAAATTATTACTTGATAAAAATCGAATAATAATCGATAGAATAACCGATAGACTGCTCTAGAAGTGATATACATGGCTTGTGGGCAAGGATCTATAAAAGCTCGTAGATAATAGTCCAGTGCAGTCTTTGTTTTTGCTTTTATTAGTGCGGTTGGTAAGAGCACGACGTACCTGTCATTTTTTTTATCTTTATAATGTAGTTCCAATATTTTTAGAATGTTTTTTTTTGTAATCGGTCGTACAGTTATGGTTTTTTTTTTGTTTCTGAACTCTGCAATCTGTTCTGGGGCCGAAGCTCTCCCAACTGCCTACTTTAACTGCGTAAGGTAGGCAGTTAATTTTTAACGTCCTACCTTACGCAGTCACCAGCCAAATTGAGGACGCACGAATACAGGTTCGATTTTAAATCCTCCAGCCAGCCTGCACTTACATGGACGATGGTTCGGCCCATGGATTCTGCACTCCAACAGGGGGTCATAGTTGTGTTCATCGACATCACCGATCGAAATCAGGTGATGAAAAATCCCTCCCCCGTTGGGATTCGAACCCGGTACCTCCCGTCCCAAACACCGCAGCTTTAACCACTGCGCCAATTGCTCGGTTAGTGATGGTTAAAGTGTTGGCTTTAATACACCAGGGTTGTGAGGTCGAGGTTGCTGTACACTAATTATTGAAAAACGTCGTGAAGGGCCATCCATTTCATGTGCTCTCCACTAAAATGGGGTATATGCTTTCCGTGTGTCATCGTAGTACTCATGTATGATCATAATCTCTGGCACTTCCAAGCAGATGGTGTCGTGAAGATCTTTAATGTGGTTCATTATTCTCCTCATGTGAGTTAATGATAAGTTTAGCGACGCCTCAGCTTCTTTGCAGCTTGTGTGCTGCCTCTAGATTCAGATAAAAGGTGTTGTTGTTTGTTGGCTGGTAAATTCTATTGTAAATAAATAAGATTTCCCCGGTTTGTTGTTGTCGATGATTGAGCGCTACTGAAACATTTCCGCATCTTATCTATGAAATAATTGTAGGTGTCCACCACTTTTTGTCTATCTTGAGTATTGGTGGGTAATCTCTAACGTTGGTATTATTTAAAAGGTAAGATTTTGACCCATTTTGAGTCGTCCACACCATGGAACTCAATCATAGACTTTTATTGAAAGTCAGTTGTAGATTTTTTTTTAGTTCGGAGAACAAGGTGTATTGGTATTTTTGGCCAATTCTAAGTTTTGAGTATCTATACTGGTTATTAGGTATGAAAACTAGCAGTTTTGACCACGATGGATCTTCCCACCAGAGTAGATGTTTCACAACTAATTTTGTTTGGAATATAAGCCCAGAGGCAAAATCAATTGGATTATCACTGGAAGCTACACTATGCCTTTGGCTTGGTTACATACTTGATTACTATTATCGATTATCTGTTTCCTTCTATTCAACTCAATATCGCCTGGAGTTAGTCCAGCAGTATGTTTTATTTGTATTGCAGGAATCCGACCAGCTCCCACTTCAATAAAATCTTAATACTAATAAAGCATAAAATTCACCATTTCGATGGCTGGAAGCATATTATGGAATATAAACAACTATCTTTTTTTATAAATCGATTCACGTACTTAGACAGCCAATATATAGCCATATTTCTGCCTGGCTAATAAACTAAAATTTGAACGATCTCTACTAAATGGAATTACTTTTGATGACCTCAAACCAATTTACGCTTATAGTGTCGCTTAAAATTTCTCGACATTGTGTTCTGCTATTTAGACAGTGACATTTAAAATTACATATATTTATTTTAAATATTTCAAAAATTTTGACAATATTTACGAGATTTTAAGTATAGTAAAAATTAGGGTAATTAAGAAAAATTATTTCGCTTTGTTTTCGTAAACTCGTTAAAATTTGGTCTAAATTTGCTATAATTTTCTCGTCAAGAAGAATACTTGGTAAAACTTCAGCCACAAAATAGTTTCATGTGGTAATTTCAACATACTAAACTATTCATTTAATTATGTTGCCCTTTAAAACATTTTAAAATCCTTGATGTAATTGTGAGATGAAAGTTGAATGAAAATCATTCTCCACCACAGATTCATTGACAAAAAAATCTTTTTTTATACATGTTTATAATCTAGACTTTTCTAATATTAGATTTCGGTTTGACAAAAGAGTTTCAATTTAAATCGTGCCGCTATAATATACTATAACGCTAAAAATAAAGAAGTGCGCGGAGAAAATTCAAAAAACTTGACCCACATAAAACATCCAAATAAAATTTTATATTACTATCGTAAAGAATTTAAAAGTTGTATAACGATTTTAATCTATTTCGTCGAAGTTAACAAAAAAAATCGCGGGCCTTCACCTTGGTATGTTTTATGGAAGTACATATACACTTACCCACAATTAATCAACTGCGATATACGCAGGCACGTTCAAAGGAAATTATGTTACGATAACATAATAAAATCCAATGATTGTTTTACGAAGTATTTTGAGGTTCTTCCCGCATTTCTAATATGTGACCACCAACGAAATTCTATTGAACATCGTAATTAATTATACCGTGTCATTTTTTTTTTTTTTTTTTATTTGGCAACATACTTTAAATTTTATAATTTTGTCCATGATAACATAATACGTCTGTTATCATTTTTAACACTCGCTAATGATATATAACAAATTCGTCATTACAATAAACTTATCGAATAAATTTTATCGATATCTAATCGATGGACATAAAATTTAAAAAAAGCGCAAATTCCAGTACACATAACAAATTATCAAGAAACAACTGGATTGTCGTGTAACATTAATTCGAGTACATGGCAAATGTCATAACATTATAGATTTTGTTTATATTTTGTCATGACGTTTTGATGGCCTACTATTTTATATAAAAAAAAATATTTAATTGGGAAAATTTTTATAGACATTTAAGTGAAGTCTGGTTTATTTCAACGTTGCCTGCATTATAAGACCCGCATCGAAGATATTTTTAAAAGCATTTTAATCTGTATCGGGCTAAGGAGGATTATATAACCCTAGAAATCTTGTGATTGGCATTTTCATCGTCAGTAAATTATGCAACACTTTTTAGGGTGTCAAGATTTAAAAAAAAATGCATTTTTGATTTAACCTAAAAAAACGGATGAAATCTAATGGCCACCTTATTTCAAACGCTACCCACTACCATGCGAGCAAAATAAAAATACAAGCGAAAATTATTGACACAATTCGAGAAAGTTTTTCTGCAATCCCGAAATACCGATGTTAACTGAGAAATAGGACGAATTCCTATCTTTCAAGGACCTGTTTTCATAATCGGTGCTTAACAACTGACTAACGAATCTCCAGAAGTTCCAGTACTAAAAGGGATTGCTACGCGATGACGCTGCGAATTTATTCGGCTTGGGAAAATTCAGTGTGCGATACGACAACCAAAGTCTGGTGATTTACATCTCTAGAAAAGGTTTTCATGAGTTAACAAACAGTTACCATAGAATGTGCCAAATCTTACCACGCACAAGTAACTGATGTCCATTTATTTACCAACATGTGGATATCTTTTTAAAGACAGGCACATATATTTTCCGAATAAACGAGCTACCAGAATCAATTACTCAAACAAAACGAAGCCTTCTATCCAAAGCATCTTGTCTGTACGATCCTTTAGGTTGGCTTAGTCCAGCCATCGTTCGGGTTAAATCTTTATTTTAGCAGATATAGCTATTGCTTATTGGAATAGCGAATCAAGCCAATTTCCATTCCTCAGATCGAGTATCACAATGCATGAATTCGGAAAAACGCACTGATCTCGTACACAGTATCACTATTCCCTTACACGATGTATTGCGGTTTGTCAGTGTCGACTGTCAAAAATCAAAAACATGGCAGTTCAATCAAGTATACAATCATGGCTGAAATCAAACTAATCTATTACGAAAAGCAACTTGTCATCGCTATCGCCGAAATGAGTTTAAATTCAAGATCACTCGCACCGGTAACAGAAAGTTGTAACAATGTTATTGCAGTTACGCCAGCTAAGTTCACAACCACAGCTTCGCTATTATTAATTGCGGAGATCATTATGATGGACATCCCTGACAACCGTTGAACAAGGTGGGAAGAACCCCACAAACGAGTAAAAATATTCTTGAAGCTATATACAGTGGAATGAATACCTTAAGTGTAGGTATTCATAATCTACAATTGTGGGTATTCATAATCTACAAATATAGCGAAGGAGCTAGATAGGCTAACCATCATGCATTTTGAAAACATTTTAATTCGCCCAAATATTTTACAATCCTGGTAGCGGTGTCATCACGCATTTTTGAAAATTTTTTTGAATTTGGTTACTTTTTAATTTGCCCAAATATTTTAAAATTCTGAAAGGCTAACCATTATGGATTTTTGGGAATTTAGAATCTTTTTAATTTGCTCAAATTTTTTATAATTCTAATAGGCTTACCATCATGCATTTTTAATAATTTTGGGAACTTTTTATTTTGCCCAAATATTTTACAATTCTGAAAGGCAAACCATCATGAATTTTTGAGATTTTGGAACTTTCAAATCTGACTAAATGTTTTACAATTCTGATAGACTTACCTTCATGCATTTTTGAGAATTTGAAAACTTTTTAATTTGCTCAAATGTTTTACAATTTTAATGATGCATTTTTGAGAATTTGGAATTTTTTGATTTGCCCAAATATTTAACAATTCTGAAAGGCTAGCCATCATGAATTTTGAGATTTTGGGAACTTTTTAATTTGGCCAAATATTTTACATCTCTGAAAGGCTAACAACCATCATGAATTGTTGAGAATTTGGAAACTTTTTAATTTGCTCAAATTTTTGAGAATTTTTGGAAATTTAATTAAATTCAATAGGCTTAATGTTTTGATTTTTTGAGTACTTTGGGAAGTTTTTAATTTGCCCAAATATTTAAAATTCTGAAAGACTAACAACCATCATGAATTTTTTAAATTTTTTAGGAAACTTTTTAATTTGCTCAAATGTTTTACAATTCTGATAGGCTTGCCAACACGCATTTTTCAAAATTTTAAGAACTTTCTAATTTGCCCAGAGATTTTACAAATCTGATAGGCATAATGCATTTTTGAGAATTTGGGGAACTTTTAAATTTGTCCAAATATTTTACAATTTTGACAGGCTAACCATCATGCATTTTTGAGAATTTTGGGAACTTTTCATTAATTGCTGCCGTGGTGCAGTTTAATTGAAATGGTTTACTTGGGCTGTAATGGCATTAAGTCTATCTTAAACGGTAGACGGCCTTTATCTAGGAAGCTATTGTCTTCAATAAGTTCATGTTTACATTTTATTGTATTTTCGAATTTCTAAAGAGGAACGTTTGGAGAGAGCAGCTACGAGCATACTTTAAACTATATGAGTTGCAAACAAAAAATGTGACCTTGGGACGCAATAACTCACATTTGAATGACGCATTATAATATTTTTGGACGGGATATCAAATAATTTTATGCTTGTTCTAATTGCTTAAGACATATAGTACGATGAACTGTCTCCAAAACGAAACAAATGTCAAACAAATGCAAAATAAAATCAAACTTGTTAAGCTTATCAATTTTCTAAAAATTCTTTGTACGAATATATACACAACAAGTTGTTTTAGTATTTTACGATTAATGAATGAATTTGCAATATCCAAAAAAAAAAAAACGATCATCAAAATATCATCTTTATAGATCATTAAACCGTAACGAAATGATGATTTATATAAATAGATTTCGCTACTATATATGATCGATACTCACGTATAGTCTCATGTTTTTGAAGGTCAATATCATATAAATTTATGTTATTTCCATGTATGATCACAAATATGCAGCATTGATATACAGAAAACTTGACGAGATGAACTTATTTGGCGTTAATACAAAACAACAAAATTTTTTAATCCAAATTCGGATTTGTAAATTTTTTAAATAGTCCGCGATCGCATAACTATATTGATCGGTATAAAAGGTTTGGAAACTCTGATGATTTTTGTTTTGATTTTGTTAAATTTTATGTGATATTTAAGACTAAAGTGTTACAGTTTATTTATAACATTGCACCCATAAAAATTTTTTGTTTTGGACTTTGCTATAAACATTTCAAAAATTGATTGATTATATTTTTGTATTCGTTGCCACAAACAAATGAAAAATCTAAATATTTATATTTATAAATTGCGAAACTAAATAGACATTGGATGTCAAAATGTTACGAGATTTTGGTTTTTGTGGGAAGAGGGTGCGGGTTTTACAAACGCACAGAGAAGGTGATTTGGAAAGGTATTTTTATGATTTAAAACTATTTATGAAAATGTCCAGCGTTTGGTTTGGTGTAATAACGCCTGTTAAGTCGTTGCTAAAAGCTAAAAATAAGTGCCAAAAACTTTCTCACGAACAAAATTTGAACCTAACCTGGAACCAATCGCCAGTGTGAGAAAAATGGAAGTGCTTGAAACGTGATAATACAAATGTTATAGAACACCAACATAAGAGCAAGGCCATTTTACACCTAATTGATAAAATTATCTCTAATGCTGTGTGCCTTATGCTAAAAATTTCGGCTAAATCGCCGACTTTGCTAAATTGTTTATTAGTTCGTATTTGTCATTCATAGATGGCGCTTCCTGTATCTAAATTGTTTATGAAAATGTTCACTCAATGAATAAATGACAGCATATAAATGTATCCTTTTGACCTGTCCGCTGGGACTTCAACAGTGGGTTCCTCCTACTCACAACTGTCGAAATCATCCACATAATGGTAATTAACTATGGCTTGTACTGCTCGTGGATATTTTTCTTTGTAAATTTTGGTATTCTTATTTTTAATTGAATTGCGCATACAATATGCAGAATATGCAGCCATGAAGGTCATCACAACCATCTGATACTCGCCTGACTTACACTTTCGGTAGCTATCGAGCCAAAAGATTGTTGGTAAGCTCGATCTTCCTTTCTCATCAAAACTTTATCTTTCCCGTGCGGTATCAGTCACTTTTTACTTTGGACAAATCATTAATCGACGATGGGTCATCCGTAACTTTAATAACGAGCAATTGGAAAATAATTTGCAGGTGTGGTACTCCTCCAATCAATCTTCTTTCTTCTTATATCTGTATCCATTAGAAAAAAATATTCTCAAAAGAATTCAAAAGTCATATATGGATAAATCCTGTCAAACAATTTATGAACAATTGAATGCAAAATTTTAATTAAGAAAATGTTATTGTGACCAGATTGTGGTGATTGATACAACTATCAAGCTTTTAAAATGATGTTCTGTCAAAAGCTTTCAAAATTCAAATATTGTAATTTTTTTATGCTAAAGTATAGCTTTAGCTTTAACCTAGCATATATGCTAGGTATGGATCTCGAGCTATAAGCTAAATTTTGACGCGGTCTCCACAAATCTACAGATAAATATCGACGTGTCTTTTGGTTTTAATGGGGTATTGTTTTCAAATTTTTTAGATTTTGGTGATTTCTTAGAGTTATGGCATTGATTGGTCATTACCTTCTTCACTTTTATGTGGTAATGTACATTATCGAAATCATCAATTTCGACATTTAACTCAACTTGGCTCCATTTTAACTCAAATATATTGTTAAAAAAATATAGCGAACCATGAACGCATAAAATAAAAACCTAATGAAATGTCAAAATTTCATGACATTAAAATATTGGAGACTTTATAGTAGTGCCATCTATTATACAATTCCAAAAACTATACTGGTATATATATATATATATATATATATATATATATATATATATATATATATATATAAATATATATATATATATAAATATATATATATATATATATATATATATATATATATATATATATATATATATATTTAGGCCTTTTTCGAAACATATACTTATTTCAAACTTATTTGTGTAGACATACTTATTCAAATAAGTCACCTAACGAGGTAACTTATTTTCTTGCAACAAAATCTAATTAAGAAGTTAAAAACGGTTGTATATATATATTAATATTCATAAATATATCATATATCGACCAAATTAAGAAAGATAGCGGCCAATATGTATGTCTCCAAAAAATAAGTTTCAAATAAGTATACGTTTCGAAACGGGCCTTAAAATGTTAGCGATGTAAAGTTCGAGATATTTAAAATTTCCATAAATAAGGATATTGCTTGTATCTCGACAGATGGAGCCAATGTGTTGAAGAGAGTAGAATAATTGATAAATGCTATGTTTCTTTGTTTAGAGCATGTCTATAGATTTAGAGCTGCGTTTCTTCGGTTCACACGGTTTTTAGGATTATTTATATGAAAATAGTTATTCCAGTAGACATTTAGGGGTGTCAGCTTATTAGCCAATACATTTTATGAAATTTTATCGTAATTCTTGATTTGTCTTCTAGGTCGAGCTAAGATAAATTTTCCATACTAATTTGACATAAAATTTAGCTAGCTAAGATCGCGATAAAAAAAAAACGCGTTTACCGGTACGCAGCTTGACGGAAAAAAATAATGGAAAATATAGTTTGTCGGATAGTATAATAGATGGCACTACTATAAATTTTCCAATATTTTCACGTCAATTTATCTTTTGTTGTGTAAATTCAACTATTGTATAATGAATACTGCCTTTGAGTTTGGCCCTCGCTTTAATTAACCCATCTTCACCTTTTACTGTTGCACTTAAGAACCAAGTAAACCATAATAATACGGTTAGTTCAAAAATTAATTACCTTTTTACTAGCCTTAAGTATTGATCGCCTTTTAGAGATGAAACAATTCAGAGAACTAATTTATACTAATTTACAGTTCTAGCATTTCATTTTCCAATTTAACTTGACATCAATATCACTAATGTAGGACATATGTCATCATAATGTCAGTCTTGTTTCAAATTTTCAAATTGATATTATTAATTATATACACATTAATATTTATTGATCAATTATAATATTTGTCAAGTAACGCAAGTTTCAAATAAATTTAATACTGATCTCGCAACATTCGATCGAGAATGAATCATAATCGTTAAATGGTATACACTTCGGACAGATGATAATAATTTAAAATAACATTAAGCACGCATATTCATCGTCTGCAATATGATTGACATGCCTATCAAACAAAAAACTTGTACCGAACAAGTGTTTTCATAACGAAAAAAAAAGAAAATTATTTTCTTTCAAGCGTGAACACGAACACACACTCTTCAATAATTATCATAAATGTGTTGACCTTATGCAAAGTGTTTTTTAAGTTACTTTACTCCCATAGTACAGATAAACACGATGTTTTTTTTAATATTTTTAATTTCTATTTATAAAATTTAAAAATTTTTTCTAAATTTATCTAAATCAAACTTATAAATATACATTTTTCCCAAAGTTAACGAAAAAAAAAAAATTTGTTAATAATAATTTTTCGAGGTCGTGTATGTGTGCCTTCTGTTCAGTATATACTGTGTATATGTAAACACAACAAGCACACAACAAATGTTATCCGTTGAATGACGGGAAAATTAAAATGAAAATTTTGTTGTTATTTTGGTTATTATCACTATAATTTTCATTTAATTTAATTTAACTGTGTGCGTGTGTGTGTGTGTCTTGTTTATAAAAAACACAACAAAATATTTAACTTTTCAAACATCTTAAATCAAAAAAAAATAAAAAATAAAATAAAAAAAGCATTAAAGAAAAGATGTCCAGACGTGTTATGAAAATGCAATAAAAACAAACGCGAAACAAAATTATTTTTCATTTTATTATTAAATTTAACCTATAATGGAAATGATATCATGTTCTATTTTAGAAAATTTTCATTTTATTATTATAACAATTTTATTTATATATATAAAGATATATATATATATATATATATATATATATATATATATATATATATATATATATATATATATATATATACAGTATGATCTATAAATCATTCATAAGCATTATTCAGAGCTGTGGTTGCAGTATTTAAATCGTTAAATACCAATGAGTTTTTAAAACATGCGTCCTAATGACGATCGCAGCAAAACATTTAATTTTGACACCTCTATATTATTTTCTAATACCTCACTAAACTAATAATAATAAAAAATCAAGATGTGAGCATTGCAACTAAAAATTGGATTTAACACGCAAATACAATTTTTTTTTTGGATTGAGCTTGAATTTATATAATGCGGTTATTGTTCTAAATTTCGTTGTTTTTGTTGTAAAATTTCCAAAGTAACATAACTAACATAAAATATAAAACCATTTATGAAGCCGGGAAATATTTCAAATAATTATGTTGTGCTTTTCTAACGCCATAATTAAAAACTGTGAATGTAGGAGAATATTTTTCAAATAAATTTCAAAAATTTGGATTAACAAATATTTATCATCGGTTTCGGACACAGCCTTAGTAGACAGTAGTATATAAGCGATATAAAATCATTTTTTCCCGCAAATAAATGTGGACTAACAAAATAAATAATTATAGAACGGAGCAGACGCTCGCGAAATAGCTAAAACACAGAACTATATTTTGCATATAATATAGAAAACTATAAACTATATAGAATACTATTTCTTTATTATTTGCCATTAAATCGTTCAAATTTGAGGTAAATACTAAAAGCACGTACACTTTTAGAAAAATAGTAAGAAGTACTTAATTAAAAACAATCGTTTGCAAGCGCGTCCTGCGAACTCTAAGCAGCACTGGTACTTTATACATTCAACTGATTGAAAAGCTGTTTTTTTTTATTTTGTTTCGTTGAACAGCATATACCTCGTTGTTTAAAAAGAGTATCTGTATAGATATTTTAAGTCGCTAGTACAAGCTTTCTCTACCATTTTTGATATTGATAAATTTCGGTTTAGATCTTCTTTTAAAATTACTGCTTACACAAATCTATAATCCAAGATCAGCACAGTTTTTTGGGTAACATATCCTTAAAAGTAAAAATTACGATTTTGTTAAATATGTTGCTCGCTATTAAATTTGATTTAAACTCGTTAAGAAACTGAACTAACAAGTAGCAGTTTCCGTGCAAATCTCCCTCATTGCCCATAAATTAATTTATTTTAATTTTTGCTATAGATCATGTAATGATTTTGACATTTATTACTTTGATGTATAAAAGCACACAAAGCACGACAGTTCTCACTTTTTGGGTTTCCTCAGGACGAATTACCGTTCATTTCTTTAAATTAAGAACGAGCTTCTAGTTTAGTTTTTGTTATTTTGATATCTTTGACTTTATGAACATTTTCTGGAAAAATTTTGAGGTAAATTTTACCAAAACAAAAGAAGGTATCTTTTAATTTTAAATAATTACGAATTAATTTGATCATGTACAATCATCTAAATATATAAAATTGATTGACGCACCATCTATGAGTTTCGTTAAAACGTTTGAACATCCGGTTATTTCATACCACGCACTAATATTAAACGAAATCATGTTGTCATTGGTTTTTAGTGTATAAATCAGAGGATAAAACACTTTTGACGTTTAATGAATAAGATTATATTAACTAACATATTCACATATTATAACTAACATATTTCATTTGTAATTATAAAATAGTCAAAATTAAATAAAATAAACTGCAATTGCACAAAATATCCAATTTAATTTTAATTTCTGTATGTAAAAAAAAAGGTATTGACATTTCATAAATATGAACAACAACAAAATGGAGTAAAACCATAGAAACAAAAAAAAAATGTATACGTCACAAAAAAGTGTTACCACGTATACAAAAACTGCAGTAAAACTACAATAAAACCAAGCGTAAATTATAATCTATCGTCATTCATGGAAAAAAATAATCGATGAAAAAACTAATCGTCGGTTGCTGATTAATCGTTAATCTCGGATTTTTTTTTTGTTTATCGTTGTTCTTAGAATCGGGCCTTAAAGTCGCCTAAATGGTCATCAAATTTTACTCAACAAAATAGTTGAATGATCGGTACAATACTGTCCATTCCGTTGAGGAATCTACCATAAGACTTAGTTCTTTTCCCGTTTTTTTTTTCAGCGGATTTTTTAACAATTTAATGATTTTTAATCTTGTGCTTTATCGATAGTCATTGCAAAAGCAACTCGCACAGAAAACTGACGCCTCTTAAAAGTACATGGTTTAGTTCCAATATAATTGATGGGTTTAGGTTTCTTAGGAGAATTATTGAGCAACCAAGTTTTAAAAACTAATTTTTGAGATGGTAAACCGTGATTCTAATGATTTTCTCTTGGATATTTAACTGGTTGCACATTATTCTGCATTTGAGCCGGTACCTTTTTGTCAGTATTCAACTCAAATTTCTTATGTTTCGTTCAAGTATATTTTCACCAAATTAGACAGCATTACGTGACAGCGTTTGAACATTTCTAATTTTCATTATCATTTTTTCTGGTATAAATTCCCACTATGTCAGTTGTTAAGATGTTTGAAGTTAAAAACTCTACCAACGAGCAAATATCAGTACTAATAAAATAATAATGGATTAGGTTTAAACTCCATTTTAAAATCATACCAAAACGCCATCCTTCAAAAGCAAAAATCATTTACTGACTCAATAATATGAAATGCACTGTGGGACGAGTCTCGGCTAACAAATGATTTAGACGCATTTGTTAGTTGATGGTGGAAAAATAAATAATTTAAATAGTGCAAGTATTTATTCTACATTTGGCAATTAATGACGTGTCAATTAATGACATGGTAGAATTATTCGATCAAGCTTGGTAGCAAAGACACAATTGATGTTTTTATTCACCAAATCAAACATTGAACTTAAAATGTACACTAGTGTAAATATACATGTGCATTGGTAGGAATAGGATCTGTCAAATGTTAATTAAATTGATGGTTATATGTATCAATAACAAATTTTTATGTTTTTATATTTAATTTTATTTGTATATTTTAAAAAAAATTTAATTTGACAATTTAATTTAATTATTATTATAGAATTATTAAGTTTTATTATTTTAGACATTTTTTTGGTTTTGTTATTGTTTATAAATGCGAGTGTAATTTTGATTGTTCGTTTAGGCATGGCGTTGCGTGTACGGATCAGTTAACGAAAACTGTTTAACGCTAGACTATTCGAAGCCGTTACAATGAAGGCGCAAGTTGGTTCAACATTTGTTCGCCGTGTAATTTTGTTCGTGTGTTTTATTCGATCTCTTCATTTTTTGAAATTTGTTTTTGTGGTTTGAGCTGTGTAGTTTTGTGAGTGTGTGTGAATCGGGTGATGGAGTGGATCTTGGACTCTGTCGTTTTTCCCAGAGACAGGTGTCAATGCATAATTATTGATTGTGCATTTTTTATTTTATCTGATAGTTTTGGGAATTTTAGTTATTTTTGTGTTCGTGGTAAACACATTTTTTTTAGCAAGGGATAGATAGATGTAACACCGTTGTAGGTTGTTATAGATGTATATGTGTACATATGTTTATTATATATTTCGTTTTATTTGTTTATGTGTATATGTGCGTGTGTGTGTGTATGTGTATGAGTATATTTATATATAGGGGTGTATGGAAGTGGGGTTCACGAAGGGCTTAACAATTTAAGGGATTTGGTAAAGACGAGAAGCTTTTTTTTCACTAGTTTAAGAAGTAATTGTTGTGTGTGTGTTTTTAAAATATAATTTCCTGAATGGAGGTACCGTGGTTTTTGGTTTTTCAAGTGTTTATTGGTTATGTGTGATGTGTTTCGACTGTCGTTGACGGCATGTTTCGTGTTCATCGATTGTGTTTATTTTTAATCACGGTGTCATGATGGTCTGTTGGTGGTTGAGGTCTGTGAGGCACCCTATATAGTATGTGTGGATTGTATATCATTACATTTTTTTGTTTTTTTTTTTATTTTTGTTTTTGTTTTTGTGATCGTTTTTGTCTCTGTAATAGGGAGGGTGTTTTTATAGAATCCTTCCTTAACCTTCCAAGTATATGTAAAAACGAGTGTACGGTGGGCCGGGCAATTCCAGGAGATTTTGGTTAGTCCTTGGCCGTGCATTCTAAAATCAATCAATCAATCAATCAATCATTCAATAATATGAAATGCATTGTATTAATTAGGTTTGAATTTTTATTTCCTCAAATAACTAAATTGTTAGTAGGCTCTGTTAAAAATTCAAATAAAACAAAATAATTCGCAAATTAGCAAAAGTTATATAATTTTGCGTTGAAATTGTGTTAATCTAATCGTTGTGTCAAAAAATAGAAATGTCCACCGATGCACATTTCTCAAACGATCAAATTAAAAGCTTCCAGCCATTAATATACAATAAATTCCAATTCAAAATTTACTTCACACACTTTAGCAGAGTAAGAATATTTCCCGCAATCTCTAAGAGTGTTTTACAGATCATACTTTATGTTATACATTTTTATGAGCACGGCGTTGGTGGTGGTGAAAATTTTTATTTTGTTACTAGACAATACTAAAAATATTCAGCAGGGTATTTCCATCATTGCATGGCACCACACATAAATTCCATTGCATGTTTAAGTGAAATTAACATTTATTATATTGTTGTTATTTTGCACTTTTCACTTTTTGTACCTGGTACTCGACAGTGCCTCTCTCGTCGACTCCGAAGCATCAATACACGATTCTACGCTGATGATAAATCTATTTTCCATCATAAATATTTATTTTGTTTGTTACAAAAAGTTATAAAAAAAAACTTGTTCGACATTAAAAAAATTGTATATATGTATGTAGCTATACATAATGTATATTATGGCTTGTGGCAATTTTCTACGCTTAAAAATAATTTTTCGTTGTATTATTTCGTTTTGAAAATTTACAACAGTACTAAATCGTACGTATTGGCATGATTTTCCGAGTTCAGTACTAAAACAAAAATGAAGAAACTTTTTTCCGTTTTGGAAAAACCACCGCTGTCACCACAGTGTCAAATAAAATCGGAAGTTACCAAATCAATTTTATACTCCCTTGAATAAATTAAAAATATGGTTGCATGCTGGACATGCATGTCCACAATGCTGTGTTAACATGGATGTCTAACAAGTTAACACAACATTGATATGTACTGTAAAAGTTTTTAGAAGTTCATAGTATCGATCTCTAATACTTTAGATTTAGATGCCTTGTGCTACGCGAATCCAACTACAAAGACTATTTTGTTAACTAATAAATAAAAAATAAAAATTAGCAATGGTATATGTAAAAAACACTTATTATTATCATTAATTAGAATTTTGCATAATTACAGCAATCGCTTAATTAATTTTAATATTTATTGATTTTTTATTAAAGGTCACACGTTATTATAATAAATATTTAATATACAGCAAATAGTTATAGAATTTAATAGCCAGTATGATTCATAAAAACCATTCGTCATACAACCCTAAGTAACATTCCATTTTCTACATAAGTCATTAGATCATGATAAGCTTTGGTGATTCTAGCCGGTTACATGACCTATACTACTTTCAGTAATTTTAAAAAGTTTATCTCATCAAAGCAACATTAGAGCAAGAGTCAGTAAACTGATGACGTTTTGTATATTTTTGCAAGATTAAATCGTTAATCAAATATAATATCATATTTGTCAATATTTTTAAGTAAATATTTATTATTTAATTATATTTTATTTACATAATGTCACTTTGGCAATTAATTAAAATTTATGTGTTTTTTTTTGTTTTTGAAAATTTTGTAGTAAAATAAATATTTCTAATTATTCTACATGTTTAATGAATCAATCAATTATTTTTGATGATAATTTTGACATTTACGAATAAGATGATCGATAGACAAGCGCAGTGGCTCTATTCTAATTTATTACTGATATTAAACCCTTATCGGTCAATGTTTATTTATGAGTTGACATGCCCGTCACTGTATCTAACTGAATTCGGCTTACTTGCGTTTTTTTAAGCAGAAGTTCAACTTACACAATTGTGTAGGTATAGAAATAAATTGTGAAGTAACACTAATTTAACCTAAAAGCGTCAGCTCAATGAGCTCGATAATTAAGATAAAATGCTAGAATTAAAACTTATTAATAATATATTTAGGGGATTCCCCGTAATTTTATTTTAATTTATATCGAATTTACTATGCTTTATGCGACGAAAAGATGGAAAAATGCAAATTATTTTAAAAATTTACACACACAATTGTGTATGTTAAATGTTAAACTTTTAAAGTAGCAAACGTTTAATTAAATTAAAAAATAATCCACCTCAATATTAAATTTCCCTGGTCTACCAGCCAATTATAGCTTTAAACTATTTAGAAATAAACAAAATGTCCCTGTATAAAGTTTCCGATTATATCCGAAATTATTTTCTCGACCTCATTAAAAGACATAATAGTTGTATTAAAATGGTATGACAAGTGTTGCTCAAGAACTCTAAAATTAATAAGATGCCAAAGATCGGCTAAATGTAACCTACACAATTGTGTGGTGCTAATTTCTCCTATATAACAATGTTTGAACAGCTGTTTCTTTTACAGTGCAACTTGAACAGTTAGCTAGCATGATCCAGAGTTACTTTCCGTACCATGCAATATCTTCAGATCACAGTAAACCAGCATTTAAATCCTTAACAGTGCTAATAAGCAGTGAGGTCATGAATCTGGTGAAAAAGAACTCAACATTCCATCATTTATTCGTGGGCTGCCAAAAATCGAAAAAGAACGAGAAAGAAAGATAAGCTCGTCGACTTGTTTTCCATTCTATATAAAAAGTAGCACTAGCAATTAGCAGTGATATATATATATATATATATATATATATATATATATATATATATATATATATATATATATATATATATATATATATATATATATATATAATACCTAGCACTGGAATCCCTAATTTGTTCCCGTATTGCTGGGTCCTGTAGGTTTCTGTAAATTACATCATTTGACACGAACCGTGGTGCGTCTACTATGGCTCCTAGAAGCTTTAACTGGAACCGCTTAAGGATGACTAAATTCTAGTTGCTGTTTGCCATAGGTTCAGTTAAGTTTAGACGTTTGTCGAGATGAATACCTAAATAAAGGGTAAGCCATCTGTTTGTCATTTTTCCATTCAATGAATTTTAGTACTTAATGTTATCTGTTCTAAAAAATTATTTGACATAAGATAAGTCAAAAATATGCCATCTATCATCATGAAGTCGCTAACAACACAACAACGCATTTTGAGTCCAAATTTATGATGAAAATAATCGTTAAAAAAAACAACATTTCGTAAATTACATTTTGGTCGACATGGACGTCCTACTGAGCGTGCAATTGGTAAAATTATTGATCATTTTGAATAAACTGGTTCAGTGGAAGATCGTAGACCGTATCAGCATGTTCATTCAGTTTGTACTCCTGATGCAGTGGCAACTGTTAGTGAAAGTGTCCGAAATGAACCAAGCACATCAACCAGGCGTCATTGTCAACAACTAAACATTTCACGACGCATTTTGCATGTTGATCTTCATGTACATCCATACAAAATTCGACTAACTCAAAAATTGAGTCCCGTTTTGTTAATTGAATGCTTTAACAAAATGAAGGTATTTCATCATGAAGCTAATTACCATTTTAATGGGTACGTCAATGAGCAAAATTGTCGAATTTTGAGAGCGGATAACCTTCATGTTATTCTCGAAGCAGAACTTCATCCTCAAAGAGTCACTGTTTGGTGCGGTTTATGGACTGGTGGTAACATTGGGCCGTTTTTCTTTGAAAACGAACAAGAATGTGCCCTTACAGTGGATGGAAAATGTTATTGCAACATGTTGAGGTCATAAACATTGCTTTATGATTTTGTATTGTAATCCCACATGGTGACATGCCACATTTACCTATTTGTGCTATTTTCATGAATACAGAAGAACAATATATGTTTTCCTCTAGGGCTTCTTCAATAACTTGAACTATTATGTGTAATTGTTGCATTGTTGAGTACTCTGGCCTAACCCAAACCTATGGTTCAGAATCAGCTTCTTCTCCAGCAATGTACGCTTCAGCCGCTTAAATAGTAGTTTTTCAAATAATTTAGACATAATTGGTAGCAAGATTAAAGGTCTGAACGACCATAATATAAATACATATAGTACTACCATCATAAGAAAAAAATAGTTTACCCATTGATGTTCCAGATGTCGGGTCGATAGAATATCGTCAACATTTAGAATAAATATATGACATTTAGGCGATTATACATATAAAAATATATTGATTATTTTAAAACGATACCAGTAGCGACATCTAGCACGTCAATGTGTATTTATATTATGGTATGACGTACATTCTTTTGGGGGCTTGCCTGTTTTGGTATTAATATTAATAGAGAAACCTTCCCTTCGGGAAATATTCACTTCTAACTTCTATGAAATCAAATACTTTTATCTGGAAACTCTTACAAAACCTTTCCTGTGATAAAATCATATCCTGTCGCCTTTTTAGGACTAACTCTCACTGAATCACTGTTTTTTTCTTCAAAGATAGGAACATTGTTTGATTTATTTGCACTGGCAATTCCAAGTAAATTTGTTGTTGTTCTCTTCGTCCCTAGTTGCTGATGCGGATATGGTTGAAATTCTCTATCGAAATTGTTTGCAAATACCTCAGCTTTTGTTTCATTTTTTCGTGTTGGCAGTGTCATCAGGATGGTTTGTGTTCTCGGGCTGTTGGTTATAAACTTTTAAATTTTCCGTTGGATGATTTTCTTTGGAATGATTTGACGAAGTTTGACTTTTAATTGAATTTATGAGTTTCTGCGCATATGTGGTTAGAATTTACAGTTAGTTGGACGACTACCATATTACGGAGCACTCATGGTTTGTTAGATTCACAAATCTGAATGAATTCATTTGAAACTCGACTTTAGAGAGTGGGGGTGGTTTTTTCGTACGGAAAAGAAAAAAATGACACATCGTGGCCCATTATCGAAAGTTAAATGACGTTATGATTTTAACGATATTCTGGATCAAGTCGGAGAAAGTTCATATTTTAGCTCACTAGTCTAGCTGATGGTTACCATCAAATGCCTTTATTATAAATTAACTCGGACGCTATTTGTAACGAAGGGCGCCCGGCGAAAATTAGAGAAATTGTTGATTGCTTTGCCAGCATGATTTGTCAATTTACTAAATGTTAGTTCTCCCGTAAAAAAATTTTTATTTAGGCCATGTTATAATGACTGAACGAGTTTAACCAGATCCAATGAAAATAATTGCAGTAGTCAGGTTTAAAACAAGGCAAAATCGCAGTTTTTACTATCGTCGATTTATTTCAAATATTTCCGAAATTGCAAAGCCTTTAACCTAACTTTTAAAACATTTTGTTCTCCACCAATTCTAACACGACCTGGCATATGCAAGAGATATGGCAGTATGCGTCGTACTATCTTGCATATGGAAGCCGTGAACAAAGCAGAATTTATCCGAAAAATTACTGAATTGTAATGGCAGAAATAAAAGATACCGATATAAGGACGTAACTAAAATAAATTTGGGTCTAGAGATTATGAAAGTGTGCAAATGTATATCAATGTTCTGCTGGTAAAAGCCAGGTAGAGCAGCCTTTTTTTAATGATAGAAAATTCCAGAGGATTTCCCTGCTTTAGTCTCAGTAACAGCTTAAAGATGCTAACAACAACATTTTAAGTTAAAAATATCAGTAAGCTCTCATTCTTCGCATAAAAGAACGCCGAATAGATTTAAGTGGGGTTTAGGCGCAATCCAGTTCTTTCTTTAATTAAATGTTGCAAATTATTAGTAGAATTTTTGGAAAGGCTAAATGCTTCTAATCTTGCAATATCACAAATATCGTTGAAGTAATTGAGAAGCTCGTCCAGGTTTGCAAACTCTAGACGCATGACGGGAAAGTCATGATGGGAACCGCTCCAAACTGATCATTTTAAAACTGGATATTTCAAAATTGGATATTTCAAAACGAGATAAGGTACAAAACGAGATATAGTACAAAACTGGATATTTCAAAACAGGATATTTCGACATGTGATTTAAACTTAAAATGATTTTTTAGGAAAGTTCTGGAATATGGCTAATTAGGGAGGAACTCGGTGAGTTCTTAACGGATTTTGATGAAATTCGATATGTAGGATGAAAATGGGATTTTAAAATGATTTGTTGGGAAAGTTCTAGAATAAAGCCAGTAAGGTTCCATACTTGAATATTTCAAAGGAGAGAAATAGAATTTTCCTTCATTTAATGTTTTTTTTTAATTGCTGCGTTTCTCATCTTATTAAAATAATCATTGACTTGAAAAAATCATTTTAAAATCACATTTTCATCCTACATATCGAATTTCATCATAATCGGTTAAGAACGCGCCGAGTTCTTTCCTAATTGGCCATATTCCAGAACTTTCCTAAAAAAATCATTTTAAGTTTAAATCACATGTTGAAATATCCTGTTTTGAATTATCCAGTTTTGTACCATGTCTCGTTTTGTACTTTATCTCGTTTTAAAATATCCAGTTTTGAATTATCCTATTTCGTCAAATCCAATTGTTAAATATCCAGTTTCGACCGGTACCCACTTATGATATATGTTTCAAATAAGTGATAAATGTTTTGCAATAAATTACAAGTCGATTCAAATTAATATTTTACTGAACATTTATTCAACTACCAGACAAACTTTTCATAGCGAACGAAAAAAAAAATAATTCTTGTAATTGTAGATTCGTGAGTTGTGTCCATATTACATACAAATTTTTTTTTTTTTAATTTTTTTTTTTTTTTGTTGAGTTAATCTCAACAAAACTAAGGCAAAATAAAATCTATTCGTGTTTCGTTATTCTACCACTTAATAGCTTAAGAGCAAGTATATCAACCGCAATCTTAATTTATTTACACGGTGTGTTAAATTTTTTTTTTTTTTTAAATTAAGTTTTATTATTATTTCGGATCGTTAAAAATGAAAATTGTGTTTCTACCACAAAAATTATTAAAATTGATCAAAGTGTTTATTATTTGTTGAGTGTGTGATCTTATTGATTGATATTTATGTGTTGAATGAATTATACTATATATATATCAAAATAATTTGTGTGCCGTGCGTTCAAAATTCATAAAATTAATAAAATTCGAACCCGTTCGATTACAAAAAAAAAATGTTTGATCACTTATCAATTATTTTAATTAAATTTACTATCGCACAACATAGTCAAAACACTAATATTTACTATTTGCAATATAGTAAATAATAGTTTGAATTATCGTTATGTGTTGTTGTCCTTCTCAATTACACATTATTGTTAGATCTATCTAATGACAATGCATAGAACTAGATAATATATCATATAAACAAGACAATAAAAAAATGTATCTCTCATCATCGTATATATCGCAGCGTATTTATAAATTGCACAAGTCGCGCAAATTGCATAACGATTTTTTGTTAATTTTTTTTTTTTTTTGAAGTCCAAAAGAATTATTTTGATTTAAAGTAATAAAAAATTAAAATTATTGCATGCTGCTAAGTGAATTTATTAATAGAATTAAATAGTAATAATAATAATAATAATAATTACGCGATGATGTAGCCAATTAATACAAAGATTGTATCGTGTTCGCGATACACCATATAGTATTTTTTGGTTGGTGTGACGCGTAATTTTATTGGATTATGACTGATGACATCAGATTCTTAATTTTTATATTTTTTTTTTATTAAATATAAGGAGTGATAATGAGACAATTGTTTGTTTATAATATTTATATTGCTATTGTTTATATTGCGGGTGTAATAATATAATAAATTGTTTTGAAGGAAAATTATTATGTGCGATCGTGCGATATTATCTATTAAGGTGATCGCACATATATAAATTATGGGATTAGCTCGTTTAATCGATTTCCGATAGTCATAAATAATAATATTATCGGTTAAAATTGAGTGCAGATTGACTGATTTACTTTGGAAATTACTATTGTGGACGAGCCTTAGAACTATATAATCATAGTTGAACTTGAATTTCAACAAACGAGCCAGAAAATGGCTAGATCTTTCAGACGTTTCCCAAAACATGATGTGGCAACAAAGAATTCCATTGTTGACACTATTTAGACGTATATCCAATTTACACGATCATTACGATTGTCACATGTCTCCTTGTTATCTGTGGGCTAATTATTATTAATTTGCACTTCCTGAGGAGCAGTCAATAATAAATAGTACAAAATGATTCGAAATTTCAACATTAGTGCATCTTCGGACCGACTAACATTTTTAATCAGAATGACATCCCTTTGAACTTAAAATCGTTGCAGTCATTTTCTTTATTTATGTCAACAGTAGACTGTAGAAAGGTCGTTTAAAAATACTGTATTGCTTGCTGAAACTCTATTGTGAGAAAGTTGTTAACAATTTATAGGATCGACCACTTACTATGAAACCGCTAAGCTACAGTCCATATCTGCTAAAAATTTTGAAACATTCTTCAGTTTTGTTTATAAAATGTGGGTTAGAAGTTTAGCTTCTTCCGTTCGGTCTTTCTTTGCCTGCTGCTCAAGTTGAACTAATTTTTTGTTTTTCCAATCCTTTCCAATCTAGGAATATCAGCCTCCAACAAATCTTGAAAATTTAATTTTTGTCACCGATTTAAAATATTTTGACGAATTTTTGCAATATTCTAACGATGGACTGTTTATTGCAGCAAAATTTAGAGAAGCTACTAGCCCCTTAAAAATTGTGAAGGTTTGGTAATGGTAATATGATTTGTATCTATTGGACTGCTTTATGGTGTATATTGGCTAATTTAACGTAGTTGCATTTGTTTAAGGATCGCAAATAAACGAGGGGACCCAGAGAGTTGTCTAAGAGTATATACTCTTTATTGAAGCGCTTGTTTGATCTACAATATTTTTAAACTTCTGGGCAAAAATAATTAGTAGACCAGTCCTTAAATATTTGTGAAGTCCTCCATATCTTTTTTTAATAATTTGAAGTCTGGCACTGAGGTTTCTCTACAAATATAGGTCCTATTAGACATTTTTTCCAATCATTAACATTAAAATCTTGCTTCCACTTGTAAAACTATACCACCCGGTGGAATATTTTGTTCATTATGATCCTCTATCTAAAGAAAAAATAATGTTTCACCTTTTTCCATAGTTGCTGTCTCTTGTGGTTCCTACTTTAGCAGTAGCTAAATTTAAAATTTTAATAAAAGAAATCATGAACTCAGTGTACATAAATGCAGATTCAGCTATTTAGAACTAAATAACGTAACTACTTGCGTCCTGAAACCAAGTTATGACTGGATTTGCGTCAAAAATGTTGAAATTTAATCAATATTTTATGAAATTTAAAGGAAATTAAAGCGAGTTAAAATTTATTCAAGGAGTGTTCATCAGCCATTGTACAATATATTTAAAAGAACAACTTAATGCTATACATAAAGGCCTTACCTGCACTATATACAATAAAACTAACGCTAATTTAATTATTAGTTGAGTTGCAGCCATTTGAAATCAGACCAATATTGATAATTTTGCAATTTTTTTCGATAAAACCACAAATCCTGATTACGTAAATTTAGCCATTTTGAATGGTCTAAACCACACTTTAAACAATAAAATCCCCCATAAGCCAGTTATAAGTAAAATCATTGCCACAAAAGCCAGATATACATCAATAATTTTTTTCCAAAAAATCCCGAATTATGTCCACATAAATTCATCATTACCTCATTTGTTTTATCTACCTTTATAGCCGATTTACATTCAACAAATTTTTCATCTTGAAAAAAACTGAGACACTAGATTGAAAAATTATGCAAGCCAAACCGAGAAAAAATTTCTTTTTGTAAAAAAAAAGATGAAACCCGAGATCCAAACCCAAAAACTGTTATAAAAAAGATGATCTTGTGTTGCTACAAGATGAAAAGTTTTATCTTTTTGTAGCAAAACATATAAAAAGATGACAATACATGTATAAAATTAGTTTAATATACTATGTTTTGGTTACTCACACAAATAAAAACGAAATGTTATTGCAATTTTTGTTTTTATTTCAATTTTACTAAATTGATCAACTTTTTCTTCAAAATTTGTTGAATGTAAATCGGCTATTATTTTTCAAGTTGGTTTAAAAAACGATGTTACTGTTTGTTGTTTGAAAGCTAAAACTCTATTAAAATAAAGTTCTAAAATTTTCTTTTCAGTCGTCAATATTTGATATATTACCTTTTTATGCCATATTTCCTCCAAAATACCTTGACTGCATCGAAATTTAGAGGATCCATTGGCTGAATTCAAGCAATCGATTTTTTTAGTAAATTTTCAACCCTGACGTACTCGACCAAGAGATCAGTCACATTAGTTCAGTCAACCATCATATCCATGATTTTTTAGTAAAGGAACCGGAGCGGTTATAATTTAAAGGCACCTGGAGCCCTAAAAATGGTTCTTTGGAAATTTTGAATTCTGGCAATGAGTCTTTCTTACAAATATAGGTCGACATATTAACAACTTACTGAGGATAGTATTTTTTTCCTTGTGGTATTTGATTTTGACTTTTAATTTAATGACTTTTAACCGGTTTTCGGAATTTAAGGGTCCCATGGCTAGGTTTGAAGAATTCTATCTGAGACTTCGAATACTATTGTGATATACTTATACAAGAGGAATGAAATATTTCTAGTTTAGTATATTAGATCCCAAAGACCAGACGCGCACAAAGATACAATTTTAGGAAGGGGTTCAAAATAATAAAACATTCTTGTCAAGCAAAATTTAAAATGTAAATAAGAATTTAAAAATATCACATAATTACATAAATTTCAACTAACATAATCAAAAACATAAAAACTAAAATAAAACTTTAAAAAAATGCAAATTGCAAATTAGACTATACCAAGACTGTGTTCGAACCCCATAAATACTTGTGATTAAAATTGTTGACATTTATTTGAAAAAATGTTCCCCTACATTTCCAATTTTTTATTACGCTGTCCGAAAAGTACATATACATAGTTGATTAAAAAATTTTCCCCGCCTTATTTGTTTTTAAATAAATTTTTTGTGACGTATAAAATCTATGATGAAAAATTACATTTAATTGTGAGCATTGTTTATAGAAATTGTCATAGCAACGAACAATTTCAAATTTTTCTGATTGTTTTTGATTGGTACAATTACAAGACCAGCTAGTGAATTTTATATGTTTTATTGTATATCCGAGTGTGCTACGCGATGAGTTTGGTTTTTATTATAGAAAGTTTTGGCATTTGTTAAAAATTATCATAGCATAATTGTGATAATTTGAGTGTCATTGTTTTTCCAAAAATTGTATTCACAAATATTTATCATCGGTTTCGGACACAGCCTATGTTTATATATCACAATCTAGTTGCCTTGGACGTAAAGCGAAATCTCGCCTAAAGTTTCTTTTGAAATCTCTCTTCAAAGAATCGAAAAATGTTATTATACCAATTCTTTTAATGAACATGTTTAGGGTGTGTCCGGACCCGTGAAACATTTTTTTGTCTTCAAGCAATATATTCGCAGACGACCAACTTAACCATACATAAAACTTATGTTTTGTATCATTTTCATATAAATGTCATTTTTGACGTCACAAAATGAATTTAAAATGGTAGCATTATTTTCGAAGTCATAAAATTGCCTTTAAGGTGAATATCATGAAATTTCTGATCTTACAGAATAACATTGATCGATTAAGTCCTGAAGCCAAATTATAACTTGAGCCCAAATGGGTTCAACATATTAGATTTAATTTGGCGCTCAAAATTTTACGAAATTAATGTCACTTTGTCATTTTAATAACTGTTTGATATATGGTGCATTTTAATAACTGTTTGATATAATTGTTGGAGACTGTTAACCTTCAAGAACCGCGCCTTCAAACGCATTAAATTAATCTACCACCAAAGTTAAATAAAAGACAAGATTCTCCCAAAAATGGGCATACCTTAAGCAGCAGTCGCTTATAATATTTTGAACACTATCTGACATATCTTATTGTTTATGTAAAGCACGAATGCAATTTTTAGCTCTAGAAGAAGCTATTTTTAGCTCTGTAAATTCTGTGTAATTAACAACACAAAAAGTGCACAAACAATAAATAAAAAATTTAATAGCGTACTTCACTTTAATCACTGCAAATCGTTAACAATTTTACGAACAGTTTAAACTCATCTCTATAGTTCTGGGTTCGAAGCACAGCCAATTTTTTTACAGTTTCTATTTTAAATGGCTACCTAAAAATATGGTATCCATCATTTTGACAGTAAAAAAAATAAATTCGCCTACCATAGAACACTTCTCTCAACATACTCCAAATATTTGCTTTTATCTTTCCAAAAAATTTAAAACAAAACATTAGTACATGACCTAACTGACATTGATTCGTGTCGTTGCCAAATACCGACGACGACTGGCGACAATAAAAAAATATATTATACAATAATATATTGTGTTTCCCCAAAAACAAGGAAAATTATAAATATATCAAAACGAAACAGTTTTCCATTACTTGAAGCAAAAATAGAAATTCACAGTTCAATGGAAAAGTGAAAATGTGTGACCTTGATCCGATAAAACACGTTTTAATTCTATATATTTAGTTGAACTATGCTATGCAAATAATTTGAAAAAAAAAATGCACATACTAACGGCTAAAAATAGTAAATCGCACGAGACAAATATTAAGGCGTATACCGAATTCCGCGAAACAAAATCAATCGATCATTTACTATATAGGACATGTACAAATTAGACATAAATTTCCGATTTTGAATCGCATTGTTTTTGCGAATAATCATGGCAACGCGCTCCCACTATGCTTATCTTAGTGATCAAAAAACGACCAAAAAAAATTATCAGCAAGCATTGAAAAACAAAATCGAATTTTTTTTTTTGTATGAAAAACCTGCAAAGTCTTAGCATACTAGATTATAAATATTTACAATCAAAATAAAAGAAAAAAAATTTTATACGTTTTATACTTAGTAGCTTACTTAGTATTGGATAGATAAGTTCGGTTACTACATACTTAAAAAAATAAGCGAAAAATAAAAAATTCACTACAAAATATATAACATATACACTTATTAATTATAATCGTTTTTATTTAGTTTCAATTCACACTTCATAACGGATAGAACCGTCTTGTGTCGTCGAGTGGCAATTTCTTGGTTTTTGGTGTCAAATTAATAATTCTGCAAAATGGTACGTGATTTATGGTATCGACCAAAAGGATTTATAATAATTTTGTGATTTTTTTGTTCTAATTAAAGTCTGACGTAGCATTCTGTAATCGGTGCAATGAAGAAATTACTTCAAGGGTAAGTTAATTAGTGCAAGAAAGTGTTTTTATTTTTAAAGTTAAGACGTCGAAATTATGAAAAAAAAATTTTAATCAACCTACACAATTTTTTTAAAATTTATATTTAAATTTTACTTTGATAATTTTAATTTTAAAAATATCAATTGTTTTAGACTAAAAAATGAAACGAAAATTTTTCTCGGAAAAACAAAAAAAAATTTGCTATGTATATATAAACAAAATCCATCAGCCGGTTTATGTCGCCTTGTACTAAATTTAAAAAAAAATTTTTTTGTTTTAAAATTAAACAATTATTAAATATAGAATACAAATCAAAAATTAAATTAAAACGTTACGTGTGTAATTATTAAGAAAATGAAATTTTCTTTTATAGTAGTGTGCGCGCGTCTCTTATAATATTGTAGCGTCGAGGAGGAGAAAAGTGGATTTAGGTCGTAAAATTATAAACGTTTTAATTTTATTTATTTATTTATATTTAATTTAATTTAACGAATTAATTAGTTTGTTTAATTTAAAATAAAAAAAATGTATACTGGTAAAATTTTCATTTAAACGATGATTTATTTTCTATTAATATAAACACACGAATATGTATGTGTGACCGATAGATATAATTTACACGGAGTAAAATTGTGAGTGGGCAATGGAAATTCGTTAAATGTATTGTCAAAACAAATAAATGTCAAATATTAAAAAAACGAAAAAAAAAAAGCTAAAAATAACACATGACATGAGTGAGAAAATTAACGTTTTTCTCAATATATACACACAAAACATAAACGGAATCGAACCAAACATGTCGATTTTCTTAAAAATAAAAAAAATGAAAAAAGAAAAACAAAAAAAAAACGCAATAAATATTAATTTCCACAGTTTATTTACATTTTCGTTTTTTTAATATTTTGTATTCTAGATTCTATCGGCGCTTGGAAAGAAATGGCATCCTGAACATTTTACCTGTTTAGAATGTGGTAACGCCATTGTTGAAAAAACATTCAACGAACGAAATGGTGAACCCGTCTGCACAAATTGTTACCTGTATAAATATTCGGCAACATGTGCCCAATGTAAAAAACCAATTTCAGGCGTAAGTATACACACAAGCATATATAAATTTTAAATAATCAAAATTACTATTATATAAATTTATATATACAGAAAGTTGTAAAAGCTCTCGGACAAACATGGCACGAGGAGCATTTCATTTGTGGTGGACCATGCGGTCTTGGCATGGGTGGCCAACCATTTTACGAACGTGATGGTAAACCCTATTGTAAACTAGATTATGAAATGTTGTTTGCGTCGCGGTGCTCGGGATGCGGTTTCGCAATATCAGATCGATCGATTGTGGCGCTCGATCGTAAATGGCACAGTGATTGTTTCAAATGTCAAAATTGTAAACGACAAATTACTGAAAATACATTTGGCGTTGAAAATAATTTACCAATGTGCACCACATGCTATAATTTAGTTTAAGCTGAAATTTTTATGATTTTTTTTTTTATTTAACTTTTCTTTTTTTTCTAATTTAATTTAAACATTTATTTTTTTTTTGCTAACATGAACGCGAAAACAAAAGTGAAAAGTAAATTAAACGAACCGCGGAAATTTTCTTATTTTCTTTTATTTTTCGTATATATAAATTTTATTTAATTTTAACTTTTTAATTAAAATAATTTATATAATATTATAATAAAATAATAATACATAAAATAAATATTTTATTAAATACACACACACATAAACAAATACTAGCGCACTTTAAAAGTGCGGCGATATGACATTTTGTTATTATATTATTGTCAAACAAAAAATTAATAATAATAATAAAAAGAGGAAGAAGAAGAAGAATTAATTATTGATTAATATTGATTAATTTTATTGATTTTAATTATTATCAGTTGTTGACAGCAAACACGATAGGTAAATTCCAATTTAAAAAATATACGGGGACAACACGTACCTAGTACTTTAAAATTAGAGACTTGTACCAGTTATTTGCTCTATATATAATAAACCGCATACAAATTAGTTAATTAGCATGCTCGTTTATTAATTTTTTTTTTATTAAATAAATATAAAAATCAGACTATATATATAATACATATTTATCATATAGATAGACAATGGCGTTGTTTTATATCATCGTTACTTAATTAATTAATTAATTAACCAGACACTCCTTGTATCGCACTAAAATGTTTAACTGGCAGACATGACTCACCACAACGAATTAAAGTATAAAAAAGAATACGCAAAAATATTACAAAAAATCATATTACTGTACAAAAACCTTGAAACGTTTAAAAACCGGTGCAATGTCATAATATTATAAAATTTACTGTAAATTGTAACGTACAGTTTTACCTAACAGTCAATTGTAAACTATGCAGATATTAAAAGGTAGGTGTATATACATTATATATATATATATATATATATATATATATATATATATATATATATATATATATATATATATATATATATATATATATATATATATATATAAGTGGTGAGTATTATTTTATTGATAAATTAGCAAACGTCAAACAAGCATCAATTAATTGATAAATTTTGGAGAGTCGACTCTGGTCAAAGTACGGACCGCATTCGTTTCGAATTAAAATAAATAATTCCATAAACGAAAGTTAGTTTTGTATTAGAAAAATAATTACAATATTACCTAAATGTAAAAATTATTGAGCCTTCTATTAGTGGCGGCGATAGTACCCGCAAACCCCGCTTATTTTATTTAAGTCCTTTAGTATAAAGTAATCCTTTTGTAAAACGAAAAATAAGCAAAAACAAGATTTTGGTTATGATATTTTCCCACGTTACATTTTTTCGCCTACTGCGAACAATGTTGGTTATTAATTGTAGAATAAAATCAAGGACTTCATTAGCGTAGCGGTATTAACGAAACATTAATATTAACGAAACAGGCATCAAGTGATATAACGAGGATGTCATTAGACTGGAATCCACAAGGAAAAAGAAAGGTTGGAAGGCCAGCAATGACATGGAAGAGAACGATGCTAGCAGAGGCAAAACACCTGGGAAAATCATGGGCAGAAATAAAAGCAATAGCCCCAAATAGAGTAAGGTGGTTCAGAATAGTGGACGCCCTATGCTCCTAAATTGGAGATAAAGGAAAAAAATTAACGAAACATTAAAATATGTGAAAGCAGCCTAACGCATTGGCCGGCATTTTTGTATGATAATATTACTAATAATAATAATAAATTTCAATTAAAATATAATATAATATTAAACCTAAAAAACCATCTGTCAAATAATTACAAATTCGAGATTCAAGTTTCATAATAAAGTAAATCCGTGTCGGATCGAATTTTTCGGAAGTTGACGAAAAAATACGAGTAGAATAAGTTTCATAATAGACCCCAAAAGGACAAAAGAAGTGTTAAGATACAATAATCAGAATTATTACAGATGTAATTAAAACTTTAGCAATATTTGATCTTCCATTCCGCAGGCCAAGGGCCGTATTAATTTAGATAATAAATGGATGGAAACTCCCTTCAAAGTTTTCAATTGGAATTGCAGAACGTCCCATGATACCCCTTACTTTTTGTGAGCTGTGACAGTGACTATGCTCAAGATGCGGAAGAAATTCAAAAACAAAATGGGATCACTTTGTCGAATAAAATAATGCAATATACCGCAATGGCCAACACTCCTATACAAAATAAAGAGGTGCTTTATATAACCTACCCAATTGACGTTAGAAAGTTATTTAGAAAAAATTGACAGACAGTTTAAAACAATTCTTAACGATATATGTAACAGTCTCAAAGATCTAAAACTGATGTACCTGCACCAATTGATGTACCTCCACCAATTGATGTACCAACCCCTTGCCTGATTTTGATAAATCACGAATTCGCATAAATTGTACCATAAAACACTTAATAGTGGTCCGATTTTGATGAGTCAAACTGCAATCAAAAGCTGTCGATATAAGCATTTATATTTATTAATATAAATAGCATTAATACTGCTGCAAAATATTGCAACATTTTCATAAATAATTTTCGGCTAACCCCTTGCCTGATTTTGATGAATCATGGATTCCCATAAATTGTGACATAAAACACTTAATAGTGGTCCGATTTTGATGAGTCAAACTGCAATCAAAAGCTGTCGATATAAGCATTAATACTGCTGCAAAATATTGCCACATTTTCATAAATAATTTTCGTGCTTAAAAATCAGGAAAGGCTAACTAACCCTGATTTTGATAAATAATAGATTCGCATAAATTGTGCCATAAAACACTTAATAGTGGTCCGATTTTGATGAGTTATACTGCAATCAAAAGCTGTCGATATAAGCATTAATACTGCTGCAATATATTGCAACATTTTCATAAATAATTTTCGGCTAACCCCTTGCCTGATTTTGATGAATCATGGATTCCCATAAATTGTGACATAAAACACTTAATAGTGGTCCGATTTTGATGAGTCAAACTGCAATCAAAAGCTGTCGATATAAGCATTAATACTGCTGCAAAATATTGCCACATTTTCATAAAAAAATTTCGTGCTTAAAAATCAGGAAAGGCTAACCCCTTGCCTGATTTTGATAAATCATGGATTCGCATAAATTGTGCCATAAAACACTTAATAGTGGTCCGATTTTGATGAGTCAAACTGCAATCAAAAGTAGTCGATATAATCATTAATACTGCTGCTAAATATTACCACATTTTCATAAATAATTTTCGTGCTTAAAAATCAGGAAAGGCTAACCCCTTGCCTTATTTTGATAAAACATGATTCCGTATAAATTGTGCCATAAAACACTTAATAGTGGTCCGATTTTGATGAGTCAAACTGCAATCAAAAGCTGTCGATATAAGCATTAATACTGCTGCAAAATATTTCCACATTTTCATAAATAATTTTCGTGCTTTAAAATCAGGAAAGGCTAACCCCTTGTCTGTTTTTGATAAATCATGATTTCGCATAAATTGTGCCATAAAACACTTAAAGTGGTCCGATTTTGATGATTCAAACTGCAATCAAAAGCTGTCGATATAAGCATTAATACTGCTGCAAAATATTGCCACATTTTCATAAATAATTTTCGTGCTTAAAAATCAGGAAAGGCTAACCCCTTGCCTGATTTTGATAAATCATGGATTCGCATAAATTGTGCTATAAAACACTTAATAGTGGTCCGATTTTGATGAGTCAAACTGCAATCAAAAGCTGTCGATATAAGCATTAATACTGCTGCAAAATATTGCCACATTTTCATAAATAATTTTCGTGCTTAAAAATCAGGAAAGGCTAACCCCTTGCCTGATTTTGATAAATCATGGTTTCGCATAAATTGTGCCATAAAACACTTAATAGTGGTCCGATTTTGATGAGTCAAACTGCAATCAAAAGCTGTTGATATAAGCATTAATACTGCTGCAAAATATTGCCACATTTTCATAATTAATTTTCGTGCTTAAAAATCAGGAAAGGCTAACCCCTTGCCCGATTTTGATAAATCATGGATTCGCATAAATTGTGCCATAAAACACTTAATAGTGGTCCGATTTTGATGAGTCAAACTGCAATCAAAAGCTGTCGATATAAGCATTAATACTGCTGCAAAATATTGCCACATTTTCATAAATAATTTTCGTGCTTAAAAATCAGGAAAGGCTAACCCCTTGCCTGATTTTGATAAATCATGGATTCGCATAAATTGTGCCATAAAACACTTAATAGTGGTCCGATTTTGATGAGTCAAACTGTAATCAAAAGCTGTTGATATAAGCATTAATACTGCTGCTAAATATTGCCACATTTTCATAAATAATTTTCGTGCTTAAAAATCAGGAAAGGCTAACCCCTTGCCTGATTTTGATAAATCATGGATTCGCATAAATTGTGCCATAAAACACTTAATAGTGGTCCGATTTTGATGAGTCAAACTGCAATCAAAAGCTGTTGATATAAGCATTAATACTGCTGCAAAATATTGCCACATTTAAAGTATAACAAGTTTTTAACATACAGATTAGTAATGCGTTGATTACTTACAAGTTACTACAGTCATAGTTCCATCTTGTGTTCCCTTTTCCATTTGTCAACTGCTTTCCTAATCTCCGATGACGTTTCCGGTGGACCACCCGGTTCAGTAAAAACTACTATATAGAGCGGATAATACGGCGCCACAACTATTTAAAAATGTTCTTTCTATCATATCTACAAACCATTAATGTTTTGTTGAGTTTACCATTTCATGACTAAACATATCAAGTATTGATTTATGTTTGATAAGTGTGTCAGGTACTAGGCGTTCTATCCTTATAACAAAAAAATTCTATATAAAAAAGAAAATTTATCGTCTGACGTCAGTAAAATCGTTAAAATCGAATCGCATAAATTAAAAAGAAAATGGATTGCGAATGCATAACAATTTTAACCACCGTGTCAACTGATAGTTCTTTCGATTTTTTAATTAATTTAGTTGTAGTTTAGTTTTAAATTAAATTATTTTAATAAAGTGTTGAATATAGAAGATGACGATATGAAAATTCTTAATTTTCTCCTGTTCGTCGGAAAGAAAAGAATTTTTTCTCGTCATTTGGAAAATATTTCTAGTATAAATACACAGATTGAGACGAGTTTATAGTTTTAAAATGTTGGTTAAAATATGTACGTTCATGTACGTGTAGACATATATAAATATAAAATGTACATTTAGCAGTATTAAGAAGGAAAATGGAAAATTCTTTTGGTATTTTAGTTTTCATTTTTTTTTGCTGCTGCCTTTTCTTTTAATTTTGTCGGTAGTTGGAAAAATGAAAAATCATAAAAAAGGGGGTTAAATGATTCATAAAATAAATAAGATTGAAGTTAGACGATGGTGATGTGCATAAATGATTTTTGATGGAGTTATAATATGTAAATGACTATACATATACGCATACGAGTATAATCAAAGGACGACAGTTTACTTGTTGAATGAAAATATTTTTAGATTTGATGATGTCAGCCAGAAAAATTCATTATTCATAGCTTTAATGTATTTATAACTGATAATAGTTAGTATCGAATATAAAATCGTAAATGGCATTTCATACGTGCTGAATGAAAATTATCCTCAAGAAATATTGAGGCCTTTGATACCAAACCTCCCCAAAATAAAGCAGTTGTAAACAATCGCTTGTAACATTATATTTACTAGTAAACAATTAGGTGGTAAACACCAGGAAAGTATATTTAAACCGGCCTGTCAAACAGAAGTAACTCACGATAAACATTTTAATCAAAGTTCTGACGATATCGACAGAGCTTGTTTTGAAATTATAGATGTAATAAAAAAACTGCTAAATGAAAAATCTTCAGGGTTTCAGACAGAATGAACAATTTTAATTCAAAATGTCTGTCCCCTTCGGAATACATGTGATGAGAACATTATAAATACATCAGAAATTCTGGGGATAGCAAATATTTTGCAGCAGTATTAATGCTTATATCGACAGCTTTCAATTGCAGTTTGACTCATCAAAATCGGACCACTATTACGTGTTTTATGTCACAATTTATGCGAATCCATGATTTATTAAAATCAGGCAAGGGGTTTTCTGAGTTTTAAGCACGAAAATTATTTATGAAAATGTGGCAATATTTAGCAGCAGTATTAATGCTTATATCGACAGCTTTTGATTGCAGTTTGACTCATCAAAATCGGACTACTATTAAGTGTTTTATAAAAATGATTAATGGAAATACTCATAGCGTTTTTATAGTTTTGCGGAAGTTCCCTCTTGCCACCACCAAAATTAGACGTACGGGCGAAGATTCTGCCGTTTTTATGTTGTTTGTTTAGTGTTGTTCTGCTTGATTGTGTGCATATTTCATTAGACCTATGTACATCTCCACTCTGAAATTGATTTTGATAAATGTAACTTTACTGGTTTACTTCTACTTCCATAAATATGCCGACAGTAATTTTTTAAGGAAGTTTTCCAGCGTATAAAAGAGGGTTAAATTCTATGCTTTCTTATGAAGACGGCGTAGAACTTGAGAAATGAGCAATACTAAAAACGTAAGATGGATTTTACATATCTGAAAACCACCACGACAGCGTTCTGATTTGTACCCAAACTTTGCAAAATATTTGACAAGCCTGCAAAGATTTGGTGAAATATCAACCTTCCACATAAATATTACGTTAAACTATGCTTTAAACGATCTATGGAAGAGAATTATACATCATATACATTCTGTTAAACATCATTATGTCGACACCATGAATGGTTATATTATTCAAACGAATGATTCTTCTCCCAGAATTATCATATAAATATTTATAAAACACAAACTCGCACCAACACCCCAGGCGATCAATTTTCAATTTGTAATTAATCGACTAAATCAGATACAAAATTAAAAATATCGGAAAGTACATTAATTAAAATCGACACTAACTTGTCATCGAGCATGCTAGCATAAATTTATATTTGGAGGACACTAAAAACATGAAATATGATATAGTATATAGAATTGTGTCATTCGATAACCATGGCAGATATGATGTTCAAGCGTAAATATGAGTTTAATAAATATTGATTGATGATTCAGGTTATGTTTGGAATATCAGGCACTAAAAGTGCTTCATTGACATTGAATTGATGAATTTTGGTTGAACTTTGATGAGTGATACTGTAATCAAAAGCTCTCGATATCACCATCAATACTGCTGTGAAATATTGATATATTTTCATAAATCATGTTCGTGCTTAAAAATAGAAAAACCTGATTTCCCCTTAGATAATGGGCACCTATACGGAGCCATTAAGACAAAGAGTTGATAAAAAAGACTGTCTATATGTACATATTATAAATACACATAGTACTACCATGGTATGTTTGGCCATTGGCGTGTTAGATGTCGCTACTGGTATCGTTTTAAAATAATCAAAATATATTTATATTTATAATCGCCTAAATGTCATATATTTATACTAAATTTTGAAGATATTCTATCGCCCCGACATCTGGAACATCAATGGGTAAACAGTTTTTTTCTTATGATGGTAGTACACAAATAGTTCCGGTAGTAAAATGGCAATTATTTTTGTAAAAACTTCAAATACCTTCCACTGTTTAGTCATTGTTGGAGGAATGTCTTTAGTCATAGAATGTGAGTTTTTAGATACCAAAATATATTAGGAAATTGTTAATTTCATCACTCGTTGATTGCAACCATAAAATGTTTGAGATAAACGAAGCATCATCAAAATGAATAATCATCATTCAATGGCAAGTTCAATGGCAATATCCTTAAAATGAAACCAAGATTGTTAATAATAATTACATATATATATTATATATATATATATATATATATATATATATATATATATATATATATATATATATATATATATATATATATATATAATCAACAAGTTATAATGTCAAAAATTAATATACACGAACGTGTTAACAACATAATCATCCATGAATCATTTTAAATCATCAACCTAACTTTAGCATTTCTGTGTATTTGCACCACATCGCCAACTTAAGTAAAGCCAACAATATTTATCCTTTCCGTCTACTCAACTAACTCACACTCACCAATCATCGCATTATTAATTTTACTCGGCATTTCACAGTTTTTGAATTCATGGCACGCGATGGGTATAATTTTTTATTTTTATTTTATTTTCTTCAACAATTTCATTCGTTTTCTTCATCTTCGCTATCATCTTAATTTTTGTGTGCGATTGTGAAAATTCCACAGCACACAAGTACCCACACATATACACACAAATTTTCACCACTTACTGTAACCTCAAATATACATTTTTTTATTTTTTTCATTCTATTGATATGATTTTTCCTCCGTTTTTCGTTTTTTTTTTTTTTTTTTTGTTTGGTTCTCAGGCAGCAACAGGAGAAGGATAATCGTATGTGCGATGTATTTTGTTAGGAATCTACACATATTTTATTCTTAATTTACTCGTGTATTAGTTTGAGACTAAATTGAATAGAATCTTATAAATTATATACACCGAGTATACGAGAGAAGAATATAGTATAGAAAAAGCCATTATTGTTGTTGTATTACAATTCCAAATAAGCAAAAAAAAATAAAAATAAAAAAAAAAGTTAGGAAGCAAGTTGAGAAGTAGAAGATTATACGGGGAGGAGGAGAGTGGAAAGGACAAGTTAATGGTGTGGAAAATTTTTAAGTGATTATTTTCTGGTATATAGATTTTCTTCACACAATAAATGTGTTTTCCTTGAGTCATTCATAAGATCTACACACATATACCGCAAGGAAAAATCACGAGGAAATTTATTCAATTGTTTTAATTTTAAGTTACATTTTATGTAGTGTGATTATATGTTTATGTGAGATATGTAAATTATTGGACGGCAATAAAATGTTTTAAACCAAAATCGAATAACGATGATCTTTTACATAATATAATGACCGGAGTAAAAGTTATATCAGGGTAACTCTTGGTCATGTTGATTTTTAGAGGAAGTTGAGTTTAAGATAATTTATCACTATATACTATACGCTATGATTTATTAGTTATAATATAAATCATCAATATAGTCTCTAAAAATTACCATACCAAAAACTTAATAAAAAAAAAATCACTTAAAAGCAGAACTCGACTAAATCCGGATTCTAAAAGATATGATCATATAAAATGAGATCATTTTGCACCTTGCTACAATTGGGGAAACTTTTCCCGCTCCTGTAGCTCTTCCGTTTTTAATTTTCTTCCTTGATCTGCTTCGGAAGACGTAACACCCAATATTAAATGAACGCCAATCTTTTTCGGTTTATGCCTGACAAAGAAATTGGTTCACTCTGTAATGTAGCTCCAACTATGACAGTTTTTTATACCTTCCCCACTTTAAATTGAATATAATCATTTTCAAACTTAAAAATGGTAAGGTAGTTTTGTAATGTCGATAAATAAACATAATATTTTTGTGCTTAAAATATTGTATTTTAAGAAAAGAGATAAAATATTATGCTGAATATTATGCTTTTGTAAGTAAACTTATGCTGCATAGAATCTGTGGTAACTTTCATTTTTCACGGGTTATTTTTTCAAAATTAGTATTGTCGTTATTAATGTCATTCGTTGACAGATTCGATTTGTCAATTAGATCATGTCAGACTGTCAACATTATACTACAAACGAAAATGCTGCTAATTGTATCTCAATGTGTCAAAAATATAAACTAAATATTTTGTGAATATCGTGTGCGAATAATTCTAATTGTACAAGTACACTAAACAACGAACATCATTCCTGTTGGAATTATCTCGAACAACAACAAAATAATTTAAAAAAAGAAAAAAATCATGGCCTACTATCATTTTCATTCAATCTGTTGCTTTAAAATATTATATTTTTCTATGTCAGATTTAGTGTTTTTTGTTTTTTATTTTTAAATTGTTATGGCGTTAGTGTAGTTAGAATGTACATGCGAAGACGCCATTGTTTGTTGTGAAATTGTGAACTTTAATTTGGAAGAATTTTTGTGTTTTTAAATTTTATTTTATTTTTTATAAATTGTGTAATAAAATATTTCGACATATTCGTTTGTAGTATATTTTTGACAGTCCGACATGATTTTTTTGACAAACCGAATCTGTCAACGAATGACATTTAACGACAATAATAATTTTGAAAAAATAACATTAGATTTATATTAGTTTAGATTATTTTTTAATTATTTTAGATTTATATGTTAATTAATATAATAATTATTCTAATTTTAATTTATTTAATTTGTTTGATCGATTTTGAAGTAATTGAATTTATATAACTGTACAGAATATAAGTTAATTTTAAGTTAATCATATAAGAAAATTAATTTAAGTTTAATTTTTATTAAGTTGATTTTTATTAATAAACAAATTTTTGAAATAAGCCCTGCCCCGTCCTCGTTTAACAAAAATATAACAAAAACATAACCTCATTTTCTTTCCGCATACGTTCGGATTTTTTACCACGTCTCCATAGGAAATCTGAGTCTAATTCGGATATGATTTCGGCAAAACGTCGGAGATGGATTCATCAAAGTGTCCGAAAATCCAATTTTTCCCGGATATAAAAATACATGGGTTATGCCCGGCACATGTACGTGGTTAAAAAATTGATTCGCGAATCAAGGGGAAATTTGTATATTCCTCATATTGAAAAATACACAAATTTCCCCTCCTGAGTTGTAATAATTTTAATTTTGGGCACATTTTTGACCGAAGGCATCCAACATAAGTTAAAATAATACAAATGAGTTTTAGTGCCGACAGTACTCTCATTCTAATGGAAGGTTCTAACAATCTCCAGCCACCAACAACCAGGACATTAACAGAAAAACAACTACAGGTTTACATAGAAGAGTAGATATGGTAGATATAACCTCGATTTCCAGTCAAAATGGAGCTTTTACAAACATACCCACAACACAGAATATTGCTTCTGTAGCCTTTAAAGTACTACAACCAGAAGACGATAGTGTGGTTTAACATATTGGAGCAATCGATATAGTTTGCACACATAAGGACCGAACAAACAAAATACGTTCATGCTCTTGCTGCACTAGACGCAAGACATCATTTCGGCATCGTTTGCCGATCTCTTTTTAAGAGATAAAGGGACCATGCCATATTCATTATTAAAGAAAGAAGAGATTCATGTTTTAGGTAACTGAAAAATCTAAGCTTAACAACATTTTACACGGATTAACGCTTGGAGACCAGAAACCATCCCAACTCCTTAATAAATTCAGATTGAACGCTGGACGAACGTTTGGCGAGAATGCAGTTCGTCAACCTGTGGATGAAGCGGTTACCAGAGCAGGTTAAAATGATTCTAACACCATTCGAAAATGATGTGCCTTTGGTAAACTAAGCGACCAAAACTAATAATATCTTTGAGAAAATAACTCAATCAAATGTTTACGCGGTAGCCAGTGTAGAATCATCGGATTTCCTAAAACATACAGCTCTGTTGGTTGACATTCAAGGACAGAGGATTTTAGATCCGTTAACTTCTTTAAATGTCAAACGTATATGATTTCGAGCGAACTAAATCGTGGATTTCATCAATCTCCAAAATCATTAAGCATACAGTCACTCATCGTTTAGAAACCAGGACGACGTTTCGGGTTGCTTCGAAATCAATGGATAAACATTCGGAAAACCTCAAAATTATTTTTCTAAAATTTTCAGTGCAAGGACTAATTATCAACTCCTAAATTCCGTATTCGCGAAAACGGAAATGCTATTTTTAGGACACATAATCAGTAGACATCATTTTACATCTTTATTCATCCGCACGGCTCGCCATCATGGTTGATGCTATGTATTCAGCATTGGGGCTGTAACTCAGCAGTTTGTCTCTGACGTTTGTCAAACACTCGGTTTCTTCTCCTAAGTTTTAACAAGACACAACAAAGATATAGCGCTTGTGACAGAGAGTTGCTTGCAGCTTATTCCGGCATTAAGTATTTTAAATATTTGTAGAGGGTCGTGAGTTCACCGATCATAAGCTCTTGATCTAAATGCATTCCAACAAAACTCGGAAAAGGCATCTCCGCGCCCATTCAGATATATAGATTTCATCGGTCAATTTACCACCGATAACCAATACATCTCAGGCATAAATATTGTCGTTGCACTTACCCTCTCATATGATATTACCCTCTGCAGTTACCCTCTCATGTCAAATTGCTGACTAAAAATGTTATAAAATGTCATCAAATGGCTTTCTATTTCTAAAGACTTAAAAATAATGGCTCAAAATTGTACACCATGCCAAAAACATAAGATTTCAAGGTACACTCAATCTCATCTCGGTCGAAAGTTTGCAGTTTTCTCAGCATGGATAGCCAGAGTCGGCGTACCAAAATTTGTTGTTACAGGCCAAAGAACACAATTCGAATTCCAGCTATTTTCAGAATTGTCAAAATTACTAGGTTTTCAACATAGACGCACTACAAGTTTTAATCCGAAATGTACTGGTATGATAGAAAGATGGCATCGAACTATCAAAGCCGTTATAATGAACCACAATCGACTTGATTGGTTCAACATGCTACCAATTATTTTACTTGGTCTTCGTACAACATACATAGTGAAGAATGTTGCACTACACTAGCAGACCTAGCATATGTTGCTCTCTAGTCTCAACGAGTACCCAGTCAATTTTTACACAAAAATTCAGACAATAAAATTGTTCAAAATGATTTTCTGGTAAATTTAAAAAACCCCAAAATTATCGTGTCCAAGGATGTAGCTTCCACAACACATATATTTTTACGATCGGTCGCCTTACGAAGAGCATTGAAACCACCATCAAAATAGAAAAGAAATCATTTGACATTGAAATTAAGAGCAAAACGGTTAAAGTCGCTAATGACCAATTACAACCATTTCATTCCCAAAATGTTGACGATTGCTTAACTAATATTCAGGAACACTTACATAAACCTTTTTTTGATTTTGACACTAAATTGCCTGATTTGACACAACCGACATTCACTAGGACAGGACGAATCATCAAAACACCGGTTAGGTTGACATAATCGATTACCATCATCCCCTAAATGTTGATTACCATCAACACTAATGAATCCAAATTCTAAGAATTGTCGCGAAATTAGTTACAATCTAGACTCGTTAAATTTTGGAGTAAATTTCAAAACAGTTACGCGTGTGACATACGTTACAACAGCTTCAGAAATAGGCATTCCGGATTTAAACTACCAATATCCAAGATTGTGAAGCCGATGGATCTTTAGTGATGGGAGTATGTTGAGAATTGTAAACTTGTACTTTTAAAACTAAAGTAATTCTAATGATGACTGATACAAATTTCACTACAGCAAACTATTTGTGTAAGTCAAATTATTTAACGGAATGTATACAAAACTCAACTCCTATCCAAACCAGTATACTTAAATGGTTCATGTACGCTGGCCATACCAACATTCATTGATCCATCAGTAATTTAAAGTTGTACTGAATTAATTTCTATCCTCATCACTAAAATATGCTAAGCCATCAAGATAATTGTGTGTGCGAATTCATTCAATTTAAATATGAGGGTTAACTAATTTACAAAGAATTAATTAAATATTTTTTTTATCTACTCTCCCCTATATAAATGGTGGTCACTTGCCTTAAAAATACACACTACATAATACTATATACTACTATATATTCAACAGTCAAAAGAACAAGATAAAAACATTTTCACAATCACTTTAGATGCATATAAGAGGAATAAAAGCTCAATCAATCATAAAAAAACGGAACCAAAAAGGAAAAGTATAAATGTGTGTTTGTGTGTGGTTGTGTGGATGAAAACTAAAACGAATAACATGTTTAAAAAAAATTAAATAAGAAAATCGTTGAAAAACGTTTTGGATGAGAATGAAAAAGGAAACTACGAATAAAATATTTCGACTTAAGGGTAAATGTTAAATTGGTAACGGTTCGATTTTTCGAAATGGATTTTCCGTTTGGTTGCGATATGTAATATAAAACCACATACATACATACATACAATAATATTATTTTTCCGAATGTTTTATTTTAAATGAGTGAAAATTTTATCAAGTTCATTTTTTGTGATAAATAAAACCGAAAAGTTTTTCGTTTTTTTTTGGATTTTTTTTTCTGTTTTTGGCATTTTCATAATAGAGACGAGAAATAGAATTTTTCAATATTTTTTCCAGCCTCAATGTGTATATTGACTTCAGTACATTTATTTATCTGTATCACCAGTATAATAGATAGCTAACTGATAGCACAAACAATACAAATGAATATATATATATATATATATATATATATATATATATATATATATATATATATATATATATAAATGAAATATTCAAGAGTTTTCTTTTTTATTTTATTTCGTTTTTCAATTTTTCTAATTTAATAACACAACACTCATACACACACACACCCAACATTAATCGATGAATAAATTTTTGAATTTCATCTCCGATTCGATTTATTTACTGTTGAATTGTTGTAGTACATCGCTATTCAATTATATATACTTTAAATTGGTGGAAAATTAAGTAAATAAATAAATTGTAATACATAATAGAAATATGTATATATGTTGTACATTATACTGGTAATTTATTGAGACATGTACATGAATAAATTCAAAAACGTGGTATAATTTTTTTATAGTAAGTGGTGTGTTTCTGAGATATTGAGCTAAAACTTGAGTTAGTTTTAATCATAATGGTCTACAACAATCTTTGATGATTTTATAATTTAGATTTTTGGATATAATTTGGACACCAATCAAAAAAAATATTTTTTTCTTTTAATTTAATTATCGTAATTTCACTATCCGCAGTCTATCAACTTAATTATATCGTTTAGTTGATCACATAGTGTAATTAGATCTATGTTAGGATAGATAGGATCTAAGTAAAAGGAGAAATAGAACTTTAAGGGGACATCATGCGATTTCCAAACAAATAAGTCAATATACATTATCGAGTCACAGAGCTTCAAAATATGGAAATTATACTATGTTTCATTTTTGTTTGGGTTGACCTAGCTAGATCACAAGTTCACTACAAGTTCTGATATTATAATAGTACTTCAACTTCTATTTTTTTTTTTTTTTTAAGTAAACTTCTTTATTATTTCTTTTACTGAAATTTAAGGGTTCATCCATCGATGCACTCCTTAGTTTTGATATTTATTATTTTATCGCGCTTTTGTTGAGCGCTAGAAAACAGATTTATTTTAACTGATTTTACTCAAAAGGCTTTACTCTTTTGAGCCTTCTAACTAAATCCGTATTATCCAGTAGCTGGATGGCCTCTATATTAACATGGTGAAGTAACCGTTGTTCATGACTTCTAGCAAATTTCATAATTTCCGTTTTGATGGGTTCTATGCCCAGATCTTTGTAAATGTCGCTATTTTTGACAAACCATGGTGCGTTTGGAATCGTTGGATAATATCCTTGCTGCTCTGCTTGGTACATCCCCACAGCTGTACACCATAAGTCCAAACAAGCTCCAGTATTTGCTTATAAAGCAAAAGCTTATTAGGAATTGATAGGACGGTCTAGAAATTTCTAGGTAACCGAAATTACGTTTAAAAAAATCTTGATTTTTCGAAAGAAAATCCAAATTTTGACAGTCTATAGCCTTGCATATTTGGGAAAATCTGAGACAAAATTTTCAATTTTATTTTGACGTAAAATGAGTGGAATTCTGTAAATAATGAGTTAAGAGTGTTTTTTTGGACCCATAGGACGGTCTAGAAAGTTCTAGGTAACCGAAATTACGTTTAAAAAAATCTTGATTTTTCGAAAAAAAAATCCAAATTTTGACAGTCTGTAGCCTTGCATATTTGGGAAAATCTGAGATAAAATTTTCAATTTTATTTTGACGTAAAATGAGTGGAATTCCGTAAATAATGAGTTAAGAGTGATTTTTTGGACCCATAGGACGGTCTAGAAAGATCTAGGTAACCGAAATTACGTTTAAAAAAATCTTGATTTTTCGAGAAAAAAAATCCAAATTTTGACAGTCTATAGCCTTGCATATTTGGGAAAATCTGAGACAAAATTTTCAATTTTATTTTGACGTAAAATGAGTGGAATTCCGTAAATAATGAGTTAAGAGTGTTTTTTTGGACCCATAGGACGGTCTAGAAAGTTCTAGGTAACCGAAATCACGTTTAAAAAAATCTTGATTTTTTTGAAAAAAAATCCAAATTTTGACAGTCTATAGCCTTGCATATTTGGGAAAATCTGAGGCAAAATTTTCAATTTTATTTTGACGTAAAATGAGTGGAATTCCGTAAATAATGAGTTAAGAGTGATTTTTTGGACCCATAGAACGGTCTAGAAAGTTCTAGGTAACCGAAATTACGTTTAAAAAAATCTTGATTTTTCGAAAAAAAAATCCAAATTTTGACAATCTATAGCCTTGCATATTTGGGAAAATCTGAGGCAAAATTTTCAATTTTATTTTGACGTAAAATGAGTAGAATTCCATAAATAATGAGATAAGAGTGATTTTTTGGCCCATAGAACGGTCTAGAAAGTTCTAGGTAACCGAAATTACGTTTAAAAAAATTTTGATTTTTCGAAAAAAAATCCAAATTTTGACAGTCTATAGCCTTGCATATTTGGGAAAATCTGAGACAAAATTTTTAATTTTATTTTGATGTAAAATGAGTGGAATTCCGTAAATAATGAGTTAAGAGTGATTTTTTGGACCCATAGGACGGTCTAGAAAGTTCTAGGTAACCGAAATTACGTTAAAAAAAATCTTGATTTTTCGAAAAAAAAATCCAAATTTTGTCAGTCTGTAGCCTTGCATATTTGGGAAAATCTGAGGCAAAATTTTCAATTTTATTTTGACGTAAAATGAGTGGAATTCCGTAAATAATGAGTTAAGAGTCATTTTTTGGACCCATAGGACGGTCTAGAAAGATCTAGGTAACCGAAATTAAGTTTAAAAAAATCCAAATTTTGTCAGTCTATATCCTTGCATATTTGGGAAAATCTGAGACAAAATTTTCAATTTTATTTTGATGTAAAATGAGTGGAATTCCGTTAATATTGAGCAGTGTTTGCATGTGATATTTCTTGATTATTTAAATATACTGGTTTAAGAAACTAATCTTTTGTTCGTAAAGTCGACATGTACAGATTTAGTTTCATTTAATTTTATGCGCCATTTTTTTGTCCAGTTATGTACTTGCTCTATGGCGGTTTGTAATTTCTCTGTTGTATCTGAGTTGTTATCACCTACTGCCATGATAGCTGTGTCATCGGTGAAAGTGGCTATCATGTTATTTTGTGGAATTGGAACATCGCGGGTGTATAGTAAATACAGAAGTGGCCCAAGTACACTTCCTTGTGGAACTCCTGCTCTTATTTCCTTAAGCTCAGAATATTTATCTTCTTGTTTAAGCCTGAAATATCATTCTGTTATATATGATTCCAGTATTATGCTGTACTGTTTAGGTAGGATTTATTTGAATTTGTAGATTAAACCTTCGTGCCAAACCTTGTCAAAGGCCTGTGCTACATCAAGGAATACTGCGGAACAGACTTTTTTCTCTTCTAAAGTCTTATCAATGGTACTGGTTATGTTATGCACTTGATCAATAGTTGAGTGCTCATGGCTGAGCACTCAACTATTGATCAAGTGCACTATTGATCAAGTGATTCGGAATTAGGTTATTTTTTTTCAATTATTAGTTTGAGTCGTTTTAATAGTAACTTTTCAAAGAGTTTAGACATTATCGGCAGCAACGATATAGGTCTATATGATGTTATTAGATGTGGCGGCCACTTTCCAAAGTTTTGGCACATATTTTAATCTAAATGCAGCATTTATGATATTAGTTAACTTTATAGTAGCTTTTCTCGGTAATTGCTTTATTATTTCTCCGGTAATCAGGTCAAACCCTGGTGCTTTCTTTAAGTTTAAATTGTTTTTAATTTCGTTTGCTACTTCAGTAGATGATGTAGGTGTGACTCTTCAAGAATTTGTATTATGGTTTCATCCAATGTTTCTCGTAATTGGCATTCATGAGGTTGAAATATATTTTCAAAATGATTAGCAAATCCTTCTGATAATTGCACTTCCTCCTCTGGCTGAATTATCTGGATGAAAAGTGTGATATATGCAACGTATACGTTTACAACGTATACATTTGTGAATATTGCTTCTATCAGGAACTGCTTTACACGAGTTTTTCTTTTAAAAAAAACTGCTGAATTTGACTAAGAATTTCTTTGGTGGTTCCATTGCTAAGAGTAGAACTAATTGAACGATGTGATTTGGCAATTTTTTGGCATTTAAATCGACTTTTAGAACAAATTGTTCAGTCGTGAGATTCAAATTGAACTGGGTTGTTTATTGATTTACCCTCAGCAATAATTTGTTGTGAGTATAATACCAAAAATTATCCCAGTCTGCATTTTTGTAGTATAAAACTATATCCTCGTCAATAATTTGACCAATTTTGAAATTTTGACTCTCTATAAGAGCCAAAATTAGGATAGCTTATCTGAACATTATTTAAACTGCAGAAATCATATAGTTTTTTCCATAATGAATGGACTTACTTTACCTTTTCCTAACAGTTCAAAATAAAATTTAGGTCGACCGAAACAATTTTTCTAAAGTAAATTGAGAAAAGTGTGAATGAATGATCACTATCACCAATACGAACTGATGTATAGTACCTCCTTTTCTTTTGGCAGTTAAAATTATTCTACAAACTAAATAATTTTCGATGGTGATTTATTAGGCATTTGAGATTTAGAGCGATAATTTTCCTTTCATAAATTGACAAATAAATTTCTGGGCATTCCGAATTACTCGATACGTGTGAATCACCACAGTTGGGCGCTTAAGCGGTACACTCTTGTCCAAATTTCTGGGACAATTTCCTGGTACATGTAGATTGACACATTTCATGCAGTGATATTGCATATTATAGAAAGAGGATACATGGCCAAATGATTGAAATTTTTTAAATTGCGTAACAAGCTGTTTACGTTCGGTTTCCCAGCTTATTCTGTATCCACAACAACCAATAATACCATAGATTTCAGTGTTTTTAGTGGTATTCTCAAGTACGACTGTAAAACATTATGAATGTTGTGAAGGTTAATTATGTTTAAACCTTTTCTAGCCAAATCGGCGCGTGCAATCGTAACTTTTGGGCGTTTGTTTTTGGCCTAAATGTGTAGAAATAAAAATCTGCTGACTTTGCCTTCTCGACGATACAGCTATGCTGCACCATATCCGTGGTATAGATAGTAGCATTATTTGTTGTAATTCGCAAAAATTGCGTAGCCTTATCTACTTTTCAGTAATCATTCCCAACAGGCATAACATAAACAAGCTCGTAATAGGGTTGTAAGGTTATTTGGGCTAGCTAAACACGGTTTTTACAAATAAAAATTCTCTTCCTTTTAAGGTTTTGTGGCATAATGTTTGTAATTTGCGGCTTGGTAAAAGTAAAAGTAGTGTTAATGGGGTTGAAACCCAATGCCATTAATTATTGTTTACTTTAATTTAAACTGTAGTACTGACCCTTTGCTTTGTGTCGCGGCCTCAGATCGTTTATAAATATCTCTCTCAATGCTTTACATGCTGCCATTTGGAAGGGTTAGTCAGAATCCTCTGGTTTGGATAATGTGAATTTAAAATTCGTAAAAAAAATCTTCTCTTTCGTCTCAAAATCCTTATTACATATTTTTAATTTTATCCTTATGTCATCTTCCTTCCCAAACCAGTGGACTCTAAGTAAGATAATTCCAATCCCAAAGATTAGTATCTCTTCGTAAGTATTCCAATATCTGCCAATAAGCATTTGAGGTTCCCTCTCTCTCTCTATATGGCTTTTGAGATTATCCTAATCGCTTTTGAGTTAGCACTGCGTTCTTAAATGTTTGTAACATCTTTATCTTTGTTAAAATAAGGCATTTGATTCTTTATATCACAAAATTCTTCACTCAGTCTATATGTTCAATATTTGCTGCCAATTTGATTTTAAAATGAAAAGAAGTCGTTAGATATTACCTTCGTTCCAACGATTTATCGTGACGGTTGCCTTATTCCCTTTTCAAACTTTGTTGTAAAAGTATACAGGGTTAGTTTTTAAATCTCTAACTAGGGGTGAGCATTTATGTAGTTGGTATTAGTAAAAAGTTGTTTGGAATGCTTAGTTGTTTGTTTAAAGTTAAGTGTTATGGATATCCAATTTAAATCGGGAATGTTTTTGTGTTATCCTCAACCGAAACTTAGATATTTGAATATAAACCAATGCTTGTAATGCAACCAGGTTCGTTTTTGATATTAAAAAAATGTATGGATTTCCATTTATTTCCGCCTCAAAATGTTTTTTAAAAGTTTATCGATTCGTGAGACCTGACACCTTTCGTTATTGCCAAAAAAAAAACGCGTGTCGAAAGTTTCATAATAGACTGAATCGTTGTAGTTCGCATTAATTTGATTATACTTATCAACTATTCTCAATGAGCATGCCAATTATTGTACTGTTCTGATTCTGACCGGACAGCTCAGTCTTTCAAGTATCAGACACTAATATGCTGGTGTTAATAATGTGAAGTTCCATATTGCATATAGGCGATAATACTCTTGATTTTCATTATTGAAATTTCATTAATCAGTTTTTGTGCTTGTTTACCGATTTACCATGTCAAATATATAAAAATATAAGTGCCGACTATAATAAGCAGCCTGATCCGCAACTTTAGAACACTTTTACAACACTTTATTGTTTTGACAGTCGAACGAAACCGTAATATACCGTTGTTTTCGGAATTTAGCATCTAAACTGATTTACAAAAAAGTTTCTGCACGAAGTTCGGTATAAGCAGTAGCTTTTTTCCTGAATCTAGTTATATCTTTAATTGTAAGAATTGATTTTAATTTTTATTAATTTCGTTTGAATCCGTGCAGGATTAGCCTCTTTAGACATTTTCAACAATTTCGCGACTAAAAGCTTAGATGTTTCCGACCCGCAATGGTACCTAGTCAATAATGCAGTTCCAATGTGCTGGATTATTTAATAACAAAAATATATTTTTTTGTTGCAATTTTCAAATTTAATGCTACTCTATCGACTCCTCGATTTTCTACTAGCATTTGTCCCGTTTTATCATGAAATTTAGAAATTCGCCGATAGCGCGCTTTGTCACTAATTAGTACCATTACAAAAAAGTTTTGGCAAACTATTTTGAGGCTGTCATTTAGTAATTTTAGATAAAATTAAAACGGTTTCCAAATTTTGTTGAACGATCTCTTTGAGTTGGAGGCTGCATTACACAATACTTTAAAATAAAACTATGTTGACTTAAATCGATTTTATTACTTTAAAACTAGTGAACAAAGTGAACTTCGAAGTTACTGGAATGTGGTACGTTCTTGGTAGAGAAATTCTGGCTCTTCCAGTTTTTCAAGTCCAATATAAGTTACTAAAATTTATTATTGGTTAATTTTATTGTTTGTATTTTGCTCTATCGATGCAAACCAAAAACCTCATTTCTGAGGAGAAGGCTTTAAAATTTCAAGTTACTAAAGCTTTTTCTCTTTCAACTGGGATAACAGGTGCATGAGAACCTATAGAATAAATTTGTTTAGACAAATCGATATTGTTAGTCTCACCGATTTTAAAAATGCAATCAATAGGACGATAACTAACACTTATTTTTTTAAAGAGCATTTTCTAGATTTTTACCCATTTGGATTTTGTATAAAAATTCGGAAACATTCTACTACATGTTTAGAAATAGTTGCCTTAACCATATTTTCTACAAAATGGTCTAAAACTTGGTTTCCATCTAGTGCGAATTAATAAATGTACATTCACATTAATCCATTTGGTCATTGATTTAGTATTATTCATAAAGTCAAAACTAAACGAATTAAAAAATTGAAACGGTGCCACAGAATACTTTGAATTAGGTGTTAACCAATTCAATTCGTTCGCTTATTATAATCTTTCGAGGTTATTATACGGAACTAAAATGTATAATAAATAAAACTACTAAATCCAATATATTTACTGCGTACCTTGTATTAATTGTATGTGCCAATTAGAAACATATCACTCACTATCCTGCAATTTAGAACAACACTAACAACTAAAAATTCACAATTTTATAAAATTTCTCCATTTTTTGGAATTCACATACCAAGCATTCAAATTCAGTAAACTCAGCTAAAATTAAAAACAAATTGAGTAATGCAATATATAACGAGTGTACTGATTTTAAAATGGGTGTCGGATGATCTAACATTATTTACAATTTAGCTGTGCTAACAAATAAAACAAATAGTTTGATTTTTTTTTTCTCTTTATTTTTAATGAAAAAAATTCGCAACTCTATATATTTTATAGGCTGTACAATGAAAGCAACAAATTAATAAGATTTTTTCGTTTTTTTTTTTATAGAAAATAAAATAATTAATAAGAAAAAAAATTATATATTACATATATAGATATATATATAAGTTGTATTTATATATTAATAAAATATAAATCATTATGTATATTACATATATAGATTTTTTTTCAACAAAATTTTTTTTTTATATAATTTATTATATGGAATTTGTAGTTTTTCTGCCGGCAAGAAATAAAAAATAATAAACTTAATAAAAAAGAAAAGAAATGCATTAAATTTGTTTAATATTATATTTGTTGTAAACATAAAAAATGCGATATTTATATCAAATATAATGTAAGTGTTAAGCTTTTTGTTGTAATTTTTGTTTTATTTAAATAAATCAAAATAATAAAGTAACAAAAAAAAAGAAACTATTTAAAAAAAAAATAAAGGAACTAAAGTACAGAATATGTTTTAAGAAAGTAAAAAATAGTTATTTTATGTTTAAATCGCGTGATGTTAATTTTATTTTTTTTTTATAAATTTTATTTTCTATTTTTATATTTGCAATTTATTTTAAGCATATCTTAAATTTTTAGCATTAATACTAAAAAATAATTATAATAATCATAAAAATAAAAAAAAACATCAAAAATATAATTTTTTTTTTTGTGTTCATAGAATTTTTCATTTACGTTTGTTTTTATTTTTAAATATTTTTTTGTTTAATGACATTTAACCACTAATTTTAATTATTATTATTTTGTTTATTTATTTCATCTTAACTATTTAATAATAATGATAATAGATCGAAAATAAAACTGAATTTTTTTTTTATTTATTTCGTTTTTATAAAATTAGCTAGCTGTATATGCATTGAAGTTCATAAAAGATTTATAGAACAAAGATTGAACGCACAGATGGTTGCACTTAAAAATAGTTATGTTGCATGTGATGCTTTAAGGGAACAAAGAAAAAAAATTATCATATCGTATGCAACTATCACATTTGAACAATGTATAATATGTATAATGTTGCGTCGTGTATAGTGTTGCACGGAATTATATACGTTTGAATTATTAAATTTAATTAGGCGCTGCTATACATAATTTTAATTATATTAAACAGTATTTTCATTTTATTTAGTTATTTAAATACACTAAAAGATGGCAGTATTATTTATTGTTTTTATTTTTTATTTAATTTTTTTTTTTATTATATATTTTTTTATAAAACAAAATTTTTTACTTTCTTACAAAAATGTTTGAACGAAATTTTTTTTTCTTTTAATTTAACAATAAATAATCATAATTATAATAATAATAATATATTAACTTTAATTTTACATTTTATTTAATAAAAAAAGCTGATTTATTTTAATTAAATGAAAATTTGTTGCACCCGATTTTGATTTCTATATAATATACCTATTTCAGATATGCTGCCTCATTTACTGGGGGGGCCCAAATATTTTTAAGTTGATCCACGGATTTTGTGCATTATTAGTCGAATGATTTTGTAAATAAAACTAAAATCAGGGCTATTTGCTTTATTTAAAACATGTATTATGTATATATTATATAGGTGAACGACAATCTATAGTATTCATAATATCTGTTACACGTTATTGCTTTGCAATCCTAAAAAAAAATATTCTTAGCTCAATTTTTTTGTTTGCGATTTTTTTTTTTTTTTAACTTTATTTAGTTTTTATAATGCACCCATTTTTATGTAAAATAAAATATCAATCTTTACTTTTTTTTAAATAAAAATATTGTTTATAATAAAAATTTATAATAATAATAAAAAATAAAATAGTTTTTTTTTATATTTCTTTTTTTAAATTTATAATAGTTTTTATATTTTTTTTTTTAAATTAAATATTTTGCTTTTCCACATTAAACGGATTTTAATTTTATTTTATTAATAATTTAAAATATTAATTTAAGCTTCAACACGTTTTTTATCCTTTTTCTTTTTTAAGAATGATGGTGTTCTTAAACCTTTCTTCTTTTTCTTATCCTTTTTCGGTGATCCTTCTGTTGAAACATCCTATAATTAAGATAAATAAATAAACATCGTGGTATGGTTTAATCAGAAATAAAAATTATGTTCACTAAAATAAGAGGGTTTCCCGAATTTTCATGTATAAGACAATTAACCTCATCGAGTAAAAAAAAATTAGAAAAAAAACTTGGGTCTGGCAAAAAATATCAATTATAAGACAGCCAAATCCGAAGTCAATTTAAAGCTGAAACGTCGAGACAGTATCAAGTATCAAGGAATATTTAGAAGGACGGAAATGGCGACAAAAATATCAATACTACCATCGAGTATCTGAAGCTGCGTTCATAACATCGGATAAATATCAAAGAATTTTTTATCTATGCTCTTTTATCTTTATCTCTCTTTCTCTCCATGCCCTTTATTTTAATTTTTATTTACTTCGTCGGATTCTTTGAACAAAGACAAATTTTAACTCGATTGGGGTGTGGCTTAACTTCATATGGATGATCTAATTGGATAAATAGTACGGATAGACATCCTAGTATATTTATCCGATGTTATGAACGCAGCCTCATTCATAGATTCTTAATTCGGGTTTAAAAAGTTTGTTTTTACAAAATGCTGTTTTTATTAATCAAAACCGAAATTCAAAATTTCTTGGGTTTCCAAATTTTAAGCAAATCATACAAAATTTGCCCAAAGCGGAACAAGCATCCCAGCACATATGCGGTGGAAAAAATATCGCTGATTAGCTTTCTCAAAATCACACATGAGTCTTGTGGAGTTGGTTGAATGTCGAATTTAAAAAATTATCTTTTTCTTCGAAAAATAATGATCGAAAAATTAATGGGTAAAACTTCATCTTTAATCTGTCCGTAAATGGAAAATAATTTCCGCATTATAAATGCCGCCACATCAAAATGCCCTCCGTTATCCTCCAGTTGACTACTATGACTTATAATAATTTTTTCTTCGGCGAGATATGACTTACACAAGACAAATAATTATCCTTTCAACTGATGTACTTCTTTACTAGTGTCAATATGGGCAAGGTTTTGTGGCTCAGCAATTATATTTTTATTTACCCGATGGACTTCATTTTTTGAGTTTCTTTTGTTGGTAAAAAAACAACAGAATTTCTATGGTTTATTTTCTGATGTTGAGGCTAAAGTAGCTAAAAAGGCTTTAAAAATTCATTGATAAGTACTACAGAAATGATCGCATAATTTGCTGGCCCGGTCTAACGTCCACTCATTAATGCTAAAGCAACATTAGGAAATTTAGGTCATCTAAACAAATTTGTTTCGAAAATTGCAACCGTCCAAATGTTCCACAATTGACCCCAATTAAAGGTTTTTAGCAAAATTTGAAAAAAATGGGTAAATGTGGATTAAACGATGCAAAAGATTAAAAAAGGAATTGTAAAAAGTCAAAATAAGAATTCTATGTCGCTCACAGGCCCTGAAACATTCTTTAAGACATTGGGAATTTCTTGCCTGACTAACGAAGATGCAATTTCGTTCATCATACAAAAGCATGCTCTAATCCACGAACAAAGCTAGGATACTATCAGAATGCAGTAAGATATTCGACCCTCTCGGATTGCTTTCACCGGGTACTATATAATTTACAATACAGTTGCAATCTGTGATTAACGAAAATCAACTGGGATAATACAATACCAGATGTAACTAATCGTGATTAGTTACATCTGGTAACTAATCTTGGTGCTCTGCCAAAAAATAATTTTGTACTCAGGAAGCTTAATTAAGATGTTTCTGCATAGGTACTCATAAAATAGAATGGCATACGATTCCTCTATCAGCTCCACATTTTGGTGATCTTTGCTAGGCTGGCGTCAAGTGAGTATAGTACTCATCTTCGGAGAGTTTTAGGCGAATCGGGACCAACGTTCGTAGAACGTTTGTGGCATACAGAATACCTAACTAATCTACAGAAAAGATTTAAATAAATTTAAACCAGATGATCTCAATTTAATTAAGGAAGAAAATGCAACAGCAGTTGGACTCGAGACAGAGTAATTCATATCTATCCGGGCACAGGCGATAAAGTACGAGTTGTGACACTAAAAACAAGCACAGAGGGACCCCAAATAATATTATTAAGTGTATTTCTTTTGAAAAATAATTTATTGAATTTATCAAATTTATTTCTATGAAAGCAATATACATTTTATTCCTATCATTTAATGGTTGACCATATTTTATTCCTTATACGTTTAAATTTCTAAACTGGATTTATATTTATTTGTTTAGATAAATTACGTATGTTTATCTAAAGTTTCCATTCCGGATATCCTAGTTATAGCAACTCAGTTAAATTTTTTAGAAATATTCGATCATTCAAATAACAAATTTTTGAGAAAAATACAAAAGTTTAACGAATTTAACACGTTAGACGATCCCTTGGGGTCTATTTCATTTTGATCTCATTTTGTGATACAAATTTTATCAGAAAGGTTGTGTTCTTCCCGTTTCACTATTTTAAAAATTTTAATTGTTCGAAAAAGTTTTTATTTCACCTACCTCGGTAGGTATTAAACTCGGTAAGAATGTAATAGCTCTTATTTATAATAATACATAATGTTGAAAATTACATTAAACCAAAAAATGTTTCCATCTGCTATTAACATCAAGTTATACCATTGATATTATAACAGTTTGCTAGTGGAGACTCGCAATTAACATAACATTGCCATATATCTACCATCAAGTTATACCATTATGGTATAACTTGATGGTAGACTTATGGTATACAATATTATGACATTTCTTTATTTTCAAAATGGCGTCATTATGATTTTACGTTCAAATTTTGTGTTTTGCGTGATTGTTTCAACCCAATTTAAAAATAAAAATTATATAATCCATAAATATTCATTATCTCGAATGATTCTAAAATGTCAGATTTAACGTACATTGACCACAAGAGACGCTATCTTTAATATTTTTTCTTGGAGGTGTGCTAATAGGATTTCATTTAATTGTAAAAGTGCGGTTAAGACAATTATTATTAGTCCGAATAGTAAACATCAAATATTCGTTCAACCAGCGGAACATATTCATGACCCTCAAGATTTATTACCACATATTTCGAACGCTAATCTTAGATTAAAGCAACTTGCCGGGAATTCTTCTAATTTGCAATCACAAATTATCCGTGACGTAACAGTGGAGTGTAATTCAAGTGCTCGTGAATAATTACCAAATAAAGGTGCGCAAAATCTAAAAATAACTTGTGTACGTGCTCGTTATAAAAAATATAAAGAACCCAAATCGTTGCAAGAAATACGCATACCAGACGAGCTTAAATACTCAGAAGGCTTCCTCTTTGTATTGTTCGAGAAAACTTTCAATGAAAATAAAATTATTATTTTAGGGACGTATAGAAGTTTTCAGTTGCTCTCTTAAGCATCAGTTTGGTTAATGGATGGAACCTTTTATATTGTCCCGATAATATTTAGATAACTATTCAGCTTGCATGGAGTTATTGATGGACATGTGTTTCCCTTAGTTTTCTGTTTGATGACAAAAAAAAACAAGGAGTGCTACAATGACTTTTTTTATGAATTTCACCGTTTAGCTGCAGAGAAAATATAAAGAATATTTTCCCGATACCGAATTTAGAGTGTTTTTTTCATTTTGACCAGTTAATTTGGAGGAGGGTCCAAAAGTTAAAGCTAACCCAAAAATATGGAAACTCTTCAGAATTTGCCTTAGGAATACGAATGCTCAAAGCTCTAGCCTTTCTACCTCCAAACTCTATTCCTGTATTTTTTAACAAGTTTCAAGAGACATTAAAAGATGATCTAAGCAATTTTAAAAAATCTTACGTCGTACCTGACGCAAAATATCCTCCTCATTTCTGGTCAATAAATGACTCAATTAAAAACAATTACCCGAAGACGCAAAATTCGGTCGAAGCATGGCATCGTCGGCTAAAAGTTATAGTCGAGAAAAAACACAGCGGACTATATAAAATAATTGTAGAACTGAGAGCCGAACTTGTAATAAATAAACCAATAATAATGTAAAAACTGAAGCAGGGCAAAATATAAGACCAACAAATAAGAAAAATATAACTAAATATAAACAAATTAAACGCGTGTTGAAAAAACAACACAAAATGAGCCCAAACGAATACTTAGCTAAATTAGCCAACATTATAATTTTAATAAAAAAATAAAAAATTTGGAATTTTGAATTCTGGACATATTTTTTTAATTTTTTTGGAAATCGATATTTTGTATTTGGAATTATGTAAATTGGAATATAAAAATAAATTGTTTGGTGTCATTTTGGAATAATGAAAATAGAATTTTTATTTTTTGAGGTTTTGATACTATCCCTGGAAAATGATATTAATGCGGTAATGATAGACAAAAGATTTATGATAGCAGATATCTAAAAAAAAGTTATATTTTGATGTTTCCATTGACGAAAAAAATCGAATCGGATAAGATTTATAATAGACTCCCTCTCCCTGATTTCTGTTAACTTACATATCATATTTATTTTACGAAAAATAATTTAATTTTAGCAATTAATAGAACAGGATAAACAAATTAAAAGGTAAACCACTGACACGATTCAAATCATGAAGCAATGTTAACTGGTTAGAAATTATGTAAATCAAACTCTGCAGGAATTGGGAATGCCGATAATATCTGAAGAATAAATACTGAGGAGGTAGCGAGTTCTAATCCCATCGGGAAAGTGTTTAAAAAGGGATTATCCATCACTTGCTTACGATCAGTGATGACGTTAAACACAACTATGATCCCCTGTTGGAGTGCAGATTCCATGGGCCGAACAATCGTCCATCATCGATTTGGCTACGGCGTAAATTAGGACGTTAAAATTAACCGCAAGAGTTGGATGAGCTTCGGCCCCGTAAAATATTGAATTGGCCATTACAGAATTCAACAACAAATCAACAGTCCAGCTTTAACAGCAGAACAAAGTTTCTTTAAACTTGTATTCCTCAAAATGAAAGAAATTAGCACAGCATTAAGCCATAAAACTTCCTTAGCATTAATGATAATGATCTTGTTACCCAATATAGTGAATTGTTCGAATTTCTCTCGAAACTATAAATAATAGAGAGGATATATCCGATTGAATAATAAATGTGTCGTTAGAAGTCGTTTTCATTGCAAATAAATTAGAAATACAAACAAAACTGCACCACAAAAACAACTAGGAGATGCCATATCGCCCATTGTGTATGTAAATCCCACATTTTTGTAATTAAAATTTAAAAAATTAAAATTTTAATTAAAATAAAAATTCTCCAAACAATCCGGGTGATTATTAGTGAAAGTATTTAATACCCAGATAACATAGAAAACGCTATCGAATCGAATCATGATACAAAGAAATGAATGCAATAAATTAAATGATGATTTCTTCGTTTTATTATAATTAACAAAAAAATTCGTTATACTTACTTCTTTACTACTATGCGAAAATGTGCTCACATGAGCATCTGAATGATCACCGTTTTGGACATTTTCACCTGAAAAATACATAATAATTTAATTAAAATACAATTATTTAAAACTCCAAAACCTTGATAGTTGAGTTTATATTAGTAACTATTGTAACGATGATGTAAATGGAAATTTATTAACAAATGAATTTTTTTTAATGCGACAGATATGGAATATTTTATGACCATTTTGGCTCCTATCTCTGTCCTAATTTACTAACTACAATGTGTTATAATTAAAAATAATAATTCATACTCAAACCATGCATATAAAAATTCTAACTACTGTAGTTGAAACTCAAAAACGAAATATAAGACATATTTACCTCTAGTATTTCTTTTTAAAAAAAACTATAAATCATTTTATAAATAGAAAATTAATTAATAAAAGATACATGCGTTTGTGCAAAATGAAATTAAAAATAATAATTATATTAATTCAAAAATATATAAAATTCAAAATATAATATTTCTTTATACATCGTTAATAATTAATCCATAAAAAAAAATGCTTTGAAGAAATACAGAAGATAATACAATCGAATAAATAATTTTAAATATATTACACTTAACATAAAAATGTGAAATTAATTTTCATCGTCTGATAATTCCGAAAGATTTTTTATTTCTATTCGAAGTTTTTCCTCTTGGGCATTGCATTGTAAAAATGCTTTGTACGAATTACGTTCCGTTATATAGTCGGTCTGTATCATCATTAGTTCTTCAAAATTACTTGTTACACGACTTAGGTTCATTTTATTGACTGTAGTTAAAATTTTATCTGTCGTATCGGGAATATCTTTTAAATTTATACATTGACGAGGAGTTCGATTTTGTGGTTTATCGGGATTTCGTTGATAAATCTCGTCCGATACATTTTCATTAAATAATTGTGTCGTTTTGAAACTACTATTTCGTTTTGATTTTTCATCATCTTTAGGAATTGAAACCCACATACCTATCGAACGTTCGTTCGACTTATTTTCGAATGATGTAACATTATTTTTTTTAGGCGTTCTAGGTGACGATTCGACCGAAAATGGATTGGTACCGAATATAGCACCATGATTTACATGTTTTACGGGGTTTTTTCTTTTGTATGCAACTACATTTGCAACATTTTCCCGAATAAAATTTCGTTTCGCTTTATTTGGACGTTTTTTAATATTTTGCCTGTTAATACTTTGAATACTTTCAGAACTTCGTCGCGTTAAATTAAGTTTCTGTTTGGCAGGATATAATTTTTGATTTGAATTGTAAAGGGCGGAATTTATAAGTGGCGATTTTATAAATATCGGTATTTTAGAAGCGGAAGCGGGTGATTTTGATACCTGCGAATAATTACTAAAATTGGGTTTGGTAACATTTTTAGTTACAAGCGGAGTTGAACACTCCAATTTTTTAAATGGTGAATTCACATGAGCCCGAATCGATTTATCGATTTTATTAAAAATATTTTCTTCTCGTTTTAGTCCACTTCGTTCGATTTTAGTTAAAATCAATTTATCAATTTCGCTTAGCTCATTCATATTATCATCATCAACATTATTTTGCATATTAAAAATTGTATCAGCCAACGAGATAGTCGAGCCCGAAATTGATTTACCACCATTTTTCGATGTACTACTACCAGAATAAAATTCAGATAATTCTCCGTCCGAATTCGATTCACTACCCGAAAGAAATCCCTCGGTCATATTTGAAATTTCACTAAAATCGATATATGCAATTTGATTCCAAATTTTAATAAATTCATTATCGACCAAATCCGATTCAGGTTGATCGAAAGAAAATATCGAATCGACGGTATTCACCCCAACGTCTTTGTAGAAATTTAAATTTGGCGATTCCGTACTATATGTTAGTTGAGTGATTTTTTTATTAAATGTCGTACTATCGAACTTTTCTATAATTTCATAAATTAATTCGTCAATTAAATCGTCGAGGAAGCATGGTGAATACAAAAAGCTTTTAAACGACATATTTTCTTCATTTATTGTATGCAACGTGGGAATAAAATTTAATTTATCGCCAACAAAACATTTACCGTGAGGCACATCAATATTATTATTAATTTCAATTTCTTTTGGAATATTTGTGATAACGCGAAAATTATCATATACATCAATATCGTACGATTGATATGTGTCATCATTTTGTTCGTCAATATTTTCGACACAATGTTCTTGCTCTTCATGTTTAGTTTCGCTCGACGAAGTCGAACATTTTCGTGAAAAATAATCAAATAAAGACATTCTACGTTTTCTTGGTTTAAAATCGGTAGGAAAATACGGAAAATGAAAATGTATTGGTTTCGGATATCCAGGACAATTAAAGCCAAAATGCGATATTGTACGATAAGGTAAAGTTAATATTTTATCGAGGTAACTTTCATTCGAATAGAAACATTGTTTAATCTTTGGATATAGAACATTAAAATTATTAAATCGATTGATCATTCCGCGAACATTACTATTATAATTTGAATGATTCAAACGATGAAAAATATTTGGACTTTGAAATGTATCGAAAGACGAATCATCACTGTCGGTACTCTCGAAATGAGATAATTTATCGAACGAATCTAAGTCTGAGTAATAATTTTGATCGATTATTATATTTTGTGTAAATTCTTTCAAAGCATTTGATGAAATTCCGATATTTAAATTATTTAAATTATTGTTGTTAAATTTGCTGTGATTATTGGTATTAAGCGGTTTAATTCCGGCGATTTTAAATGTTTCTCTTTTAGTACTCGTGTTATTGTTCATATCAAAATTATAGGTTTTCTTATTATTATTAGTGGAAGTAGTGTATTCTAGATTGTTTCCAAACATTTCATCAGCATTATAAATATTATTACTAAATAAATTTAATGTACAAGCTGTGAAAATTGTATTAAAAGAAGAAAATATATATGTATAATATCAAAATGATAAGTTAAAATATAAAATAAAAATATACAAAAGCGCCATATAAGGTGTGTACTAATAAAAATGCAAAATAATAAAATTACCTCGGCCTGATGGCGGTTTGCCTGAATGTGCTCTCTCCATGCTCATAAAATCGGTATTCACTATAATTAAGAAAAAAAATTCCAAAAATACAAAACCAAAAACAAATCATAGATGCAATAGATTAAATTTTAAAGTTGAATCCATTTTAAAAAAGGATACATAAAGCAAAATAGTTAACATTCGTCTGCGATAGGAGGATTTGGATTATGAAAATCATTTTTGTAAAACTACAAAAATCTTCACGTATTAAAAGCTAGCAAGCAAATTATAAATTTAAAATTATAGAAGTTAAGTTCGGGATATTTATCCACCCAAAAACTGTTTACCTTTTTAATGGTTAAAATATGCACGACAGAGTATCGAAAATTTAAACCAAATGTACTCGGTTACTGAAAAAAACTGTAATCGCGCTTTATGGGATATACAGGGTGTCCCATTTGGACGAGTCCAAAGGAATATGGCGTGTAGCTGGATCATTACCATGAAAAAAATTGCACTACGCATATGCCCGGAAATGAACCGTTACCTACTTGAATTGCATTTCAAAATGTTTAGCACGGCACAATACCTTGAATCATCTAAATGCCAATAACTCTACTAAAAATTAAAATAACTCAATTCCTCGTTGTTCAACAATAAACGACAGAAATTTGCTCTTTTTGCTAAATCGACCGGTAATAATTCTTGCACTGGAGTGTAGTGGAATGGGTGTAAATTGTTTCTTTGAAGTACCCTCCAGACTTTATTTTTGCTAATATTTTTTTTGTAAACCAAAAACTCGGAAGAATAACCGAGGAATTCTTCGGTTATTCTTCTTATTTTATAAGGGATGATTTTCCCATGATTTGGTCTTGATGAGGGTTATTTTGGATTACTACTGGTGAAGTTCAATCATACATTGTACTTTACGTTTTAGAATATTGGTATCCCAGCTATCTAATTTACAATAGAATTGACCTTGCTCTGGACGCAATAACTGAGCAGGAATTTCATTACCAAACTCGATTTGACAATGAGTGAAGCATTCAAGAACTTTGTATTCAGACTTTGTGTAGCATAATGAATGTATATCAGGCTTTATTTATACGTTTGTGTATGTCTTCTTCTGTTCCACCTGTTTTCGTTACTGTGCAACCAAGGTATACGAATTCATTTACATCTTCAATTTGTATATTGTTGATGTGCATCGGTGCAGTTATATTTGTGTTGTCTCATCGCCTTGGTTTTCTTGATATTAATTTTGAGACCAACTTCATTAGCTAGATATGATAGCTGTTGTACTTTCTGCTGCATGTCGGAGTGTTTGTGTGTGAGCAAGCATATGTCGTCTGCATAGTCCAAACCATTGAGTTTACCAGTTAACGTTGAATGCCGTAGGGGATTTGTTTTCTAGTTTCCGCATTACACTGTCTAATACGATTAAGAACAGCATTGGTGAGAGTACGCAACCTTACCTTACTCCTCGAGTGTTGTAGTATGTTTCACTTTGTTTGCCTTTGTATTGAATTTGGTTCCCAGCATCCCGATACGTTTCTTGTATGAGTTCAAATAATTTCTTTGGGATGCCCATTTCACAAAGTGTCAGCCATATTGCGTTCCTGTTTATCGTATCGAATGCGCGTTCGAAATCGACGAACAGCATATATAATGGTGAATTCCATTCATTGGATTGCTCACTGATGATACGGATTGTGTTGATGTGATCATTGCAACTTCTTCCTGGTCTAAATCCAGCCTGTGCGTTTCTTAATTTTGCATTGATCGTAGGTGAGATTCTGTCAACGATGATCATTGCGAGTACCTTTATTGTTGTGTTGAGGAGGGAGATACCTCGCCAGTTCCTACATTCTCTTAGGTCACCTTTCTTGGGTATCGTAATTATCAAGCCTTCTTTCCATTTCAGTGGAATTCTCCCAGAATTCCAGATTTCTTGGATTATTGGTGTTAATATGCTTGCAGTTGTAGATGAATCCCCTTTGAATATTTCGGCGGTTATATTGTCTGTTCCAGCGCCCTTATTATTCTTTAGTCTATTAATGACATCTTTAACTTCCCGTTCCGTTGGTGGATGGGTGTTGCTAGTTTCGTTATTGATGTCAATTGATGACTGGAGATTTTCGGGGTCGGCGACGACGTCTTCTTCGAAATATTCCTTCCATCTCTTTAACTGCGCTTTATCTGTTGTTAGTACTTGACCATTAGCGTCCCTTATAGGTGATATGTCTGTAATTTTACCAGTGACTTTTCTTACACACTGGTGTAGTGCTCGCATATTTTGGATTGCTGCTGCCTCTTCAGCAGCTTTGAGAATGCTTTCTGTATATTTTCTTCGATCATTCCTTGCCATTTTCTTTACTTGACGCGCTGTTTCCTCGTATCTACGTTTCACTTCTTCCGTGTTATGTTGGCACATTTGCAACTTAAATTGACGGCGTTTCTCAACTTTCTGCCATGTATCATCACTGATCCAAGGTTACCGATTGTATTCTCTGTAGCCGAGTACGTCCGTGGCAGTCTTGATGTAGGCTTCTTCTGCTTGGTTCCATCATTATTCTATATGGGTGGCTTCAGATTGGAGATTGAGTTGGAACGTTTCACTGAAAGTATTTCTTGTTTCAGTGTCTCTCAATCTATTTGTGTTAAATTTCCTCCTATTTGTCTTCGAATGTTTCACAGCTGCTGGCTTGATCTTGAATATTATCTATTACCAGTTGATGATCGCTGTGTACATCTGCGCCCCTCATTGTTCTTACATTTTGTAGTGATGTGAAGAATTTCTTATTGATCATTACGTGATCTATCTGATTTCTAGTTCTGCCATCCGGTGATGTCCATGTGTATTTATGTATATTTTTGTGTGGAAACCTACTGCCGCCTATGAACAATTGATTTATGCTACAGAAGTCGACAAATCTTTCTCCATTGTTAGGTTAGGTTAATGTTATTTGTACCAATTTTTGCATTGAAATCTCCTTGTATGATTTTGACGTCATTTCTGTGCCTTCTTGCTATTGTGGCTTGTAAAGAACTCATATTTTGTTGTATCTTCTGCATCTTCTGTTGGGGCATAGCACTAAATGATGGTTGTGTTTCTTATTTTTGAATGGAACCTAGCCACTATAATTCTTCTGTTAACTCATCAATGCTTTCTTTGCTTTATTTGTTGTTAATATGCCCACGCCTTGTTCATGTGTGTCGTCTCTACCAGAGAGATCATATAATTTCCATTGCTCGTGTTTATTTCTCCACTGCTTTTCCATCTGACTTCACTGAAGCCGAGGATCTCGATGTTAAAACGTTTCATTTCCTTCTCTACTTGATGTTTCTGTAAGATTTCTGATTTTCCAGTTTCCGATTCGTGTCCGTGTACGATATTCAAGGGTCGATATTTGTGTTACCGAACAATTGGCGCAGTGGTTAAAGCTGCGGTGTTTGGGACGGGAGGTACAGGGTTCGAATCCTAACGGGGGAGGGTTGCAAAAGGGATTTTTCATCACCTGATTTCGATCGGTGATGACGATGAACACAACTATGACCCCTTGTTGGAGTGCAGAATCCATGGGCCGAACCATTGTCCATGTCAGTGCAGGCTGGCTGGAGCAATGCAATGTGCAGATGGATTTAAAATCGAACCTGTATTCGTGCGTCCTCAATTTGGCTGGTGACGGCGTAAGGTAGAACTGCGAAAGAGTTGGGAGAGCTTCGGCCCCAGAACAGATTGCAGAGTTCAGAAACAAAAAAAAAAAAAAGATATTTGTGTTGGTGTCCCGGTTTGTGTTGTTATTTGTAATAGTATTCGTTTCTGTAATCATTTTGGTTTCAGATTACTGAATGATTGATTGGGCCATTGAATCCTAGCCAGTTTCCAGGGCTGCTGGATAAGGTATATACCGGGGGGGAGGTTCTCATTCTTTTTCATGTTTTGTACTTTTCTTCTTGGATGTTCCCAAGCGGTCAACCAAATATGTACTAACCTCGCATATGGTTGCTTGGTGCATATGAATGGTGTGTTCATGAACGTTGTTCACCAACGTTTTCTTTATGGAAAACGCAATGCATGATATTCTTACTTCCAAAAAAGTAAGAAGCACTCTGTGCCTTTAAAATTATAGAAAAAATAATTGAGTTATTTTAATTTTTAGTAGAGTTATTGGCATTTAGATGATTCAAGGTATTGTGCCGTGCTAAACATTTTGAAATGCAATTCAAGTAGGTAACGGTTCATTTCCGGGCATATGCGTAGTTGAATTTTTTTCATGATATTGATCCATCGTTTGGACTCGTCCCAATGGGACACCCTGTATAATAAAAGTCGTGGAAAACTATTTATATTAAAACTAAAATAATAGATTAACGAAGAATTGAGATTCAACAATAATATAATTCTTCAAGCATTTCTAGGGTGCGCATTACTTATAATCGATCTTAAAAAAATATATAAATAACTTTAAAATGTTCATGCAAAATACTTTAGATTCTAGTTTTAAGCACAACTAGATTGCGCGTCTATATAAAAATTCAAAATTGTGAAATTGTCAAACTTTTAATTATCTCGATTTTATTTATCTATTAAACCAATGAGTTTTATGATAATATGATTGATTGATAGTTTATGCGGTAATACTACAGCTTACAGCAATGTTTTTTTTTTTTATGTTAACCGAATCAATTATCATACAACTCACCATACATAAGTACACTTCACTTTCGTTTTGGTTTATTATATGTACGTATGTTGCCAGCAGCTTTAAATAAGGGTGGGTTGTTTTTATTTATATAACATTTAATACTATAAAGGTAATATAGTAAAATAATAAAATGAAGCAAATTGAGAAAATTTCATATTTAGAAAGAAACGACAAAAGCCAATTATTGATAAATTTAAATTTTGAATTTATCGTAAAACGACACACACCAAATTTTATAATAATTAACGACTTACCATCACTAAGAACAACTTCAGGTTGGCTAGGGACTGGGGCTTGTTTTGTTTCTATTCTTAATACTTGGGCTTGGGGTTCTATAACAACAATAATTGAAAATAATTTATATTATAATGAACTAATTTATAAAACCATAAATAATCTTGTAATTTATATAATTTATGATTACCTTCTTCGGGTTCAGATTGACTTGGCGGACTTTTCATTTGATTTGACATTTGAAGTGAACTTAATGCTTCGGATTCTGAAAAATCGGTGTCAGTATCTATAATGAATATAAAATTTTTAAAATTATTATAAATATTATGTTTGTTACGAGTGCTATAATTCTTACAATCGCCCTGAGATTTTTTCGATATATTTTTTTTATATTCATTAATATCGTCGTCTGTTACCGAATCGAACGGATTTTTAGCATATGGTGCTTTATAAACGGTCGCATTATGTTGATAACCACGTTGGATAATACCCTTTGATGCTGCCCCCATTAAAACAACTTGATCACCGGTCATCGATACAGTTGCATCTTTCATTCGATTTGCTTCATCCCACGTTACACCCTCTAATATATGTGACTGAGGACCAGCCGATATTTTATCAGCACGTCGATTGTCTTTTATCTTTTGTTGAGAATATAAAAAAAAAAAAAATATAGTTAATAAACAATAAATTTAAAGACTAAAAATTCTTCACATAATTTCATTCATCACACGTCTACTCACTTGTTGTTGAATTCGTTTAAATTCTTTTGGATTTGTTCCCGGTGGAACAAATTGTAATGCATTTTCTATTTTAACTGGTGTTGAATGAGCCGGGGAACTATCAGCTACCCACTGCCAATGTAATAAAAGCAAAGAATTAGCGACAAAAAACTTTTTTTTGATGTTTCGAAAATTTAACAATTCGAACAAAAATTAAAAATAATATAAAGTAAATAGATTAAAATTTATAATATAATTTAATTATCTACAATAAACGAGATTTTTATTTTTTTTACAAAAAAAAATTTTTTTGTGTGATTATTTATATTAGTTCCGAATTGAGGAAAATATTAGTTTGTTTAGAAAGAAAATTAAATATTTTTGTTAATAGAAATTTTATTGTGCCTAAGATAAAGTTTATAAAAAAAAAAAATCTTAATTTAATTTTTATCAAAAATAAGTATATGTCGCTAATTATTTGCATTCATTATTTTGAGAAAAACAACAAAACTTTTTAATCCACAAAAATTAGACCAAATTAGAGACGACAATCACATTACCGTAGGCACAAAAATTTTATATGAAATAATAATAATTAACTAATTAAGATTTTGGTTAGTAAAACAAAACTATTAAATACATAATAGTGCTGAAGAAATCCCAATATATCAGAATTAAATTAAAAAAAAAATCTAAATTAATAAAATATTAAAATAATAAGTTGAGGGATTTACCTCTTCAGCATGAGAGTCAACCCACTATAAATATATAAAAAAACGGAAAAAATCGAAAATTAAATTTAAAAATAAAAACAACAAAAATTGGTGGTTAGTAGATACAAATAATTAATTAATCGGAAACAATTAAATATAAAATCATGGATTAAAATTATAACATATTTAAAATTGTAATTCATTTTTTATTATTATATTTATTTAACTGATTTTATTATTATATTTTGATAAACTAAAAAAAAGCTAAAAGCTGCATTAAATAAAATCTCTAGCCAATATACGATTTTGGTTGAGTTTTACCGCCTAATATCTAGGAAATATATAATCCTTACACATTTTTTTTTACTTATATAAATTTATTCTAATTTGTGCTTCAACACATAATTGGTCTTCGTATAAAACGAGATCTATGGAGAACATCATTTTTGGTATTTTTAACAGGAATGCTAAATTATTATATAAATTTTAAATATCTTTGGAATGTGTATATAAAAAATAATGGCACTAATTGATAAAATATCAATCGAGGTTTTGAAAAAAAAATTAAAGGAAACAAATTCAACATAAACCCTACATAATATAATATAATATATATACTGCATAAATGGCAGGATATTAGTTACGGAATTTATAAATTTATTATTTAAATTGTATCCTTATTTATCTTCAAAAGTGATTATCTCTACCTTAGTGATTTTCTTGGGATCTGGCGTTCCAGTTTCCAATACTTCAACTTTTTGATATACGTTTGGTGAATTTAACCATCTTGTACGATCACCACGTTGCCGTAAATGATCGCCTTTCTTCCATATGCTTTAATAAAAAAGTGTATAATTAATAGTAATTTTTTATGTTAATTTAAATTTTTCTTTTTTTAATTACCCTTGACGATATAATTCTTCCTCTTCAAGTAAGTATCCGAGTGAGGATACAGCTGGAGGAACTTCAATATCATTTTTCGGTTTTTGTAGTTCACCCTTGATAAGTGGATTACGATAAATGTATCCGGTGCGGAATCCAGCATTGTCAAGCATTCGCATAAGAGCTTCGTATTCAGCTCCACCAATACGCCATTTTGGAATTTGTTGATTTGGTCGTTCTTTATTATCTTGATAACGCTTTTCAAGCCATTCTGGTGGCCGTCGGGATGCTTCATAAATAGCTTTACGTGCTTCTTCTGGGATTAAAGTTAAATTTTCTAATCCAACGGGCAATAATTTCAATTGAGTTTCACATGCCTGAAAATATAATAGCCGAGTGATAATTAGTTATAAAAATAATTTAAGTGTAAATGAAGTGTAAATAAAAATAATTATATTTCTCTTTAAAATAATTTTTTGAGAAGAATTTATCGATAAACAATTTAGGATGCACACCCAAAGCTGGTTTTACCCGGTCTTTTTTTGCATGATTTTGTTGGAAACAACTAACTAAATTATGGTAAATAGGCATCAACATCTAAGATAACTTAGGGAGGTATTGAAGACATCAATTGTCAGTGCCATCCAGGCGACTCTTAAACCCAAAAATAATAGGTTTGATGTTTGAGTGTCGCCTTGCTATCGAGCAACAGAAAATAGCATTTAGAGAAGCGCGAATATGTTTTACAATCGCAAGGAACAACAAAGTGAACCTTGCTAGGAGAACCATGCAAAAATCGTGGATGGTGCAAGACTAAAGTCGAAAGAGTACAACAAATCATCAATAAGCTCCGCTCAGGTGACATCTATACAGGAGTCCGCTCAGGGCAACATCTTACAGATACAGCTGATATCTGTGTAATTGCACTTAATAGCAAGCAACTGTATGAAAGAACTCCTAGAAGCATGATTCTCGGCTTCCGTTGATCTCAAAATAAATGAGTCCAACACAAAAGATATGATCACTAGTTGTAGAGACCAAGACACAATGATGGTGACCACATTTACAGGAGTGACGATTATCCGATACCTCGGGTCCCTTGACACTTTAATGACATTCGAGAGATACCATGCGCATGATATATGGCACCAAACGCGACGATGGCGACATTTACCGAGTTTTCTTCAATCATGATATGGTGCAGCGATCTCTGTGAGTCGTGAGACGCTATTGGGCAAGCGCAGAGGTCGTTGTTGGGTTTCCATCCGTATCGTCTTCACCATCAAGGTCATCTAATCATAAAAGAGCTTTTAATAGCCCAGAAAAGCCTATAAGAAAAAAGTTACTAATCCAAAGTGTATCTAATTTTCTTGATTTTACTACACCGGAACAAAAGTCAAAATTGGATCTTTGTTTGGGCAAATTTTCCTTTGACTGCAATGTTCCATTTCGTCCGTCGTGTAAATACCTTGCCTTCAGACACTTCCGACAACAATCTTACACTCTGTCCATAATGAAATCAAGGAAAATGATCAAAGGAGCATTGGACAGCACAAGTCTGTATTATTAATTAACGGGTGGAAGAACCATAGGACTCTCACGACTTTAACTGCATTTCTGAGACAGGAGATGAATTAAATAAAATATGTAAGTCAATTATGACACAGTACTTGTAGTAGCCCTACCGGCAACCTACTAGCAAAAGATATATTTGACAAGGAAAGCAACAGAACAAACCCGACATAAAATGAAACCCGAAATTATTCAACTAATTTACGATAGGGACCTTCTGGAATGGGTTAAATATTTAATGAGATTTCCGATCTAGTTTGCTTATTGATATTAAATCGTAAAGTATTTCCTACTCAATCACAGACGCTGTAAATATGCCTTGACAGCAAACTATTTGCATCCCGTTTTCTGAGGATATAGATGCAAAACAATTGGATAAGGTAGATCAGTTTTTACTACGGAACGAAGCTACAATTCGACCAATTAAAAAGAAATGGAAAGGTAGTCATGCTGTGTCGGCTGGTACCATATACACAATTTTTTCATGTTCACATACTAGAGATGCAGCCATAAAACATGGAATAAGTAGCGCTGTTTGGTTACAAAATTTGTTACTATGATTCCCTGAATATCCCTGTGCACTTTCTATAATAATCGAAGCCAGTGAGGTGAATGCACAGCTGAGTTTTAAATTGTTGAACGCCAACGAACCTACCGTTACTGACAAAAATGTTTAGCAGTACTTTTGTAGCCAGAACTGAAAATAGTGTTAATGCTGTAAAAGATCGCGTTACGTGTTTGTTTTGTATCAACATTTGAGGAGGTCGCATTTTAAAATCAGTCCTCATTAATTGATTAAAGTAAAGGTGAAATTCCATTGTCGAGTTTATTGCAATGAACTCATAAGTGAACCTCGCTTATAGGCCATCTTGCAAACAAACAATCAACCAACAATAGGTTAATTCGGTACAGCCGAAAACTGTATATCTTAGTAAATTAGAAAATCAGTCAGACAAAAAAAAGTTTTAGGTTCATCAATTTTTGTGATAATGAAAAAAATGCTCGAAAAACTGGCAAATGGTCAATGAGCTAATAAATGGATTTAGTGAGTTAAGTGTAGGGGATCTAAATGGTTCGACTACTGTGGTCATGGGTGTGTCGTTAAAAACTCGTTTAGTGACTGACAACTATGATTCAAGCTTAAGAGCGAAGTAGATGTAATCATTAATAACCTTTCCAATAATTCATCCCCAGAAATAGATGGTATTTCCAATGTAGTCGTTAAGATAATGTGAACACAGGAATTGCAATTCGGATTTAGAAGACACAGAACGAGCAATTTTATCAGTTCTTGAACAGATTAGTGCAAGCATGGATTGAGGCTTTAAGTCATTTACTCTGTTTATCGACATGGCTAAAGCGATTAGACGAACCGACTCTCTTAAAGAAAATTTATTGATGTGGCTTTCGAGAGAAAATCCACATGAGCCTCTCCTCTTACATTACTGGACATACCCAGGTAGTGAGCGTTAATCACCATCTAAGTGAAGAATTTCCCATTACAGTTGAGGTTCCTCAAGAGTCGGTGTTAGGGCCTCTCTCCTCGTTTATGCTAATAGTATTTTCACTCCCGTTTGCTGGATCCCTTTCTGCGTTTGCAGATGACTTCGCATTTGTCCACAATAGTTTAAGTATATAAGATAACATTTCTGGTATAGAACATGATCTAGATTATCTGGCAGTTTGATTTAAAGCTCACAACTTACTTTTAGGGAAAGCTTGAGTTTGCCTGAAGGAATGGTCATGACTTCGGCTCTGCACCTCGTTTGGTTGCTTTGTTGTAAGTGTCGTAAACGATATCAAATACTTAATTGTATCCAAAATATTATTGGTATTGAAGCAGATAAGAAATGTACGTCGCTTTTGTCCGTTGCACCTTTTAAGGCTAATTTACTTTGCTTTAATGGATTCTATTCTTCTTTATGGGCTTTCATGTTGGGGTGGTGCTTGCAAAACTCTTACAAACGCCTTATTTGTTCGACAGAACTGACACATTGTCACTTTTACCAAGACTAAAGTTTTCGACTAAACTCTTATTCAGAAATCACATCCCGAACTGGATACTAGAGGTTTGTTCCGGTCAATGTGACCGACCTATAATATTTAACAATTAACCGGTTGAAATAAGACAGAAATAAGACAGAAATAAGACATAAGAAACAATATTTGTTAATTATAAAATTTTTTTTTTAATGGCAATGAAAAAAAAAACTGGAACCATTAACATCAACCCAAATAAATTCCTAAAAGGATAATCAATTTTGCTCAATGGCAAATAAGAAAGCCTAGGTTACGACTTCAGTATTCAATGAGTTCTTCGAAACTTGTTTTATACCAGAGGTCACGTGGTATTTACAGAATAAAAGCAAGTCTTCAAAAGTTTGTTATGATCGACGACGCCTCATGCCACAATCTTTCGAATCATTCTAATGTAAAAATCGTCTTCTTGCTACCCAATACAACTTCTCTTCTTCAGGAACTACTCGATCAGGAACTACTAGTAACTTTTTGAAATGTATTGGGTTTATGCATTAAAAACCGGAATTTTTTTATGAAATTTGAGCCTTTATTGTGAAAAAATCTTACAAGTATTGCCCATCGCTACCACTACTTTTTCCCATCTTTCTGTTAATTTATGGATTCCATCCCAGAAAAATTGCGCAGGCTTGGCGGCCAAAAACGAATCGAGACAATTTTCGATACCTTGAACTGAAGTGAAGCGTATTCCTGATAGGGCATTCTGCATGGATCGAAATAGGTGGTAGTCGGAAGGAGCAACGTCTGTGCTATATATAAGGCGGGTGCATGGATCGAAATAGGTGGTAGTCGGAAGGAGCAACGTCTGTGCTATATATAAGGCGGGTGAGGCAGAATTTCCCATCCGTTATTCTCCAGGTAATTTTTGACCGGCGCCGCAATATACGGCCGAGCGTTATCTTATCCAACCAGATCAATTGTTGACGATAGAGTTGAGCATTGATGGTTTGGCAATTTGGCAACATCTCATAGTGGATCACAGCATGACCTTGGCCCCGCGAATATTCGACTTTGGTGTCGATGGGGCGGCCTCGCCTTTCTTGACATACGCTTTTGTGCGATTTCCCTCGTAATGGATCCATTTTTCATCGCCAGTGACAATACGATGCAAAAAAACGACTCCTTTTTGTGGCGTTCGAGCAGTATTTCGGACATGCAAAATCATCTTTCCACGTCTCTTGGCTTCAACTCGTATGGCACCCAATTTCCCATCTTTTAGATGAATCGCAAGGCTTTCAAACGTCTGGAAATTGTTGCTTGATCAACTCCCAATGATTCTGCCAGTTTTTCTGGCGTTTAGCATGAATCTTGATCGAGTAATGCCTCTAATTCTCATCCTCAAACTTTTTCGGCTGACCAGGTCGCTCTTTGTCTGATGTCAAAATCACCACTTTTGAAGCGACTAAACCTCTCAAAGCACTGTGTTTTTGCAAGAGCATGCCCACCATACAAATCCACGAGCAAACGATGACTTTCACATGCAGTTTTGTTTGCGAAAAAATGTCTCAACTAAACTTCCCAAATACTGTTTTTTTCGCAAATTTGATAAATTTTCCATCGTTGAAATCGGTTGGATGTGGACAATTAAAACAAAAACTTCTAGCTGATTTTGCAAGGTATTGAATAGGGCTTTCAACGCATAAACAACTATAACGCATAAACAAGTAATGACATCTAGTATCAAATTCCGGTTTTAATGCATACACCTTATATTACGAAAGACGATATTTTAAACAGATTTTACATCAAATATATAAGGATTGATTTAATGGTCAGGAATTTTGGAATTTCTTTATTGACGATATGAATAAAATGATAGCCGACAGGCCATTTAATGACTGCGAGTTCACAGAAAAAGCATAAGAGATGACGTAATCAATTGGCAAATAAATGAGGACATCATTTCGGAATGAATGACTGAAAGATGCAAAAAAAATTGCAAAAACAGACTGAATTCGTATTATTATCAAATCCGTGTATATATATTGTTGTTGTATTTTTTTTTTAATAAAGGACCTATTTGACATCCTATAAAGCTATTTCCGTTATTTTACTTGTTATAGACGGTTTTGTACACGTTATCAAAGAATAACGTGTACAAAACCGTCTATAACAAGCAAAATAACGGAAATAGCTTTATAGGATGTCAAATAGGTCCTTTACGTATCTACCGTGTAAAAATAGGTTGTGGTGTAAATACATATATCATCCACATATGCATTTGAATATCAATAAATTATTGCAAGATTAAACAAATTTCAAAAGTAAAAATATTTTTACATACCTGAACAATATTATAAACGGCAAAGAATGCCTCCTCAATAGTTTCACCACAACATAAAGCACCATGGTTTGTCAACAATAAAACTTTCGATACTGGACCCAAGCTGCGTACTAATTTTTCACGTTCTTCTGGTTCGTTAAGGGCTCCAGTATACCAATGTGTTGCAACTTCACCAAGAACAACCGTATCCTTTGTTAATGGGAGTAGTCCAACTTTTAACGCTGAAACCGCTACTACTGGATTACAGCTAACATAAATAGCACAACGAATATCTGGACGAGCAGCATGAATAGCCGAATGTAAAGTAAATTGACTAGTATTAATGCCAAAATTTGTAGTTCCTTGTTCGATTATATTTCCTTGCATATTAACTTTATTTAACGATGAAGCTGTCACTTCATGATACAAAAGTCCATAAGGATTAACAAGAAATTCTTCTTGTTCGGCATTTAGCCGTGCTGTTATTTGTGATGATAGACCTTGGGCCCATCCATATAAATCTAATAGTCGAAACGTAGCTGCCATTTTACAACGTAAAATTTTTTCACCTTTACCATAACCCATCGATTCAACACCACGAATATCGTTAATTGGTACGACACAATTTGAACTTTTAAAAATGCTGCCAACACGTGCCGCTGGAATACCAACCATATCGGATAGTTGCTGTAAAAGACCACCGGGTCCTTCTTTTATTTGACTATCAACAATTCGTTCGAGTTCTTCGCGAAATAATCGCGAACTCATTATCGCTTCTACTCTTTTACGTCGATCCATCTCCCTCATATCCTATACAAAAAGATTTATTAAAACGTTTATGATAAAAAACTAAACACAAAAAATTTACCGCTTCTATATCAGCTGGCCGAATTTTTTCTTCATCTTCTGGTTTATCTATCCCATTTGTTTGGGGCTGCTGCTCTACTTCAGTCATGACTTAAAAATTATATTTTTGTAACCAGGCGTTTATAAATTAAAAAAATCTTATCTGAAAATAGAAAAAAAAAACAAAAGTTGATTAAATCATTCATGTTAAAAAAAACGACGACTAATATTTGTGCATACTATTATTTACACTTTCATTCTGGAGGTTGACGCGTTTTTATTTAATTTTTGTTAAACATTGAATGATTACATTTTAATCAAGAACAATTTTTATTGCATTGCAAACTGTGTTTCTAAACAAAAAAAAAATCATCTCAACATATTTATGTTTCTTAAATTTTAAAAATATTTTTGATGAACCATTTTTTTTAATTTGCGACAAACATTGTTAATTGCGACAGAAAAATATAAATTAAATAAATGTGAATATAATGATCTCATAAGTAAGAATTCATTCACTTAACTCATACATTTAACTTTTTTTGAAATGTATTACATTAAATTTATCGATAGGATAGAAAAAAAAAACATGAGTCTTGTTAAAAATAAACAAACTGAAATATTATTATATAACAAATATCAAGTCATAGATAAGATATACAAAATTAATTATAAACAAGTGCAAAATTTTGGTACACAATTTTTTTAAAAGCCATTCACGCTTTTTAAAATATAAGATACAATTATCCTTATACCATTTTAAGTGGGTATGATGTAATCGCCCTATCTAATTAACTAAATTACCAATACTTCAACGATCTTATCTTATATGCGACTATATAAATAAAATTGCAAATGAAATAAAAATTGCGCTCTACAACAAACAATCCCCATCTTTTATGTTCATTTTTATGTAATGCATTTCTTATCTATTTTAAAAGAAACAACAAGTGTTATTCATAAGCTGAATACACACACGCACAATTATTTATTAGTGTACTAGTAAAATACTTAAACTCGGTTACTAAATATCTGACTTAATTTTTGCAAGATGTCAATATATTCAAAATTGTTTGAGATCGAAGTTCAAATATTTAAAAATAGAATTGTGGGTGAATTATTACAAATTTTAGAAATTTAGTTTTATGGCGTCGATCAATTAGTTTTATATTACAAACATCAAATATCTAAATGTTGATCGTGATTAATAAACGAATATTTTACATATTTATGTTGTATACGATAATAGAATTGGTCGAACAGAACTTGTATACAAAAGATAATCACTACTAAATTTACGAGCACCGATTAAATAAATATAACTCTATAATATTAATAGTTAAATAGTTTTGGTAAATTTGTACAGAACGAAAACCAATTTTATTATATTTATTTAACGAGAGTGCATTAAATTGTTACAATAAAATATTATAAGTTGTTAACAATCGGTTAAAAAATTTATACAGTACCAAAAAATAATATTATCAGAAAATCTTTAGAGATTTAGATAATCTTTTAAAAACTATTCAATCGAAAACTAACATAAATTTATTCTTACTCATTTAAAAATTTCAGTCCAGACATAATTCAATAAAAAAAAATTGGCTAGGTTCCAGAACATCAGACAAACAAAAAATTATGTAATAATATCGATTATTTTCCCTCACAAAAATCAGCTACTTCAATTTGTAGAATTTATACAAGTTAATTTTAACTCCTTATAAAATTATCATCTTGGAATAATTAATTTTCTGTCCCAGATTTAATTAAACATTTAAATATGTTAATTGAAAATGCAATTCTATTTAAGGAAATTCAATAAAAAATAATATTTATAGACGATAAATATGAATTATGAAAAATAATTGTCAACACTTTAAATGAAAGTACTTTTTATTATTGTTGGCAAGGTCTCGACAAAATGTTACACTGTTACTAACGTGAAACGCATTTGAATAGTCTTTCCCCAAGGTCAAACAAATATTAGATCATCAGTACAATTTTAAGAAAAATATACACATAAATTGATCGATTCGTATTTTAAATGGCAACCGTATGTAGATTTGTCACGCAAATAAAACATAAATTATGTTGTGTGAAATAAAAAGCAACGCGGCAATAAAAATCAATGAAATCATCTTAGAAATTTCTTAAGTGAAAATGTCAAAAATTTTCCGAGAACTGTGATTGGTGCTTTTATTGTTTTTGAATGAATAATGTTATGGTTAAAGTTTACAGCACAAAAAACATTTATACAAACATAAAATATACATATACATAACACAGACGCAAAAGTTGACTAAAAATAAATAACAAAAAATGAAGAAAATGTACGAAATATTTTCGTATGACGAATCGTTATGATTTCAATGGGAAATTTAATTTTCCTATACATATGAAGTTGGTTGTTATCAACGAAATATGACTTATATAGTGCATACAGATAAATATTTATCTTTCATTATTTAAACACACACAAATACGAATTTATTTGTTTATAATATTTATGTAATAAGGTCAATATACTTATGATACAATATAATGTATATAGGTATATATTTATGTATAATAATATTCGGAATTTACAGTTCATCACTGACCCGTACCGTAGAAATAATCTGGCTACATCGAATTCGATTCCGAGCTTCTCCTTAGATTTATTTTAGACAATTAGTCAAGAGGCCTAAAAAATAAGCCAAATCATTCTCTATACCGGGGAAACCGTCGTCGCCGACAGTTATCATAAATCACCGCATCATCATCCGTTCAGGATACTTTTACTTCACGAACGACATCAGAGGCTCTATTCTCGAATTCCACATCCATTTTCTCCGTGTGGATATCTGTCAAAATTCATAACGGTATACCAAAATCTAATGTCGACTTTCATTGGCGATCTAAATTGATCTATGACAAATTTGTAGTTTTATTGGAGAAAAACGATTGATCTTTTTTTGATCTCGATCAATTTTATGAAATCTAGATTTTTTGCGAAATTTGTTCAACACCAACATAAAAAGAAATGTCAATTATGACAATTCTCGATTTTTAAATGTCATTCGTAAATGTTGTCTTGCTGTGGTGGATTGTATTTTTACATTTTATAATAGAGGCCGTGCCAATTGTTTTTTCGAGTATTTTATAATAGACGCCGAGATAATTGTGTTCTCAAAGTGTTTCTTTCTCTTGATTTCGACCGAAAAATCGGTTGTTTTTTTTACAAAGGGAAATATTTAAATTTTTTTTATGTATGTGTATTGAAATTCTATGTATTAGAATCATAAATTTAAATGTTTGAATTTTAACGTTGATTTTTTCATAAAAATTTATTGTAAATGGTTGCAAATCCAAAATGTTTAAAGTTTAATAAAAAATAAATGGCTTTTAGTGTTTTAAAAAAATAAATAACTTTTATTTAAATTTAAATCACAACAAAAATACATGATAATGACATTTTTCAAATAAATGAAGGGTTGTCCATAAAATTTCCTAAAGGAAATTTTATATTTTAGTACCAATGTAAAATAAACAACAGCAAAAGTTCTCTTCATTAGTACAAATCGGTTGTTTTTTCTACAAATCGGTTGTTTTTTGTTTGCATGTGTAGGTACTAAATTTTGTGTTGAGACGCAATTTTTGTGAGAATGTATACTATCCGTGTGAGGTGCGATGTAAAAAAAAAATACAATTCACCTCTACAATAATAAAATAAGATCAATCTTTCTACAATTTTCATTAGAATTTTGACATAGACCAATGAAAATCGACATAAAATTATGTATTCTCTAATTCCATACCAAGGAAAAATTTTCCTACTTTAAGCTGCGTGTCAAGATAAATCATAAAATTCGGTAAATTATAATTTTAGTACAAATTTACCTTTCATGTCGTGCCAAACTTCAAGTAAATATTTAGGTTTGGAGGGTTAAAATCACTGGTTTGTAGGTAACAAATGAAACGTCAAAATTTTTTTAATTTAAATTATTTCTTTATATTTAGTCCAATAATATTCTTCAAAATGGGTTTTATTTTCACGTATATTAGTACAGTAATTCGATTTACCTAAAATGACATTTACCTTGAGTAAGGCACGCAGCCTAAGATATATTTCCGATTGGGTATGCATGACATTTTTCCCTGTGTTTGATAATTTTCATAATTTAATTTTTGTTTTCTATTTATAGTTTTGTCTTATTTTATATTAGATTTAATTAATTATACAAAAATTTATTTCATATTAAAATATTATTTTGTCATTTTTGTTATTGTATTTTTTGTTGACATGCAAAACATAAACAAAAAAGGACTAAACTCAATTCACCACTCTATCGAGTGCAATGAAGTTAGATAAATTATGTGAGTGGTGAATAAAAAATTCCGAACGTTTCGAGAATAGGTTTTTTTAGTTACATGTGGAATTTATTTGTGGAAATACCACGGGAATTTTGACATGTGGAAATATCGGTGGAATTCGAGAATATTATTATTGGCATATTATTGGTGATTTTAACGCCAAAAATACGTTTTGGTAATCAAGACTAACAACCCACAGAGGATCTATTTATCGCAGGTCAAGCAACAAAATACGTATTTTACTCTGGAGATTAAACCAACATATTGGCTTACATATCGGAAAACTACGTATTCATAAAACACAGTGAAGGATTATCGTCATATCCCTCTCCTGTAACCGTGACTTTCATTGCAACGATTGTTACGAAAGGATCGTTGCTCAACTTACCAAACAATAAAACATAATGGAAATTGTTCCAGAAACTAGTCAGTGACTGTCAATCTTAAAGTGCTAGTTAAGAATTTGGCACAATTAGAGGACCAATTAGAACTACATATTTTGAAGTTAGAAAATTGGTTAAAGAAAATCGATCCTTGTCGGATTTTTAAATGCACATGAAATAGCTTTCTTTCATAATAAAAACCAAATCCATTCCAAGCGGATAAAATGACTAGCCAAATTGGAAAATCCGAAAAAAATTCCACAGCACTGCTTCCAAACGCCTGGGAAATTGCTGTTTTATTTTTCATTATTTTCTATTTGTATATTAATTCAAAAGATATTGAAACTGAAAAAAATATCTTAATAGAATGAGTACTAGGTTCTTACCTAGTAGTACTCTTTGACGATGATTGGGGCTTTCGCATTGATCGCCAGCCACTGTGGCTGGTCAATTTTGTTAAGTTAGACCCACATTACCTCCGATAAAAAAGTGCTTCTCTTCAATATTTTGTAAGACAGTAACTTCAAAATTGGACCTAGCACGGATACTTTCCATTCATCGAGATTGACTTTACTTTGTCATAGTAATCGAAAAAGGCCGAAAAGATAGTTCTAGGTGATCGTTTAATTTATTTTTTAGTTTCTGGATGGCAAGAGGTAAATTTCTTGTAGAATTGGTCATACACATCTCCTTTTTCGTACAGTCAAGTACCCGAGTATTTTACCAAACTGTTAACTACCAGAATATAAGGATAATAGCTTGAGGTCCCTGTGGATCACATAAAAAAAATTAATTACTCAGCAATTTTTTCGTAATTTTAGACCGTACCTGCAGGAACAGAATTGACAGATTGTAAAAACGTTGCACATTTTTGCACAATAGCGATTATGGGAGTATAGAAAAATAATTTGATGGACTATGAGGAATAGATTCTGAGACCCGATTATACTAACGGTAGAAGAATTGAGTTAAGAAAGTTCGACCTTTAGAACTGCTCCATCGTGATTTACTGACTTGCAGAATTTAAACGTGGTCGTACATGCATAAATGATGAACACCAGAAATACCAGATGCGACCTCAGAAATTATCGAAAAAATCGATGATATCGTTTTGAAAGACCACCGAATAAAAATGTGTGAGATAGCGAACATCGTAAACATCTCAACAGGCCGTGTGAATTACATTAAGCATTTGATTAAGCTATGTTTGGCCATGTTTCAACTTAATTTGAATGAATTTTTACGTCGACTCAAAATCGTGGATTCACCACTATACTTAAAAAAAATAAAAAAAAAAACATTCCAAACAATGGATTAAAGAAGCTGGTTCAGAAGCACCGAAGATGGCAAAAGTAGTTGCATTGTTTGAAAAGATTATGCCGAATGTTTATTTGGAATGCATAAGGTTTGACAGTCATCGATACCTATCATGAGATGTGGTGACATTACTGGAAAAATTGAACGTTGAAATACAGTTGAAAAAACGCAAAGAAGAAAGTGCTTTTTCAACATGACAACGCACACGAAATTAAATAAATTACGATACGAATTGTGATACCTCTAGTGGCTTCTTCCTGTTCCCAAGACTATGTTGAAAAATAATAAAAAATTGGCTACTTATTGAACTGCCCTCGTATTGTTAAACATATATGCATAACGTCATTTAGTCCACAAAGGAATCAATATTTAAACTAGGCTTTCCAAATTTTTACCAAAACAGCTTGCTAATCACCTAGTATTGTGTCTATACTCAAATTAAAACTACATCAGAGTGACTGATCAAAGTTCAAGTTCTTCTGATGTAGAGCAGGAACAAACAACACCCTTTAATAAGATGCAGCGATGCCTTACATCATAACCAACTGTAAAAACTACAAATTTAAATCTTGTGAAATTACTTTGATTTGTAGAGATAAGTTTTGTTTGTTAAACGGTTATTTCATTTAATTTTCGTGCTAAATATATTTTTTTTTTAATTATACACATTTTAAAGTTTTGTGTGTATGAGTATTGGTGGCTAATTTTAGTGTTATTTTTTAAAATCTCTGACTTGTGTGAAAATTGCCTTCCGAGCGATGTAGATACCAATTGATGATCACTGTCTACAAATTTTGTAGCTAGAAGCTTAATATTTGAAGCCCTCCGATGGCCCGAGACCGTCTCATAGAAATAAACAATTTAGGTCGCACACTATTGGTGCAATTTCCTTACATTGTAAGGAGTATAAACCTAAATTTGAGACCATTCAAAATCGGTGTAAAATGTCTTTGAGTTGGCTAACATCTGTTAGAGCATGAACACAAATGATTCAATATACATACACAAATAAGGTCAATATACTCATTTAGTTGATATATATATAGTAGTCTGAGATAATTATGAATATATTATTAGTCTGCTATATGAATTAATAATTTATATCGTCACAATTTGAATCAATACCTTTATTGTTTATTTCTACACAGGGCAAACCTAAAAATATTAAATTTAAGTAAAAACTAAACTATACATCCTGTACAAATGTATACCATACATTTTATTATACCAAATTTTACTTTATTTCAAATTACCAACCATTTTTTAGTCACGAAATGTTTTTTTTTATATAAATTTAGTTACTTCTTTATGTGTGATGTGGTTGGTGTTTTAGGCGTGTCAAGCATACGTTGATTTTTTGACGGACATATTGGTTTATTGATTTTTAGCCCTCTTGCAATTTTGCTTGTTTTTTTTTTTAGTTTCGTAATCGTGTAATTGATACGTACGTCGATATCGAAAAATTTGGGGTGTCATCGTGTGTATGTAGACAAAATATAAAATTGAGTTATTGTTATACAAAAAAAAATAAAACATAATAATCCTACAAAATTTCTGTTATCGACTGAAATTCAATATGTTGTTTATTCATAGTACATGAATTAAGTTGAATGGTCAACGAAACAAATTAGTTCATGAAATTCCAATTCAATTACATCTACATAAAGCAATAACAACACAATAAAAAAGAATTATGTATGAAACAACATAAATGAGAGTAAAGATCATATAAAAATAGCGTAAATAAAACTACTAGTGGCAAAAATTATGCAATCATTTTGTATATACATATTATAGTACTACAAACAATGAATGAAAAAATTTATCGACCATGTAAAATCAGATCTCCGTGCAAAAAAATTTAATTATTATATTTATTTTTTTTAGAAAACGTGTAGAAAATATGCTACATTTTTCGTTGACAGTCAGACAAACTGTATACATGTGGTAAACAATGTTAACTGCATATGCATGTTATACATTCTCGGGAAACCACTTAGAAATGTTATAGAATTGTAATTAAGTTGGTTGTTGATTGTTTGTTTCCGGGCTTTTAGAACTATACAGTAGTCAACCCTTTTAAGGATTAATATGGAATTTTATTACTAATGATTATGAATTATGACTAATATTTTAATAAGCCATATACGATTTGTCGAAGCGGCGCTATATACATACTCGTAATTATAGAAAATCAAATTTACGTGTGTCTAATTTAAAATTAAATACAATTAATTTTGGAAACAATTATTATTTTCGGCAACAAATACTTCCAAATTTAATGCTTTGTGTCTTAATGCTTTGGTCACAGCAGTCATCCATATATGGCATTTATAGAATGCAATGCTAGAATCCGAATATATCTAAACATATCTGAATATATCTGAACAAATCAGAAAGACATATATAATATTATTATTATTATACGAGTATATATAAATCGGCCATTTTTATAATGCAGCGACCAAACTGCATTATTTATGCCCAAATTTTTATACTCAGTTACATGGTGACATCTATTGATGGTCATGTCAACACATTTTTATAATTCAGTGAATTATATAATTCGCTATATGAATATGTCTATATGTAGTATGAAAATACAAAGTGTTTGAGTCTGAATGTACTCAAATTGTATGCTGTTTGAGGCTTAGAATCTTAACTAAGAAAATTTATGTAAATATTAACCAATTAAATAAAACCAGTAAAATAAAATCGATGCAAATTTACTTTGCAATATTTCCGCAAAAAATGGAATCGCTCAATCTAGAAAAGATTTATTTTCACATTACCGATTGAGCTGAATTGGTTATTCAAAACATTTTATTCTTTAAACCTGCAAGAAAAAACTGATTGCATTCTAAGACTCCCACTAAAACGAAAACGAACCGAAATACTAAAACTGGAGGTCTATTATAAAACTTATTCGCTTTCGAAAAATTCGATCGCGGCGTATTTTGGTAATATAAAATTTTTTGCTTTCGAATAATTCGATATTATTCGAATTTTACGAAAATGTGAGGTAAAAAGCCGACTGTTCTATAGATGGCGAATAGCATAGCATATAATTCGAAGTGTTGTTCAAAATAATTTTATTTAATAATTTTAATTTGACAATTCGCTCATGATTCATAATAGGCATATTCGACGCGTATCGAATCTTAAGATATTGAATTTTTCGAAAGCGAAAAACGTTTAATTAAAATAGAATACAATTATCAAAAAGAAGGATTCCCGAAAGATAAGTAACCGAATTCAAAGAAAATGCCCTTTTCCCCATCGCACATTAATTAAATGGTCAATATTTAGTAGATCAGGTAGAAAACCTTTGGGAACAAAAATTTTACATAATCGAAGAAATCGTTCAGAACAGTAGACTCGAAACAAAGAGGTTAAAATTTGGTTATGTCACTTGTACAACTGTCTTCATGTTTTAAAAATTACTGCAGTCTCGCTATTGAACGTGCCTAATTTAAGTCAATTAGAAAAAATAATAAAAAAACACATAAGCAATAAAGACCAAAACCCTTATTCTCGAATTTCACATCCATTTTCCCCGTGTGGATATCTGTCAAAATTCATAACAGTGTACGCAATCTAAAATTATGTATTCTCAAATTCCATACCAAGGAAAAATTTCCTTCTAAGGCCGTGTGCAAATCGGTTAAAAAAGTTAAATATTTTAACTACGATAGAAATAAAAATAGATAAAATAAATGACTAGTACATTTTTTATCTATGGTTATATTATGCTCAAAACGTGAAAGGAAAATATGATTAAAATTTTTAACTGCACCGCGACAAGCATTTTGTGCTTCAGCAATCTTCTCGTGATCAATACTTTCAGGAATGGAACTTTGGTTAATTCGAGATAGGGTGTCAGCGACAACGTTATCGATACCGAAAACATGCTGTTTATCAGTCGTAAATTGTCCGATGAAATCAAGATAACGAAATTGTCTGGGTGATGCTTTTTCCAGTTTCTGTGGAAAAGCATAAGTGAGTGGTCAGTGTAAAGGGTAGAGATTCTACCTTCTAAGATATAACGCAAATATTTGATACCGGAATAAGCGGCCAACAATTCCCTATCATATTCACTGTAACGCATTTGAGTTTCGTTAAGTCGTCAAAAGAAACTCAATGGTTGCCACGAACCAGACAAATACTGTTGCACAACAGCCCCGATCGCAGTGTCGGACGCATCTAATTGCCAGTTTAACAGTAGAAGAAGGGTGTATGAGTAGGGCAGCTTCGGATAACTTGTATTTGTAACGTTCGATAGCTTCGATGGATTCCTCGGACCAATTAATTACCTTACTGTTTTTTTTTGTAATTTTTAAGAAAATCATTAAGTAAAATTTGGTCTTTGGAAGCACAAGGAATAAATCGGCGATAAAAGTTAATCATCCCTAAAAAACGTTTAAGTTGGTAAGCTAGATTAGGTCTTGCAAAATTGATAATAGCCTCAACGCGTTCCTTTAATTGGAGAATGCCGCAAGAGGTGACTGTATGACCGAGGAAATCAACCTGAGATTGAGCGAAAACGCTCAATTTCTCAGGGTTGATAATAAGGCCGTGCTCGGTTAGTTTGGTGAAAATAATATGAAGATGGGAAATGTGTTCATCGAAGTTTTTAGATGCTATTAGAATGTCGTCTAAAAGCAGAACGAGAGTCCAGATAACACTCGATGCATCAGCCGTTGGAAAGATTGAGCAGCGTTACGCAGGCCAAAAGACATCCTGGTAAATTCAAAAAGACCGAATGGAGTTAAGATGGCTGTTTTGGGTATGTGTGCTGGTTCTAAAGGAATTTGATGGTAAGCTCGTACCAAATCAAGAGTACTGAACACATTACAATCAGCTAACTGATGATTAAAATCCTGGAGATAAGGAATCGGATACCTATCGGGAATAGTAACATTATGCAATGCTCGATAGTCTGCGCAAGGTCTCCAAGTACCATTCCTTTTTTTAACCATGTGAAGAGGGCTTACCCAGGCGGAATTGCTAGGTCTGCAAATGCCCTGTTCCATCGTGGATTGGAACTCATTTTTAGCTAATTTAAGTTTGTTCGCGGGTAAGCGGCGGGCTTTGTAAGAAATAGGTGGACCGTTAGTATCCAATCGATGAGTCACGTAAGTTCAGAGAATTTGGAAAGAAGATGAGAAATTTCCGGCAGTAACTGTGACTGGTCGATCTTGATCAGTGAAATATGGGGACAATTCGTTATTATGCCAATAGAAAATAGAGAGGTTAATGGATCAATGATCCTTTTTCTTTCAATGTCGATCAAGAGACCTGTATGTTTCAAGAAATCAGCCCCTATAATAGGCGAGGAAACATCAGCAATAACAAAAGTCCATTTGAAAATTCTTCTTAATCCGAAATCCGAGGTAATCAAACTAGTACCCAAAGCTTTCACTTTGGTACCATTGGCCGCGAAAAGATTAAAATTCGAGTCTGTGAAGGAGATTTTAAAAATATTGGGTGGAATTACGGAAACGTCAGCACCAGTATCTATCAAGAAAAGTTTTTTAGAATTTATTTCTCTTATGAGAAGACGACTCGAATTTTGATCATCAACACATGTTGCCATGTGTTAATGATTTAATAGTTTTTTGGATTCGATGGCTGTGACAGTTAAAAAAATTAATTCGGAGTTAAGGCTCTTAAATGCTTAAAAAGGTAAGCATTTAAGAGCCTTAACTCCGAATTTGGAATGATAGCAACAAAGATTCTTATTCCTACTATTTTTTCCAGCATTGTAACGAAATTTGGACAGAAGTTGGGAGGGTCTCATGTCTTCCAAAATCAGTCCGTGTAAAACATTATTAAGTTTTGTTTTAACTGACTCGCTAAGACCCTTAATAATCTCTGTTTTGGGTGATTCCTTTATCCCGAATAATTAAATCTCCAAATTGGTCGTGGAGACGACTGTCTAAAGCTCCTAACGCATGAGAGTAACGCGTTTGTTCAGACGTAATTTTAGCAACATTAAATTGTTGTTCGAGTATTTCGAACCAAACAATTGGATTTTGTTTAAACAGGGGTTGTGGAGCTTTGAAAGCGACTGAAGCTAAAGAACGTGAATTGTTGGGAGGTAAATTAGGGTTTCCTTGGGTACTGGTGCCTGAACTAGCACCAGAATTATTCACGTAGCGAAGTGCTGCAGCGAGACTATCCCCTATAATGTGCCTAAGCTGAGCAGTGGCAAGGGTGGTCGGGCCTAAATTGTCTTCAGGAGCGGAATAACTGATAAAAGGACAAAAATAAATAAATACAAGTCAGCAAAATTAAAAAGTACTGACAAATTCCGACTGAATTAGCTGCTGCGATGAAATGTGTTGAACGTATGTTGAGGTTGCTGTGTTGTGTAAGTGTCTGCGTGAACAGATGTGGGGTCACCAATATGGGATAAAATTTATTCCCAAATGTTATTGTTCTATTATAAATCAATATTCAAATGAATCTTCACCCGAGATCCGTGTATAAGCTTCTGCTTGAACCATTCAATATTCTAACGAGTCTTCATCTAAGATTCAAACCCAATGAATATATATATATATAATATTCGATTTTTAGATTTGGGAAAATTTGTTTTCCCAGCCCACTGGAAACCAAGGAATTGCACTTATAATTTTGCTGACTGAATTGCTGAATTAATTAAAAAAATATCTTTGCTATGTTGACAATAGATGTCGCCACACATGTACCAAATTAAGACACTTATTGTTGCAAAAAACCTTTATCCTTCATGCCAAGAATGCTTGCTACTATATCAAGATTCGATTCCCAGCCATAAATGCGATAATCATTTTATTAATAATTATGCGAGGACTACAGAAGGACGTTTCATCGTTCGGTTGTCATTTTTTCGTACTGAAAGTTAGAAGTACTCAGCTACGCGAATCCTATAATGATTTTATGAGTGAATATATTTCATTTAAACATATGGAACATATTTAATTAAGGGTCGTTTTTGATAGATCAGGCCAATCTAGTTCTGGCTTTTATTTTTTTACTAATTTTACAATTTTTCGGGTCCATGAGATGAAACTCGTTATTTGAGGCTTTAAACTGTAATAAAATTGCACTCTTAAAATGCAAATAGAATACAATTCAAAAATTACTGCTAATGTGCGATGTTGCCAATAACTACATCATCAAAACTATGACGTGGTCGTTACGCTAGATTTTCTACGGTATAAGATTGTTTTTTCAAGTAGTATTTTACAAATATTTAAGTGGAATTTAACCTTCAAATACTTAATACCAAAATACTTATTCAACTTTAAAATTAATATACATTTATGCATTTGTCTACCAAACATTATTTACATAAATCAATGACTATTAAATAGTATCTTTAAGAAATGTTGAGCTTTAAAATATTTTCCCTCGCTCAAAACCTAAATGTTTAAATTTCATGATTATTTTTTATCAACAAATGTTTTATGAAATTCCAGATCTTTTATCTCGATTGATAAAATTAGGAAGTTCGGGTGTTGATAACCAATATTATCGAAATATTAGTTTTTATTTTTTACAAAACTGTAAACTATGCTAATCAGGTTATAAATGGAAGACATTTGTGTTTTGTTCAAAACCATCATTAGATCTTGTTGCAAAATAACGTAGACCCTTTGAAATTATAAAACATCATTCAAAACGAGTATCAAATTTTTAGCAAACTTTTTAACTATAGTAACAATTTTTAAAAGTTGTCTAATTTTAAATAGCAAAGTGACCGCACCCAATGAGAATGCAACACAAACTATACAAGTATATAGATAGATAAATATCAAACGCTAATAGCACAATGATTTCATTTTTTAAATTTTGTCTATGGTGTACACATACATAATTTGATAAAAGTGAAAGAAGCCGAATTAATTATGTAATTTAAAATTAAGCAAAGTTTATTCTATTTGTTGTTATGTTTTGTTTGTGTTATGTAATGTAATTGTGCTTATTTTTTTTTGTGCAAACTTTTTTTTTTGCCATAGAGATACACATTATTTAATACTACTTTATATTGTTGTCGTACATACAAGTACATATATATATACATATAATTTCAAATGTCAATCAATTGGGATTATCTTATGTATACACGCTATATAGTATTGTATTGCTGTATATAATGTTATATGCTCGTATTCAAATTTTCGACTTATGAAAATAATGTAGTCACTGTGTGTATCATAACTTTTCAATTTTAACGCCTGTATATCATCATCATCAGCATCATCATATTATATGTATACATAAAATATGTAATGAAAAACGCCTTTAGAAATTATTATGTTACTTACGAATAAGCTTGAATACAACAAGAAAGTATTTCTTGGTTCTATTATTATATGTTTGAAATTTTACTGTTATGCAAGTAAGCAATTTATTAGATAAAATAAAATTATGAATAAAATTTATTATTGTGTCTGTCTGTCGTGGCAAAATAATGCTTATATTATGTTGATTTATGCAAATCGACAAACTAGTTAAAATCTATATATATATAAATAGTAAAGTTCTTATCAATATGTAAAAAAAATGTAATGCTGGTAAGTCATGTCTGGCAAGTTAGAAAATTATTTTATTTTTTTACCTGTCAATATCATTACAACATTACGTTCACAGGAAGTTACTGTAATTTGTGTAACAAGTTTTTATGTTAGATGACTAATTGAGTATTGAACTTATACTTGACACACTGTACATTACATTATTAAAACAGCACGCTATTTGAAACATACTTAAATAGTTCAGTTACAATTAAGCCAAGCTTAATTTTGGTTACACGAATTTTTTTCGAATTCTTTCGAAAATGTATACATTTGATGATGATGATGATGATAAATGGTATAAGAGACTTTTGCAATTACCTTTAAGCTATTTTAAAGACATATCTTCTTTGTCTAAAAAAAAAATGTTAAATTTTTTTCGTTGGATTATCGAACTTTTCTTTGTTTTAAGTCATTTTTTTTATTAAAACATAAAGACAGCATAATTATACTTAGATTAAATGTAGCATTTGTATTTGTACTGTTATGTACAAGAAATAACAATTTCCGGACAATATTCGTTTTTTCCCTATATATAGTAAAAATATCAAGTCATCTTAAATTAGATTTTCTACGACCTACATGGTTCTTAATTTGTTTAATCAATTTAGAGTTTTATTTTATTCGATATCGATCATAATTCGGTTACAACAAAAAATGTGCTAGGGTTAATAGAATTTTTGAATAATTTAATTGAAGTACTATTTGATTTATGATCAAATTAATATATCGTCTATATATACCAAAATTTTAGATTAGGTTATCAACTATATATATGCTGTGGGCTATTAAAATAAAACAATTTTTCACACTTTGATGATTTTTTAAATTGGTTTATCAAATTTAATAATTAAGTTAGTTTGTAATGTTACATTTTATTACTATTATGTTTACATAATAATTGTTTGAAAATAATTGACACATTTCGTCGATAATTAATTATAGTAAAACAGATATTTTGAAACAGCGTTAATAATAATAATGTGTGTAACTTTATTCGGACTTGGGCTTTAGCGTTTATTTACAACTGACATTTTTAGATAAGTACATGAATCAAGGTGAAACATAATTTGTAATTAACCATTATTATGTCGTTCACGAAAATTATATTTCAAAACGGAAGGTTTAAAAAAATTTATGCGGCTACAAATTGTTAACTATAATTTAGTAGATTATATGATCACCGGTTGTATAGCGTTACGTTCCCCGGTCAATTTTGTCTGTTAACTATGCAATAGCAAAAATTGTCCTACAACATAACTTAAGGGCGGAACCATGGACAAATTCAACCCTTTATTTTTCTTGAGTTTTGACGCAAAATTCGCATCCTTTTTTTTTATTAGAACTGCCTGTGGCTTTATTCTTGAATCTTTCTAAAAAGAAACTAACAAAATGTATGCGAATCTTACAAACTAACTTTACTGCTATTTTTATAAGTCTTAATCAATGTTAATACTTATTATTAAGTATTAATAAGTCGTCTGTATCTCGGTTGTTTTAGAATGTCCCGGGCCAAAGTATTGGGATGTGTCTCTAGTTTTGAACAATATCTCGAACTATAAGTTCTAATTGTATCTTTAATGGTTAAAATACCGAGGTCAAGATGTATGTTGGTGCTTCGAATATACCAGGAAGCATTCGTGATCCTACGAAGTATTTTTGATTGTGTACGTTGCAAAAATTCTCTATTTGATGCGCTGGTGGATCCCCATAACTGAACATCATATATCCATATGGGCATAAGTATCACTTTATGTAGTAAAACTTTATTGTCGAGTGATAATCTTGATTTTCCTCCTATTAGCCAATACATCTTAGCAAATTTTATTTGATTACGCTTTGCTTCTATATGATTTTTCCATGTCAACCTTCCGTCCAGATGTAACCCTAAGTATTTGACACTAGATTACTGCGGAACAGTTACACCGTTCAATTTAACTTGTGGGCAGGTGAGTTTGTTAAGTGTGAATGTAACATGTGTGGATTTATTTTCATTGACTTTTATTCGCCAAGTCTTTAGCCAGTTTTCAATTTTATTCAGATGATTTTGGAATTGCGTTGAGGCAGTTTGAAGATTTTTACAAGACACTAATATGGCTGTATCATCAGCAAATGTTGATAGTATAGCTGCTTCATATACAACAAGTATAAAATTGGTCCCAAGACATGTCCTTGTGGAACACCTGCGCTAATATCATTTAAACCAGTGGTTGCTGCGTTTTGTTTAACCAAGTATTTCCTTTAAAGAAGATAGTTTTCAAGAACTACATGGAACTGCTTCGGCAAAATTTGTATATTAAACCTCTATGCCAAACTTTGACGAAGGCTTGTGCAATATCCAAGAAGACAGCAGAACAATATTTTTTTTCTTCGAAGATGAGTTTGATTGCGTTGACAATCCTGTAAACTTGCTCTATAGTGCTGTGCTGAAACCAAATTGGTGATCTGGTATAATATGCCTTTCTTCTAGTACTGGTTTCAGTTTCCTTAGTAACAATTTTTCAAATAGCTTTGATATCGTGGAAAGCATGCTTATTGGACGATATGATGAGATTTGTGTCTCATCTTTTCCAGGCTTATGTATCATTGTAATTTGCGATATCTTCCACTTTTGAGGAATGTATCCAGTTCACATGATTGCGTTGAGGATGTACGTTATTAGTTTAATGCATTTGTCTGGTAATTTTTTAACCATTTTCCCAGTAATAAGATCATGTCCTGGTACTTTTTTCGGACTTATGCAGTTTTTTATTGTGCTCTTAACTTCCCTCCACTTGAACTTTATAGGTTTAAAATTTGGATCATTCACCGTTTGGTTTGGTAGCATGTAGTTGTTAACTTGTTTATTTGGTGAGAATACGCTTTTTAGATGAACAGCGAAAGCATTGGCTTTTTCTTCATCACTTCTTGCCCAATTGTCACTTGGCAGTCTGTGGGCGAACACGAGTTTGCCGGCCTCTTAAAACTTTTAGTAGCTTTTCATAAGGAATAGTCTGTTCTCTCTGTTGCCGAGAGTTCACTTAAATAGTTTTGGATATCTTCATTTTTTTCTTCTCTCAGAGCTACTTTCAGCGATTTAATTGCTCGATTTAATTTCTATTTTAATATCGGCGATCTTTGCTGCTGCCACTGCAGTCGAATTTTTCGCTTTTCTTGTATTAATAATCTTGGATGTTTTTAGGAAGTTTATTAACTTTTTCAAAAACACTGATGTTAGGTGTTGCTTTTTTTGCTGCTATCTCCTGTAGATCTCTGAGGTAGGCTTCTGCTGCATCAATATTTGCTGGTGTGCTAAGAGGAATATCCAGTAGGCAATTCTCTTCAATTTGTCTACTGTATTGATCCCATTTAGTTTTTTTATTTGTCAGGCGTTTCAGTGCTTCAGTCTTTAGGACATCAGTACTCACTGTTATAATTACTGGTGAATAATCGGATGATAAATCGTAACAATCTGTTGCCATGCAATTTGTACGTGCAATGCCTTTAGTTATATAGAAGTCTATTCGATCAGGAATTCTCTCACTTCCCGCAATGAATTTATTACCTAGATGGTTAAAATACTCTAAGAATTGCTTCTTTTTTATTGCGTGTTTCGGTGGGCAATAGACTGATGATATTACACAGTTTCCAGACCACTCCTCCAAGCAGATATTTGTCGCTTGGATATGATCTGTCATATTTTTCAAGTTCAAAGTGTCAGTCTTCTTTTAATCAACACAGCTGTACCACCATGTGCTTTACCATCAGGATGTTTAGTGTCGTATACTGAATACCCATTAATTTTGAAAAAGTTTTTTTTTGGTGAAGTCTGTTTCTGATATTAATATTATGTCAATATTGTGCTCGATAAGGAATGCTTGCACCTCTGTTTTGTGGTGGGCAAGGCCGTTTGCATTCCATATGGCTATTTGAGGACAGTCATTTTCGGTTTCTCACTACTAACTGTATCAATGTGTTCATATTTTGCATCATTAGATCCATGGTTCTCTCCATCATTGACATAAAGCTTTGCATCATATCTGTAAGCTTGTTTAACGCAGTTGAGATGTTTCCTTCTTCATTAGTTTGAACTTTTGGAGATATACCTTTAAGTATACTTGCATATGAAAAGTTTGGATGCACAGCACTATTGACGGTCGGCTTATTGCGTTACATTACTCTTAACTACCAAAATTACTGTGTCGTCAGCAAATGTAGCTATGGTTGTTTCTTTCATTAGTGGTATGTCTCGTGTGTACAGGAAGTATAAGATGGGGCCCAAAACGCTTCCTTGCGGCACTCCTGCCGAAATTTTAGTTAGAACCGAATATTTATCTTCATATTTTACACGATAGTGTCTGTCGGTTATGTAAGATTTTAGGATTTCATAATACTGTTTGGGAAGATCTCGATGTAACTTGTACTCTAATCCTTTGTGCCATACACGATTAAATGCTTGCGCTACATCCAAGAAGATGCTTGAACATATATTTTTCGTTTCTAGAGTATGTTCTATAATAACTGTGATTCTGTGAACTTGCTTTAGTGTTAATTGTTTTTCTCTGAATCCAAACTGATAAGCAGGTAAAAGATCATTATCCTCTTTATAGGCTTTAGTCTCTTCAGAAGTAGTTTTTCAAATATCTTCGATATAGTAGGAAGTAGAGATATTGGTCTAAATGACTTTTTATCGTTAGTTTTTGTTTGGCTTTAAAATCATGATCACTTTTGCTACCTTCCACTGCCTTGGAACGTATCTTAATCTAAACAGCATTGATTATGAGCAGAAGTTTGTGTATTGCTTTATCTGGTAGTTATTTTATAATTTGCCCAGTTATTAAATCATATCCAGAAGCTTTTTTCGGATTTAAATTTTCATTCGCAAAATGTAATTTTAACATTTTCATTCGCAGATTGGCTGGGTAGTGGTTGAAACGTTTCGTCGAGGTGTCTCGCAAACACATCCGTTTTTGCTTACTACTACGAGCCGACGAATCATTATCATTTTGAATTGATCGATTTTGTTGCTTTCCATAGGGAGTATTCAGTGTTTTTTTGACCAGTAAGTGAAGATGATTCTATTGTTTCATTTTTAACTTTCCTGGTAATAGATTTCAGTTTTTTACATAAGTTATTAAGCTCGCTTTTATTAGCTGCAGCCCGATTTATTTGCCAGAACTTACGTGCTTTACGTTTTTTTAACCACCAGTTCTCTTACTTCGAGTGGATAATTTGTACCTCTAATGTTATTTGCAGGTTCGAGTGGAGTGCTCTTGCTGTATATTTTCAATTAGTGTGTCAATTTCTTCCTCAACGTGCAAAGATCATCTTATTGGCAGTTGCAGTTTGATATTGCTTGGTGATATTTCTTTTTGAATAATAGTTTCGCTTAATGTCATGATAACAGGAGAGTGATCTGATGGAAGGTTTTCATTAAATAAATAATAATATTAAGTAATTGAGAAGCTGCCAATTATTTTACTTTATTTAAAGCTGAATATTTACAAATGTTTAAAAAAATTTGTAATTTCAACTAGAAAAATCATAACAAAATTAAGAACAATGTGTGAAATTTAAAGCGATAAAATTTGAACACAAGTTACTGCTTCAATTATAAGGTGTGCATAAAATCAATTAAATATTCCAGTTGTAAATAGTAATAAAACAGAAATTAATAAGTTGTTAAAATTAATTTTCATAATGGTAAAATATTAAGTTGTATTGTTGAAAATTATAAACCATTCCATACTTTCAAGATTACTAAACCGCCCTTGCTCTTAAAATTCACTAGGCGTAAAAAAAAAACAGTTGATCTGTTGATTATATAACAGAATTACTTTATGGTATGAACAGGACAGAGGTAAATTATAATAATTTTTTTTTTATATGTAAACTATGGCATTAAACGTCTCTAACCAAAAAATGTTTACCCGCGTTAAAAAAAATAATCAAATCATTTCACACCTGTAATCGTGACTGGTTATCACGGTTAGTTAAATAATTATTTGTATTTACCATTAAGCCATTGTGTCGACGAAACATTTATTAAAAAATATTGTTTAATATTTAAGCCATTTATTTAAGATCGTTTATTGAAGACTTAGCCACAATGCAACCCACAATATGGTTACTTTTGTTCAACATACAAAGTGAGGCGAACCGTAAAACGTAGCTTATAGCACGTCTTTTGTATAGTGAGAAAAGGAGCCTTTGCATTAACATAAACATATATTTTGTTTCGACCCACCGTGTAGGCTTGATCGAACTTGTTGCAATTAACAATTTCGTAGGGTTTCGATGCTCAGAAATATCGACCACATCTGATTTCATCTGAAACGACTCAACATTTTGAACACAATAATCGAACGATAACACTCTTTGAAGTTTGCCTTCGAACGTCGAGAGCAGCACCGTAACGCTTTTGGCTGGCATGTGCAAACCGATGTATTTTCTTTATTTTCCTGATACATCAACATGTGACGCTTTAGAGAATTAAACAATTATGTTTTCAATTTTAATGCATCTAAAAATATGAATCTCTTAAACAGGGTGGATTCGATTGAATTTAAACGTTTAATTATTTTAATAAAATTCTAACTGTAACATTTTCGGTGTTAAAGTAAATATAAATAGGATTTCCATGCGAGTATTTTGTGTAATTGCTATAAAACGGTGGATTCAATCGAATTTAAACGTTAAATTATTTTAATAAAATTCTAACCGTATAATTTTCGGGCAGTACATCAAATAAATTAGAAAAATGTAGTTCGCAAACATTTTGCTAATAAATATACGATATTTTATCTTAAAATTAATAAAATAAATAACAAAACTTTAAATAAATATTCAAAATATATTAAATAGTTAAAATATTTACTCTTAATTTATTAATTTTTAAGCTAGAATTTGTAATTCTTTGGTTCATTTAGTTTTGTCGGAGTGTAGAGTGTTTTTGTCTGTGCGTAATATTTAGGTGCTCTTTTAGGGTTTAAACGAAAATTTATATTTTGAAATCGAGGCAAAATTTGGTAGATATGAGTGACTGGTAGCATCAGTTGCAGTTATGTAATTGAAAATATTAGCAAATCGAGCTATTTCTATGAACTGGTTATAAAGCCAGAAATGACGTACTCAAGTGACTGCAAGTAATCAAATTACAGTAAAAATTTCACTTGTCAAAATAATTTGTCTTCTAAATGGCTGATAGTAGATCAGAAATTTTCATTGCACCAGCCAAATGTAGAACAATACTCATGATACGTAATGCTGCATAAAGCTTGAATTTTGTGGGCTTTAAAAATATTTTAAATCAAAGCGCCATTAAAAACGAATCGAACCACAGAGAATTTAAATAGAATCTAGAGTATATTTAGCACATAAATTACGTCATGAAAATCGTTACATGACATATTAGATCAGGTTCATATATTAAACAAATTTAATAAAATTTCGTAAAATTAAAAGCAAAAAAAAAATTCTGACCATATATTATGTTTACAACATATCGAAAGCGAATTCCATTGTATATTTTAGATCGTTTCTATTTTTAGGTTGATTCCATGATTTGAAACACTTTTACATGGTAAATTATTTTATAATTTACCTTTTTTTTTGTAAATTTCATTGTCATTCTAAAAACCCTAAATAAATTAAAATGACAACCAAATCTAACAAAATTAAATATATATTTTAAGACAATATTATTGAAGACCATATTAATCGGATTAAATTTCAAGTTTAATACTAATTTAAAAAACTTAAAATTATTGAAAAATATTTGTCCATTTTTAAACGATATATTAAAACGTTTTATAAATTTTTAAGTAGCATACAAAAATTGAGTATAGAATCTATTATAAGTTATATGATTATATCATTAACATATAGATGCTATATATTAATCAAATTAAATTATTTTTTAAAAGAATTCATTTTTTATTTTTAGCAAGTTTCTTTATATAGTTTTGTGAGAGAAAAAAGAGAAAATTAAAATAGTTACTTGTATATAGCATATATAAATAGTACAATATACAATTTCATTTGGTCTCACAATTTTATGATAACGCAATGTGCATGTTACAAATTTTAACCAGGAGAAAATTTTTTTAATCATAATAAATATACAATTTAATTTCCTTGCGATAAAATTTTATCAGAAATCTTTTGAAATCCAATTTAAAACGTAAGTAATATTTTAATGTAAATATACAGTGAAACTTCCACAGATGACCTCCAAAGAAGATGGCTTCCCTAAAATACCAATTTATTGTATAATCTCGTAAATGATCAGCTCCTCGATCTACAGCGATTTTTATTTTGTACAGTGGTGAAGAAATACTGACCTTGTGCTGAGAGCCTTAAGTGGGGAAAGTGTATCTGAAAGTGTTTAAGGTCTCGAGATTAATGGTATCGACGAAACCGATGTTTAACTAAAATATACAAAACGCGATGGCAGGAGTAGTTGGTATTCCAACCATAAAGCGTAGTTAAAAAAATAAAAATTAAATAGTGATGCACGCTGGATTTCGTAAACACTGGGATGAGCACTTAGTCGAACACTAGCAAACGGATAATGGTCCATTTTATAGAGCCATTATGTCATTAGAAAGAACGCAACAACATTTACGATTTCTTCGTTTTCAAAATAAATGCAATAGAAAAACCGGTTTTGGACCATGTTTCTGGAGAGTGTAAGAATACATACCAATGATCGGCTAATCTTACAATTGACGAGCAATAAGTCGAAACTCAAGGTTGTTGTAATTTTCGAAAATCTAAACCTGGAAAATATGGTATTTAAATTTTCTGGGTATGTGGCTCAGAAAATGCGTATTCTTTGAGAAATATATGTCTATAATATAATATAAATATAATGCAAATGTAATATAAATATAATATAAATATAATATAAATATAATATAAATATAATATAAATATAATATAAATATAATATAAATATAATATAAATATAATATAAATATAATATAAATATAATATAAATATAATATAAATATAATATAAATATAATATAAATATAATATAAATATAATATAAATATAATATAAATATAATATAAATATAATATAAATATAATATAAATATAATATAAATATAATATAAATATAATATAAATATAATATAAATATAATATAAATATAATATAAATATAATATAAATATAATATAAATATAATATAAATATAATATAAATATAATATAAATATAATATAAATATAATATAAATATAATATAAATATAATATAAATATAATATAAATATAATATAAATATAATATAAATATAATATAAATATAATATAAATATAATATAAATATAATATAAATATAATATAAATATAATATAAATATAATATAAATATAATATAAATATAATATAAATATAATATAAATATAATATAAATATAATATAAATATAATATAAATATAATATAAATATAATATAAATATAATATAAATATAATATAAATATAATATAAATATAATATAAATATAATATAAATATAATATAAATATAATATAAATATAATATAAATATAATATAAATATAATATAAATATAATATAAATATAATATAAATATAATATAAATATAATATAAATATAATATAAATATAATATAAATATAATATAAATATAATATAAATATAATATAAATATAATATAAATATAATATAAATATAATATAAATATAATATAAATATAATATAAATATAATATAAATATAATATAAATATAATATAAATATAATATAAATATAATATAAATATAATATAAATATAATATAAATATAATATAAATATAATATAAATATAATATAAATATAATATAAATATAATATAAATATAATATAAATATAATATAAATATAATATAAATATAATATAAATATAATATAAATATAATATAAATATAATATAAATATAATATAAATATAATATAAATATAATATAAATATAATATAAATATAATATAAATATAATATAAATATAATATAAATATAATATAAATATAATATAAATATAATATAAATATAATATAAATATAATATAAATATAATATAAATATAATATAAATATAATATAAATATAATATAAATATAATGTATTTGACTACAGTTAGTTAAATGCATCGTTTAGCTAAACCATACACTAAAGATGAAATATAACAATGGATAATTTCTTTACTAGCTGTAAGTTAGCAGAACAAATGATGCAGCAAAAAAAAGTTAATTCTTAATAAAACAGGACCGGTTAAAACTAATCTGCCTGCCGAATTTACAAAAACTGCGATGAAATAAAAGAGAGTATTGATCCATTGGAGAGAATGATCCATTGGATCATTAATTTTCAGTTTGGACGGATATACGACATTGGTCAGCTACTTACCGACAGCGGGGAAAAACGTATTACTTGGAATATGCGAAGGTGGTTTGGCCCATGGATTTTGCACTTCGGCAGTTCAGACAAGGTAATAAAAAGTTCATCGTCATTACCGATCGCAATCAAGTGATCAAAACCGTGATTTACATCCCTCCTCTGTTCGAATTCGAACCCTATACCTGCCGACCCCAAACACCGCAACTTTAACCACTGCTCCAATTGCTCGGTCACAATAATTTTTACCGTCCGGTAAATATAGGATAATAATTACGGATAATAATGAAAATAAATGGAGGCTAAAACTAAAGTTAATACTATATTGCTAAACTGCCAATATGATGCTTGATGCGTTGTTATAATATTACGCGTCGGCTCGCATCGACTATGTTGCAATTCGTCAGATTTTAATTAAATAGAAAATGCAGCGCCAATCAGCGAAATTTCCTAACTACTAAGCATAAGTTTGTCTGACATTCTGGAGCAGATTAGGATTGGCAACCCGGAGCTATCTTCCCACAATTGGAAGACTGCCAGGGTGGAGGAGATTAAGAACGACTTTAGGTCTGTTGTGATCATTGTCGATAAAGAATTGCTGGCGAAGCTGGCCAAGACAGATGGCATTATAAGCTATGGTTTTGACTCTGTAACGCTCAAGGTTTAAAAGAAGGATGAGCCTGTAATGGCAGGGATACCAGAATTTGTCGAGGGTACATCCGCTATGCTCGGATCCTCGGTTGAGACTGAGTGTCCGGACAATAATAACACCATTCCTATTAATTTGGACCACGAGTTGTTCAGGTCAATGGAGTCACTCAGTTGTAGACGAGATTCTGGAAATTCAGTAATCAACGTGGTGAAGGATGATCTTAAGCACGATGCTTAAGATACTGCATATAAACCTGCATCACTGTAAGGCAGCATCGGCTGCTCTAATGCTCAAAGTGGAGGAAGATGACATTGATGTCGTCTTGATTCAAGAACCATGGGTCAATAAAGATCGGGTTCTTAGTCTTAGAGCTACTAACTATAAGCTGTTGTTTGTGCAAGGTTAAGGTAGGATTCGTTCGTGCATTCTTGCAAAGAACAAGCTTACGATATTTCAGCTTGCCAATTACAGCGATGCAGATGTGCTAGCAGTTAGCATTGAGGTCAACAGCAAATACCTCTGGCTTGTATCAGTATATTTACAGCATGATGGAGAAATCGTTCATCCGGCTAATATACGTGGCTTAGTAGTGCTGGCTCTGATACGTAGAGTTGGAAACATCCTTGGATGTGATGCGAACTCACACCATACGATTTGGCGAAGCACCGACACGAATGAAAGAGGTGAGTTACTATTAGATTATATTCTTCGTACTAACCTATCTATCAGTAACATAGGCTGTAAGCTTACTTTTATTACTAACTATAGACAGGAAGTTCTGGACATTACCCTTGTCTCAAACTTCTTGTCAAATAAGTTAATAAATTGGAAGGTGTCTGAAGAACACTCCTTTTCTGATCATTGCTATCTGTAAGGGTAAATCTCGCCTACTGTGTCTATGGTGGTCCAAGAAACTTCAAGCAATGCGTCTAGAATGCAAGACTCTTCAAAATTGCGAAGAGAACGCAGACTGGGACTCCTATAGGGAAGTCCTTAAACCTTATAAATATAAATTAAGGAATGCCAAAAGCAAATCCTGGAGGCAATTCTGTGAAAATATACAGCGGTTTTCTGAGGCAGCGACGCTACGTAAGGTTTTATCAACTTGTCCTGCCATTCCAAGTTATCTTCAACGACCTAATGGTATGTGGACTACAACGGGAGCGGAATCTTTGGAACTTCTTCTGGAAGCGCATTTTTTCGGGCTGTTCCGACTCTTAGGTTATTCTGTCAAGGACAAATACAACCTGCGGTCAGCAAACAGTTTTAAGCCGTTTAAGTGAGCAGGCCCGGATTGCATTATTCCAGCAGACATTCAACAGACCTGATTTAACGGTTCCCTGGCTTGAGGTGATCTTCAAAAGTAGCCTGGAACTATGTCACATTCCAAAAAAATTGACTAAAGTATAGGTTATTTTAATACTTAAGGCGGGAAAACGCTCTCACTGCGATCCGAAAGACCTTAGGCCAATTAGCTTATTTTCTTCTTTATTGTAAATTCTGGAGACTAATAGAAGCTTATATTAGAGGCTCGATTGAGCCAAGTAAGTTGTCTGCATCTCAGCATGCATATCGTAAAGGAAAATCGGTGGAATCGGCACTACACTCCCTCATATGCCCTATCGAGAAACCGCTCGACCGTAAGGAATTCTTCCTTCACTTTTTGTGATATATAAGGTGCCTTTAACAATGTCAAATCTGAGGCGATCACACAAGCACTCTCAGATTTGGGGGCCAGATGCTTAGGAGCAGGTTCATTTCGGCTAAGTTTGGTGAAGCATCCGTCCGTAGATTACACCGCAAGGTGTATTATCCCCCCTTCTTTGGAACTTGGTCATAAATGGCCTGTTACTAAACAAGGAGGGTGGAGGGCTTTAAAGTGGTTGCTTACGCGGACGGTATTGCAATTGGTATTTTCGGTAAATATCCAAGTACCCTGAGAGATCTCATGCAGAATGCCTTTGGTATTCTAATCAAATGGACCAATAAGTGCGGTCTAAATGTTAATCCACTTAAAACTGAAGTGGTTATTTTTTGAAGGTAGTATAAACTTCCCTTTTTTGACCCACCTACTCTAAAAGGAGTTGGTTTGAAAATCACTGATAAAGTAAAATTCTCGGGTCTTATTCTGGACAACAAATTAAATTGGAACCCTAATATTTTGGAAAGAGTAAAGAAAGCTACTGTAGCGCTATACTCCTGTAAAAATGCCGTTGTAAAAATGCCGGCTTTATACCTCTGTAGTTAGACCTGTTCTAATGTACGGAATCTTAGTTTAGTGGCCAGCTCTAAGTACTAAGGCTAACCAAAAGTTGTTGATGAAAGTTCAATGAAATGCCACCCTGTGTATTAGTGGTACACTTAGGACCACTTCTACTCAAGCACTGGAGATTCCCTTTCATCTTATCCTTCTTGATATTTTAGCTAACCTATGGACCTGCAATACTAAGGGGCACTCATCTATTCTAAATAATAAAGGAATTCCCAAATCAATCGACTATACCATCCCATTATCCTGCCTCGAGGCTAAATTTATAACTGATATTCCCTACAGAAAGGACTGGGCGAGTGAAGCAGTTATGAAGCCCGATGCGATTAATTTTTTCACGAATGACTCGAGGATGGAAGGTAAAGCTGACTGTGGTTTTCTGCGAGAAATTAAATTTTAAACTCTCTTTTCGCCTACCTGATCACTGTAGTGTTTTTCAGGCAGAGATCATTGCAATTAAGGAGGCCATAGATTGGATGAAATATAAAGTAATGTCTGTAAGGGATATTGACCTTTTATATCATGTTTTGAAATATCCAGTGTTGTACCATAACTCGTTTTGTACCTTATCTCGTTTTGTCAAATCCTATTTTGAAATATCCAGTTATAAAATGTCCAGTTCTGAGTGGTTCCCATATAGTTTTATATGATAATAGAAACATATGCATATCCTGATAATTGAAACTTTATGTAAATGAAATAACATAAAATTTAACCATAAATTTATTCATTTTTTGGTTTGCTCTAAAGCGACTATACGTCTTGAAAATATATACCATTTATCACCGATATCAAGATGGTCGACTTTGGGAAGTTTTACTGTAAATTTATATATTTTATTGTTTAAACTAATTTTAAAAATTTACACGTTAAACTTCGAACCGCAAACCATATATCCGCTTATCTAATATATAGTTTTTGATTATAACTGATTTTCAAGTGAAACTTTACTACCACAATAAAATTATTAAATAAATAACAAATATTATCATTATGTATAAGTATTATTTATTTAATTACATTTTTTTTAATGCACTTGTGAAAATTAATTAAGGAATACTTTGACAATATTATTTTCACTTGTCGGTTTGCTAATGTTATTAATTATTTATTTAGCATGTAAATACAATATTTCTTAAATTGAAATTCGTTAGAAACGAGCGCGCACACTCCCCATAATGTTGTATATAAAATATTACGTCATTTTTATGTCATATGTTTTATAGTTGAGTGACTATCGTGATAGGGTACCACAAAAATAATAACAAAGCTAATCTATTTATAATTTTTTTTTTGTATATAAAACCAAACTGAAAAGGTCAAGGACTTTCATATAGCTATGTAGTCTTAAATAGTTACTAAATTCAATAAATTCGATTTTGTTTAAGTTAATAATAACCAAATGAATATTAAATGAGCGCAAAAAATTTAGAGAAATGACAACACCAGTAGATTTAGTGATTTACACTATTTGCACGCTTAAAATAATGTATTAATAAAAATTAAATTATTTAATCGAAAATATTAACTATAATTTTTGTGTGTTGAAATTGAAATACTACATCATCATTCATAATATTATATATTGTATATAGTTTGTGTGAATAAATAGTTTAGTTTAGTTTAGTTTTTTTTTTTTTGCCAATGATATATTAATTAGAACATTCAGCATAATGGTATATAAGGTCATACTATTTGTGCTTATTTCATAATAATTTGTATATTACATGATTATTTTAGTTTTCGTTAATAGTTTTATGATTACAATGTAATGTTTTTTTTTTTTTAAACTATAGTTGCGAAAAATTTTCGTGATTCGACATTTATATACGCGCTTGTCGAAAACATAATTAACTTTTTGCGCTAGTTTTTTTAAAGAAATATAATTTTATATGTTGGAACGTGCTTTTGGACATCATGTAAATTTATATTTTCCCAGCCACTTTATTAATGCGGGCAAAGAATTTCGATTTAGTAATTTTTTTTTTTTAAATTATTTAAGTTGTCTCGTCAGCTTATTTAATATGCATATTACAAACAAATTTAATAATTAAACTAGAGGAGAAGCGTCATAGTTATGACCTCCCCCGTTCGAAACATCGCAGATTAACTAATGTACCAATTGCTCAGTGATAAATACATATCATAAAATTAATGTTATAGTTTTGTTAGAGAAACTCATAAATTATAGTGCTTGTTCTTTATTTCAAAGAGTTATTATCTTTCATATTATGAAAAAAGCGAAGTTACCTTGAAATAATCCGTTACTGACTTCACCATCATATTATAAATATATTATTCACCACTTTTACTAAAAAAAAATCTTTAAATCAGATTAGGCAACTTTAAAATAGTTATACAGTAGCGGGCACAAATGTTATGGATGGTAAATTAAGCAAGTGTTTTTTTAACTATAATTTAATAAAACTGAAATATGTAGGGCATGCCAAAATGGTTAAAGTTAATCGATTAATTATATTAATTGATCTTTTAATTAAGTGTTTTAGCCTCCTTAATTTTACTAAACAATGTGTACATCTCTCAACTATTAAATTTTAAAGGTCTTAACAATAAATGTGCCATCAAAATCGAACGTTTGAAAGTATTTAATAAAAATAAAAGAACTGCAGGGAAAAATTGAGTTAACTTGGGATATATCTATTTCTTGTCAAGGATTTACACCGTCGATGATATACCGTTTAAAAACTGCAAATAAAAGCACACAAGGACTTCCGAAGCTGAAGAACACAAAACTTTAGTTAAACAAAAAGAAAGTTAATGTGCTCGGACATCAAGTATTCTACATTTTGTTCACAAGAGTCGGTTGGAATGCAGTTTCAAAAACGTCTCTATAGAAGGATCAACTCATTTTTTCGTACACTGATACTACTACATATCCACCTCAATAAAGTAGTATTGGTACCATAACAAATAACAAAGCAAATGACGTATTGGTCATAAAACGGTTAATTCAATTGTTTGTAATCTTTAACCAATTTTTTTAAAATCTACTTTATATTAATTTTAAAGTTTTGTGCCAAATAAAGTGCATATAAATTAGATTTTCGGCGATTACATTTTTATAATTATATATTTATATATTTATAATTACATTTTTTATAATTATATATTTTTAATGAAAAAAATTTCAGGCAAAAACTAATCCAATTTATTAGTCTTTAAATGTCGCAAGTATTTTCAATTATGCTGTGAACGGCAATTTTCTGCACGTGAGGGTCCAGGCACCAAAAAATTTTGTTGAATTTCAACGATATGGGAGTGTTTCTCTGTAAACTTTAAAATAGCCAATATCGTTATCCGGTTCTGCAGAGTACAAGAAACGAACCAAAGTATGATTATCTGATTCGTAGGATTATCAGTCACAAATTGTTTCAATATTTTAATTAATTATGATGCCAGGTCGTTGTCTGATGATAAGCTCATGGCTTCATGACATACATCACAATACGTAATTTTATTTAAATGACAGTGCGCTTTTAAGTTAGACACAGAAAATTTGCGTTTGTACAAAAAAAAAAGATACTTCAGCCCGAGGTAAACTAACATGTTTTGTAAATCATAGCAGAGTATGGCTGAAAAGAGATCTGAAGAGGGCTGATGTTATATCGTGATCTGCATTCCTATATGCTTTTGCCATCGAATTGTTTTCCTGGTGTCCCTTTAAATTTTGTTTTTCGGATAGAGAAGGATTTGTAATTATGTTACATGCAACTTATCGGTCGCATTGATTTTGTATAATACTAAAATATCACTCGCGAACATAAACTACATACATTTTACTCATTTATACAAGCATTTTAAACTAAAAGAGAAAATAATTTTCTCAAAACCATAATATTTTTCGCTTACACCAAAATGGAACTACAGCGACGACATTTCAAAATGGTAGTTACACCAAAGTGAAAATTATTACCGGACATAAATAGAATAAAATAGAAGAACTCGGTTATATGTTGAAAATACATATAAAAATGTTCTTTTGCATACAAAAGCTATAACGTTTTGGAGACTCGTCTTTATTGAAAGTCGCACAAATTAAATTGTTGGACTTGTATACTGTGTGCCTCAGTTCGTTTTTTTCGACTAAATTGCAGACTTATGCTGTGTGCCTTAATCGACTAAACTGACTAAACTAACTAAACTAAATTATTAAACTAAGTTAGTTCATGCTATTTCTAGATAGATGGAACTACACAAAAGTAGACAAAAGCCGCTAACTATGCTTCAACTTGAAACTAAACTAAACCAAAAAGTATTATAGTTTATTTTTAGTTTAAAATTATAGTTATTTTATACTTTTTGTGAAAAGTAACCGAAAAGTTACCTCGGAAATGTTCTTTTCAGCTTCCACCTATGAGGTAACAGCGTAAGCTTGACCAATTTAAAAATTTAAGTTTGAAAAGTCGATTAAGGCACACAGCATTAGCTTTTCGACGACACATTACGCTATTATCCACCAGAGTTTATCGAAAAATTTATCGACGACCTGTAAGAATGCTACGAAAAAAGTGATTAGTAAATGGCTTGAAAACCGACAACAGCCTCATCGCAAAAAATCTGAAAATCACTAGGAAGATAAAATCACTTATTCGCTTCCCGAAAACCAAAATCAGGAGGAGGCAAATAGTAAGTAACCGTTTTTGAAAACTGCAGCGTGTCCATCAGAGATGGCGCCAAAAAATGTAAAAAACAAATAGAAGTCGGTTCAGAGAGCTAAACGCGTAAGAAGCAAAAAATACTTTAAAATGAGAGAGAAGCAACACCAAGTTATCGAAACCGGAGCCCGAATATTATATTATGGGATTGACAAGAAAAATTCATGTTTGGGTTCTTTTCTTAAGAGGATCTTCCTGATTCGAAATCTATGATTGGCATGGAAGCAGTTATTTACACGGATATTCAAAGACAAACCTGTTAAATTAAACCTGTTGGAATCCACTAAATCGAAAGATATTTAGCTCTGCTCAAAAATAAACTTCAACAGAACAACAATCGGAACAACAGAAAGGCATTCGCCAGAAGCTCAGAAAAGAGTAGGATAATGTCTAAATATATAAATATTTAATGGTGCTTGTATTTTAATAAATTATTTTTTCAAATAATGTGATAGTTCCACAGGACCATAATAAACAATAAAGCTCTTGCAATTTAAATGTTCCTAATTTATTCGTGACAGGTCTTAACGATTTTTTTGCAGAGAGAAAATCAGAATTCAGTGACAAAATGTCGCACCTTTTAGTGAAGTTGAAGTCTTCGATTTAAGAATGAAAAACAATTTCGTTCATGTGGCTTCCTCTACTGGCATAACAGTAAACCATTCAGTGAGTCCAGTTTTCGGCACCTACCACTCTTGCCGGGCAAATGACATCGCCAAAAGAGCAAATTTTTCGGTTGCCAATTTTGTTGCGCAAGAGATCGATTGCCTGTCGGCTTGTATGGCATATAGTGCTATCTTGTGGAAATCAAAGGTCGTCTACATTCATAGCGCCCTTATTTGAGGCCATAAAAAGTAGGTTAGATATGGAACGATCGCCATTGACGATAACGGCATTTTCGCAAGCGTTTCCGAAGAAAAATAGGACAAGTATGCCACCACTCCAAAATCTACACCAAACTGTTTATATTGGTGGATGCATTGGCTTCTCTACAAAACGACTTCATTATCAAGCTGGTAATTTGCTTTCAATGCTTGGTCATCTGGACATGGTAGGGGAATGATTAGAGATTTTTGTGCTTTTGTGCACAAAAATCTCTAATTTAAGTTTTTTAAATTAGAGATTTTTAAGTTGGGGTCGATGAATTATGTCCTACACTATGAACCACAGCCATAATATTATCGAGCGTATACAGATTGTCCGACCTCGTTCACCACTTCTGTTTTCCAATAGGAAGCCTTTCTCATAAACCTTTTTCACCAATTTCACTACAGCGGTTCCCCTTAGCGCTCTTCCACGACTCATATTTCTTTTCAAAATTTGCGAGGTTTCGGCTAAACGACGATTACTTTGAAAATAAATTTTCAATATTTCGAAACGCCCTTTAAGCGAAAACTTGAGTTTTATGCCGCGAAACCTCAGATTGAGGAGCTGTCAAAATTTTAGGGTTTGCCATAGTTAAAGTGTTGCCATAGCCTATGATTAAAAACAAGCCCACAACAGGTCCGAAAAACTTGTTAAGCCTGGCAAACTCGTCGGAACTCTAGTTACTATTTTCGAGCGCTTTTAAAAATTAAATAGATGCATATTAAGTGCTGTAAGAGAAATAAATGTACCGTGGGATATAAATAATATTGCAGTTGTAGTGTGACTTAAAGTGGTTTAAGTACTTTCTAAATGTAATATTAAACATTTAACAAGTACTAAAACCACTAATAGTCACTGTACAGACACTCAGCAGCGACAATTCAAAATTGGAAACCGTTGCATCTACGCATTAAAGTAATATGACGAATAAATCTGCTCTCTGGTATCTCCAGATCTAATAATATGACTTCTGCTGTGAAGATGAACTTATTCATAGGGACATTATGGCTAATGCTATCCTTATTCATTTTTCAAGTACTATTTTTTTTTTTTGGGGCAAGGACATTTAGACAAAATCCTATATTAAAAACCAAAGGCCTTTTGTTAATTCAAGGGATTCAGAGTAATTTCAGGGGATTTCAAAGTTGTGTGTAATTTTTTTCAAAAAAATCCAGGTGTAACAAATTCTGAGGTTGTAAAATAGTTTTTAAAACTAAACTATAAAAGATCGACAACATACAATTTAATTAAAAGATTTAAGAATAAAAATGCGGTTCCAAGTCATCAATATCGTCCAAAATAGCACGAAGGGTATTAAAGCAATTTACAGTTGGTAACGTAGGTAAATTATATCGTTCTTTAGGAATTAAACAGTGCCACAAAAATACTGTTGAAAAATACTTAAACGAAAAGTTGTTGCTAAAGTGCCCAAAATACAAATAAAACTTCAAAATGACATCTATGACAACAGATAGCTACATCTATTTCACTTTAAATAGTAACGAATGGCAACCCAATTTTTACAATAGCACATGTAATATCGAGAAGGTAAAATCATACCTAAAGAGACATTTTACTGAGAAAATTTTTTACTGTGGTTGGCACAAGTCAAACTGGAATGTCGGAACCTGCATTTTTTAAAGCTAGATTGTCCATTCACAGCACGAAAGGTTTGCCATTTTGCGAAGATTTTTTGGAAAATTAGTTAATAGTAAAAATATTTCCATAGCGTTTTTACCCGCACTACAGTATATTCCATCTAAAAAAAATATAACTTTTAAATACGAAGAGAAAATAAAAAACGAATTCCGTTTGATATACACAATTGAAAAAGAAAACAGTGAAATTCCGGAAATTTGAAAAAACAAAGTAAATTTGTTATTTTTTCGTGAACAACGGAAAATAGTAAATTATTGATTTTTCCAAGAATCCTAGACTGCAGTTTACATTCTACGCATGTCAATTGTATAAACTACAAACACAATGAATATTTGTGCTTGATTTGATAACGTATCTAACTTAAAATTACATAGGTATGTCAACGACCTTATGGAATGCATTGATCAGTTAAATTTTTCAGGTTTCTCGAATTACTGCATGCACTTAAATTTGGTCATTTGGATGAATTGTCATTGAGCGGATGGATTGTTAAATATTAAGGTATGGTACAAAATCAGTTTCGACCTAGGTATTAATTATCTGTACGTAATATATCTAAACTTGACATACGTAAATAATCTTGACACACACTTATTGAAGCTGTTAAAAGAGAGGCACTAGTTACATAAAAACCAGTTCACTTACACAATAAATATTTTCCACAATTCGCGCCGCTTTATAATTTTTCATAATTTTGTACGCCTGTTAATAATATGGTATCGACACAATCGTATACTAATCGGAGGGCGTAAAATAATAATATAAGATAATTTTCTAACTTTCCGTTCCATTTAAGATGCCATTCAATTTAATAATATTGCACTTGAAATTATATCGTTTAATATTATTGTCAATTGTTGTTACTCTATAATAAATAGATACATATATACAGTTGAACGTCTTTCAATTAATTAATTAAAATGTATTTCATCTTTTGTCATATTATGTAAATTTATTTTTACATCAGATGGTCAATTTTATTGTCACCCTTTATATTATATTATATTAGATTACCAAAGCGGAACAATATAATTGGATGTCATTTTTATGCGTTACCATTTGTCTAACAATTTATTGATTTTTAGATGAAACAAGGAAATCAAATTTATCACGTTTTTCTTTAAATTGTACAGTGAAAATTGTCTTACCCGGAAATCCAATATACCATTATGTCGTAATGCAAACGATGCAAATTACTCTCACATCTGATTTCAGACGGAAATCCTATGGCGCCAAATTGTGGACGGAAATTGAGTACAAAATTCGATCCCACTGACTTCCAATTTTAAGGTTTTTCACTGTATTATAAAAGAAAAACCTTGACCTGAAAAATTGTAACGCACAATGACTCAAACCAAACTATGAAACAATATAAGAGGTAACCAATACCCCGTATTACGCACTACCAAAATAATATAAATCACCGAGAAAATTCGTTTTTTTTTATATTTTCAGTTTTTATTGAAAAACATTTCCATTATATATTAAAATAAATTATACTTTTACAGACTTCACATATATAGCTATAGCTAGTATGTACATTAAATATTCCAAAATATTGTTTGTATAAAACATGATGATCATCATTTCACTTTCGTAACATAAAATTTTAATGAAATGCATACTACTCACGTTATATTATGTACATAACGAAATGAAAAATTAAAAATACAGAATGTGTGTGTGAAATGGTGGAAAAATAAATACATAGCTGTTTATTTAAAATATGTTTTTAAAGAAAATCAATTGACAATAATATATGAACACACATTAAACCCCAGTGGTCGGGGGGTACTGGCATATAACATAAAGCAAATACATATAAACGAGCATAACCTGTAAACTCAAGTTATGTCACTAACCTGTAAATCTGTAAATGAACAAATATAGACTGCGAAGATGTTCCTACAAGCAATTTGATGTTGATTGCATTAATTCGGAGCTCTTGATTATTTAAATAGTATGGCAAAGGCAAGTTATGCCTTTAACGTGATGAATTGGCTTTAAACTATTATTGCACAAACCTAAATACTCTACATATTTCCGTTTGAAGATTTACTATGGAAAAGGTCAAAACCCTATTGCAAACGGGAACCGCTCAGAACTGGACATTTTAAAACTGGATATTTCAAAACAGGATTTGACAAAACGAGATAAGGTACAAAACTGGATATTTCAAAATTGAATATTTCACAACGAGATAAGGTACAAAACGAGATATGGTACAACACTTACCCAAAACTTTACTTTGTGAACTTACCCAAAAAATCATTTTAAAATCACATTCCCATCCTACATATCGAATTTCATCAAAATCGGTTAAGAAATCACCCAAGTTCCTAATTGGCCATATTCCAGAACTTTCCTAAAAAATCATTTTAAAACCTCATTTTCTTCCTACGTATCGAATTTCATCAAAATCGGTTAACTCGCCGAGTTCTTCCCTAATTGGCCATATTACAGAACTTTCCTAAAAAATCATTTTAAGTTTAAATCACATGTCGAAATTTCCTGTTTTGAAATATCCAGTTTTGTACCATATCTCGTTTTGTACCTTATCTCGTTTTGAACTATCCAATTTTGAAATATCCAGTTTTGTACCACATCTCGTTTTGTACCTTATCTCGTTTTGAATAATTCAATTTTGAAATATCCAGTTTTGTAGGTGACGGTTTACAGCATCTTCAAAATACCCTGTTGAGATGGTTTGTGACCGAAAAAATAATGGAAAATTGTCTAACTAATTTCTTCAATTTAATTACAACCCAACAAGAAAAACTTGATATTGATACGAAAATTTTAGGAATTGGGAATAGTGGAATCTAACGATAAGGATTTCACGTTATCTGAAAGAGTTTCATCAGTACTTAACTCGAAAATCATGGCTACAAAGCGATTTTTATGTGTAGAGAAATCAGTTAAACGAAATTTTGGCCTCAAAAATCAATTTGGCAAATTTGAGTATTTAAATTTCGGCCTCAAAAAAGACATAATTACCTTCCACACCATCGCATATTGAACCATGGCGTGGATGGGTCGCAGATGTTCAAAATTGAATAGCCCAAAACTTCAGAAATTATCAATGTATTATATGGCTCTAATATATAGTCCCTATCGGGTACGCAGTTTTGGAATCGCAAGTCCACCAACTTTTTATCCCGCATACTTTACTGGTTTCAAAGGTCTATTGAGGGAAATAGCTGCTTTTCGACAGTTATACTTTTATTAGGCCTGTAAAAACTGTAGAAAGTTCCGTAATACGAGTCTCCTTATCGGTTTTTAATATAGATTCCTGGTGGCATCGAAATTAAACTGAAAAAATGTTTAACGTCGGACGAACATAGATTTTTGCCAAAGTTGTCAAAAAGCTACATAATTGGATATTTGTGTCTCAATGACAATAAAATCTCCAATATAGGCTTACAACTCCAATGGCTACAATATAGCCATTTTTGGCTTTCCTTGTATGTTTACAAATTATGTTATGCATCGATGCATCAAACAAAGCGCAAAATGTGTTCACTCGCAATTTTTGAACACAAGACCATTCCGTTTTTGAATCGGACAAGCCTATGTTTCTCTATGATTTTTCATAAATGATTTCACAACATTACTAAAATTTCGATGGAAGATTAATCCTCAAAAAATAAAGAAAACCTAAAATAGTATTGGTAATACAAATAAGTCGCCGCCATTTGACAAAAGATGGTGCAACCAGTAAAAAAAAATCTACAAATCCGGTTTCAAAGCAGCCATTCCACTAAAAAAACATTTTGCTAGTATACTGCTGCTAGATCATGGAAGTGAACATGATGTAAGGAAGCACGCAAAATGTCAGCAAAATATTCAAAATAATTTATCGTTGAACATGATTTTGTTTATGGTCAGTAAATATATGTTCTATAAAAATATGCATAATTTCCGCCGAAACAGCATTTGTTTATCGAAACGACTGCAACTAAGCAACTAATTGTGCAGGTAAGCTATTGCCAGTAAAATTTAAAGACTCTGACATTGCTGCCAAAGACAGCTGGAGGAAGACCAAATCTAGTAAAGTTATTACTACAATTGGAGGACCAGAGTCAAAAAATATTATTTTTTTAAAAAAAAATTGCGGCACAATACTTTTCAATTAGCACCGATACATCAAACAATGGTAATGTGACAACATTTCCCTTTCCAAAATATAATAATCTGTCTATGAAAAACATTACCGCCTTTTATGCAGACAACGCCAACATTAATTTTGGCTCAAAACAAAGAATAATGATTGAGCTACTCAAATAAAATATACATAATATTTTAATTGGCTGTAATTGTCACCTTCTCGCCATTACCTTTTAAAATGGAAAATGAAAAGTTGAAATCTACGCAATCGTCATCAAAATATTTAACGAATTAAGTTCTTCCTACAAAAAGTTATCGAAAAAATAATGTTTTTTTTTTTAATATGACAAATTTAACAAAAACAACGAACATACCATACTATTTTCCTATACAAAATTATCATGATTTGTCTTGTTTTGTGCAATCCCGTTATTCGATGGACTATATAAGGAAATGAATAAAACGAGAACATAGTCATTTTTAAATTATTCGTGCATTGGTAAACGTCGATTAAAAAATGAGGAATTTTATCTTGAAAAAAATAAATAGATCCTGAAACTATAAAATATTGGTAAATCAGAAATGATAACAGTAATTATACGTTATTAGGTGAGTACACTGGCTCGTCTCTTTTGTCTAAAAGATTATTAATACGTTCGGACCAGCAACGGCCTTTAAAACCGTTTATTGTTATTATCATTATATAAAAATATAAATAAATCATAAGGAAGGGCAAGAAACCGAAAAAAAAGTAAATAATAGTAATTACAAAAACTCGCACACACATTAGATTTAATCGGTTAGTGCTTATAAAATGTAAGCAAGTAGTGACAAATATTATTGAATTTATAGTTTTTCCACAACTCTAATTCAAATGTTCGTCTGTCTATTTCCACTTCGAATTAGAAATTTATATGGTACGTATAAACATTTTTTTTTTTTTAACATTTAAAGTTTTTTTTCTTACACGAATACAAGAAAACACAAAAATAGAATATGATGATGATGCGCGCGCAATCATTACTTTTTTTCTATATAAATTTTCTCTTCCGTCGCCTCCTTCATTTTCGTTCCTATATATTATAATAAAAAAAATAAAAAAACTACAACTGAAATATTCACCGCTAAAAAATGATGTCATGTATTTTAAAATCATATACATATAAATTTATTTTTATATAGAAAAATGTTACAGTCAGTTCCAAATATATTCCGAAGCTGCACTACGTTACAATCTAAACCCAACTTCATTTGTACTAAGAAAAATAAAAATTTAAATGATTTAAGATTTCAGGTTTTATTATTACTCATTGCAATAAAACTTACTTTTTTTTTTTTTTTGTTAATACAAAAACTATAAAATCTTAAAAAAAATGTTCAACATATAAAAGAATTTTTTTTTAACGTTTAAAACGTGTTTCATGTACCATCTTACATACATACAGTTTGTTTGATTTTATTTCAGGTGGAAAAAATTAATTTGCTATGGTAATCTTAATTTTAACTGGTCAACCAGCAGACATGCACATACACACACGCGGTTCTACATAAAATCGATATTTTATGTTATTTAATATGATGGCAACAAAGTAGTAGTCACATATAATCGGCAATACTTTCTATAAGATTACATTTTTTACGGGCGTAAATTCGTTATACTTTGTCTACTTTTCAAACATTAAATCACAATCACGCCTGATATATCAATAACAAATCAGATAAAAATTCGAAGTCAATATAGTTACAATAAAGATAAGAAATGATGTCACCCTTAGAATTGCCAATATTATGCTCATATATAATTAGGTCAAATGAACTGGTAGTCAAACGGAATACTACAATATTTGATTATTTTTTTGGCAATTGGCCATTTTATTGTAAGATTTAATTCAGAAGATTGAACTGGTTAAAATAGATTTCACACTTAGCGCACTAGCATCAAAAATCCAAATGCAATAATTCACAGCGGAAGCATAGGATTATTCGAATTCAAAAAATTATTTTCAAGGTTACGGATATAGGATAATGTCTAACAAGTAGGTTAAAATGTATCGTAAGAGACAGTGTTCTTATATTTCGAGAAACCATCGTCGACGTCAGTGACCTCTACCCCTTTCAAAAGTGGTTTACACATAAATCATCAGTGCAAGACTGATAAACCATAATACATACGACCGTTCTCTCTAATGTCATTAGTCATCCCTAAAGTTCGTCAATCAGGATCTCGCATGTAGCATTAGAAGTAGGGTACATAAACCACGGTTAAATGCATTGGATCACAGATATTATGTGCTTTAATATTGAATAATGTTTTAATATTGAGCAACTTAAAATTTGGAAGCAGGTATTAGAACTATGCGTTACACATAGACAAGTATCGAACAGAAAATATTGAACAACCTTTTAAATGATTTAGTTTATGTGTTGCCCATATTTTAAGATGTATATTTGTTATGTTGCTCAATTTTATTTAGATCATTTAGTACTTATTTGGAATGATATTTAAAGTTTGGTGACGCAAAATGAATTGTTTGTTAGAATAGATTAAGCAACTAGATATCTTCTTGTTCTAAATACTGTCTCGATATATTGAGCAACTGAATATTTTTAATTAAACGAAATTAATAAATATATTTATATAACTTAATGTTAAGTGTTAAATGTGGAACGATACCGCAACGAATTCAGTTAAATTGAAGAGGGAGGGCCGCAAAAGAGATTCATCACTTGATTACGATCGGTGATGACGATGAACACAACTATGATTATTCAGCGCTATATCAACGATATTTAGCCATAAAATTTTGTCAAAAGAGTGCGTATGTGCCAGCAAAGCAATGGAGGTCATTTTTCGAATTGCTTCTCCATACATAACGTTAAATCGGATGGTCGGGCGCCAACTCCGATCACCTAAACGTGAAACGACACAACCAGGAAATTACACGAGCAGTAATTGAATTGTTTCTCGGGCTCTTTAGCAATTTAGGTCCTGTTGCGAGCACAATTAAATGTTGTTGCCTAACTAACTGCATTTTTTTAAGAATGGTCCGATGATGATTGCAGCCCAAAATTAACGCCAATTAGTGCCACTTTGTGGATTAATTGGATGCTACCAACGTCCATTAGAAAATTGAGCGTGTCTAATTCCATAATTTAACATCTCATTCAAAAAACGAATGTACTTCTGACGTTTGTTGTGATTTTTGAATTGCCACTCATAAAACCGGAATTGCAATTTTTCTGTTTTTATACTAATTAGAATTTTTAGTCGTATATAAAAACCATAAGGCAAATTTCTCACTGAACCGGAATCTAGATGCAAGATGACTATGCCAGTTTTAAGTCGATAAAAAAAACCAACCTGTACTCTTTCGTTCTCAAATCGATTTGAATTAAAAAAAATCAACTTTAATAGAAAATTACGAAATATACGAGGTGTGGCCGTCTTATCAGCCACCATAGAATGTAAATAAGATATCAAATGTTGATTTAAACCATTTTGCATTTTTAAAAAATGTGAACTTTAGTGTTTTCATATGTGTGTCTGTATTTCAATGATATGCAACTTAACTTATTTAAATACAAATTCAGACTGTACAAACAATTTAACTATAGTTTAGCTTTATGTTGAGTGTTCTCATAAATTTATCATAAATACTTAACCACATAAAAAATAAGTCATTGCACAATAGGAAGTTAGAAACATTATTAAGAATATACAAAATAAAATTAATGACTGCATCAAAAATGATAAATTATCAAATAAAAAAAAAATAAAAAAACGTTACGAAAGTAATTTACAAACCACTGAGGGAGTACAACACATTACATTAGCAACGATTAATTAACAAACAAAATTAAAAACTATCACACACATTGTCCAATACTTTTGAGACATACTGTAATATATTAAAATTGAAATATTGGCTTATGTCTATAGGACAGGTAACCCTCGTAAAACACGGTAACTTGTAACCACGACATCTCGCGAAAAATTTCCTAATCCTACACAATAAAGGACCCAAATTTGGATTATTTATAAGCTGATCAGCACACCTACTTGCCAACAGAAGAAAAAAAAATCCTGTTAAAGCAACTACGATATTTCCTTTGAGGCTACTGGAACAAGGTGCTTCTCTAGATATTCCACTTAGCACACCAACTGATATTGATGAGGCTGCAGAGATGTTCAAGCATGTTTCGGAGAGAACAGCTCAATATAGCTAAGTGGGCAATGGCTACAATCCAAATCTCATTGATTGAAGTGAAAACTAAATCGCACCTTTCCGACTCTTAAAATAGCATTGAAGGAAGAACAAAACCAGAGTTTACAGAATTATTTAAGTGAACTCTCGAAAATCGAAAGCAATATAAAAATGTCATTCAAACCCAGTATTAGACTAATAAATGGAATATTGGCAAAAAGCGATGAGGAAAAAGCCTTAGCTTTTAGTGCTCGTGTTCAAGAAGTATTTTCACTTCATCAAGAGGCTAATAAATGTGTGTTACCTGAGCAAACCCCAATCCTATCCAATACTCGCATCATTACTGTATGCAAGAAAATGTGTAAAGGTTCACGGTTTCGTCGTGTGTTGTGCTTATATCGACATATTTTACACAAATGTACTGGATAATTGTCTAACACCTGTTTGATGAGTCGTGGTAAGAATTGGTCGTATTGTAAAATCGTCGTAGCCTTGATTGTGTAGTGGTTGCTAAACCTCTGGAGGAGTCTGCCTCTTCGTTTATATAGGACCGTTAATATAGGACCGTACAAGCTGCCATGGCGAATATAGCAGTTGTCGACCAAATGAGCTAGATACGTCAGAAATGGTGAAGAAAATCCACAAAATGGAATTCCTGCTCCTCGACTGAAAGTGTGCGAACGAGCAGACAATCAACCAATAAAGCCTAGTTATTGCGTCGAGCCATAGCCATGGATGAAACGATGGAGACAAAGGAACAGTCAAAACTATGGACCGAATGGATAGAATCGGCTCCAAAGTTCCATATACAGTACTCAAAAGTGCATTGAGCTAAAAAGAGACTATGATGAGAAATAAAGATATTTTTCCCCAAAATTTTTGTTGAGTATTTCCGGAACCACTCTATCATATAAAATTTTGTTTAATATTTTGTGTCCAGTAAATCAGCACAGCGGATTCTGGATGGTGTTTTAATAGCCGTTGGTAATGGGATTCTAGAAATATGTGTTCATCTTAAATGTAATCTTGCGAACTTATTTTCTACCTCAGAAATACAAATAGACCTTGTCACAATGTTACATGAGCCTAGGAGAAATGAAACACTAATATCGTCATATCGAGCAATAAGCATGCTTCTAACGATAACAAAACTTTTGTATTGGAAAAGCGACAGGTTATGCCAGACCATCAATTAGGGTTCCAAAGACAACATGGAACTGTAGAACAAGATCATCGGATTGTAAATTAAAAAACATACAGACCAAGCCCCTTGTTTCCAGTACTCTCCAAAACCTTTGAGGAATTGCTGCTCAAAAGACTGAGGCTTACATATTTGAAAGAAATCTAATTCCGCCTTATCAATTTGAAATTCAAAGAAAATCACTCAGGTCCGCAATCTTTCTGAATATAGCCCAAGCCTTCGAGAAAGTATACCACCCTGGGTTGGAATATAAGTGCCGAGACTTACCAAAATAATACTTTCAAATTTATTGATAATCGACATAAAACAAATACTAGCAGGGATCCCCAAAGTAGAGTCCTGAGACCAGAATTATATTTACTTTATAAAAGCGATTTGCCTAGCACAAGAGATACAACAATAACTACTTTCGCAAATGAAACTACATTTCTAGCAATCGGAGCTAATGTAGAAGAGGCAACCAGCGAACTGCAAAGGGCTACGAACCTTGCTACTTAAGGACTAAAACGTGGCGCATTAAGAACATGCGGTGCTCGACACTTCAGAGTACTCAATGTTCAACAAGTGTCAAATACAGATTTTGGAGATGTGCATAGAGGACCCATCTTACAAGGGATTTTCACTGGCCATGCAGAGACTAAAACGAAACCGTCCTCAAGTTGATCCCCTGAGGAGGAAATTGTAGGTATCTATTAAGGAAGATTTTATCCAAATCGGTATCAAGTTTTTTCGGTCCAACCAGGTTCTGGCATACGTAAACAATATCTGTGAAATTGGACTGAATGGCAACTGTGTCAAAGAACTACTGAATTCACTTGTACGATTTTCCGCTTCCGTTGGGCTCAAAATCAATGAGTCCATCACAAAAAATATGATTACTGTTTTAAGAGACTTTGTCCATGGTAGCACTGAGAATCATTATTAATTCCTATTCTTAAGGAGAACCAGAATCGGCTCACATTCCTTTTATTAATTTATTTCTATTTTTATTTGCGAGCTTAATTAAAGTTGTTTTTTATACGACCCTGCCACTAAAAGAAGTCGAAATTACAAAACGGAATTTAAAAAAAAAAACCTTAACATAACACGTTTTATTATAGGAACCTATCTACCGCGTTTTTGTAGGGTTACCTGTACTCAAAAGGTACAACAGAAAAATAACCTAATGGTGGTTACATTTTCACCACTGTGTCAGGATAATCATATGATTGTGTTTTGTGTGTAATACAAACAATTTAATGACAACCTGTACACTCGAATCGCGCGCAAACAGTATTGATGGGTCATAAAAAAAATTTCTTTGTGATAAGAAATTTTCTACATAAATCTATATACTTCTTATCAATATATATTTAATATCTTGTTAAATTTTGAAATGTATATCGCACTATAATTCGATGACAAATTTATAGGTACCCATATTCAGAAAATTTTGGGGAAACAAGTTTTATTGATTACTTTATGGTTCCAATCAGATTCTTATAGATACGTCACAACAAATTTTAATGAGAAACAAATTTTCGAACTTATTTTTTTAATATAGAACTAGCATTAAGCCAAACGAACATTTTAAGCAGATGAAATATGAATTTTTACGTAGCGGTCAAAATTAAAGTCGTCAATTAAATTGAGACTGATGGTTCCATAGTAAAATAATATCCAACACACATTTTCGTTCTCTTTCTCATTTAAAAAGAAAAAAAACTAACGAAAAAGACGAACTGAAAATCACATTCACACCACACCCAAACAAAATTGAACAAGATAATTGTTTTTTATATAAATTTCGTATGTACAATAAAAAAAAAATTACAAAATTAACCGGTAATATTGTGATAGAGAATGTGTAGTTTTGAATTTTCTTCTTGCGATTATCTCATTCTTCGCGTGTTACAGACAACAATTGAAAATGTAATAAATTTTACAATGATTACCTACCTTTTATTGTATTGATTTTCTTGTATGATTCCGTTTTTTCGTTCTTTAATCTTTAACACATATATTTATATATATATTCTTTATAATCCAATTTCGAAATTAAAAATATACAAGAAAAAAAAAAGATGACCAATATTTTAATAATTAAACGAGCATACGCCCATGGACGTATTTATAAATTTTATTACAAGAAAAATCAGAAAACTTTACAAAAAAAAAAAATTTCTTTTACGTTAATTTTTTATATTTTTTTTTTTTTCGTACACTCGTAATATTTTTATTTTATTATAAATTCAAACAATCACCTTATAAATTAAAAATTCACTTAATAATTGTTTTTATTTTAATAACTTAAGTATTTTTATACAATTAAAACATTTATATTTATTTTATTTTTTTTTTTAGTAAAAATATACAAAAATAAAATCAAAAAAAACTTGGAAAAATTTAATAAATCGTTCGATCCAGTAGGAATAAAATTTAAAATGTCCGACTTAAGTTCGGTGGTGAATCTGAAAAAAGCATAAAAAAAAGTGTAGCGTCTCTTTTCAATTTTTTTTTCTGTTTTTCGTGTCTGGCAATAAAATTTCCTCGATGCCCATTAGTGACATCTGTCGGTTAACATTTTGATAATAATATTATTTATTTATTTTATTTTAATTTTTAATGTAATTTAAATAATTAGGTAATATTTTTGTTTTAGATCAATTAAAATAATTATTTAAATAGTTCAAATGATTATAGAAAATAGTAGTTTTTATAAAGCGAGGGAAATTTTTTGACATTTGTTGAAGAAATTCGATTAAACATTTGATCTGCGTATTTGAGCTGTATCAAAAATAACCCATGGAACAAAAATGAGATAAATTTGTTATTGCGACCAAAAATAGTAATTACAAAATAAAATGTGGCGATTTAAACTCAACGACATATTTTCTATTTCATCTGGCTTTTTCGGTTTTGATCCCGAGCTAGCTTTTCGTATTGTTCTGACTCCCTGAATACGTTAGAGCCTTGTCGACATCGGCCTCTGCACTTACCAAATGGCACCTCTCCACTGCACCAACCGTTTAGGAATCGCTCGCAGAACGTGACATTTTTCTTCATAAAAGACAACACTAATTACCATTATAATCTAGATCTCGCGATTATTGAAGAGAACTCGGTAAGTGTTGTCATCATCGTAAGTGTTGTCTGCTCATGAATTTCTCGTAAAATGGGTCGCCTATGCAAATCTCCACAGTCTGGTGCCAAATAATCATAGACACCTGTTTAAAGGCCTGTGGACAATAGGCTTAATCTTATTCGAGATTAATAGAAGCTACAACTTAATTTTCATCAGGTTTTTGGTAGGGGTTTAGTTGGAACATACTTAATGTCGAAATTATAGTGTAACAGAGTACAATAAGCCCATCTTGGAAGTACTTTTGAGGTGTAAACTGGAATACCTTTTTTTGGATCTAAGTTGCGGCTTTTAGACAGTTTGGAGAACGAACTTTTGACCATAGATCGTCAGGCAAAATTTGGTTACGTCAAATACTAATCCCAAACCCTCTTTCTATATTTCCTATCTATAGTTCTTTTCGGCTATGGCAAGAGTTCTTCAAGGATGACTGATTGTTTTGATTGAGCCGTTCAGACTTGAGAATTTCTTTGAATTCTTGACATTCGGTTGTCCAATCCCATTTAGCATTTTTTGTAAGCAAAACCTATAATGGTCTTTGAGGGCTGGAGGACTAAGGGTGGAGTCATGTTAAAAATTGCATCAACTCTTGAAAAATTAAATCCGTTATCCCCTTTCCTTCTTACTCCACTTACCCCCTTACTTCCCTTTACCCGTTTCCGCAAATCTGTTACATCTGGGAGTAATAGTGCCATTCAGACCACATTTGTAACAGAACCATCGAGTTGGTGGGATGGGAACCACAGTGAATATATGGCTCATATCATCACAATTATAGTATGTGACATATGTGAGATCTAGGTTCGGTTTTTCGGTGGTCTTTTAATTTATTGCTGACGGTTGTGCTTTACATATGGTTGATTTAATGCTTCCAACTGATAGAGAGAGGTGGGTGGTAGCATAGTCGGACCTGGATCGAAATAATTTAATGAAAGTAGTGCTGCTTCTAGACTGACTGTAGTATACGCCATCATATTTAGATCAGCCTCAACATAATCTGTGTTAAATTGCCGGTCTGTTAATTGATATTGTAGTCCACCAGATTTCCTAATCCCTTCTAACTAACCCCTTTTACCTATCCCCCTTTACCTAACCAGAGAAGATTCAACCGGCATACTTACCTACAGATGATATGATTGCAAATGTGTTGATGAGGCCGTTGAGGCCGATATAACACATGAAGTGCTCGAAAGCTTTAAGGCTGAAATTTTATAATTAATAAAAAAAAATAATTAAAATGACGGCAACGTTTGCGTCCATAGAGAAAATGCGTGGAAGCATATCTTCAAATGAATGACCTTTGGAGTCATGTTGAGGGCACATGCAAGGAAAGTGATCCAGAAAAAAAATTGAAGATTCAAAAGCCAAGACGTGGATGGTTTTATTAGTGGACAGTGTGAATTTTTCATATATTTAAAAAGCAAATACGGCGAACGATGTTTGGGACAGTCTGAAAGTGGCGTTTCAAGATTCCGGTCTACTTCGTCGTGTAGCATTATTGCGTGAACTAGTTTTAAAAAGACTAGTGGATTGCGCTACGATGGAATTTTTCGTCAACAAAATTATTATGACCGCCCACAAGTTAAAAGGTGCCGGCATGGAAATAGACGATGAGTGGATTGGCACATTGTTGTTGGCCGGATTAAGCGACGATAGAAAATTCTGGCACAAAATTTTCGGCTGACTTAATAAAAACCAAACTACTTCAAGAAATTCGTTGGGATGATAGAGTTGAGGGCTCTGTCTCTGCATCTGCCATGTACATGAAGCCAGCAAAGTCAAACAATTATAAGAAGAAGAAGAAACAAGTAAAGGACAGGAAATGTTTTGGATATGGCGTAGTTGGTTACTTCAAAAACAAATGTCCGAATACGAAGATGGCTAATCATTCGCCAGTTTTTTCGTGTTTGACGGCATGCAATATTAAATCGAATGAGTGGTATATAGACTCTGGTGCCCCTGCACACATGACATGTGAACAACTTTGAATGGAAAATCTCAAACCAGTGCCAGAACCAGGGGAGGTTACGATTGCAATTCAATCAAAATTGAAGGCCGAATTGATTGGCAATGTTTTACTCCAGCTACGGGTGAATAATCGTATAGTAAATACTATAGTTCATGATGTTCTATACGTGCCAGAACTTTGCACAAACTTATTGTCAGTTAGTCAGTTAGTAGACAAAGGTTTAATTGTCAAGTTTAGTGCAAATGATTGTAAAGTTTTTGACAAAAACAAGAAATTACTGATTGAGGCAAAATTAAATGCCGGGATGTTTAAAGTGACACACACGAGTGAAACATGTTTGAGGGTCAAAGTGGAGAATTCATGGAAATTATGGCATCGACGTCTAGAACATGTGAGTCACGATAGCTTGATGAGATTACGAAATGGATTTGTGGAAGCTTGACAACAGATTTTGGACTCAACACAGCAGCTTATCTTGTGATTCGTTTACCATATCGTGGGACTATCGATAAAACGCCCGAAGAAATTTGGTCCAATAAAAAATCAGATTTATCCAACTTAAAAGTTTTTGGATGCAGGGCAATGGTCCATATTCCGAAACAAAAGCGCCAGAAATTTGATTTGAAATCAAAGGAATACATCATGGTCGGCTACAGCGAGAATAGTAATCACATAATCACATCAGTATTAAGCCACTAAAAATCAGTTTATTTTGTCAAGTCTAAGTGCGTTTACCACACCAATCCTTCTACGGCAAACTAATGAAGGTTTAAAGTTGTCCAAAGATTGGTACTCGGATTTCTATTCATCGTCAATTCAAATTTGCATCACAAATTCTTTTGAAAGTCCATATATACCCATAATACAAAATCATCCAGTACTAAACGAGAACGGGAGTTGCTATCCGTCACTGTCAATAACATTACATAATTAATGGACACTCCATTAAAAGTAAAAATATTCAGTTCTAAACGCTTTTGTCATCTTCTATTGCTGCAACAAACGAAGCATATCTGGATTTTGGTGCCGAACTATTCGCTAAATGCGTGTGTCTGCAGCATTCCGTATTTTATCGCTGACATTTTTAATGTTTAATGTCAAGCTCTTTCGAGCCAAATTTGAAGGAGATACGTTTTTTGGAACGAAAAACAGTCAAAATTTTTGACAGCAATGTACATTTTTTCTTTCATTTCAACTAACTAATGCATAATTGTATGTCAATTTAGAAATATAAACAAATAAATTCGTCATTTGTGATTTCTTCTTGCGCTTGGATGTGGAATGTTTTTTTTATGATAAAACTTTATAAATTGTTTGTGTACAATTAATTATTAATTGAAAAGCAAATTTTATTTTTTATTACTTAGTGTCTTAAGGAGGTAAAGGATGATTACGATGGCCTTGTATTGATTTCTATCGAACGATATATTTGGTTAAAGTCAACAGAGTATAGTTAAAAAGATTAAAATCAAACAATAGATTAGAATGTACCTAATCGGAATGAATTAAAGTAAATTAAATTAATATTATTTATTGATAATTTAATGATTCAACATCTCTTGAGACAAACTTTCAAAACGAATACAATCTACATATTGCATCGACCAAATGATGTTTTTTTTGTAGTTAAATTTATTCGGTTTCTAGGGTTTAGCAAACAAATTGTTCCGTGGACCACAAACAAAATCAAAACACGACGTTTCCAAATGTTTTCATTTAAATTTTTATTTTCAAGAGTTTGGATGGGTGCACGGTGAGAAAATAAGTTTTTCTTTTATTTTTTTTTGGTTTAATGTATAAGTTTAGAATTAAATTACAGAAATGTAAGTATAATATAGTTAATAAAACTATTGTAGTTTAAATTTAGTGCCGCCTTTTAATTTAATATAATTTATGTGTAGAATCAAAATTAGGAATGGGACGAACGCCATCTCCACCATCACGTAGAAAACGGGATAAAGATAGGGAACGGGAAAAGCGTAGAAAACGTTCAAAGGATCGTTCCCGTGAAAGAGGAGGAGGTGGGGAACGAGATAGAGAACGGGAACATCGAAGGCATCGTGAACGAGAAAGAACAAGACGTTCGAGGTGAACAATAATAAGTGTAGCGTATTGAAAATTTATTTGAACTATTAACTATAATAATTAGATTAGCAATATGTATATACATAATTATCCCTTTGATCTAAAATCTATTAAAATGACTAACATTTAAATCAGGTCAGTCAGTTTAATAGTGACCGGCATATCGTATATACTAAAAACATGAGGTTCCAGTCTCGGGAATGTTTTACATATAAAAAAAAAAGTTAAATAATTCTAATCGTAAATACTTTCGAACTAATTTTAGATCACGCTCATTTGATCGAGAATATGAACGCGAACGAGATCGTAGTGGTGGACCATCATCATCGAAATCACGTGCACCCGAACGTCCACATATTACCGAAGCAGATCTCGAGGGTAAAACACCGGAAGAACAAGAAATGATGCGTTTGATGGGATTCTGTGGATTTGATACGACCAAAGGTAAAAAAGTAGATGGGAACGACGTTGGTGATGTACATGTTATATTGAAACGAAAATATCGTCAGTATATGAATCGAAAAGGTGGATTTAATCGGCCCCTCGATTTCGTTGCTTAAGTTTTACTATATTTACATACTACTAATTATTTTCTTATTATTCTTTAAGTTTTACATGTTTTTTTTTTTCGCTTATATATAAGACGACATACAAAACAGAATCCTGCAATTTTATGAAAAATGCAGCATGCACAAACAGCGGGTATATTTTAAATTTCTAATCAAAATCACATAACTGAATACACAGAATCAGGTACAATAGTTAATTGCAATAGAACGGGTTTAAATACACATACACATTCACCTCTCACACACACACATACAATAGTACAATTGTTAAACCATGTATCATGAAATATGAGATTTGTAAAAATGTTATGCAAATTTCATATTTTGTGATATATATCAAAATAAATCAGGGATACTTTTTTAAAAGAAGTACTTGCTACTTCTTTTAGAACCATTATAAAAAATTTACAATAGGCAATAGTTATATACAATATTTACCCCTTTATCCTCCATATATTTACAATAGATTCACACAGATTTTATATACACAATAACAAAATAGAATGCAAATATACCTCATTTTATTTTTAACTTATGTTTTAATAAATAAATAAATAATTTGTTGATTTATATTTAACTTGTTAAAATTGAAAAAGTCGAAACAAACAAAAAAAAATGTTATACACCTAATTGCAGGGCTACCTAGATATTAAGATATCATTTCTTATAGCTGGACATCAACAACTTTAGATTGTTAAGTTGTCCATTATATAAAAATGACTTATTATTATATTACAAAGAAATTTTCTTTTCTTATTCACTTAAATATCATTAAATATTCAATCAATAATTTGTATTAGACATTAGGAATTAAGTTTTGTTTGATTTATGATGAACAAGAGTAATGAATTTGTATAGTTTTTGGATTAAACGAAAAACAGCGACGTATGTAAATTAGGACATAAAAAAATGTATGTATTAATATTATGATTTGTAATTTAATATAATAATTTAATTAGCATTTAAAAAATTTGTATTTGAACCGAAAATAATAAAAAAATTAATTTCAAATGTATGCCCAATAATTATTACATTAATTACGAATGTAGCTAATTTCAGGGAGATGAACACACACAAAAATATAAAAGCTGGACTGAGAACCCCAATAAATAAACACACTACATGTTGGGACTATACTTTGTTAGTCCTTAAAGAAAAACTTAATCTAATGGTTCTATTAAAAAGCAAGGTATAAATAGAAAAATAAGCCCGCGTAAGTATCCCAAAAATTAAATATAAAATAAAAGGAAAAACTGCAAGAAAATTTGTATCAGAAAAAAGAAGAGAGAAGAATACGGCAGCAAACAAGAGATGCCGAAAATAAAACTAAACAATTAGGGGCCCTATTTGAGAATTCGATTCGATTACGAATGTGTCATATTCTTATTGGATTTAAATCAGAATCGTACGATTTTTATTTAAATCCAATACGAATCAAACATTAGTAATTAAATTCCTAAATAGGGCCCCAGATAACGAATGAAATCTAGAAAGTAAAAATTGAGTCAATCAGTAACTGTCTAAAAAAGCTAACTTATAAAATTCCGCCAACATGATGATCAAGCTGAAAAATTGCAGAAATAATCTTGATACTAAAACCTGGAAAACCACCATACGAAACTTTGCCTTATAGACCAATTTCGCTGTTGCCAGTTATTTCTAAACTCTTTGAGAAACTTGTGATTTAAATGTTAAATCCGATAATCGAAAGGAATAACTTAATCCCAAATTATCAGTTCGAGTTTCGTAGCCAATAAGTACACAGAATAGTCAATATAATTGAGAAAAATGGCTGCTCAACGATATTTTTAAAGGTTCAATCAGCTATTACTTAAATGACTAAAAGATGGCGGATTAAATTAAAAGAAGTTCACATAAATTTTACAAGCAAACGAATTTAACATAAAGGTTTTAATAAATCGAGAACACAGTTAAGAATCATGTCATGACTCTAATGCTGTGTGCCTTAAGCGACTAAACTAAATTATAACGAGTTAGTTCATGCTATATCTAGATAGATGGAACTATCACAAAAGTCACTTACTGTGCCTCAACTTGAAATTAAACTAAACCAAAAAATTATTTTAGTTTATTTATAGTTTACAACTATTATAGTTATTTTATACATTGTGTGAAAAGTTACCGAAAAGTTACATCGAAAATGTACTTTTCAACTACCACCTAGGAGGCAATAGTGGAAGCTTGAGCAATTTGAAAAGTATAGTTTGAAAAGTCGATTAAGGCACACAGCATAAATGCTAAACTTAAATGGCCAGTTACTGAGTTTTACTTCCTCACTTTTCTTCAAGCTGCTACTTTATAAGGAAATATTCAAACCATTTTTGAACTTTGGGGTTGTACCAAACCGAGCAACGTTAAAATAATACAATGGTTTCAAAACAAGGTACTAAGGATAATCGTCGATACGTCATGGCACTTCAGAAGTAAGAACCTATGTAGATATCTTAAGAGGATCTAATTTAAATTGAAATCCTTAGTGAGTTAAATCCACAATGAACTAAACTCACCAGAAACTGTGAAGTGCCAATGGACGTAGTCAGAGAATTCATCGGAATTTTAGCGGAATTTCTAACGTCGTTTTTATGCCAAAAGAACGTTTTCGTAAACGTGGATATGGCACATAAATGCGGACTGAGTAGAAATGAACAAATTATTTTAAAGGTTCGGATGGCACTTTTGTTTTGTATTGCCTAATACTGATATTGCAGCCCTTCTGGTTTTGACTGTCATTCCCACAGGAATCGAACAGTTAATTTCTTCCTGTTTCTACAATCCACAAAATTAGGTCTTGGCATAACTACGATATCAGAACAGGAACCTCCAATAAAAAATCCTCTCAACACAAATAAGTAAAAAACCTTCGATTATCTCTCTAGCCCGCACGTCGATGCGCCACATTCGATTCAGGCCTAGAGTTGCCGCTAAAGCCCTTGCTAACATTAACTGATTAACAATTCAGCCGGTCCGAATGGTACTGTCCCAATTGTTTTCAAATATGGCTGTAAATCCTAGTCAAAGCCACTATCATGTCTGTTTCATCGATCTATGTCTTCTGGTATTTTCCCCTTCATCTGAAAAACTGCTAACATCTTTTGATAAAAAGGGCAGTAAATCGGACCCTTCGAGTTATTGTCTAACCGCTATCGTCGCGGTGCTTTCTAAGTAATTGGTGAATCCCAAGACATTGCGCTCAATATCTCGACAAGTGTTTGCTGTGCAAATGGAGGGCAGTTGGCTTTCACGGTTTTTTAATTTTATGGATTGAGAATTTACTTCTTTGCCGCAAAATCCACGTGGTGGCAGGTGGCGCGATTTCCGTTCTACATTTTTGTAAGTCTGATGTCCCTCATCAGTCCTTTCTTCGAACCCTTTTTCTAATTTTTAATCAATGATCTTCTATCAGCAGTTCTCAATCCAATATAGTCCTATGCTAATGACAGCTCACTTCCCCCTCTCACTGTTTACCTTCTTCTTCGTCACAAAACGACGTTCTTGCATAAAGATCGACTTACACGAGATCTAAAAACAATTCTTGAATAGAGTGAAGCCAACAGTGTTGAATTTAATCCCGTATTTTTCATCACCATCTTTTCTGACTGGTGAATCCAGCTCGGCTACGTTTGACAGATGTTAGATTCTTAGCTAAGAACAAATAAACAAAGCAGCCTTCTGAACTCTGTGAATTATTTGCCTTATATTTTATGTCAGATCCCATATTCTCCGCACCAGTTTGGTTTATAGATGTGTGCCTTCGTACTGGCTTTTGCTGGATCCATGGAAAAATCTTCTTTGTTCAACCGATCTGTAAATCTGTGAAAAAGTGTGACGTCAGCTATTACCATGGTATTGCCATAATTCAAAATATGGCTATTCCAAAATTATCTAGCAGATCGACTGTCGCAAATCTGATATCATTCTGACAAGCTGAAGTTGCACAAGGTGTTGATCAAACCCGTTGTTTAGTATGGATGGAAACGTTGGACCCTAACGGATGAGTATGAGAGATGATATATGGCCCTAAATTTACTGAGTTTTATTAAACCACGATGGTGTTCTGAGAGGAGAGCCGCCATTTGATAGGCGCAGATGTGGTGGTCGGCGACAATAGAACGGCTTATCTAGAACAATACGAAGAACAACCTCGGGTTCAAATCCGATGGAGCCAGAATGTTGATTCGGTAAAAACCGTTAACCGTAAATTGTAAAAACCTCCACAGTAAAGTTTTATGACGATCCAACCGCTTAGTCGCCTCATACGACGAGCAAATGATAGTGTGGTGAAATTCTAGTATATCTTACTATAAGGGCGATAACTAAAACGTCAGCATAATTGTATTAACCATGATAGTTCATTTATTAATTCTAAAGTACAAAAATAATTGCAATAAACGATTATATTATCAAACTTCGAGTGCTAATGACTCATTTCTTCCTCTTCTGCCGAGTTGAAGTTCTCCGATTTGTCTTTGGATCATTTTCGTTACCTTCCACTTCGTCAGTTTTTCGTTTTCTTCCCTTCTTATTTTTACCTTTGCCCGTATCAGCCACATCTTCATGGACTTTTGGCAAAATAATTTCCTTTTCCCTAACATTTTTCTTTGCCGATTTATTAATTTTATGTAAATTTTGCATTATAACCGTCGTTGGATTTGGTTGGGTTGGTGGCAGTTCATCTGCTTCGAGATCTTCGGCCTCCTCATCGTCATCATTATTGTCATCAGCGCGCAATTCACTGTCGCCCTCCTCTTCGGTATTAATTTTTTCTACCGCATTTCTAAGATCGGCGGTTTTTATACGAAAATCACGTACCGTACCGATATGCAAATACGACGATATATCATTTTTAGTTTTTTTACCAAGATTTAAAATAAATTTATTGAAATTTTCCAAACATAGAATTAGGCGTGGCAAAAATTTGGTACCGGATAAAATTTTAATTTTATTCGCATTCGCCGTATTCGTTTTTCTTGCTTGAGTTGTACTTTCGGGTAGTAAATTTTCATCGACATGTGTGATAAGTGCGTATATTTTTACGGCCAATGGTTTTCCAGCCGATTTAACGAGCTGATCGAATTTCGAGGCTTGATATATGACCGGTATTATCGTATGGCGGGCAATTAAATGTTTTGTCAAATTCGTTATGCAAATATATAGTTGGGTTATAACTTTAACTAAATTGTTGGCACATGTTCCGGGCGGCAATTGAGCATTGGCTAAGGGAATTAATGTTTTCGATACATGAATTAGTTGGGAACAAATTGATCGCTCTATAGATTTCATCGCTTGAAGATCTGAAAATAATTTAAACATTACGTTAAATATTATTAAACCGTAAACCGCGTTACTTACATTCTTGGGCATTCGGACTGCTCGATGACGTAATTTTATAACGCAAAAAATATCCTTTCGCTTTGGTTACAAAATATTCAGCACTTTCGATTTCCTCTTTAAGAATATTACAAAGATGATTTGCACACGATTCAGCAGTAAAATGATTGATCGACTTGAGACGAAATTCCGGCTTGAATGTTTCTTCTTCGATTTGGCCGATTTCATGTTGTATTTGAATTGCAATGGAATTGAAGAATGGCCCTGTTTGTGTCTTGACACGTTGCACAAATAATAATTTATTTATCAAATGGAAATGTTTAAGTTCGATTTTTTCTGCTTCGCAAAATTTATACAGCCACGTATATATTTTTCGGGAATTTTCGTCACCACCCGGAATGTAATCGTATAGTATTTCTAAACATTCTAATAATCTTGATGCAATTTTAGGATTATCCAAATCACCATTTTCGATTATACATCGTTCGACAAGTTTTTGAATGATGTCGATAATTTTAAAACAGTTTTCTGTTTCGATTTCACTGGGATCGTTTAGCGACACGGTTGTTTTAAAGAATTCCTTGCTTTTATGTTTAAACAGCTGGTGGACAGTATGTAGAATTTTATAAAAGCACTCGACACTAAGTTGACCTGTTAAGGCGTCATAATTGGCGCATACATCTTCCAATCGAGACAAATTATTTTTTAACAGCACACATGATATTTGGCTCAATAATTTAATGATATGCCGATTATGGACTACATGTTTGTACTCGGGTTCATTTTCTAAATTTGAAATTTTATTAATCGTACACTGAAGCACATATTGTCCAAATTCTAAATTCTTTTGTAACGGAATCCGTTCTTCTAGAGTACCAATTTGACAGTCGCCGTCATGGATTATTTTTAAAAATCGCTCAAGTGTTACAAGCTCCCAAATATTTTCAGGTTTAAAGTTTACAGCCGTTTTACGTGATAAACTTGTATTTGCTGTTAAAACAGATGGTTCTGAATCATCGACGACTTTTCGACCGGTCGATCCTTTTTTCGATGATTTTTTATTTGTACTCAAAGTTCTCACGTTATCGGTGCATTGCTGATGGAATTGAAAAAGTTTTAGACATTTCTTGAGATAATTAGTTTTGGTGTTCGATCGGGCCATCCAAACGCAAAAATTCATGAGCGCCTCAAGAGAATTTAAAAATTGACATCCAATCAAATTCATTTTATGGTCAAACGCACCAATCTGTGTGGAAAGTAAAAAAACGAAAAATTAAAAAAAAATGTTTCCTAATGTTTTCAAATTTCCTTACAAGTCCAAGATGTTCTAGTGAAATAACATCGATCCGATCGACAAGAGATTCGAGTAATTTGCGAATGAAAGGATTATTGTAGTTCAAACAATGATGCTCGCATAAATAGACAGCATGGCCGACAAGGGCTATTAACCGTCCGAGAGATTCTAATTCATCGACTGTGCCATTCGCCGTTTCTTTTACGATCATATGGAAATTTATTTCAAATGTTATCTCTTCGACGTTAAAATATGATCGAAAATGTAAATCTAAAAAGGCGAGAACGTGCGGAATGATAATCGGATTGAATTCAATCGCATCGGTTAAGCTTTCGTACAGAACTTCTTTCATATCCTTTGCATGGTTGAATGCTTTGCGCAAAATTCCAATTATTTCAAGTGTTAAGATGTCTAGATGTCGTTGTGGATTATCGGAATTTCCCAAGGATTGAGACATTAACGAAAATCCTGATATACTCGTCGATTGACTAAATGTAACCGATCCGCTCGATGCGCCTGATGCTCGACGAGAATTATTCACTCGAAGATATTTTAAGAGATTACAAAATCCGTATACGCCCATCTTTCGCGTAGAGTTGTTCCTAAACAAAAAAACAGTTAATTTGCATAATTCAGTTGAAATAAGCCAACCTTCATCATTTACTTGTGATACATAGCTTTTCTAAGATTCTCGATCAACGCGTCTCGTATTGTATTCGACACTTTGGCCAAATGAAACGCAAACGTCATCATTCGCATAGCAATTTCTCCGGGAATCTAAAATTTGACCAACATTTCGTTTAAATTTTCACATTTATATTCGTTTTAACTTACAAAAAGGAAATGTTCCAAAATACTTTTAATCGTTTCTCCACACTCAGTAACAGTTAGGGTATTCGACAAACTTAATACGGCTAAACATTCGGCATACTGAACCGCGTCCTGATCGGCAAATAAAAATTCGGACAAATGCTTAATGATACCTTGACCAAAAATATATCGTTTCTTTAGGAAATGCTTAAGAAAATTAACCGCCATCGTATTTATAGCCGAGAAATGTTTTGCCTTAAGTAAAATAAATGATAGTCCAACAATGCCCGGAGTGACGACATCGTTTCCTTCACGATTCTGATCAATTAAAACATTCAAAACTTTTTCGACATCAATGCACGGATTTGAAATTATATCTCGACACCAAGCTGACTTTTTGATCATATCCTTTTCGTCCTCATTATGTTTGATCACGGTTCGAATAAATGGTAAAATTATTGAACTTGATAGACGCGTCGTTTCGGGATAACGGTTTACGTTACACATTGTAAGAAGAGCACTCATTATAAAAGGTGTTAGAATAAAGTTTGGCGTTGCTGCAAGTAATTTAAAAGCATTCGAAATATCATTTTCATTCATACGATCCTCGGTACAGTTGGCCAAATGAAATAGAATGGTTTCTTCGGCTTCGCGAAACTCCTTTTCTGCATGATTATCGATACTATCGAAATCCGTTGTATCGCTATGCATTTCAATGTACATTTTTTTGTAGTAGTGTTTATGGAAATACTTTTCAAGCGCCATAATAGGTATTAGCACTTGGGATGCATTGGTACAAAGTGAGAATAATTGAAATCCTAGAGGTGGTAGTTCGAGTGGTTCCAGTTTTTGAAGACTTTCACAGAATTTTACAAGAATGGTATTTCGTTCTTCTGGTGTGATTGTAAGAGTTCTAAAGGAATATAAATATACGTATATTGGCTGACGTATCAAAGTCTCTAAGTAGTACTTACGTGAACATGATTGCTAGTGGAGTTAGCAAAGGTTTAGCCCATTTCATGGAATACAGATTTCGAACTAAAGTCGATCGATATTCTTCCCCCGTTGATTCAATGCCATTAACATCAATACTTTCACTGTTCAACATAATTATCATAATTTCGGGTAGTAAATCCTTCCATCCAATGAAATTGGGATCCCCACCTCGTATCGATTCCACACAAAATTCACACATTTCGACTAATTGTGCCGTCGTGAAGAGTGGAAAATAAACAAATATACGTGTAACTATATCGAAACTTTGGCGAATGCTTAGTTCAATTTCGGGAAGCTTACGAAAAACTCCCATAACTATATTAAATCGCTTATCGACTGCGTCATCACAAGCAAATAATCCCATCAGCATAAAATTCCATAATGTTCTCGAATCCACATGACTTAATCGATCAATTATCAACTTGGTTAGCACTTCTTCATCAGTTTCTTGGATAAGCTTTTCCAGATCATCGAGCTGCCGTTTATTGCCAAACGAAATAATTTTAGTTTCCAGCGATTTAGATGTGGCCGACATGATTTGTGTATATTTCACCTTATTTATTTAAACTATATATTATCACCATTTAATAGTTTATATGTTTTATTAGCTTATTTCGCGAATTATAGTTTAATTTTATATTTTAGAATCAATCCACAACGAAATTTAACTTGAGTCGCATGTACGTTTGTTTTAAAACCGCGAACATGTCAAATTTATGTAGGGGGAGTGAACTTTTTTAGTTTTTTGAATAATTGGTATAAAAACCGTGTAAATTCAAAATTTAAAATTTTATTTTAAATAAATTACACTTATAAATAGAAATATATTAACTAAAATAAATAATAAATTTAATTAGGTTTGAGATTCATGAATGCTTGATAAATTAAACTATTAATTTTGTGCCGTAAAATTTCTCGTTCATAAATTGGGAATTGGCGAAGTTGTCGGCCAATATGAAAACCATAAGCTGCCTCCTCTTCCTCTAACGATACGGTCGAATTTATTTGGCGGTCTTCTAATTGTTTTTCGTCAATATCGAGTGGATCGTCGTCTTCGTAATAGTCGGGCTCGTTTTTTGTATATTCTACCACTCGTTCGGGAACTAATTCAGCTGTTTTTATAAGCCGTAGTGGCGGAGGCTTTGACAACGAACTATTAGCCACTTGTGGCCCTTTATTTATTTGTGTTTTTGCAGGGATTGATTTTAGAGTTTTAATTTGTTTTAAAGTAATTTTTGGGGTTAACGTTTCTTCGAATTTGTCTGGCGGCGCTTTAGGATTTTGTGAATTTTCATCTGTTTCATCATTTTCTTCGTACGGTGTCGAATTTTGATTTGTTCCCATATCGTCTAGAAATCCATCGAATGTGTCACCACTATTAGTATTCGTCTCTGTTCTATAAACATGAATTGTTAATGAAAAATTTTGTAACCAAAAATATTTTTAATATTTGGTTACTTAATTGCGTCCAAGAACCCCAAGTACGGCATCAGATACCATCCAGTACCAACCTTTTTACGTTTAACTTTGGTGTGTGTATCCTTAATACATCGCCATCGTGCCTTCAATGCATTTACCGGTATATCAAGTTCATCGGAAATCGACGACCATGCATGATCCCGAACATTTTTCGATGGATCAAATGTTTTTCCGTACAGAACCTCATATTTCTGGAATACACTCATAAACGATATTGACTGTTCCGGTGTTGAAAAATAAAGATTACGCTTCTTGTATGGGGGCTCGTCAGGATGCAGTTGAATTAATGTAAAATCTTCTTCACCTTCGCTCACTAAATCTATACTAGATTCCATATTGTATATGTTAATTTATATTTATAATTATGTATTATATACAATAATAATATTAAAAATCATTAATTAATAGAATTTTTTATTTTGGTTTTACCGACTACTGTCAAACTTTTTATTTTTCTTTCGTTTTTAAATGTCAAAATGCATGTTTACAAAATAAAATTTACTAACCTGTTGATCAATGAGAGAACTAAAAGTACACATTAATTATATTACATTTTTAAATCGGTTTGTTTTAAATTAAATTTATCACCAATAGGATTATTTTTTATATATAATCATTAATTATAGTTTATATTTCAAAAATTCCATTCCGATTTCTAAAAAAATTAATAAATATTAATAGTACACTCGCAGTGTAAAATAACAAAACAAAAACAATTTTTGACATTTATGAATCAACAAAAGTACGTACATTTTTTTTTTTAGTAATTTTGTCGTCGCGCTACATTATTTTCTCGATTATTATAAAATAAAAAGTGTTTAGTTAAGAATTAGTGCTAAATAAATACAAAAAATATATTCAATTGTAATTTAAATATATGTAAATTATGGTGTATGTGATATATAAGTGAATAATATAAAGATAATTAGAAAAAATGGTGACACCGCTGTTAAGACCCGAAGTGAGACAATCACAAGAATATGAAGGATTACTTCCACACCGTAAGTAATTCTATTAATTATATTTATAAATAATAATTATTTGTGTATCGATGATGATTTCTTGAAATTTATTATCTGTATATACAATTTCTTATCAATTTTATGTGGAATTGAATTTCACTGTATATAAAATATGATTAGCTCTAAACCATATTATAACATTATTATTAGAAATGCGTTTAGATTTCTCTGTTTATAAATTTAAATAGTAATTTAATTAATCACTAGTTTGTGAAACCGAAATTTATTAGTATTAATTAGATTAAGCTCATGGGAGTGTTGTCGGGAGGATTATTTATGCAAAAATTATACATTTAATAGTGACATCTTTACAATAATAGTTCAACTAGAATCCTATTTGAAAAATAATTCGTTGAAACTTACAGATTGTAAATGGCTCTTTAAATTAGTCACTAATTAACTCTAAAACTGATATTGATAAGGCGTACATATTATTTTAGTAAGCCGCAACATTTATAGATAACGATTAATATAATGGAGCATTTGAGTTGTACGAAGCCATATTATGTAGATTCTTTTTTATAAAAGAAATAATTTTACTGGTTTTACTACATGAAGTAGTTTTTAAGTAAGATAATCAATAATTAGAAATGGTAATCTTAAATATGGTGTTTATGGGTTTACTGACACTCGTATAGTGTTGGTTAAAATACTAGCTTACCACTTGCCTAATCGCTTGCATTATATAAAAATTCAAGTTTCATCTTCATCCAGGTTTCAAGTCACTTCAGGTGTCCCGCACGGTAATAAAATTTAACCTTTGACCTCTGCTATTCTCCTGTTCCTTAGCGACATGGTGAATTGCTCTGAGTTTGCCTAGTGTCTAATATATGGGAACAATATGAACTTATTTGCATTTATAAGCGCGTGTTTGACTGTATTAGGCTCCAGTTTGTTGACTTGACCACTCTTTGGGTGTGGTTGACAAGTGTAGATCTCTTCGTGTAGATTCTGTGGTGTCCTTTACTGCTACAATGTTTTCCTCATCCGTGTGTTGTTACTTTGTGCCCCAAATATTTGAACTCGTCACGGAACAATGTAAACTTCTTTGGACTTAGCTGTAGCCCAGCTGATTGAATCCTCTCAAAACTTGATCCAAATTCCTCAGGTGCTTAATAAAGTCTTTTCCCATTACTATGATGTCATCCAGATACAATAGGACTTCTTACAGTGCAATCCCTCCAGTGTACTTTCCATTAACCGTTTGAAAGTTGCAGCCGCGTTACATGAGCCAAACGGCATGACGTTAAATTTTGCCTGTTTCTATTTCGGTGTTAGCTATTCCGATCATTTATGCGTCAGATTGTACACTCGAATTAGATATTTCACACTTCACTATTGTTCACTTCGCATTTTCCGATGATAGTCCCCTTTTGAATGATTTTTGTCTGATCAGTTCAATTGAGAGCTCGAATAGGAACTCCTAAGTCTCTATCTGGTTGTAATAGGACTTTTCCAAAGATAATTTCTCTAACTTTGTTCTCTTCTTCAATCCGTATCCAAACTCTATTCTTGCCTATGGTTACTGCACTTTCATCAGTAACCGTAATCTTCTAACTAGCTGCCTCCCGTTTGCTATTATGCCACTGCGCACGATTGTTCTTGTTGCTTCTGTATCCAGCGTGATAAGACAGCTTCTTTCATCAATATCTCCTTTGGTGGTTAAACTATCTCCACTTCTTGCCAATCTTGAGAGAGGGATGGAGCGTATGGAGTGTATGGAGCATTTGATTGTGGGAGTCAGTGTTTGGCCCTTGAAACTGACTCGGTTTAGTTTAACGACTCCGTCGTAACCTGCCCCTCTTTCTCGGCCCCTCGCTCAATTTCTTACCTTGGCTTGCAATACATTGACGATGGTATTCTTGCTCAATTTCTTCGCCATTCTAAACTATTTCTTTGGCCTTGCTCCTCGACCAATCTTCCAACTTCTTCCCTTGGCCTGCGATACATTTGTGATTTGTGTTTTTTATCGTTTCTTAGCCATCTCTTAAGATGTGGTCCGTTTTGTCACAACCCCACTATCTGATTTTTCGGTCCAAATTTCCGAACCTCTCTGATGATTCGATAACTTGTTCATAAGTATTTGAAATATTCACAATCCCACCGCTATCACCAATTGTAACGTTTTGCCTATTGCCTGCGCACTAGACTGTGAATAATTTCCTCTGATTTTTCGAGATGTCACTACGCTATTCTATTTTTTTAATTTTTTCTAATACTAATACTACTTCATAGATGTCTCTAGATATAACTCTAAATTAAATATAAGTTTGCTTATATGTATTACGAAACATCTCGGGACGATTTACGTCTGGTGTTCCTGAGTTTTCAGCAAGTCTATGACACAATCCATCGGGTTAGACTATGTTCTGCTTAGCGGTATCTAGGAATACCTGAAAAATATTTGCGTTTATATAAAATGACAAAACGGTAGTCACTATGTTGTGTTAAAGTCAAGCCCAAGCTATCGAGAGTTTTTGCAGTAAATTTTGGCGTGCGACAAGAAATTGCTTTGTCTCCGATACAGGATACTGTCTTATACTCAGAACAATATATGAAAAAGGTCCCGAGTAGGTATTGCGATTGTTTTATAAGAGACGAAATTTGCTCTTGTTCCGAAATTTGCAGACCCGTTGTCATGTCTGGGTTGTGTAACATGAGTGCATAGTATAAATGCATATAGTACTATCATCATAAGAAAAAAAAGTTTATCCATTGAAGTTCCAGATGTCGAGTCGATAGAATATCGTCTCGATTTTGGATAAATATATGACATTTAGGCGATTATACATATAAAAGTAGCGACATCTAGGACATTTCTCAACCTTTCCATATTAAGTTGCTTCTTGTTGTTCTTTGCGTATTTTGCAGTGGCGGGTCTTATTTGGAATATTGCTATTACTAGTTGGTAATCACTGTGCATGTGTGCTCCTCTCAAAGCTCTGACATCTTGTAGGGATGATATAAATTTCTTGTTTATCAACACGTGATCTATTTGGTTTGTTGTAATGCCATATGGCAACATCCACGTGTACTTGTGAATGTTTTTGTGTGGGAACTTATTGCCATCTGTGAATAACTGATTTGTGACACAGTGATCGTTGAATCTATCTCTGTTATTGTTTTTTGTTTACTCGAATGCTTTTATTTCATGATTGACATCATGCCTGTATTGTCGATTCCAAAGCTCCCTAGACAATTTTGATGACGGCCGAAATTTTCGACTGGAATCTTGCTGTAATTATTTGGCTGCTTACTGGTTTTCATTCGAGTAGTGCTTTCTTGCTTCTAGTTGTTGTTAGTATTCCTACGCTTTAACTGGAATAAAGATATTGGTGTGCTGTGACTGATAGTTTTTGAATTCAAATCAATGAATGATTGGGGCATTGAATCCTCGCCAGTTTCCAGAGCTGCTGTATAAAGCATACTGGCCTACTGGGAGAAGGTCTTCGATTTGATTTAAAAAACCTCGCATATGGTTGCCTGACTTCGTTGGTGAAGTTACTGCTGCTTTAACTCTCTCTCTCTGCTTCTCGCCCCCTTTCCGGAAATAAACTATATGTTAGGATAAAGTAAATGTTAGAATTTTCTACTATATATATTATTTTTTTTTGTCTTCACCCACATGTACGTGACAATGAAAAATGGAATTTGCAAACGACATTAAAATGCTTCATAAATTAATTAAATGCGTGTCACGCACGCATAAAACTTAGGCAAGTATGGTAAGCACAGATTTGTTAAATTATAAAAAATTTGTCAAAATTTGTATGATAGCTTGAGAAATTTATGAGTTTGTAAAATAATTGTTATATATGTACGACCAATTCAAGATTAAGTAATTATTTTGGGTTCATTATTATTACAGTCATAAGTTGTAAATGTATAAAATCACTTATATAGTATCTTAAAATTTAAGATATATCATTAAAAATATTCGAAAAATATAACCTTCAATTGACTTGAATATGGGCGATATAACCCTATTTTGAAAATGAATAAATGATCATAATAATCGGTATTTGTAACTGTGACTGATAGTTTTTGAATTCAAAAACTATCAGTCAACTGGCGAGGATTCTGGACAACCGCAGAAGATGCTAAGTCATTCTCTTCCCCGATAAGCGATCGAGGAGCCACCTATGCGCCTGTCAAGTGCTGGAACTTCTCTCAGAGATCGCTGCACCATTCGTTTACGATCGGCTCTGTAACCGAGCTAGTGTAACTACTTACTTGGCGACGTGTTAAGCAAATACCTTGCTTGCATCTTCCGGTAGCTTGTAACATTTTCTTCCACAGTCAAATTTACTAATTTTAATCTAATAATCTACATTTTCAGGTAAATAAAGAACTAAAAATTACATCTTTAGAAGAAATATAATTTTTATTGAAAAATTAAAGATTAAAAAAGAAAATGAAAAGGAAATGAAAATAAAATGTCATCAAGAAGTGTGAGCTTTTATGTATATGACCGAAAATCGAGAACAAAATGCCGTTAAGTAGATTTAAAATATATTTGTACCTCAATATTTTCACAAGTCATTTTAGATTTGTATTTCTGCAAAAGTCTTTGAAAGGATTAACATAAAACCAAATTACCTTGTGATTTATAAAACTATTACCTAGATTTGTTTTTAGCTAAAGTATACTAAAACTGTAACGAACATAAGCCTCTGAATTCATACATATCTATTTTTGGATTATAATAGGATTTAAAAAGCTTCCTGTTGTTTGTAATACTTTAAGTAATCAACTGAACTTTTTTCCTTCCAATAGTTTTTTTTTGTATATTTGACTAACACAAACTTTAATTTCTCTTTCTACGAATTATACTGACCTCATTGCCAAAATGCCCACTATAATAATAAAACAAAGCATTTTTGTTGATTTTACCGTGTGTTTGGCATGTAAGGATGTGCGGGGTGGATAAAAAAAAGCTTTAGTCGATTCAAATGTTAAAATTATGTTCGTTGAATAGATTTTTAATTGCAATGATGTGTTACTGATATTCCGCTCTGTTTTGGTCCTTGAACAATTTTAATCTTAAATTTTCAATTACTTTGCCAGTGTTTTAAAGTGCTCCAATATATTATTGAACTGTGACTCGGAAAAGCATTATGATGGTACCTTTTGTCAGCTAAATTCAATTGCAAATTTTTATCGTCAGTTTTATTCTTTTTTAACGGAATATATTGAGCAATAGAAGTATTCTACGACAGTTAGCGAAATGCTGCGCCATAGCTTCATATAAGTGTTCCACCAGAAGATAAGTTAGGAAATTTCTTTGTTGTGATAACTGCGAGTGAATTTAAATTACTCAAGAGAGGGTGTGAACACCAAATTTCAAGTAATGCTTTATGTGACAGAGAATTTGTTGGAGCTGCTGTCAAATTCCACTATTTTTATACAGAAGTTAAAATTCTTTGCTCTCTGAAAAACTGGCAAAACCGAAGAGCCAAATCTTATGTCACATGGAAGGCGAAGAATCTATGAAGTAGTCGATGCACACTAGTATGTACACCGATTTTCATCTTTTGCTATGTGCTCAAACGGTGCTTCAACGTTTTATTGTAGCATTCTACCTCTTGTTCTCGCCTGTGGCCCTTTGCTAGCCGCACATGTGTTACGTTCTTTACACCAATCTTTCACGTCTTTTCGACCGTTGACCCAATAAAACCGATTTATAAATTTTTCCAATGCTTTTTTGATTTCCAAATGTGCTTCGGATTTTCCGTTGTAAATTTCGTGCAGGTATTTGGTATTAAGTTCACCGGGAGCACCCTGATTTCGACTACTGTTGCTGGACAATTCTTCTCTTCTTGTTTGACACAGTGCTTGGACTGGTTTGAATAGTACGAAAGGTTTGATTTAAAAATGTTGAAATTTGGATTCTGACAAAGTGTCCAAGGTATCATATTCGAGTGGCGTTTCTTGTGTCAATGTGAAATTGAACTAAAATATATGCTTCTCCCACTTCATCATCGTTGTTAGTAAACACATTAGCCAATTCTCCTATAGTGCCTCTACAGCAGCGAGTGATCTTCTGTTCCTTCAGAAGATGTTTTCTAATCGAGTTTTACCAATGTTCTTGCACAGTAAACTATTTGTCACGACGTTTATTAACTCTACTACTCTCATTTTGCTACACCCATAGCATCGCCGTCTATATTTTTTCATAGATAGTTGCTTCACACATCGGTAGAATTTCTATCGTTTCTTCAGTGATGACCCGTTATTCGTTATCTTTGCTACCAAACATTTTCAACGGCACCTCTATAATTTGCCAACTTAAAACCTGGTTCTTCAAATCGAGGGGATTCGTCTGTCCATCTGGTGCTCGATTAGAAATCAGTTAAATGTCAACAATAAATCAATGCACGAAATTTAACAGAATTTGACAGCTGTCATAATTTTTTCCCAAGATGGGCTAGTAAAACAGTTATTTTGGGAAGTTGGGGCCTTTTCTCGATTTCACCAACTTTCAATCCAAACTGTCACACTCGGCGTCTCATTGTGTGTCGATCTGTCGCATTCTCTCGGTTCTCTTTTCTTGGTTTGCAGGCTGCGTTATTGATCGCTTGGCCATAGGATCCTTACAATCCCTTATGAAGTATCCAGGTTGTTGGCATCTAAAGCATAGCGAGCAAACACTTGATCAATGTTTTCCATTGCTTTGGAAATCTTGAAGGGAACCGCTCAGAACTGGACATTTTAAAACTGGATATTTCAAAATAAGATTTGTAAAAACGAGATAAGGTACAAAACTGGATATTTCAATATTGAATATTTCAATACGAGATAAGGTACAAAACGAGACATGGTACAAAACTGGATATTTCAAAATTGGATATTTCAATACGAGATAAGGTACAAAACGAGATATGGTACAGCACTGGAAATTTCAAAACAAGATGTTTCGACATGTGATTTAAACTTAAAATTATTTTTTGGGAAAGTTCTGGAATTTGGCCAATTAGGAAGGAACTCGGCGAGTTCTTAACCGATTATGATGAAATTCGATATGTAGAAAGAAAATGAGATTTTAAAATGGAGTTTTTGAAAAAGTTCTGGAATATGGCCAATTAGGAAGGAACTAGGTGAGTTCTTAACCGATTATGATGAAATTCGATATGTAGGATGAAAATGAAATTTTAAAATGATTTGTTGGGAAAGTTCTGGAATAAGGCCAGTAAAGTTTCATTCTTGAATATTTCTAAGGACAGAAATAGAATATTCCTTCACTTAATGCTTTTTTTCCTTAATTGTATTACTAAATTTGATTTTAAAACCTGTTTTGGGAAAACCTCTAGAATATGGCCAATAAGGTTTCATACTTGAATAATTTAAAGCAGAGGGATAGAATTTTCCTTCACTTAATTGTTTTTTTTAATTGCTGCTTTTCTCATCTTAATAAAATAATCATTGACTTGATCGAGTTTACTGTCAGTGAAATTTATCTTCATCTATTTTTTATTCTTATACTTAATATAACTTTTCTTCACTTTCGAGAATCTATGTGAGAAAAATTAATAAATTTTCATCAACATTTTCATCCTACATATCGAATTTCATCATAATCGGTTAAGAACTCACCGAGTTCCTTCCTAATTGGCCATATTTCAGAACTTTTCCAAAAAATCATTTTAAGTTTAAATCACATGTCGAAATATTCTGTTTTGAAATATTCAGTTTTTTACCATATCACGTTTTGTACCTTATCTCGTTTTGAATTATCCAATTTTGAAATATCCAGTTTTGTACCATATCTCGTTTTGTACCTTATATCTCGTTTTGAATTATCCAATTTTGAATTATCCTTTTTCGTCAAATCCAGTTGTAAAATATCCAGTTTCGATCGGTACCCAGTCTTGAGTTGGTCTCGTTCTTTTCTCTATGAAAAGCTCAATCTAGGCGATGCTTTCCGCCTTTAGCTTTCATTATTTGATTGGATCGGTAAATAAACTTGATCTGGCCGATTGATATTCCGTTGCCAACACTTCAATCATGGATTTCACTTTTGCATTGGTTCTTAGAGTTTTAAATGATCATCCCTTACAGCTTTACTATAAATGCATCCAACGTCAATCCATTTAAAATATTCATAGGAGCTTTACCGTCTGCCTGTTTTACAAGCTGAGTAACCTCTCGCTCAGCATCTTGTAGGCTTTCTCTCTGCTGCTGTCTCTTATTATGCAGCTGGATTTTGCATAATTTCTGATTGTAGGACTGTCCGTTATGCCTCACGGCCACTTGAAATTGCACCTTGATATTATCCAACGGTGCCTCGCCATCTGACCTGGAGCTGAAACAATTAGTTTTGTTTTAGCCACTGAAATTATTCCACTTGTCTCTGCTTCCTCTTATTTTACTGTCGCTGGCTTGCGCTATTCTGGTTTAATGACGTTTCCTTCGGGCTAAACTTCCAGTGGTTCTAGTCCGCCTAGTGTTCGTGGTTGTGAAATCTGATGGAGACCCCGCAGCACCAACACATCTCTCAACAGCTGATATGTGTGCGTGTTGATATTAGACATTTTCAAGTTTTGCAAAATCCCACTTTTTACACCAATTGTTACGTAATTTTTTTGAAAAATTACGCTATGTTAACCAAGAAAAAGAGCTTCGGCCCTTGAAAAATGAAAACAAAAAAATGTATATAAAAGCTCATTTGAATCTATTATTTTCATCCTTTTGAATCGTATATTATTTTTACACAACATTTTATTATCAATATTTTCGAAACTATCAAAGTATAAATGGCTACCGAAAGTGTTATTTATATAATTTTATTGTATTTAATTTTTTTTTGTGTTTTAGAAAAAAAAAATGGGATATGTAATTAAATTTAGCTGAATTCTATATCGTATTTATTTCTCTTGTATTTTGTGTCTGCAAATGGTCACACCTCGTTCAAACTAAAATTAATGAAACTCATAAAAAGTAGGCAAAACACACCTTTATAAAAAGAAAAAAAAAAAAACGGAAAATAAATTAATGGAAATCACTTTTCACCACAGATTTCCGGAATCAATATAACAAAAAAAACTGATTACAATTTTAGTAGTTTTTGGTTTGATATATTTATTGTTCATCAAATTTTGAATGGATTGGATTTTTACACACTAACGAATGTTATATGTTTTTAATCGTAAAACATTGCGTTTTTATTCAAAAGTTTAAAAAACTATAATTTTGTTATTTAAATGCTTTAGCAACTTATCAATACGTTAAAAAAAATTTTAGCTCTAGTAATTTTTTAAAAGAAAATTTATTTTTTTCTATTTTTGTCCTCGCAAATATTCATTCTATTTGGCGCGCCCAACTTTCGCATGATAAGTCCTTTTTAAATACATATTATGTATATGTAGTTTATTTATGCTATCAAAAGTAAACGCACTTAAAAAATAAGCTAAAATATATGTAATAATATTTATGTTATTAATTTGTACAATGTACTAAATAAGGTCAACATTATTTTGGTTGTAATCATAGCCCATAAGTTAACATTGAATTACATATTTCGAATGTTTTGTTTTTCCGGAAAATAGGTTTATGGGAGATTATGTTATGTTAAATTTGTATATATGTATATACATACACTAGTATGTTAATTATAATATTAAAAAATATATGTATGTAAACTAATTAAAATAATGATGTTAACGATGATTCGGTGGAAAAAGGCAAACATATTTTCATGCAGTGATTTTATATTTTTTGTTTTATGTTTGTGGTGAATGTGATGGATAATATAATATGTAAATTGCTGCTAAGGGAGATTGTCACACAGTGACAAAAGGTGGAGTAAACAAAATTTTAATTTTTAATTCTCTTAAGCCAGTTGAATTTGATATGCTTATTTAGCGGTTTCATTTTTAATTTATGATTTTATTGTCGGGCTGTTAACATAATCTGTATTTCATTGTATATAATTTATTTATGTTATGACTTATCTCGATCAGATTTAAAATTGTGTTAAATTACTTCGAAATTTGACAGATCGGTATGGTGCATGTGTTGAATATAAAGACAATAGCCCTTTGAGTCTTCTTAAAAAATGTACTTTAAATTTAGAAACGTTAATACAAAGCTAGTTCAAGTTGCAGCGCTCTCTAAATGCATTTAATTCCTGTTGTACATTATTCAGATCCTGATCATTTTTAATCCTTCACCGTCTATAAATAAAATAATTGAAACAGGTCGAAAATGGCTCCATTGGCCCAGACATTTTACACCAAACAAGATATTTTTAGATAAATATTATTTATTAGAACTTGTTGAGTTCTTGAATGAACCAATTGTGTTTGTTCACAATTCTGTCACCGATGCACGATGCAATAATTTAATTTCTATTTGTTATAATTTTAGTCAACAGCGATCATCATCTTAACCATCGCTTTACGGCCGTTGACAATGATTCGACTTTGGTCAATGATTCGATTAGTTTTCGAATAACTGATAAGATGGAAATCCCACAGTATTTTTTGATATATGCTCTACGTTCATTTTTAAAAATCGGTTTGATGAAACTGGATTTTCAAACTATATACTAGGTTCAAAACAAAATCTTTTCCACTTTTTTCTTCAGGTATGTAACCTATATATATTTCACCATCATATATTTATAACATCAATATACTATCCAAAATATTTTAAGGATATGTTTCCCAGGTTTTCCAGAATTAATACAGGAGCTAGATGTCATGGTAGACCGGGTGCCTGATGCTTTTAATGAAGCTATTTCAAGTTCATGTCCCATTAGTAGACCAAAGGGTAAACCTCGTCCACCATGGTGGTCGAAGGAACTACAAGTAACGCGCTTAAAATGCAAACGGCTCTTTAAAATCGCGAAGAGATCAAAAACTGACATGGACTTGGCCTCCTATAAGGAGGTCCTGAAAGCGTGAACTAAGAAGTGCCAAAAGCAATTTATGGAGACTTTTTTGTAATAAAATACAGGAGTCCTCTAAGGCGGCTAGGCTACGTAAAATATTATCCACTTGTCCTGTCATTCCAAGATATCACAATGGACTACAACAAGTAGGGAATCCTTGGAGCTTCTTCTGTAAACTCATTTTCCGGGTTGTTATAATTCTTCTCCTATTTTGTCAAAGGCAAATAAGGCTACTGGCCTCGCGGGGAAAATTGTAAATAGGAGAACTATCTTGTTGTCAGTAAACAGTTTCAAGCCTTTCAAGTCTACAGGCCTGGACGGCATTATTCGGCATAACTGTTCTCTGGCTTGAGGTGATTTTCAAAAGTAGCCTCGAACTATGTCACATTCCAAAGAAATGAACTGAAGTAAATGTAATTTTTATACCAAAGGCGGGAAAACATTTCAATCCCAAAAACTTTAGGCCTATTAGCTTATCTCCTTATTTCTTGAAAATTCTAGAAAGACAGATAGAGGCTTACCTCAAAAGCTCAATCGAGCCTACAAAGCTGTCAGCGTCTCAGCATGTATATAGTAAGGGAAAATCGGTGGAAACTGCTCTCCATTCCCTCTTATGTCCTATAGAGAAGTCTCTCGAATATAAGGAATTCTCTTTGATGTTTGTGATATTGAGGATGCCTTTAATAATGTCAAACCAGGGGTGATAACGCAAGCTCTTTTAAATTTGGGGGTGGATGTGACACTTAGAAGCTGGATTGATCAAATGCTCAAAGGCAGGGTCATAACGGCGAATCTAGCTATAACACCCATCCGTAGATTTATAAGTAGGGGTACACCGCATTGGTGTATTATCACCCCTTCTTTAGAATTTGGTCATAAATGACCTGTTACTAAACCTGGAACGGACTGACTTAAAGTGGTGGCTTATGCAGGTGATGTTGCTATTGGCGCTTTCGATAAATATCCTTGTATCCTCAGAGATGTTATGCAGAATGCTCTTGGCATTCTAACTCAATGGACAGTTGTGGTCTTAGTGTTAACCCACTGAAGACTGAGTTGGTTCTTTTTTCCAGGAAGTACAAATTTCCTCGTTTTGACCCTCCAACTCTCAATGGAGTTGTTTTGAACATCGCAGATAAAATGAAATTCTTGGGTCTCATTTTGGATAGTAAACTAACCTGGAAGCCTAATATTCTGGAAAGAGTAAAAAAGGCTACGATAGCACTCTATTCCTGTAAAAATGCCATTGGAAAAACCAAAAGTTGCTGATGAAAGTGCAAAGAACTACTACCTTGTGTATTAATGGTGCACTTAGAAGCACTCCAACTACTCAAGCACTGGAGATTCTCTTTCATCTCATCCCGATATGCTGGCTAAGCAAGTGGCTGCTAGTACAGCCATAAGCTGTAAATCAATTTCAATCAATTTCAATCAATTTCAATTTTAAATCAATTTCTATGTGGTCCTGTAACATTAAGGGACACTCATCTATTCTAACGAACAAAGAAATCACAAAATCTATCGACTACACCATCTCGACATCATACCGCGAAGTTAAATTTATAACTGATATTCCTTCCAGAGAGGACTGGGTGAATGGAACAGTTTTAAAGTCAGGATTTATTAACTTTTTTACAGATGGCTTGAAAATTGATGGAAAGGTCTGCGGAGGGGTTTTCTGCGAAGAACTAAATGTAAATCTCTTTTTCCGCCTCCCTGATCATTGCAGTATTTTTCAGGCAGAGCTTATAGCAATCAAGGAAGACTGTTTATAACAAAATACCAATAACAGCACAGATTTTGTCAACTTTTACGTCGACCCATATTTTTGGTCGTTTAGCTTGGGAGTTTACGGAGTTTATCAAAATAATCTTTTGCTTTGCGGTTGGTTTCATCAACAATCACTTGAAATAAATTTGGTGACAAGATACTCTTGAGATATTGTTCTTTCTTATTGAAGTGAATCGTTGATCCAATCAAGCCCGGTGTTTTTCAATCGATCTGAAAATCTGAGTTTTTTTTAACTTTCGGAGGATAAATGCTCTATTTTCATCAAGTTCAGGTTCTGCTTAATTTGTTGAACATTCCAGTTTCTCTTGAGAATCTTCCATTTTCACGTGTTTGTGAATATTAGCAATGTAAAATACTTCATCAGAATTGTCATTTTTGGAAAAATGTCCATCTAAATTTCATTGGTTCCATCCTAGTCAGCTTTAAGTTTTCTCATATGTGATTCAAGTAATGAAACATAAATTTTATCAACGAAATCAACCAAGGTCCTTGCGCCATTATACATTTAGGTGAAATACTGTAAGTAATATCAAATACACTGCAGATATTATAAGAAGGGTATGATTTATCCGTTTTATTTTTGAGTGGATCTGGTGCCCTTACTTACAAATTTCCGCCACTATTGGATGTACCCATATTTTGTATCGGATGCCATGGGCCTAACGAAGAATTTAAATTTTGATAACAAAACACCATCGACCATCATTCTCTAACGACTTAAAGGCGACCATAATAATTATTTTGCAGCCATCTCTTGATATCGGACTGCCCATTTTTGCGGTTTTGATCGACTTAAAATAAGTATTTTACCAAACTTCTTAGAATTATTACTTTTACTATTTTAGAACATCTATAATTTGATCAAATTTTCTGGTTTGATTGACACATTGTTAAGTTACATCTTACAAAATAATTAACAGTAATTTTGACAAGGCCACCTTAAATAAGCAAACTTTTATTATTATTTTTATTATTAGATTTTACTGAATATGTTTCATCACAAAACCCAAAATTTCCAATGATTCATCGTCTTCAAATGGCTCTTTTTAATAGAAAGCAGAGCAAGCCAATAAGCGACATGCTAAAGAAACTCCGACCGGTCTGTTTGTAACTTGTTAAGCTTATCTTTCGATTTGGCTGTTATTTTTGTCGAAATGTTACATCTATTAAAAAATATTACATTTGCATTCTAAAGAGGTTTAGGTTTTTCCAAATTTTTTAATTTATCAGCGCAATTTTAATTTTCATATCATTTACAAATTCTGGAGAAACGGAGTAAAACAGTCAACATATATTTTTTTTATCGTATAGTTTCAAAAATTATTCAGAACCATTTAAGAGTAACAACTGCATCTTTATATTTCATAGCAAAACTGTGATTGGATCCAGCCACAAAAAAAATATAACACTAAGGTTTGAGATTTTTGGTTTTCTTTTGTAAAGAAATGGATACGTCTTATGACTAACACTTTATACGTTTAATTAGAGATGTAAAAACAGTTTTTTTGGTTTTCTCTTATAAGACGCTTTACTCAATAATATAAATTAATAAAAAAAATTGTAATTGATTTCTATATCTTTTCAACATATTTGACCTTTACGGAGAACCAATACCCAATAATCAGTACCTAATCCTCGTTTTCTAGCAGGTCACCTAAACATTTCTCCCATTTCAAATTGTTCAAACTATTGGTAATATTGGAGTATTTATTCCAAATATCATTTAAAATTAGCAGTTTTGTCTTTTACTGAAAGTGAGTACCTAATACACTCTTTTCGTAGTAGGTTCGTTACATATCTCTCTACCTTCTGATAAAGATCTTCTTATTTGCTCTGTAATAATTTTGAACATTGACACCCATGATAAATGTGATTATCTCACTTCTTTGGAGACCTCTTCCAATAAATTTGCTAATTGTGCAGTTTGCAGATTGTGCATGTTAAAGTATCCATCTGTCATCAGCGTTGATTAATTGCTTCACAAAATATTATTAAAGAATCTGGTTCTGTTTTGCAAGCATTTGTCGACAGAAAATCAATGTTGCGCTGAAGTCTCTCGATTGCAAACCTACAAAATGGTAAGATTAATTAAGTGTTGTGTGACAAATAGCTTCAATATAACGCAGATTAAAACAAACAAAAAAATCGATCATAAACTATGTTTAATCAATTTTTATAGATAAATTTTAAGGCTATATTTTTTAAATTTCTACGATTTTATTTTGATGTCCACGAATGTATATTAAAACTAGTTGTGCAGTTTTAAAGGGTATTTAAACCTGATTATGAGCACCCATTTTAATTTGAATCCGTTTTAGTTTTCTGCCTGAAACCTGTAATTTAACTACCTGTATACTAAAATTTAAAAAAAAACTATTTTAGAGTCTGTTATTTATTTGGATGTCTTTGGTTTTTATTTATTTTTAATGGATTAAAACAACATATCTACTTCATGACTATCACCAACAAATCTCTGTCATTGTCGTTCTTGTATTTCCATTCTTGTCATACAATTTATTCTTTAACATGACAAAAATGCCATCTCTCTTTCATCACTTATTACTATTACATATAAAGTGTTATAATATGATATAATAAATATAATTTTATAATACATATAACAAATATGTAACAGAGTCCAGTTACCTGGGGAAACTTTTATATTTGTGGGCTAAATTGTGTATTGTCTCCTACGCTTTCTACCCGTTTGGTAAATATTAATTGCAAATTTACCTAAATTCCACATGTTAATCTTTTAATTGAAAAACATATTTAACACATCGGCACGGAACTGCTTCAACATCTATAAACTAAAGTATTTTGTAACTAAATGGCCGGAGATAGAACGATCCGGTTACTGACATCTTGACAATCGTACGGCATCCCACAACATAATTCTAAACTACCTGCAACTGTTTCTTTCCAAGAGTATCAGGATATTTCTGAAAATTTCAATTATTAATTAATAAATTATATAATTTATTTTTATATTAAACCTATCATCTTGAAATATAAATAAGGTTAAAACATTTCATTCTACTTAATACTACGTCTCTTCAGACTACCACCAATCGATGCGGAACAGTTAATATTCCTTTATTTAGGAGCACGCACATATATATATATATATATATATATATATATATATATATATATAAATATACATATATATATATATATATATATATATATATATATATATATATATATATATATATATATATATTATCAGATTCACCTATTCATTCAACTTCCTCATTCTAACTATATGATGATACTGTTCTGAAAAAATTAAAAATTCTACTCTAATCTGAAAAGAAATGGTTTATTAAATCTTTTAACTTACACTAGCTTATAATATCTAAAAAATATACAATAATTATATAATTAAATCAATTTAACCCCGATATCTTAAAATTTCATATAAACCAATCAAATTAAAATTGTGTGTTATTAATTTCTCCATCCTGCCAGCACTAATAAATTTAATTTAATTATCACCTGAAAATTTAACTGTCTCTAAGTAATGTTAGTAACTAAAAAAAAACTGGGCAAAATTTTAAATCTATATAAATTTAAAAAAAATTTTAACACTTAATTCAAATGAAACAACCTTTAAAATGATAAAATACGTTATTAAAATTACACGAACATCTAATTGATTTAACTTTTAAATTTCCATCCATACAAAACTCAAAAATTTATAAAAAAGAATTAAAAAAAAATGATTTAACACTAAAGTTAAACGAAATAACCGTTGAACTGGCAAAATCAATACTTTTGCGTCCCATTTGGAGAAAGTGTTCTCTCCACATGATCCAATGAATAATTTCAGGCTACCAGAACAAAATGAAAATGATTCCACCAATAAACCGATAAAGTTTAAGTGGAAGGGGGTCAAGAGCACCATTAACAATTGCATTAACTACAAAAAAGCACCAGGGTATGATCTTATAACTGGAAAAATGTTAAGAGAGTTACCAGACATATGTATAAAACTAATAACATACATATTTAATGCAATCCTGCGAATTTGTTATATTCCTCAAGAATGGAAGATTTCTCAGATCACAATGATACACAAGCCTGGAAAACAAGAAACTCATATCTCGTCATACCGGCCAATTAGTATGCTACCCACAATTTCAAAGCTGTTTGAAAAAATGTTACTTACAAAACTAAAACCAGTTCTAGAAGAAAAACAGATTATACCAAACCATCAATTTGGATTCCGGAATCAACATGGCACCATAGAACAAGTACATAGAATTGTAAATGCGATCAAAGCTACCTTCGAGGAGAAAAAATATTGCTCTGCTATTTTTTTGGATGTTGCCCAGGCGTTTGATAAAGTCTGGCACGATGGCCTTGTTTATAAAATAAAAGAGATGTTACCAAAAAATTTACACCTAATTCTAGAAAACTACTTGCTCCAAAGGCAATACCTAGTTAAGTACAATGATGCAGTCACTACTTTAAAACCCATACGCGCAGGAGTTCCTCAAGGCAGCGTTCTCGGTTCTGTCCTATACTTACTGTATACAGCCGATTTGCCAACTACAAACCAAGTATTGATATCAACATTCGCTGATGATACGGCTATTTTGGTATCAAACAAAGATCCTGAAACGGCCTCTAGGAAATTGCAAAACCATTTATCCAAAATTGAAGATTGGCTACGTACATGGCGAATAAAAGTAAATGAAGAAAAATCAACCCACGTTACATTTACGCTGAACAAGTGCAACTGTCCTACGGTGGAATTAAATGGTGTCATTATACCGCAGCGAACTAAAGTTAAATACTTAGGTTTACATCTAGATAGGAGGCTGACATGGAAAGAGCATATAGAAACGAAGCGCCATCAAATAAAGATAACATTCTCCAAAATGTATTGGCTATTAGGCAGAAATTCAAAATTATCTCTAGAAAATAAAGTTCTCCTATATAAATCAATTATTATGCCAATATGGACATATGGCATTCAACTGTGGGGTTCTACTAGTGCATCAAATAAGGATATCCTGCAAAGATCTCAATCCAAAATACTAAGGAATATCACAAATGCTCCTTGGTATATTCGAAATGCGAACATACAAAGAGACCTTGGTGTTAAAACTGTGAACGAGATCATCAGGGAGTACAGCACGAAGTATTTTTCGAAACTAGAATCACATCCTAATGAATTGGCTAGGGATATTTTAAAACAGCCGAAGTATAGACGAATACAAAGAACAGATCCACTTGATTTAATGAATATATTATAAAAAAAAGTTGGTGTATAATATAGACTGTTATATAAATTAAATAATTGAGCCCATTAATAATAAGTATTAACATAGGTTAAGACTTAAAAAATGTAAATTAGTTTGTAAGATATGCGTACTTTTCGTTAGTTTCTTTAACAGAAAGATTCGAAAATAAAGCCATTGGCAGTAAAATTAAAAAAAAAAAACTGGCAAAATACGTAATTGATTTACACGAAAATCTAATTAATATACAATATATCCTATACCTGAAATATAAGCAATTCTATTTTTGTTGCTAAATCATTTAATAAAGATACCTCTAATAACTAATCCACGTTTTCGCGTTTTTTAAATTTTTACGTTTTTAAACTGTGTCCGAAACCCATGATAAATATTTTTTGAATAAATTGTTGACATTTATTTGAAAAATATTTCGCTACATTCGAAATTTTTTTATTAGGCTGTCCGAAAAGTATAATAACTGATTTAAATATTTCCCCGCCTTTAAAGTGTCGCGGGCGGCGCTACTTATATAAGAGCCAAAGGTGGTCAGCAATTGTTTATATGTCATAATGCATATTCAACTAAAATTAGGCAACTTTGATTAGCAAATAACTATTACTATACTTGATCACCTTTGCCGTAGTTTGGAAAAAAATCGCTAGGTGTCAGCCACTTTGCGTTAAAAGGCGAATATGGTTTTTGAATGGTCATGTTACAAAATCAAGTAGTGGATTTTTTATGTTTTATTGTGTGTCCGAGTGTGCTATGCGACTTTTATTAGTTTTGGTGTTTGTCAAAAATTATCATAGCACCTGACCGTGATAATTTGGGTTTCTTCGTTTTTATCAAATAAATGTCAAAAATTTGAATTAACATGGGTTTCGGACACAGTCTTAGAATAAAAATTAATCTGAGATTAATGAAACTGAGATTCCAGGTAGAGGGGTTTGTCGAATGCTAATTATTTTGGTCAGAATCAGCACTTGATCAAATCCAGAATATTCTAATCGTAAAACATCAATTGATAAATAAACGGATTAGTTAAATTCATATTGAAGTCACTCGTAGTTTTCTACTCATCCGAGGAATTACAAATAAACTCAATTTATTATATAAGCCTTTAAATGCCCGATTGATGTATTACATTGATCTCTTTTCGCGTTTGTATATTACAGTAGATCAGTTTTTCATTAACTGTGCATCATTGCTATCATTAAAGTATATGTACATAATTTTTTTTTATGAATGACTCTTTAAGAAATATTCCTATCGTTATTTTTAACCTATATTGAACTTATTATAATATAAATTGATAATTGTTTGATTTAAATCAATTCAAAATAATTAGTTGTTTAAAAATAGTGATGTTTGCGGCGCTACTGACTTCTTTTTTTCGTATCGTTTTAAATAAATTAAATGTACAATTTTGAAATGCCGGTGATAGATTAGAAAATATATATATTTTTTTATAGTTTTATTACCTTATTTTAGTTTTTCACTTTCATATGTAGACCTGTTCGCATTATATACAATAAAAGAAAAAATAATATCCACCAACGAAAATGGATAAAAAAAAACGAAAATAGTTTGAAAAGCTCATAAAGTGAAAAAAAGCGAAAAGCGTTGGGCAAATTATTTAGCATCATTATCAAAAAGTATCAAAGTCTTTTTTTTTATTTTATTTGATGAACATGAAACTGGGATGGGTCATGTAGTGTATATAAATAGTAGTGCTGTATGTACACTAAAAGTTCAAATCATTAAACAGTGAGACATCTCTCAAGGGAGGTGATTTGTTGTTGCCTGATTGTATTTGATAAAAAAAAGAAAGGATAGAACTTGAAATTGTTTTTAATTTTGGTCGTTGTGTTTTGATGGTGTTGGGTTTTTGTTCGTTCTATAAAAGTCACATAAAAATATAATACTTTGTAATTTAGTTCAATTCGATTTGTTGAAACGGTTGGATCGTCGCGATGTTCTAATAAAACATTTTTAGCGGTTTTTTTTATAGATATACATATATGAATTTGTAAAAATTTGTCATATATAGTATAACATTGTGTGTTGTTGTGATTCTATAGTATGTAAATGTGGAAAAAAAATATTATTTGACATTTTGCTTAAATGTCGAAAATGTTTAAAAATTTGAATATCACCCTCCAATATATGTTGTGTATATTATATAAATATATTAAGGATAATAGAATCGTAAATGTTAACAAATGAAATTTTTTTTTAACTGGATACAAATTTTCATTTTTCATATTTAATCTGTGATTTTGTGCCTTAAGAGTATATATCTTAAAAAAAAAAATTATTTTTGAAAATAAAAGTTTTTAAAAAAAATATACAAAATAATGTCCGATCGTAAAATAAATCAAAATTTACCTACAAAATTGGAAATTGATGAAGTAATTCAATCAAATCATAATCAAAATCGTTTATCAATCATTAGTGATCAATTATCGCCGAATAATAGTCAACCACATTCACAGACTCCATCTCCATCGCCATCGTTAAGCGTACGCTTTCAGGGTGGCAATCAAACGCCAAATGTTGGAAAACCACAAAAAAAAATTCGTCGTTGGTCATCGTCACGAAGTTCAAAAAGTTCAATTTCCGAATATATTGACGGTGCCCGACGCAATAGTGATGGAAAACGTGTTTGGTTTTCACGTATAAATCGTGATGAAGTGCCAACATTACGATCGTCTTATTTAAAAAAAAAAAAAGAAGAATACCAAGGTGAGTAATTATTTATTTTCGAATATACGATAACGTTATAAATGCGAGTATTTATTTTGAAATATTTACTTTTGATAGTTATAGATATGAATATGAGACATATAGTTCAAGTATTTATAATAAAAAAAAATATAGTTTTGACATATAGTGCAAATACGGTAATAAACTCCACTGAGAATAAAGGCTGGTCATTTTATAATATTGTAAATTATAGATTGACTATGCCACGCTTCATGTTGTTGAAAAATGGTTGCGGTTTTTATAATTATTTTTTGTAAAAAAGCAATACCCGCGTATCTAAAATTAGATTTAATGACTTTTCGTTTAGAAAATCTAATGAATTTTCAACGCTATATACAATTTAATATATACACTATGTATAACTATGGTTAGGCTTTAAAATCTTGATTACATAAATTATATAAAGTTAGTCAATTAATGTATTATATGATGCGTGATTTTATAAGTCTTTAGTTTATTATTTGTGTTCTAAGATAAGAAACAACTTGCACATTTTTGTAGTTGAGTTTATCAACTGAAATTTATATAACTTTATAGTATTTTGTATGTTTGGTTAAATGACAGTTTGTTATATCTTATGAGTATATGACAATAATTATATAGGGTCGAATTCATAGATGTTACTATACCACTATAATGTTTTCGTAAATAGGCTGTTTGAAAATTGTTAGTTACAAAATTTTAACTTTCGTGCTCCACTAATCATAAGATATACAAATGCTTTTATGTTTTACCATCTAAGATACGATTTAAGAGGCCACCTCATATAAATAAGTTAAACTTTATAATGGGTCTATATGATCACTCGAAGTCTCTAATCTAATTAATCTAAAAGTGGAGGACCAATTAATGAGATTACCGTTTATTATGGGTGGAACATAATTTTGATCATTGTTTGGTGAAAACAAACAAGGGTGGAATTTTAGTGGATTTATTTCTGCCCCATTAGATTCGCCCCATTCAATTAATTTGTCAATACAAGTCGGTGAATCATTTAAAATATCTGGAGAGAAAGTCAAATGAACATTTCATTCCTTTTACCTGTTATACTCAATAAAATCAGTCACTGTATAGTATCACTAGTAAACTAATGGTAATCAAATGAAAAAAATATCATTAATATACCGCACTGCTGGACAACTTTGCAATAAATTCACATCGATGTATATCTGTCAAAGCATCCATGACAGAAGGATAAATGCTCGAATTGAACGAAATCCCCATCGCAGTGGTTAAAAAATAGACGGCTGTGCTGAACATAACCAGAGACAGGATGCAACATATTCTGAAAAATGAGCTTGAATTGACGGCTTTGAAGTTACAATAGGTATGCGATTATACTTCTGAACAAAAATAAAACTTGATAGTGCAAACGAATTGCTTTGCAAGTGTACTTTTACCGAATATCGTTTTCTTTGGACTTCAAAGATGGAGCTTTATTTGCCAGAAGGATCATACGGAAATGTACACTTCCGGTTGGTGACCAGAAAGCAAACCAGCAATGTTGATGGTACGGGCCATCGTTACTGCTGATGAACGCTCACCAGTCGTTTGTTTGAACCGTGGCGTGAAAATAAATGCAACTGTTTAACGCAGAATTATTTTGAAAGTTGTGCTTAAGCCATGGGTAGGCAAATATTTCGTCTGTAGACCTTATGGAAATTTCAACAAGATTTTGAACCGTCTCATAAACATCGCGGTTGAAAAACAACGTTCCGCATTTAATTTCTTTAACACAATGGCTGGCAAATTCTCCGGATGCAAATCTAATGGGCTTCCTATATTTGGGGCATCTTATATCGGAAAGTTGGCACTTAAAGTACCAAAATGTCAATCATTACACTCTAAAAACTCATAAGAAAACTCAAAAGAGGAGCTTTCAAGAATTACACTCAAAAACTCAAAAGAGGAGCTTTCAATTTCCTCCCAGTGTTTCGTCGCTGTTCTAAGGTGTGCTAAGGTATGGTTCTAAGGGCTCTGGCACAATAATTGGAAAACAGAATCCGCCCAGGCAAGGTCATCTACAGCCTCGTTTCCCTTGATTCCAGTATATCCTGGCACCCACACAAGTGCAAAAGTATTGCCATTAATTATTTGTCATTTAAAGGGCCAAATTCACGGTTGTTCAAATATAGAAATTATTTTTCTGGGAACGAATGCAGTTTCATAAGCACGCTTTGCGAGCTGATGAATATCGATGCATAATCGTAGAATCCCACCTTAAAAGCTCTTTTAAAGGGACTAACAATTTCAGCATCTATAGTGGTTGTAATTTGTGCGAACAGTGTGGTGGAAATAAGAGGAGCACAATTCCTCACATTCTTGCAAATTCAATTTGATAAAAATCTTGTATTTTGGGTTTTCTTAAGCTTAGTTCAGGATTTGTTTTCGTATACATATAATCTCTTATGTCTGCTTGATTTAAGTACCAACTACCAGGATAAGATTTGTCTAGTATTTAAGCGTAATGTTATGTCAGATTTTCCGTTTGAACATATATGTAAATAAGCCACAGTTTATTTGGGGAGAAGTAGTCAATCAATTTATAGCGCTTTCTCCTCGTTTATTGAAAATACCTGTCTGCGCGATGGGCCCGCTTTAAAAGGGTGTTATAATTAATTAAATATTTTAAAGCAATTTCGCGAATCGATTCTTTCCTATACAATTTTATTATAATGTATTGGGGATAAAATAGACATGCTTATAATTTACCCCATTCTAAATGCTTAACTTAACACTGCACTTGTTTCTAATAACGGTTAAAAAATATGAGTAATGCGTATCACAATCGATTCTTGTTCCGTGAAAAAATGAAAACGGAAAAATGTTTTCATTTTCATAGATCTTTTTCATTTTTTCATTTCACAAAACAAAATTATGCGATTCTTGTACAAATGAAAACATTTATTCAGCACAATATTTGTTCATGCTGAGTAACTTTTTTTCATATTGTACTAGATTGCTGAATATAGATCTGTCAAGTGAAGCAGTAGCAAAACAAATTTAAATAAAATTTTTAAAATTTTGTATGAAGCGCGTAAAAATATTGTGAATAAATTGTATATTTCAAATAAAGTTGTGTTGCTTTCACAAAGCCGAAAAAGATTACAATAACAATTGCATTGTATAAAGCCAAATCGGCTTTATGTGTAAGCCAAATAATTTTTAGATTTAGGGGAAATAAAACCCCTAAATAGTTACAGTGTTCACCACAAGCGGTAATTTTTTCAATTTTTTTATTTAAAATCATATTTACAATCAAAGAAATTATCATCAGATCACACGATTCTTGTATTTAAAAAAATTTGACATAAATGTTTTATTTACATACACAGAAAAATTAAAATGCATAAAGCTAAAAGCTGTTTGAGATCGAGTAGTCTTGCATTCAAATTTAGTTGTGATAAATGTAACCTTTATTTTAGATTAACGATTAACAAAATATTTACTAAAATATCAGTATTATAGTCATATTCGACCCAAAGCTTAAATAAATATTAACAACGCACTGGTTGTTAATAAAAAATACGCGGTATGTTTCCTGTAATTCTATTTTGTTATCTTAACATTATTAAAAGTCCCAACATTAGTAAATTTAAATAATTCTACTATAAAATAGAAGTAGTTCTTACTATAAAGTTTTTATACTTTATAAAAGCTGTAATTTTAATTAAAAATATTAATCAATTAAATTACAAAATAATTATAGTCTTAACGGCTAATTTAATCGAAGTTGTAAAAACATGCCAGAGTCACGCAAAGTATCGATATTATATAGTTCAATTTTGTTCAAATTTCATCCAATTTGTTGCTATCAAATTCTAATACATACATTATTAATTGTTAGTTTATTTAATCGTGTATGATATCGACCAAAATTTAAACTTAGGCATTTTCAATAAAGGCTATACAATTTATAAATTATTTAGTAATTTGTTCTTAATGAAAGCAATTTAGTCAAATAACCTTTTAAATCTGTAAAAATTGTTAGTAGAAAAATGTGAATTAGTAAAGGTCTTCTAAAGCAACATTAGTTTTTATTAAGTCTCGTCTAATGCTTTTATTAAATCGTTGACCTTTTGAAGGTTTATTTATAAAATTGACATTATTACAAAATTAACGACAATTGTGGAATAGTCAGTGCAGTAAAACGATTTCTTAAAAATTTCACATATTTTAGAAAAGCATTGATGCCTTTAAGGTTTAGACTCCAATTTTTAAGTTTACACGGTTTAAAATATTGGAGGGCATAATTTTCAGTATGTTGCCTATACTATAATCTAATCACCTAGAATAAAATAAAATTATAAACGTGATAAAATATAAAAAATTTAATAATCAAATATAATGCACAAATCGCTCGATTTACGTGGTACTCGATTTATACGATTTCGATTTACACTGGCAAATATTTGCGGGTGTTCGATTTACGTGATTAAGTTTCAGTTTAACAATGTTTTCGACAAATTTCCCAGTTTCTACAAATTTATTTGGTTTCGCAGCGGATCAATTATCACTTCTCTTAAACACGACCGTAATGAGGCTTGATACATTCAAAGTCTTAAATATAATCTTGAAAATAGATCCAGATGATAGGTCCAGAACAGATGATTTTCAGTAAGTAATTTCTGCTCACCGAGCACCGGTAATCCGACACATCAGTAGATTTAATGTCCCTACTACAACCGAAGTGGCTGTACTTTTGGTAGACGAAGATAAAGGACCAAGAAACATCATCCTGCACTGCCGAGACGGACAGTTAAAACGTATTTCTGCATCGCTCCTACACTGCGTTCCAGTACATCCTTATGTTTCTTAGAGAAGAAGACTTTTCTCGTTTAACCTTAGTGACATGATGATGAACATGATGGTGAACATGATGGTTGACATGATGGTGAAAATGATTTGCTAAAGATAACATTTTATACGACGAAACAAAAAAAAAAAAAACAACGTTTTGATGATTACATACATTTGCGAGATGCAATGAATCAGGATTTAACGAGAATGTCACATACATACACCATGTCGTATAAATGTTACTCCGAACATCCACTTGTTGATATAAAAATAAATTATTTCCGGGGTAAAAACCTTGCGATAGACACGAGGTAATTTTTAATGACAAAGATAAAATTCAGAAGTATTTGAACGGTCGTTTTATACAAGAAAATGGTCAAGCTGTGTATTTTACGAAGGACAACATACACCAACCTGTGCAAAATCCACCAAACACTACGGTTATTGACATTTGTATTATCCTTTGAAGTTTGAATGATTATGCCAAAACGTTATTATATCACGAGGTTCCAGGTTACTTTCCATGAACCAAACATCTATTTTTGTGAAGCAAGCGTGGGAGAAATGTTGATTGAAAGACATCCAAAGTATAGAGTCTATAAGATCCACTCAAACCAGATCGAATGCTTTTATTTACGTATGTTGCTGCATCATGTCTTCTTTTGAGAAGTTAAAAGCTGTAAATGGTATAGATTAACAATAAGTTATCGAGCACACATTAAAACCATCGTCCGGACCCTAAAAGATCTTAAATTAAACGAGAAATTAATGGGCAGTTTGATATTTGGTTTTGCTGGTAATTTTCGCCAGACATTACCAGGTAATACCAAAAGCACCTTGGTTGGTATATCTTCAAAATCCAAAAATGACTGATTTGATTCAAAATTTAACTTATTTCTTATTTAAAATGACATTTATTTTTATTTAAATAAAAATATAAATTAAAACATATTTATTGCTTATTCCAAAAAAGTAGACAAATAAATCACAAAATTATTTGTGCATCGTTATTCTCTCTTAAAATTATTGATGCTTGAAAATAAAACATTTTCTCGTAAAGATGTACAGCTGCATTAAAATTTGATTGCTTTTAAATCAAAAAAATTGAGGGTAAGCTTGAAAAATGTACAAGGGAGAGTGCCAAAACAAGCTTTAACCACAAAAGCAAAAGAAAAAATAGTGCAACTCCTAAACGCAACCCTGAAATGTCAAACAAATTCAGAATGAAATAAATAGAATTTTAAAAGACCAAATGAGCTATAATAGATGACTGTACGAAAGCGAATATACGAGGCAAATGTTAAAACCTCTTCTTTTCGAAATAAGCGGTTCATAAGACAAACAAATAAGAGAACGCGACTTAAATTTGCACAGTATTACCAGTCATAAGCCTGTGGAGTTCTGGTTTAATATTTTGTGAACCTATGAGTCGTATTTTACCTTAGATGGAACCTGCGGCAAAACATATTTGTATACCACGTCCGGTCAACAACAAATCCAAACATTATTTTACCAACTTACCAAAGTGGTATAAAATAATGGGGGGAGTTACTTAAGCTACCTACAATTGTATCATCGTATATCTTTAAAGGTAAAAGTGTTAGTATACGTACTTGGAATTGTAGGAGCACGCATTAGATCAAGACAGTGTTCCAATTCACCAAAGAAATCTTATTACGAAGTTTCTTACAGATTTGGATCAACAAACACCTGATTGGCCGCTGCAAAGTTCACTTTTAAGCCCATATGAGAATATGTCAAATTATTTAAAGCAAGAAATCGACGTAGAAATTGGAAGGTAATCAAATGAAATGTTTCCTGCAGTAAAAAATATTTAGGATCAAATTACAACTGAAATGTTCAGAAATCTTGAGAATTCCGTGCCAGAGGGTTTTTCTGGAAGTAATTGTAAATAAACAACGGAAGAATTTATTTTAATTTATATTTCTAATTAAATTAGAATAAATATCATTTTAAATAACAAAAACCGTTTGTCTTAAGTAAAATTTTGAGTCAAAACTTTAAATTTACAAGAGTGATTTGTTAAATTTTTGCGATGCACAAATAATTTTTGTAAGGACTGTAGTTTAAACTTCATTAAAATATTAAAAATTTAATGTAGGAATGAAACCATGTTCGTGTTAGTAAACTCTGATGAACCATAAAACTTCTTAGTTCTAGATAAAAACCTAAAGTACAGCATAAAATAAATACATATCATAAGAAAAAAACAGTTTACCCATTGATGGTTCAGATGTCAGGTCGATAGAATATCGTCAACATTTAGCATAAATATATAACATTTAGGCGATTATACATATACAAATATTTTAATTATTTTAAAACGATACCAGTAGCGACATCTAGACGTCAATGGGCTGACATACCATAGTAGTACTATGTGTATTTATATTATGAGTACAGTGACGTCGAAAACATTTCCGAATGGCTTGACATGTTTAAAATTTTAGTTAGCTGCGTTCATTTCTGTAGCATTGGGTGTAAAAATCTAAAAAGTCGAATTAGATGATGTGAGATTTTTCTAAACTATGAAAATTATATTTACAGTTGTCTCTAAAGTGATGCATTAAATTGAAAAGTGTGACGCTGAGCAATTGAAATTTTCATCACTTAATTACGATCAGTGATGGTGATGAACACAACTATGACTCTCTGTTGGAGTACAGAATTCATATGGGCCGTACCATCGTCTATGCCATTACAGGCTGGCTAAACAGGTTGGAATCTGTATACGCCCGTCCTCGATTTGACTGGTGACGACGTAAAATAGGACGTTAAATTAACCGCGAAATAGTTGGGAGAGTTTCGGCCCCAAAAAAGATAGCATGAATTAAAACATAAAAAAAAATTAGAGGCTAATATGCAATCAGTAGTAGCAGGAGTAGCAATTGAATGAGTGGTGGGTTTCTGGTATCTTTGATTAAGATATAATTGTGGGAAGATAATAATTAAAACTGGCTCTTGCCGTAGGATCTATGAAGTTAAAAGAACATTATCGTATATTCTTTTAACGATATAAGCTTAACTAGTAATCCTAATAATTACTGTAATACCATCAGTTCGCAAAGATAAATTGGTCGATTTATTGATTTGTGTTATCTCTGAATTTATTTATAATTCAAAGCTTATCGTTGACTTTTGTAATCTTTTAATACAAAGTTCATTTAATTTGTGGAGTGCTATAATTCAACTAAGTATTTGTTTACATTGGTATGGTATAGTTAGTACACAATAATTCACATTTATATTTTATATGAGTAGAAATAGATCTCATGGAAAAAATGACATCTGAAAAAATTCATGCGCAATTTTCAATCAAATTAAATTCATTACTAAAACACAGATGGCACAGAAAAAATTAACATAGACAGAAGTAAACCCACAAAAAAGATTTTTCTGTTTTTTAAATTGTTGATTTTACAAAAACAACAATCAAATGAGAATTTAAAAATGTTTACGCTCTTCCACAGTTACTTATTACATTTTCATAATATTGTGTGTGTGAGTGATCTAATACCTTATTTTGAATTATATTAAGTTATATTATCATTTATCACATATACATACAAAGCTGCTAAATTATATAAAATGCAAGAATTTGAAAGAGCGATCTCAAGAGTAAAAAAAAAATAATCTAAAATATTTACTCTGGCATTTTGCATTATAACCCCGTATGAACAACATAACCCCAAAAAAAAATATACAAAATTTTATTCGTCGGTTTACTTCTGTATATATTATTTTTTCTGTGCAGATGGCACAGAAAAAAAAATTTAATGGTCGAGTTATTTCAAAAAATTGTGAATTTAATTGGGCTCTAAGATTAGGTTATTGGTTTGGGGTTACGTGAAAAGTCAAGTCTATTAAAACAAATGACAATCGATTCTTGATCTAAAACCACAATCTGACATTATAATTATTTTATTATTTTATATCGCAATTTTTTTTAAAGGTATTTTAATACATAAAAAGTCAGCTGTCAACAATCGACTTATTACCGCCATAAATCTGTATTATGTAGAATTGCCAACTATTTAGTAGTTAACTACATTTCTTTAGTACTACGAATATAATAGACAAATCATCTATGTATAAACAATTGATTTATGTTAATGAATCTATGTTGATATATTATACATAATATGCTTTAATTATAGACCAAATTGTAATTAAACTGTCTTAATTATTTTGATTTTAGTTTTACCATGATGTAACCATTTTGCACGTATAGACCATCTGAAAATAATTTTATTTTATTTTTTATTATTTTTACAACAGTTATTACAGTTTTTGTAAATATGTACAACACATTTATTTTTAATTTTCTAATTGAGGTTAAGAAAAAAAAAAATTAAAAAATTTTATTTTATTTCTAAATTTAGGTTTATGTGTCAAAATTGATGTTTGAAATTATGTCTCGAGTTCGACTGTAAATAAAGTGCAATAAATAAGCGCGGGCTTTTAAATTTTTTTTATTACACCCTTCGAGACAAGCCGTTTGTATACATATACGATGGTTTAAAAGTTGCGACTCTTTTTTGTTTCAATTTCTTATTTTTTCGTTAGTATATTACAAAAATTTTTATTATAAACAAACGAATTTTGATTTAATATGTATGTTTGACGTGTTTGAAAATTTAATTTTGCAAAATGATTCAGCACTACGATTGATTTAAAAATTATAAATAACTTGTTCGTAACTGAAACAATAACAATGGCATAGTTGAAAGATAATAAATTTTAAAATAATATAAATTAATTTAAGGTAATTGTTTAAGTATTAGATTACCGACGAATTTATTGATTGATCAAAGATTATAAAAATATGTCCACATGACTAATATATGAGCAATTTTGACAATTTTAGCTGCTTTCCAATTCCACCGCAAGTGCTTGCAAGTACTTGGTTGTGTGTCTTTGCTAAATTTGAACTACTCCTAACTGCTCTATTTTTCATGAGCATTAAGAAACAGTTACGCATCATTGATTCGCTGGGTGGGTCTGTTTTGAACCACTTGACAATTAAAAAATTCAAGAAGATTAGTTTTTAGTTACTATCTTAGCAAAGACTAAAACCGGAAAGCAACTAATGTTTCATAAAAATTATAAATTAGAATTAGATATAATTAAAATAATTTGTAAATTTGTTTCAATTCGTACTAAAAAGTAGATTGTAGGATTGCGTTTTAGTTGTTATAATAAAACAATTATTTTGTAGGTTTTTTGAAATAGGAAAGTCATCAAAATATCTCTTGTAAGAGATTTGGTTGTTCAAACAGTTTCTTTATTCGTTTGGTTAAATTGTAACAAACGATCTTTTTCAAACTTCAATTATTTAAAAACGTTGAAATCAAGAATGTAATTTACAGTAGTATATAACTTCTAGGCTATATATTACTTCAAATTTAAAGTAGGTGTTCCCAACATGTAGTTATATCTGCCATATCTGCTTCGCCGGCGACAAAAACTATTATTTTACTTAAAATAAAACTAATCGATTGAAAAGCAAAAAAAAAAAAAAACGATACATTTATATAGTAAAATGAAACATGATATTTTAATTAAACTATCATTTTTCGATTTTCCTAAAGAGGCTTGGTAAATTTTTTGTAATAGAATTAATTATAAATTGGGTATGAATTTCACAAAGTGTGTTGTTCGTAACCCTTTTTAAGTATAGTAACCACATAAAACTATAAATTAAATGAATCTACCTTTTCAGTATCAAGACACAACTTCCTACGACTAAACTCCTTTCCTAATTGCGTGTACAAATAAATAGCAAACATTTCTCTGTAGATTCGGCCATTGATTCGGTTTTTAAATCTAAAATCTGGTCTTTAATTAACACCCCAAAAATGGTCTGAAGCTAAAACATTTGTTGAATACGCTTGTCAACAGAATCAATAACGTTGAAACAAAATTTAACTTTCAAAAACCCTGATTAACGTAGCCCTCGGTGGCTGCCAAGCATTCTAGATTTATTTATTCAATTCAACAACACATTTCCGTTCATTTTCCAGTGCTTTGTGTTATTGATGATTCTGTTGAGAAATCTCAGTCCTTTAATAAAATATATAACCAAATTGCTGCAAAAATGCGGAATTCAATAAGTAAGGCAATGTTATAAAAAACTAGTGACTTTTTCATAAAAATAATAGTTATTGAGCTCAACAATTGCCGAAATCTTGAATGACATTTTTAACCAAAAGGTATTTATGTGAAGCCGGTGGTGACAGTGTTGTTAAAATTTGACTATTTTGCTCGTAACAGACACATTTTTCTTTTCCAGCCAATACCATTTTAATATTATCTTCAGGCTGTTCCAGGTATCAGAATCTTCTATATGCTTAATTAAAATAAATATGTCCAATAAAAGCTGTTTGTATTGGTTTTTCTGATTATCAGTTAACATAATCTGAAACCTAGGATCTAAATAAAGGCTTCATAGCTTTGACTCGACACTTCTTTTATCTGTCAATTTATTAATCGACAGCTGAATAGTATGTGCCGCGAACCTTACTGATATACATGTAACTAAAACTAACGCATGTTACCAATCGTGTCATTTTGATAAATTTGTTCGTCGTATAACTCCAATTCGTTATTCGATTCATAGTCAGTTGAATTAATTAAATTAACGTTAGGAATTTTAGAAGCTCACTGAAAATTTTAACTTTGGAATCTTGTTTTAATTTCGATCATGCTATAGTGTTTTTATTTTAATCACAGAATCTTCTTAAATTTACATTCAGACTAAAACTTAGTTGGTGTTTTTTTAATTTATTCTGCTGTTCAATTTTTAAATATTTATTTAATGGCCGTCTGCATCACGCTACTATAAATTATGCATGTTTTATAATACAACTATAATAAAATTAGTAAAGTAGAACCCCCAGAACCGTAATTAAAGAATCTGTTCCCGGTGGGATGATATTATTCGTACATAAAATAAATAAAATATGCACAAAATGTTACCATCAAAATAATAAATCGTTCGGTGGAAAAAATATTTGTACATAAATGCGGGGATAAAACTCCTAGGATAAAAAATCCTTTAATGAAAACTACCAGAATAAAAAAATCTTGGTAAAATTTGTAAGATAAAAAATTCTCCAAGATTACCAAAACCAAACGTCAAAAAATGTTGTTAGAACAACAGTTTCGGTTTCACCTATGTTGCGTAGTCCATCATAAATGAGCACATGCGCTCAAGATGGAATGTGTAACTTAAGGTCACATTAAGGTGTGTTGCATTATGGATCCCATCAAATCGAACAACACATGCCGGACGATTCCTTTTGAAATTTCAGTGCGTTGCAGTACAAACAAAGAGCATCGGCCCAATCACAACATTCGGATTACTGTAGTCGCAGTTTTTGTCATAATTAAATGCCGCCAACTGTAAATCGATTCTTTGTAGCGATTGTGCCGTTTGTACTTGATTACCTTCAAGCCGGTTTTCATTATGTTGAGGAGGTTTCATGCTGTAGTAGCTCTGATTTGAACTTGTTCTAGACGTGCTTCATGTTGTTCGGGTGTTTGTACTGCTCTCGATTTCCTGTCTCTCAACCTATTTGACTCTTATCGTATTCCACGTTGTTCGGGTATTTCGGTTGCTCTTGACTGCTGATTTCTAAGCCGGTTTGACTCCAAACGCACGGCTTCGGTGACATTTTTGATAACTAATATTTTTAATTTTTTATATGTGGATAGATAATTTTTGTAAACAATATCCAAAATCGCCACCAAATTTTACGAACACAAATATTTTTTTTACTATTTATGAGGTTTTTAATATTTTCCAATTTGATTATTTGACATGATCGACGCGACGCGATAACCACAAATGATAAAACTTTCTAATGAGAATGACAGATCATTGTTTTTTATGTTGACAGATGCGCCTACTTTACACTAATTCTTTTAATTCATTTGCGAATGAACTTTCTCCTCATTTTTGAGAAATTTGAGAAGCTGTAGTCAAAAAAGTAAAAAAACATATGATAAAAGTTAATGGAGGGTAACCCTTACATATGAAGAACTATATGCACTGTTCCATCATAGTTAGATGCTTGCTTAAATTGAAATTGTCTAAATTGCGGTCACTAACAAGCACAAACCCTACAGATCTTAAGTTTTTGACTAAAAGTCATTTCCTGATTGGGGCACTGTTACGGTCAATTCCGTCCACAAAATTCCGTTTAATACACAAATATTCGCGGCATATAATAATGAAGGCTACAGTAGAAAAATACAAACAAGGCGTCTGAAAAAGGTGACAATCTGATTATTTGAATCAACAACAACAAAGAACGAATGATAATTGAAACGATAAATGATATTTCTTTCCTGTTTTGTACCAAAATAACCAAAATAATATGAGTGGATTTAATTCCATTTTTCAAAGTTATAGGAAAATTGAAAAAAGTTTTCCTGCATTTTTATTTTGTTTTCCTAAAAGTGTGTACATTGACTGTTTTAAATTTGGCAGTTGTAATATTTCTTTTACAACTGCCAAATTTAGCAGAATCAATGTGCTTTTAAGCAATATATACCTCTCTTCTCTGAGAGGTATAAGATGTTGAAAGTAAATCAACCACTTTTACCTGCCTTGGGAACAAAATTAATTAACTTGAAAAGAATGTCTTGAGCCTGAAAGCTAGGCAACAATCAGAGCAACAACATTTTCAACTTGGCGTTTATACCAATGGTGTTTATCCCTTTAAAAAGGCAGGCTAGGGTATCTTAAATTAAGTTGGCTGTGTAAGTTAGAATCAATATATAACGGATAATTTAAACTGATCAGTTTTAGGAAATATTACATATTGGAAATGCTGCCATGTGAACGCTCTATGGGTGGTATTGAAAACTTTAGTTTGGTCCAGTTTCACCTTGCCTAAAGGGAAAGGAATATTCGTTTCACAGTTGCAGGTAAAAAAAAGTAGTCCTTGTTAAGATGCTTGCGAAACAAATTTGTCGACGAACGGCGCAATTTACGTAATTGCATCTATCAAAAATGTCACCAAATTGCACCATATCTTTAGAAGACTATTATTGAAATCTGTTATGTTATTATTAATGCGGTAATGACACTTGAAAGGAACATTTCTCAATTGTTAAACATTAAGATTATGCTAAATGCTGTAGTTGAAAGTGATCAAATACAAACCCATATTCTATGAGGAATTTACTCAGGCGATATATACAGGCCAAAAATATTATCACTTGAAAATCGTGGCGTTCCAAAAAACTCGATGACCAAAAAATAAAGACTATGTGTCCTACTCCTAAGACTATACGTTGCTTTACAGTAGAGGTGTCTCCGGCAATCCTGGTGTTGGTTTTCTTTTTGGGCCCCATGTGAAAAAGGCAGTATTGAATTTCAAAGTAGTTAATAGTCGTACGTGTAAGTTATGTTTACGCAAGCGACTAGCAAACTTATCAATCATTTTTATTCGTGTGCCCAAACCAAAGATAACGACAAATTTTGCAGAATTTGGGTTAAGTTGTAACCGCTGGTTGAGCCACCTAAAGCACTTATAAGCTACGTTTCTGGCAACACAGTGTTGTCCAAATATTTTTTGGAAAATATTCGGCAATACAATTTGAGCTTTCAAATGACTTCGTTTGGAGCTACAAACATTGTTAGCAACACAGGTTTGTCTGTTTTTTTCGTTTTTTTTATCAGAATTTTTTTTTTACATAAAAAAAACATCAAAAATAAAATATTTCTCCAGGTTTTACGCCAACATTCAAAGTGCAAGGAATGACATTTTCAATGAAGCACTCATACTACTTGAGGATAGATGTATTTCGATCAACAACAAAATTCTTTGCCATCTTGGACTACCAGCACCGACATGTGATCGATACAATGTTCACGACAGAGATTTGGTACGTGAACGACAATATTGTCGATGCTCCATTTTGTCGATGCTCATAAACAACTGATGACCGCTGATCAAAAAATAGTTATAGAAAAAGTAATGCAGCACGTAGCAAACGAAAGTGATGGAATTATTTTCCTTGGCGCACCTAGAGACAGTGGAAAAACATTCTTGTTCAATTTGATGCTCACTGAAAATAGATCGAAAAATGAAATAATGAAAAATGTTATAAGTTTTTTAACGATTTTCCTCATTCGAAGGAAAATAATTCGATTTTCATTAGTTTTATAGGTTTTCCCACACTTTGTAACACATTTCTCGATCAACCATAGCCAACTCAATATCAGAATTGAACCAAACTGGTGTACTTCGTTGACTTTTAACAAACGACTTAATTGGTACATGCTTATGAAATAGATATATTTAAGATGGATACTTTTTCGTCAATTAAATATTTATCATATATGATAAATATATTATTCCCATTGTAATGTGGTACAAACAGCAAACAAGCATTCATAATTATTATCCTTATACGATCTAAATTCAAACGATGGGGCAGGTTTAACATTGATTGGGAGATTATAGGAAAAACAAATAAAATCATGATCTAGTATTGATAAATCTATAGTTGGACAAACTTTTTAATCCCGAATGAAATTGAATTAATGGTCAGATCAAGAAGAGAAGAGCTGCTGTGAAAACTTGAGTAGTATGGTAATACATCAATCGGTTGGTATTGCAAGTTTTGAGCAGCTAAACAGTTTTTAAGGTTAGTTATAATTGAATTAACTTTCAGCATATTAACGTTGAAATCTCAAGCTACAAAAACATGCTCATAGTTCGTTACAAAACTGGAAAATAGACCGTTAAAAAATCAACTTTAATGCCAGTAGCATCATACACCACACCAATAAATATCCAGATACCATTCACATAGGCTTCAATGAATAAATATTCAGTATTGCCGTTAGATGATTTGCCAATAAATTTAAATTTTAAATTCTCACTAATGTATAATGCCACACCACCTGCATGAGATAAACGATCGTTTCTTAAGAGCACAAATCCAGGGATATGTACTAAAATTAATTTTAATAAGATGAGAAAAGCAGCAATTAAAAAAAACCATTAAGTGAAGGAAAATTCTATGGCCATAATCCAGAGGTTTTCCCAAAAAAGGTTTTAAAATCAAATTTAATTATACAATTAAAGAAAAAAAACATTAAGTAAAGGAAAATTCTATTTATCTCCTTAGAAATATTCAAGTATGGAACCTTACTGGCCTTATTCCAGAACTTTCTGAACAAATCATTTTAAAATCCCATTTTCATCCTACATATCGAATTTCATCAAAATCGATTTAGAAATCACCGAGTTCCTTCCTAACTGGCCATATTCCAGAACTTTCCCAAAAAATCATTTTTAAACCCCATTTTCATCCTACATATCGAATTTCATCAAAATCGGTTAAGAACTCGCCGAGTTCCTCCCTAATTGGCCATATTCCAGAACTTCTAAAAAAATCATTTTAAGATTAAATCATATGTCGAAATATCCAATTTTGAAATATCCAGTTTTGTACCATATCTCGTTTTGTACCATATCTCGTACTGAAATATCCAATTTTGAAATATCCAGTTTTGTACCTTATCTCGTTTTGTCAAATCCTATTTTGAAATATCCAGTTTTAAAATGTCCAGTTCTGAGCGGTTACCCCTTGAGACACACACATTCACCTAAAAGTAAATAAAATAATAAATTAATGATTATAAAAATAAAATAAAAAATAAAAATACACATTATCATAAATGCTACTTATCATTAAATTGTGAGAGAATTGTTATCCAAGACAGAACCATAGCTTACAAGTAACAATATCGCTATCTTGACGCTTTTTGACATGTATAAGAGCATTCCTCGAAAAAATTTGAGTTATTAACCCTTCACGCTTTAACTGCATTAGTTTCTTCTTGATTAAATAATTTCGTTTCGTTAGATGAAAATTCGCGAAGTGGCACTCTATAGTACATGATGGTTGAGCAATACAAGTTGCAGGCAGATAGATAAATTAAAAAAAAAAAAGATTTTAGCCACTCAATGAAATAATAACTTTTATAAGTTTAAAAACAAAATATTAAGCTTGAGCAAACCACTAACAAATGAACTTTTAATATGTTCATATACAGTACATACATTAAATATATATATATATATATATATATATATATATATATATATATATATATATATATATATATATATATATATATATATATATATATATATATATATATATATATATATAAATATATACATATATAAAAGAGAACATAGAAAACGAAAATCTAAAAAAACTATAAAGTTGGTCACAATTCAAGCCGTCAGATTAATAAACCTTTAAAATATTTGTTTTAGGCTTGAACTTGTTTACGGCCATATGTAGACAGTATATCACTCGTGTGCGTTTTTTTGCTTAAAAAGATTAGTTACACGATCGGGTATGAAATTTATAAATTTTTTTTTACTGACATATTACCGCACACAGTACATTATTTATATAAATCTATATTATTATAGGAGTAGAATGTTGTGCTTTTAATATACAATTTAGTCATATATATTCGATGTGTAGTATTGGTCATCGTCAAAGTGAAAGAGTATTAAGAAAACTTTAATATTATAGTTTATATAGTTTATGTTATACACAGTCGTATTTCTGTCGTCATAAGTCTTTGAATTCGGGTGTTTAAGTGCAAAAAAAAAAAAAAAGAAATTTGTTTAAAATTCAAAAAAATAAAAAGAGAGTTATAAATAATAATAAATTAAAAGTGATTTTTACTGTTTCTAATCTTTTTAAAATAAAAAAAATCTTTTTAAGATGTTCAGAAACGCGCAGTGTATAAAAAAACTCACTTAGTGTTTTTTAATTCATATGTTATATATTTTTGGTTGGTTGGTTTGTAAAAATTTACATACTGTGTGTATATATAAATATATATATGAATAACTACATAAATATAAAAAACATAATTTTTTATTGATTTTAAGTGACATCATTAAGTGTACGCGAATAGATTGTGTTTTAATATATGTTATGTGTTCGGTTATACATATATGTGTATAAAAATGATAATAATAACAATGATAGTAGTAATTTAAACGTCACATTCGTTCATATATATATACGCTAATATTTTATATTGTTTTAAATTAAAATGTTGGTGTTTTGTGTTGCATACAAGTCGCGCAAAATGATTTATTTTATTTATTAATCTACTGTTTTGTGTTTTAAATTACAATTACTTTAAATTGATTAATTTGATTAAAAATGATTAGAAATTATTAAAAAAAAAAAAAAAAACAGCAACAACTATTCGTTTTATGTAGATTTATACCGGCTAGATTATATTGTTCGTGTAAATAGCTCTATATACAAAAAGAAAGTATAATAAGAAAATAAATTAAAGGTCGTTAAATATCAGTTTGTATTGTATATAGTATATATTATAGTATTACTAATTTAGTGATATAATACAAGGTTAATAGTTAAATCTATTTTGAATATAATTATGGTACACCCAGGTCGATATCAAAATATTTTTTGTGTATGGTCATTGGTTAAAATTATAGTTGAATTTAGAGCATTAATAACTGGCGTTGCTATGGCCAACAAATTACAACATTGATTGATTAATATTCGTATTATTTAATGTAATCACGCACAATATATATATTTTTGGCCGCAAACTATTATTTTTTTTTTAAACAATTAATTTTTTACAATAAGAGGGTTATAAAATATAGTAAATATTGATTTAAATTATTTTATATAGAAAAAGTTTAAATATATAGGCCATAACACTCATTTATCTGCAAGAATCGATTTTTAAAATCTCATATTTGGCGCATATGGTATATAGAGTAATATAGCCTTGTCGTTGTATATGGTAGAAAATTTATTTGTTGGTTAAATCTTTTAAAAGCTTAAATTTTACACCGCATATATATTTCGATAATTTGGTTATACGCCCTTATATATTATAATATATGTATACATAAACTATTAAAAAAAAAACTATTTCTTTACACGAATATGTAAGTTTCTTAAAAACGTTGACTTTATATATTATATGTTAATGTTACTTGTGTGAATTTGGTTGATGGTGACAAGTTATTCTACATAAGTAATACACGGAATCCATTATCGAAAATTTTTATTTACCCAACCTGTTAAACTTAAAGTATTTCAAAAGAAGTATTCTAGGATAATATTCTCACCACTTTTATTGATTTTGTGGAGTATGCTCAATGCTTACAGTTTTACTGTTTCTCACTGGGTTTGCTATATATATATAGGAATATGTCGTTGGTATGATTAGATTACCCTTAACCTACGTCATCAGATCTCCCAACGATGGAGATAAGGGTAAATTTTAGCCGAATATTCCCAGCACCTTCATGGAATTCATAATGTATTTTATATATTTACTATTTAACCGTTACTCACAGAGTTATATATATATATATATATATATATATATATATATATATACATATATATATATATATATATATATATATATATATATATATATATATATATATATATATATATATATTTGACCTTGGCCCCGTGAATATTCGGCTTTGGTGTCGATGAGCCGGCTTCGCCTTTCTTGTCCTACGCTTTTTTGCACTTGCGATTATCGTAATGGATCCCTTTTTCATCGCCAGTGACAATACGATGCAAAAACGACTTCTTTTAGTGGCGCTCGAGCAGCATTCCACGTCTCTTGGCTTCAACTTGTATGGCACCCAATCTTTTGGATGAATTCCAAGGCTTTCAAATGTCTGGAAATTGTTGCTTGATCAACTCCCAATGATTCTGCAAGTTCTTCTTGCGTTTGACATGAATCTTGATTGAGTAATGCCTCCAATTCTTCATCTTTTGAAAAAAATTCTTTTGAAGCGACTAAACCACTCAAAGCACTGTGTTTTTACAAGAGCATGCTCATCATAAAAAGCCACGAGCAAACGATGATTTTCATGTTTGCAAAAAAGTGACTCAACAAAACTTCTCGCAAATGCGGTTTTTTCGCAAATTTGATATATTTTCCATTGTTGAAATCGGTTGGATGTGCACAATCAAAAGAAAAACTTTTAGCTGGTTTTGACTGAGGTATTAAGGTATTGAATAGGGCTTTCAAATGACATATATGTCCATGATGTACTATGACGCATAAACAAGTAATGACATCTAGTATCAAATTACAATTTTTTAATGCATACATCTTATAACCTTTTTTTATTAACCTTTTCGACGTGTTTCTGTTGCTGGTAAGGTATGCTAACTTTTGCAAGCGCATTTCTTGAAGTTTATAGAAACACTGATAGTCCGTTTCTACATAGTTGGAAATATTTCTTTTTTTGTTGGAAATTTTATTTATAAAACTCTCTTTTTAATTATTCGTTTATTCCATTCAAAGTTAAGAAATTCAAATCTTTAGCTATCTTATCAGCCCTTTCAGTTCTGTAATCATCATTATGCTGAAAACAGACGTGCGGAAAAATGTGCGTTTTTTTAGAAAAAGAGACAAATTGTGGAAACATACCTAGTAGTATTTCATATACAGTATTGTTTTCCACAAGTTATCTCTTTTTCTAAAGTTTAAACGCGTTTTTCCTCACGCCTGTTTTAAGCATAAAGCTTTCGTTTTTTTTTCTAAATAAAAATTATGTTATGTTTTGTCTTGCTTTCTGTTTAAATAGCATTTTTGAAACCGATTCGGACCAATTTTGAAAAAAATGTTGAATTTTGTTGAACTCCCTACTCATTTGAAAATTTTCTACCCATTTGAAGATTTGCTTAATTGCATTTTAAAATCAGTGCTGGAAACAACATTTGTTTCTATCTTTTATTAGTCCTAACCACATTTCCTGTAAAAAAAAACTAAAAAAATTGTCATATTTCAACTTTAAGCTTTAAAATGACATATCATCACTTTTAAGATGTTGGTGGCTACGCCATCTTGCGGTCAAAATCGACGCACATATCAATCTCGCGATAACACATAAAATAACGGTACTTTTTAATTGCAGATTAATTTAGCATGAACATTAATCTTTTTGAACCAAAAAAAAAAATATTTTATGTAACGCAAAATATACCATCTTATATAAATAGACACAATATAAAAAGTTCAAAACTGACAAATCGAGTAACGGGACTATCAATTGTCAAAATGAAAAATAAAAACACACGTGTCTTCTTATTTGGTCAGATTAACAATTGAAAAATTGAAATCAAAGAAATGAATTTCGGAGGTCCCACGAAATATGATGGAATCACTCATATATATATATATATATATATATATATATATATATATATATATATATATATATATATATATATATAAATATGTTATATATATTTTAGTTGAAATAGGGCGTCCCTACAATCAATAAGTCGACTATTAGATGTATGCGGTGACTATATGTATTTGCAGAGCCTCAACTGCACAAAAGCTATCCGTGACAATAAGATATTGTCCCATTTGAGATCTCTCTAAACGCAAACTTCCATAGGAATCGTTCTGTCGTTGAGTAAATCCCACCGTAAATCTATAGGCTTGGTGCTTCTCGATGTTATACTCAATTGCCAAGTCGATGTTACGTGTGTAAATATTATATAAAAATGAACTTAACGAGGATCCCTGCAGCAAACCTTGATTCTTTGAAGTTGAAACTGATTATTTTAATATAAATTTAGCTCTCTTTTTTAAGAGTTGCCAAATAAATTTTACTATTTTGGATAGAGTTTCTTGCGTAAAATATCAATCTAAACATTGTCATAGGCTCCAGATACGCCCAAGAAACAAACAAATACTTCCCCTCAGATATTTGAAAAAATTAACTCGTTTTATTTCCATTATTGATGATATTTAATTTACTGATATTCTTTTGTTCAATTCATTTATAATGTTTAATCAATTTGTTAAAGTCTAATGTATATTAATTTTAAAGTTTTGTGTCAAATAAAGTGTATATAAATTAGATTTTGGATGGTTACATGACGTATTGGTCATAAAACGGTTAATTCAATTGATTTGTTGAATGTTTTGTGTCAAATAAAGTATATCTAAATTAGATTTTCGGCTATTATTTGACTTATTAATCATAAAACGATTAATTCAATAGTTTTGTAATGTTTAATCATTTTTTTAAAGTCTTGGGTATAATAATTTTAAAGTTTTATGTCAAATAAGGTAAATAAGTCCATAAATTGGATTTTCGGCGATTGTGGGACGTGTTTTTCCAAAAAAAGACACATAAAATTAAGAAAAATGCATGAAATCTTTATTTGAATCGAAAGTACGGTCCATATAATTTAATGTTTGAAGATTATTTCATAGAAATGTTGGCCGCGGCTGCGCCTCAAATGGTCCATCCGCTTAGTCCAATTTTGGCATACACTTTCCAACATTTCGGCCGGTATCTCACGAATAAATGCTTCAATGCTGTCTTCCAATACGTCAATTGAAGCGGGCTTGTCAGTATAGACATGAGCCTTAACATAGCCCCACAAAAAATAATCTAAAGGCGTTAAATCGCACGATCTAGGCGGCCAATTGACTGGTCCCAAACGTGAAATAAAGTGTTCACCAAACTTGCCTCTCGATTGGTTCATTGTTTTGCGTGCTGTGTGGCATGTGGCACCGTCTTGTTGAAACCACATGTCATGCAAGTCAAGCTCTTCCATTTTGGGCAAAAAAAAGTTGGATATCATCTCACGGTAGCGCTCACCATTCACAGTTACGTTGCGATCCGCATCATCTTTAAAGAAGTACGATCCAATGATGCCACCAGCCCATAATCCGCACCAAACAGTAACTCTTTCTTGATGGTTTGGTAGTTCTTGCAATGAGCCTGGGTGATCTTCACTCCAAAATTGACAGTTTTGCTTATTTACGAATCCATTCAGCCAAAAATGAGCTTCGTCGCTGAACACAATTTTTCGATAAAAAAATGGATCTTCCGCCAACTTTTCAAGAGCCCACTCACCAAAAATTCTTCGTTGTGGTAGGTCGTTCGACTTCAATTTTTGCACCAGCTGTATTTTGTAAGGCTTCACACCTAAATCCTTCCGCAAAATTTTCCACGTTGTTGAGTAACAGAGGCTCAATTACTGCGAACGGCGCCGAATCGATAATTGATGGTCATCACTAACACTGGCCGATATAGCTGCGATATTTTCTTCAGTTCGCACTGTACGTAAGCGTGTTGGTGATTTAATGTCCAACAATGTAAATTTGGTGCGAAATTTAGTCACATTAGCCCGAATAGCCGCTTCAGTGGGTCGATTAAACTGACCATAAAAAGGAAGAAGCGCGCGATGAACTTTCATAACAGAGCAAGCATTTTGATAATAAAATTCAATGATTTGCAAGCGTTGTTCGTTGTTCAACACAAAACTTGAAACATATCTGACCTGTCAAAATCAGTGTTGCCAAAAAGAAAATAGTTAAAAAATCACCCTTTACATACTGACAACGATGTTGCTATATTACAAGCTTTACAAAATACCATGTTAATTCCAGTAGTGAATTTTATTAATCGTAATAATCAAGAGTTGATTAAAATAAATATCAAATACCATCAATAATGCAAATAAAATGAGTTATCTTTTCCAAATATCTGGGAATATTCTTAAACCACCACCTTAACTCGAATATTCTTATTTTGTTTGTTTTAAAATTTGGCTTTTCGGATTCTATTCAAATCGAGTCATTTTATCATTTACGCATTTTATCTGCAAGTTTGTTGCTGCTGGTGTACAATTTGTTGACGCACGACTTCAGTGTTTACCATATTTAAAATACTTGTTGGCCTTGTTTGGGAAAATAGTGTAAAAGTATTGGGTATTAAGCTTACAAATTTAAAAATCTATATTTATTAAGCTTTACCGACTACTTTGTCATAGTTTTGATATGGCCTGTAAAATCTTGTAAATGATCTTAGTAAAGGGTCAACTTTAGCTAGTAATGCTGTTGATTTTTTATTTATATAAAATATCAGAAATTTAATTGGATTGGAATAAACGTATTTGTGTATTAAAATGTTATTTTTGACATATAAAAAAGATATTCAAAACTCATAAAAATGTTTCATTAAACGTTATCGACATGACATAATTACCGAGTACAAATGATATCATTCGACATAAATATTAATTAATAGCGGTGATGTATATTCATTTTATATTTGGAAAATAGTTATTCATCTTGTTATTTTTACTCACAACCCAAAAAGCAATAACAACAAAATTTAATACCCAAAAAGCAATAACACGATAAACTGTTTATTTTGTTTCTTAAAGTTTGTGGCAACACATAAATTATTTTAAGCGTTCATTATTTAAAATTAAAATCTAATTTATGTTGTCAATATACACGACCCATCTTAATTAAAAGGTGACATAGTAAATATATAATTTTATTATGGTACTTAAATGAAACAATAAATCTTTTATGTTGTATATAAGACCCTATATATAATCTTGAACTTTAATATAATTATTACATTTTTACATGGTACAACAAATAATTTGGATTTCAATCGATATTAAATATGTCATCTGGTAAAATTAAGTTTTAAATTATACTAATTTGTGTAAATATTTTAAAATTTTATGAATCTTAAATAGCCCGACCCATATATTTATACAAATATTTACGTAAATATTAAATATATAGAACTGGCACAGGTTTGTGAGTGTTGATGGTTAGTCCCATGTTAGAGATGATTTATGAATAGTAATTTAATTTATGTACAAGTTAATGTACATAAATTAGATACAATCAATTAACAAACTAGTGTGTAATTGTCGATTCTCTAAAGTTACTGTCAGATTTTTATATCTAAAGTTTTTAAACTAGCTTAATAAAAGTATAATGATAATATAATATCTGTATATAGATCGTTCTAGGACAAAAGCTAGCTAGCTGTGCCTTAACTTTGACTCAATTAAAATAAATGAATGTCAAAGTAATTTTCATGTTGTTTTTGTTCTACAGAAAGTAAAATGACATAAATTTCTGTCGGCTTAAATAAACATAACCTAAAAACTAACATAAACGACCATAATGAACGTTCAAAATGATATATGAAGGGTTTTCAATTTCAATGTATCGGCTTTTTGACTAAGTTTTCCAAAAATATTAAACCAAATAAAAAATTTAATTTTAAATTAAATTTTGACAGCCAGATAAATTATAATTGAAAAGCAAACTCCCGATGAGTCTTCGTCCGCCGCCAAGTGAGTAATATCGAAATGTTATGTTGAAATGGAAAGTCGTCAATATTGGACAACCTCTATTTTTGTGTGTTGGGCAATTTTATTAAAACATTTCAGAAATATCCTTGGTCTTTTTACTCTGTAAATGTGTCCAACAATATATAAATTGTTTTTCTCATGTTGCTTTTGATTGTATGTTTCGTAAACAACGTACCGAGAAACTGCAAACAAATTTGACATATCCATTATTTGACATAAAAGTTTGACTAAATTTCGAGCATCAAACAGTTGGCTTAAAATATTTCTTCAGTGGTATTGCTTAAACTATAAAGCTTTATTCGGTGAAGTGAACGAAATTTGGAAGGGAGATATTACCAAGTTTCGCGAAAATGTTACTTCTTTCGCAGAGGGACATAACCAGAAGGATTGGTTTAATGCTGATGAATTTGGTTTATTTTTGAAATCGATACCAGATAGCATATAGGTGGTGGCAAATTATCAAAACCCAGATGGACTGTTTTGTAATGTGCCAGTCTTACTAGCCGGAAATGGAAGTCTGAACGAATCAGTACTTAGACAACCCCATATGTAGGAAAAAAGTTTTAGTCCAACAATTTTGAGTGTCCAACATACGGAGGTTTCACTGTAATTTGATTTTTTTTCTTTTCCAATATATTGACATTTGGTCCTTGGTTTTTGTGCCGTTGTTGTTAAATCCACTCAGAATTTTTTACTTTATTTGCCTGAATGATAATTTAACATTGTTAAAATGATGGTATTATAGATAAATACCAGAGAATTTCGGAGTAAGATTTGCTTCATTCGATGGACGGGTTTTTGATTTAACCAATATGGAGGGTCCACTTTAGTTTTTTATCTATTATTAGTCCTAGGTAATTGAATGAGCAAACTCTTTCAACTTTTTCTCCACCATAAGATATTACGTGTTCCTTAATCACAGGATCCGTATATTTGTGCAAATTATGAATTTTGTTTTGTTGGCGTTCAATTGTCGTCTATTAGTAAATTTAAATCAGACTGCCCATCGTAAGATCTATTATATTTGTGCTGCTATATTTGACCATTGCGTCATCAGTATATAACTGTATATTTCCTTTAAACTCGAAGTTGCTAATATCGTTAGTATATAGATATTAAAAAACCATGATCAAATATAAGCTCTTGTGAGATTCCTCTTAAATAATATATAAGTTCATTCTCTTTCTCGTTAACAGCTACAACCGGAGGACGAGATTTGTGGTATGACTGGAACCATAAAATGTGGAATGGATCTAACTGTAGAGCTAACTGGTTTTATTTTCTAGAATTTCGATAATGCGGTTGTTTATTACTCTTTCGTGTTCCTTTCATATAGCCGATATTATACTGAGATTCTCCTGTAAATTGCCGTCTCAAGTCTATCGCTGGCCTTGAAAACCGGTTTAATTCTTTAAGGTTTAAGTCTTTCCGGAAATCTTCTTTCCGAGATGGATTAGTTATCAAGTTTGTCTCTTTTCTTTCAGGAACTTACTCGATATTTCAGCTCGCCCGGTGGCGCTGCTGGCTGTTTTCAAATTTAAGAATGTGCTACTTCTTCCTCATGTTTCCTAATTATCCGATCAAACTGAGGCCGAAAAACATTACAAACATGAATGAAGTACGAGTTAATGGCACTTTTTGACTTATCCAAAAGAAAATCCATTGGTTGGTTATAGAATTTAAGTGCGTGAGAAAGTTGTGGTTGTGAGCAAGGCAGCCAATAGCCATCACGTGCTCCTGGGGTAATGCTCGATGTTGTTTTCAACAGTCTCTTGAGAGTTATGTATAAATCTACAATGCTTAAAACTTTTTAAAATTGTAGGTGGCGACTCAGTATTCCAAGCCATAAAAAACACATACAAGGCACACATTTTGGGCTCTTAAAAATTAAGTTTTATTTTCAGTAGTTTAACATAATATTTAATGTTTTGCTCCTATAAATCTAATTTTTGAAAATGCTGGCTTTTCTTGCGATTTGAGTAACAAATAGTTCTATTACCTAGATTTACATAGACTCGATCGATAAAATACCTAAATTGGTTATTCGATTTTGACTCATCGTGGAAATTAATAAAGTTTATCATTGAGGAACCCCGCAGATGTAAATAAAAATGGCATTACTTATATTAGCATCATAATTGACTAATTGACGCCTTAAATGCAAGTAAGAACTTTAACTCATTGTTAAATTTGTATCCTTAACTCCAATACAGTAAAACCTGTCTAAATTGGACACACTAGATTCTCTAAAAAATGCCCTGCTCATAAAGGTAGCCAAGCTTAAACGGTTGTATCGAAAATAATGGGTTACATAATAAAAATAATCGGGTGTTCAGGAGTCATGTATTCTTTCATTTTCTGGGGTAATCCTCAATATCTATTGACAGCAATTTAAAAATCTACAATGCTTAAAATTTTTTAAAATTGCGGGAGACGACTGTATTCATTAAAACCATTAACTAATTGAGAAAAATTCTTTCCCTTGAAAACGGTTTACATAAAACGACCACATTTACATAAAACGACCACATTTATCCCTAGTGCCATCTATGAATGACTAGTATGAACTAAATGTACAGCAAAGTTGCCAATTTAGATAATTTTTTTTGACATAAGAGTTTTGTCCTCTAGATAGCTTTATTTAGTAATTATGTATTTCAACTAAAATTAAAAAGCATGCTCAAACACTCACTTATGTATAAACATAATTTATCATTCAATAATTTGTATTGATAGATGTTTTTATTTCACTCAAGATAGTGTCATTTTTACTTGTCTCGTAACTCATTTTCCGACACGGTAACATAATTTATCGTTTTTATATTTTTGTATAGTCACTCGATATGCTCGTTGCCCTTGTATAGTGTTGTAGTTGTCTCATCACCCAAAACAACAAAGTTTGAATGCTATTGGTTACGGTGGTGAGACGAATAAATAAGCAAATTTAATATTTTCAAAAACATTTGAAAGAACTTAATTGGCTTATTTAATCGTTTCACCACCGTAACCCAAAAACTATGACATTGTGATACTATAAGATTTTCATGATATTAAGATTAGATTTTGTAATTTGATCTTTGTCATTGATTTAGTTTTTGTTTGTATGCGTTTTATCTCTATCGCCATCACTAAACGTAATCAGCTGATAAAACACTGATACGCACAAGCCACCCCCGTTGATGTAGGTGATCATAATTTGTACAGTGATAAATTAATTTAAATAATGGATTGTATTGGTTCTAGGCTTTATTAGGCTACAAATTACTTATGTCATAAATAATATCTTGAAATTATTTATCCAAATAGTTCAAAAACTTCTTAATAATAAAGCGTACGACAAAGTTTTGACCAGTTTGGTTAGATACGTTTGAATAAAAAATTTAATCGATTAAATAACTTTTTATTTGGTCTATTAAATGATAGATTAACTTTTCAAATATAATTGAAACTTTTCAAATATAATTGAAAAAAATAATGAAATTTTAATTTTTTCGTTAAAAACTGATTGAGAGGCCCTCTATAATTAACATATACCTAGAAAAAATTGTATTGATTTTTTTTATTACAATAATTTACATACCAGCGGTTCCTTCCACATAATACATTGTGTAAATAGATTTTATCTTCGAGCCATTAATTTTGGTAAATATACAAAGTAAATACAAGTATAGTTTACAGTTTTCAAATAATATATAGTTTTTTATCACATGTGATATACTTATTATGTAACTGATATAATCTTTTTATATAGACCAATTTTGTTAGAACAATAAGGGAGATATTTTAAGCTACTTTCGAAGGTTGGACAGGCTAATAGAGGCCAATGATTTAACTGTAAATTTTCACTGGTATTTTATGTAAAGGATTTTATATTTGTGCGTGTCATTATATATTAATATATATTTTTATATAAAAATGCCCTAACTGTATAGGTATTATACTTAAGAGAAATGCCTTAGTACTTTTAACATGAAAAATCAATTTGTCAAAATTTTCAGTTTGAATTTTCCATTTAATCATTAATTTGCCATTTTTGGTATATATATAATTCCGTGACAGGAGGTAACGTTTGACATTTTCCACCACTTACTAATTTGTACTAAAATTATTAGGAAGGTTAAATTTGATTTTTAGATAAAATTTAAATTCGTGTTAACATCTTACTAAATTCTTTAGTTCGAATAAAAGAGAAATATTCAAAGATACTGTGCCCAAAAATCTTATTAACAAATCTACAATCAAACTTTAAATTAGTAATTTTCATCTATGTATTTGGTTCTAGGGCATCTAAGGCAATTTTTGAAATTTTATTTTCCGTGTTTTGGGCCTTCTTTATCATCATATCTAATGGTAAACACTCGAAAAACCGACATACGAGTGGTTATGATTTAAAAATGATTCTGGAAGGAATAATGCCATCATTATCTACAGATCTGCTGAAAACAATTGCAACAAAGTAAAACCAAAAACTATCTAATACTAAGACGTCTCATATCATATAAAGGAAATAATATAAACGAGGGGTACGCTAATTTAGATTTTGGGTATTCCGAACAGTTGAACATAGCAAACCAATGCATAGAATTAAAACTTTTTACGATTTTTTTGTTTCATCATTGTTCAGAAGTTTTACTGTATAAACAAATGATTTTTTTAATTTATTTTGTTTCCCGTCTATATAATTATTTAGTTTATGGTAAAACATTGTATTATTTACATTTGTAGTTGAATTTCATTGATGAAAAGTCAAACTGTTATTACCACATTAAAATATTCGAATAACTTTACTTTTGTACCATATGGCCTGCTTTTGCTTTAACTATAGCCTTGAGTCGGTTGGAAAAGGCATTGCGTTCTGTACGAATGTTAGCCCCTGAAATATGCTACCATTTCCGGGGAACAGCTTGCTGGAAATGATCGACGCTTTGGTACTTTTAATTGTTAGTCTTGCTCTTTAAAATGTCTCAGATAGAGAAATTCGTTAGATTTGCATCCGGAGAATTTGACATCCATTGTGTTGAAGAAATAAAGTGCGGAACGTTGTTTTGCAATCATTATGGGTTGACGCACGCTTTATAAGACGATGCAAAATGTTCTTGTAATGTCCAGTGGGTCTGTCCAAAATGCATGTTGTGCAAAATGCAAAATGCGACAGTTGCTTTTATGTTCACGTCATGGTTCACAAAAAACCTTGGCTCAAACCATCATCATTACTAGTGCCTGCTTTCTGGTGGCTAGCTGAAGTTATAAATCTTTGTAAAATCTCTCTGGCATTTTGTTTGCTTAATGTCAATAATGGTGCCTAATCTAGAGAAGATATTATTCAGCAACAGGCCACTAGGTGCAAATGAAGCAATTCCTTTGCTCTATTCAGTCTATATTTTTTTAGGTTCAGGATTTAGATTGTGTGCCTTTTCAGATGTCAGGTTGTGTGCCTTGGAACTTCCAACCTAATATTACAGAATTGCAACACATTCTGAAAAATTAGTTGAGCTGCAGATACCCTTTATTTGGAAATGTTCAGCTCAGTAGCCAATTTTTTTTCCACTGTGACGGCGACTTCGTTCAATTCGGGCCTTCAGAATCCACGGCCTTAAGATCTATTCAGGGTCTATTTAACCTTTATCCAATCCTTCTGTTGGGATTACATGTTCCTTCGAGATAGGAACATGTAATCCCAATTGAAAATGGTAAATTTTTACTACCCAAATCTTAAGCAAGTTAGCAGCAATTGAAGTTGCCCCGTCTGATAGCGTCAAGTATGCTTTCTGCTCTAAAAACGTCTTTCTATTCAAAGTAGAGCCGTACCTCACCCTAACGTGAATACATTTATAAATATCTTGCATGTCTATCCGCGAAACCTACTCAATAATTTTTATAAAAATAATTCTTGTGTTTTTTAAACAGCTAATCAGTCGAGGCGGCAAATATGCATAAAGATCCCTTTCAATTAAATTAGCATGCTCCCAACAACCAAATCGTCAATTGTTATTTAATAGACCTCTGCATCTCATATGAAATTCCAGGCCTTTGCCGCCTGGTAAAATATTAAATATAAATATTATCAGTATTCCTTTTGAGATCATAAAAAGAGACTGGAGTCAGTGCCGCTTAAATTAGTCTAAATTGATATATGTAGTTATTTCAATTACTGCATTAATTGATTGCGAGACGTATTTTTGATATATGTAAATAAACATATCAATTTTGAGAGTAAGGATCCTCGTAGTAAGGCAAGTTCTATAGAAGATAATACGTAGGTGAAGAAGAAACATCGTTAGAATATTACGAAGAGTTACTCCAAAGCTTTCTCTATACATGGCGAAAAGTGCTAAATATTCTCTTCAGCCCAGCCAAACTTGTGCGATCTCCATGCAGTTTTGGTCCCTAGGCCATTTTGAAAATCTTGCCACGGCTTTTCTTCCTTCTTCATTTGAGTTGTCAAATTTTAAAATACAAAGGATAAAAATATATTCAGTATTTCAAAAAACTTAAAGTTGCCTTAATTTATCATTTATATTATAAAAATATAAGACCGTTAACTTAAACCTATCCTTGAATTATACGTCTGTGCTACATTTGCCATCTAAAGAGTGGATTTTGATGTCGTATATTTTCGTAAAATTCGATTCATATCGAATTATACGAAAGCAAAATATTTAATAATACCAAAATTCTCTATGAAACGAACTTTTCGAAAGTTTATAAATTTCATAATGACCTTCTGAGTCTTTGGCAGTAAATCCCACATGGGGTTTACTGCCCATACCCTGTGACTTTATTTATAATTTATTGTGTGGTATATAGAAATCGAAAAACGTAATATTAATTTGATGACTTTCTAGAAAGTTTAATACGGAAAAGGGTGGGCCATCTATCGGTTTAACTTTGAACCACCGGTTATTTTGAATCTGGCAATACTTATGTCATTCTATTCTGTCACAAAATTCAGTATATTATCTCCACTGAACGGAATGAATCGATTTACGCTTGAGCAACGTTGGGATTTATTGGAAATTTATTTCCAAAACAAAGGCAATTGGTCGAAAATTGCACGAAAATGTCGTGCAAAATTTGGTCGCAGAGAAGAACGAACAGTGCCCGGTATACGCAGGTTTATGGTTAAATTTCGTGAAACTGGTTTCATTGTTGATGCGCCAAGACGTGAGCGTGCTCGTATAGTGCGTACAGCCAAAAATATCGAAGCTGTGGCTGAGAGTGTGCGTGAGAATCCATTAACATCAACTCGTCATTGTTCTCAAGAGTTGAACATTTCACGCACCAGTTTACGTCGAATTTTGCGAAAAGATCTCGGTAAGGCGTCAGTTTTACAAAGTTCCATTGGTTCAAGAGTTGAAGCCACATGTCCGCTTCGTTTTCACTTCGCTAGATGGGCTAACGAGAAACTGCACGATGATGTCGATTTTGCTAATAAAATCATCTTTTCGGATGAAGCTCATTTTTATCTTGGTGGGTACGTTAATAAGCAAAATTGTCGTATTTAGGGTTCAGAAAACCCACACGTGGTCTTACAGAAGCCAATGCACTCATTACGAGTGATTGTTTGGTGCGGCTTGTGGAGCGGAGGCATTATTGGCCCATATTTCTTTGAAAATGAGGACGGCGCAACCATTACGGTCAATGAAGGCACCTATCGCACCATGATATCACCTATCGCCACACATCTCATGCCACAATCGATTTATTGCGTCAAACGTTTGATGGCCGTTTAATTAGCCGAAATGGTGATGTCAATTGGCCGGCAAGAAGCTGCGATTTAACACCATTGGACTATTTTCTGTGGGGCGCCGTTAAAGACAAGTGTTAAGCCGACAACCCAGAGATAATTGAGCATTTGAAGGCCAACATTCGTGATGCCATCGCTGAGATACGACTTCATACACTCGAAAAAGTGCTTGAAAATTGATCCGATCAAATGGCCAGCCGCGGCAGCCATATGAATGAAATAATATTTCATCTCTAACCGGAACAATTGTTCTTCACAACAAAAAAATAAATTTGGCAAAATTTCAAACCGTTTTTGTTTTATTGCATTTTTAAATTTAAACTTTAAAATGGCCCACCCGTTACATACTCGGTGCTTTGCAATGAATGAAAGTTATTTGTTGTGAGAGTATATATGGTTTATAAACATATTCGTGTTTGTCAATATTCTGTGACCATACAATGGATTACATAGGCAGATCGAAGGGAATGAAAACTTGAATTATCATCAATAAAGAGTACATTGAATGAGGTAGTTCTGTTGTATGAAAAGAAGAATGTAAGAGATGTACCGAATGTTTCAGATGGATGAGAAGAAAGTGAAAGTGAATTTATTGAAAAAATACAAATAAAAGGAATTGAGCTCCTCTTTCAGAACTCCTTTCTATAAATAATTCAAAGGAGATACTCGAACGTTAAGAATAATTAAGAGCATCAGACTGAACCACGGTAATTGGAAAGAATGCTTGTTTTTTCGGAAACAAAAGCTGGTTGATTTTACACTCCGCTAACTGTTAACAATGGAAGATAATTTGCCTGTAAAATGCATTCACTATGGTGAATTCTCTTTTTTTATGGTAGAAGTTTTACATTGTTGATACCACCTCTAATTAGGTTACAAATTTTGAGTATATAGGCTGCTTTTCCATTAAGTGCAATCTTTTGTTTCAATAAAATTCTGAATAATTTTTTTTTTTGAAAATGGTGTCTTACTTTTTATGTTACCTGCCTATGTTATTTCAATTTTTAGATAAAAAATTATATAATTTATGTAAAAATAGTTTTTAAGATATTTTTTTACTCAAAAAAACTTGAAAGTAATTTTTCGAGACCCTTATTGATAAGGGTTTAAAATATGCTTTAAGGTTTTATTAAAAAAATTCGGCCTTTAAGTTTATTTTTTAATACGGTGTTTTGACACTTTAATTACCTAACTAGAACTTTATAAATGAATTGATACTAGAGGTTTGATTTAGGTTTCTCAAATTTAAAAGTTTTACTATGTAGAACTATTTTAATAATTTATAAACTATTTGAATTGAAATGGGTATTTTAGAAAATTCAAACTTTTTAAATTGTTTTTGTTTAAATTGAATTAAATAATGTGTGATTATAAAAATGAATGCCTTTGAATTACATAGACCACAGAAACTGTAAAAATGTACCTATAAAAATTAACTTAATTTTTTATGAATTAAAAATACTTATTGATTTCATTATCAATTTATTATTCTACAAAAATCGAATGTCATTTTTAATTATTATTAATGAAAAGTATCTTCATGATTGATAGAAATATATAATATAATTACAGTCACGTGCTTTCAATCGTTTCTAATTTCTCATCGAACGAAAAATAACAAGGTCATCTGTCATAGTTTATAATTTATCTAACTATTTTCTTATAATATATTTCCAGAAAATATGTTTATTATTTTTAAGTATTCTCTAGTATAATAATATAATATATATGTATATAGCCTTGACCTCTCAAAATTTATTATTTTATACGTACAATGATTATTTCATTTCTAAAAGTAAATGAAGCAAAGAAATTTGATAATTTGCATGAAAAAAATAAAAAAATGTAAACACTATAAAAAAAATATGAAAATTGGAAAATGTATATGAGATGCAAAGTTTAATATATTGAGACTAAACATAAGTAGTGGTAGTAGTAAATTTTCACACTTATATAAATAAAAATCAATTAATCACCTCCAACCACACGTTTTATATAAATTAAGACAATTTGTTTATATTTAATTAGTAAACCGCCTCGTGCGTATATGCGATATATTGGATAAGGTCAGTCATTTTAACACACCTGTTAAAGTTATTCTAATCGTTATAAAATCAAATTAATCAATTTAAATATATATATATATATATATATATATATATATATATATATATATATATATATATATATATATATATTTATATATATATATATATATATATATATATATATATATATATATATATATATATATATCAGTGACGAAACGTTATTTTTAGAGTTAAGGAAGCCATGATCGGTGATTTGCTGGATTTGGTGGTCAATCAAATATTGATAGCTATATCAAATTTGTTATCTGAAGTACTTTTTCCTATAAAGCTATTCGAATAGTGGTTAATAGATCATGTCAGTTTTTATTTTAAATTTTTAAGTATTAATTGTTTAACTTGACTTTAACAACAACTATATATAAACCCAGATACAAGACTTCTAGCCTCTGAGAACAAAGCAACTGGTAGATAAATTAGTATTTGATTTGTAAATTAAAAATTCGAAAAATGATCGATGAAGTCGTTCCGAAGTAGTAAAAATAAAGCACTCATTTTATCCAACATGTATAGAGGTCATCATACACTAGAAAATTCACTTTAAAATATTTTGATTTATTCAGAACTCACAATATTCTATGTGAAAAATTCACGAAAAACATGGCTTAGGCGAATGAGTTCAGAATCTATATAGACCAAACCAATTTCTACGCCGGATATTAGGAGCTGTAAATTAAAGTATTACTCATCAAAATCGAACCACTGTAATGTGTTTTATTGCCTATAATTTATGCATATTCGTAATTTTGTGGGCTAACTCCTTGCCTGATTTGTTGGCTCCGAAATAATTTATTAAAATGTATGAATATTTTAATGCAGTATTCATGCAAGCACTGAGAAGGGATGCGATTAATATTCTATTATAGCTAAACCATTTTGTACATATATGTTGCATTATTGGCGTGACGCATTTTGCTAACTCATGGCAGGTATATAACCATTTTGTATTGTTAAAAAAACTGGGTTGGCTTAGGAAGTCAAAAAAACTTGCAAAAATACACCGAGGTTTAGAAATCACTTTCAACTCCTGAAAAGATTTTGGACTCATTTTTACTGATCACAATGATAATAGAAATGAATATTCTTCGTGCTGAGTGAGCAACTTGGGTGCAATTTTGTAGGATCAGTTTTTTTTTCAATTTCGTTATTCCCTAGCGGAGAACATTGCTATAACTAAATAATATTTTAACATTTACTGCACTCATTCCATTGAAATGTTCATAATACAGTTCCTGATTATTTCTGGAATGGTGACTTCATTTAAATGACTTGTAAAAGGCAGATGGTAATTAAAGTATTTTGCATATTTGGGCGTTCATTTTATTCGAGATTGTGTCATCTCATTTTTCATTAAAAAAATTTATGTTTGTTTACAGGTTTGCTAACAAGTAAAATTTTGGTTATGTGATAGAAATGAGCTGTCAATTTATATGTTTAGAATTTAGTTCTGTAAAATTTTTATTTCGGATAGCCTCTGACGCTTTTAAACTTAGTTTATTCTAAATGAATATATCATCACTATAATCCTGTCAGTTGTTGGCTAATGTGGAATTATTTCCAAATGATTTTCATAATATAATTTTAAAACGGCGACTAGCATTAGGACATTAGGACATCATTTTTGATAGCAAAATGACTTTGTGTGTATCACGAATTTCTCTATTTCGAATACTAATTGAGCTGCGGCTTTGTTATATATATATATATATATATATATATATATATATATATATATATATATATAAATTTTGTATAAATAATAAATATATAATTGTTGTAGATTGTTTATTAATAATACATAAAATACTCAAGAATCTTTTTGAAATTGAAAATGTTAAAAATAATAAAAACCACTTGTTGGAAAACTCAATATAAAATTTCCCTTGATGACACAATAATATTTTCAAATATATTAACTCGTAAAAATTTAAATACTACTTAAATAAATAATTTTTAAACTAACAAAAATTAAAAAAAAAAAAAAAAATTTCAACTACAAAAATTGAAAATAGAAAATAGAAAAACTTTTCTGTTGTAAAACTTTTTTTTTTTTTGTGTTGTTATTTATATTTTCTTCGCACACTTATCAACAAACACTCATATACACACACACGTAGACACATACAACTAAAACGATTGAGTATATATATACCATAAAACATACATCATATGGATACGTCAGTGTGTTTTAATTGGTGTTCGCAACAAGTGAGAAATGTTTTGACTTGCTTCGGGCCATGGATACGACGAACAACAAAAATTGGTTCGAGAGGATCAAAAACATCAACAAAAAATTGTAAAAATGACTGTACAACATCGGATAAAAGTAAGCATGCGTTAAAAGTATTTTTTTTATTTTTTTTTTTTGGTTTGTTATTGTTATTATTGGAAAATATAGGGTGTATGAAAATATGTTGGGACTTTATTCTGATAAAACGATTTTCTCAGTCGTTAGTCATATACTCAATATAAAGTAACAAAAAATTATATTTACTTTATATATTACCTGTTTTAATAGTAAATAAATTTTGGTGTCTCTCTATAAATTAGCAAAAAAAAAAAAAACAAATAAATCGAAAAGTTTAACGGAAAATTTTATTTTCCCCAACCGAAGTGAATTCGTCCTTCTAAAAAAATCTTTTACATTTCGATGTCATATTTTTGTATATATGGTCGCCGCCATACATTTTTCGAATCTAAATCTAAATAAAAAAAAAACAATAAAAAAAAGAAAATTTAAACAAAATAAAATTATATTATAAATAAAACATTTTTCTTAGAAAAAATATTATAGTAGAATATAAATATATTTATAAAAATACATAAAATAAACAAAAGAAAATGTACGTTATAAATAATATAATATTCGTCTTAGTGAAAAAAAGTTAGAGTGGAAAAGTGAACTAATATTTCGTTTCTGTGTTACAAAAAAAAAAAAAAAAAAAAAATTAATGGAAAATTTATAAAATAAATAATTTTACAAATTTTAAACGCCATGTAAAATAAATAAGTAATTTGTATCATGTGAATTAATATTATCTAGTGAATTTAGTTTTTGTTATAATTTATATTTATATTAAAAAAAAAAATGTACTGTGAATTTATAGTGTAATTTTCATAGTTTTCTTGTAGAAAAATCATATATAAAAACACTGTAGTTGTAAATATATATTATATAGATTTATATATTTATATATATGGACGACAGATTGGCGATTACTATCGACAATTTTACTATACTAGTAAAAAACAACAAAAAGAAAGCATGGCATTTTCATCCGTGTACCGAGCTTTAAGGTTGCGTTTAAGCCGTAAGATATTATATTTTAATTTTTACATACGATCCTATATTATAATTTCACACTATTCACCTGATAATTTTTATGTATCGTTCTGTGTATTGTGTTCAGAACAACAAAAAATCGATTGAGCTATATATACTAGAAAAATATATATATAATAAAATCAGCTGGTTGTTTTTTCGTTACATTTTCATTTTGATAAAAGTTTTTCTGCACTTAAAAAATGTTTTTAGCCGCAACTTTAAAATTTTTGGGGATGAAAGGTTATTGGCATAGTCTCTATATTTTGTGTATTATTTATTACAACATCCAATACTATAAATTTTTCGGTGTGGGTTTATGTCTGGAAAAGCTTTTTACTATATTCTAAATAGGTAAATTATCTGTTGATAATTTTTTTTTTATTTTTCCATTTTATTGATTATCTCTTTGTAATCAGAAAACTATACGTATATTTTTTCGCACCAATTATTTATTTTATAAAAGTATTTTTATATTGTTCGTTTGGTGTATATATTTTGGCATAGTTTTCTTTATTTTAATCATGTAATGTATTTTTTTTTAAATGTTTTGGGGAAAAACAGAAAATTCGATAATTTTTAATTAGTGGAAAGAACGCATCGCTTGGGAAATATTGTATTACCGAAAATTTCAATTAATTTTACAAGTTCTTAAAGTAAGTTTTATTTACCCCAAATTTTATACTTTAAAATTTAGTTAAAGTTTTCTTAATTTTTAAGTTCCCGGTGTAACTTTAAGTGGCATACCTTACTGGTTTGTTTTCTGACTATACCGTGTTATTTTTCTCTCTTAAAAATGAGGTTCATCCATCGGTTATAACCTCGCTTTACCATACTAATAAAATAAGGTCGAATAAGGTTCATGAACTTTCCTTTTTTAGTTTAGCAGGTTTTCATTTTAGTTCTAAAATGGGAACAGCCGGCTTAGCTTAGGGTATGGTGCAGTATGATTGTTTCATAAAGAAATTAACGTAAATTTCATGTTAGTTGTTGTACTCGTAAGACTTTATCCATGCTTGGTTCTTATTCCAGGCTTGCTTCGGTTCCTTTAGCAAGGGCACTTTTGTTGTTCCGTGTAAACGATTTAACGATTCGCTAAAATCTTAAAAGTCAATTTAATTTCGGGGAGCGCCAAAAGTTTTTAATATCTAATTTGTTTATTGTAGACCTTAACAGTTCAAAAGTTTGTCAGTGATTCCTTATTTGTACGAAAACAGCTATTGCATTCTATATTGTTTATCATTCTGTAACAAGGGTGTCCAAACTATGACCCGCCGAATATCTCTAACCAACCCTCGAGATCTAAGTAAATTTCAAACCAAATCTTCTAAAAAGTCAACAATTAATCGGAATGTAAATTACATGATAATTAATCTTCGGTTGTTATGTGTGCACTGTCAATGATTTTGTTTACCGTCTATGAATTTCCGCAAAAGGAGACTAAATTACCGTTAGTTCAAAAAATGTCTCTAAACTGGTAAAGCTGAATGTTCTTGATGTTATTTATCACATGCAGCACAGTTGAGTTGAGTTGAATTTTAAATTTTAAGGCAAATTTTCGAGCTAAATTGGTGATGTGACTAACGAATATTCACGCATACATTTTATTAAAAATAAGCTTCGTGAAAAATTTAGTGGTATTTACTTATGAAAAATTCCCCGAATTAATTTCAACTTTTCATCTTTCATGCATCGATCCGCTTTCATAATGGAATACCATGTATTCTAATAAACTCGTAAATTGTTTTGTACTCACTTATACCCATTTATAAATTTTCAACCAAGCTCCTTGCATTCATAAGGACATTGAAATCTGCTCTACTGTGCCCAAATTTGGTGGACTATAGAAGCAAATGTTCAATGTCCTCTACAATTATACAAGCATCACACACATTTACTTCACTTTATTTTTAGACATCCCTTCCAATTTCCACGATTTAGTCTCATTCGCTCCAATTTTCGAATCATTTGCCTCTTTAATTTCCTTATAGAAAGGGTTTTCAAATGCTATACCACTCAAAGTACTTTTTGCCTTTTATTCAACACTTTTTAATAAATTTATCCTCCCATTTTTCTCTATAGATTCATCTGAAAGGTACAAAGATGTCTAGCATCCATAAAATCATATTCACTAACCTCTTTAATCAGCTAACTCCTTTTTGCAATTATATCAACTCTTTCATTACCTATGATCTGTAGGTGTTAAGGTATCCATTGAAAAGCCACTTCACTATCACAAGACCGAAGGTATACTCAAATAACTTATTCACATATACATTACCCTAAGAACTCCTCTGATCATTAAAGTTAATCCGCACAGGGAGTCGGAGAGTAAAAAAAATCATTCCTTTCATTCATTGCCAAGCTGACTCCTTTCATAATCCCAATCATTACTCACATTAGCATCTGTATACACTTCCAAATGTGCAAATTTGCATCTTGTAAAATTCTTTCTTAACTTATAATTCATCAAACCTTTTGTCGTGTCTCCAAAATTCAAGCATATACTACCAGATTTTCGGAAGGAACAGTTGGAACTATTTTTTGAATTTTGTTGAATATGTTTACAGTCTCCAAAATCACGTTGGTCCTTGGGGGTTCTGAAGACAGTTCTTGCCTGCAATCTGGCTATCATTTTATTCATTAACGCGTTATCTTTCATAATCATTCCAATACCCATTTCAGAATATAGAGTGTGTAGTGGGGTTGCATTAATTGCTCCCAATACTTTTCAAGCATATTCTGAATTTTGATTATTTTGAATCAAGCTCGTATACAGATTGGAAGTTTAATCCTAACCTCTTCCTCCAATCTGTATCCGCTCACAATTAATTTACGCGTAGTCATAAAATCATACACCTACTCCCAAATGCTCCAAGTTAAACCCAGGTTTAAAAGCACCTGATATAGTTTCCCTGAAAACACAAAATCATATTATGCTCTTTCAATGTCCAAAAATATCGCCACAATTTTCTTATTTTCCTTTCGCAGTTCTCACACAAACTTTTCCACACATTTATTGGCAGAGTGGTTGCGACGGAACCCAAAAGTGGTTACTGGCAATAAATTACCTGCTTTCAAGAATTTTTCAACTCATTCTTTTATCATACCATTTTCCAATTTCATAAACTCATTCAAAATACATATTCCTTGTGGTATCTAAAACTTGCAGGAATTCATCCCATTAAAAATTCAACACACATTTAATTCGAATTTTCTCTAACATTATCATTTTTCATACATTCATTAAAGTTACCTAAATTTTTTGAAGCATTCACCATCATTCGTAAAAATTGATTTTCATTTTCTTGGTCATCTAGCATGGTATTCCTATTTTATGCTCTATGACAATAAAAACTCACTCAGTTAAATTTTTTTATCATTTGAGACATATTATCCCGCCAACTTTTTCTTTTGGCTCTACGGATAGCTTTTTTCAACCTTATCTTCGCTTGTTCATAGCGGTATCTGCAATCATCCATTCACTTTTCTTTCCATTGTGCCTACTTGCGAAGAACATGCTTCTAGTACTCTCTCTATTTCTCGTTCAAGCTAATTTACATCATTCGTTTCATTTTCTATGAGAATCTCATTCATAATTCTGACCCTTTCATTCATAACCTTTGCTTGGTTAACAACATTTACCCCACCCATATATGCTTCATTATGCTTCATTATTTAGTCTTTCACTTCCATTTACTTCATAGCTTAATCCAATTGGATCACTATTTGCAGCTTATCTGCTGTTTTGTTGTTAGTTTTGTGCAACAAGATGTTGCAAATGAGATGTTGAGAAGAGTCCCTTCTCAACGGAAAACGGCGATAATCTATTTAAATAATCCCAAAATTTTGATGGGTTAGAAATTTAGGTACAATTTTAGTTTTTGTTATTGCAGACATATGTAAAATAATATTAGACTAATAGTATTAGACGTCATTGCAATCTGCAGTATTCTCCGCACAAAGCTGGCCTCAACATTTTTATGTGATTCTAGAAACATCATGAAGTTTAACTACCTCCAAAGCAAGCCTTTCTATTTGACATGGACACAAACTAAAATTTCAGATTCCCCGAAACAAAAAACATAACAAAAATTCTGGCAATTCTGACCAATTAATTTGGTTTTTATCACAAGATATTTGCTCTATTACCACACTTGTCATTATATTCAAGAAATTTGTTCATCTTGAAAAAAATTGAAACACAAGATTAAAAAATTATGCAAGCCAAACCGAATTTTTTTTTGTTAAAATAAACAGACGAAACCGGAGATCCAAACCCACAAAACTGCAAGAAAAAGTTGACGTTTAATATACTTACCCTCACAAATAAAAACCAAATATTATTGCAATTTTTTTTAAATTGTTTATTGCCATTTAAACAAAATCGAAATTCATTGAAATTCATTGAATATAAATCAGCCATTATTTGACTTTTATTTTCTCACATACTAAAATCGTGGTTGCTGAGCTTTTACTCTAGTAAACTCTAGTAATTTCTAATATATTACTCTTGAAACCGGGTCGATTCTTCTTCCTTGAAAAAATGAAAAGAGAAATTGCTTGCATAGATATTTTTCATTTTTTCATTTAGCTTAGTACTCAGATCAAAACGAAACGAAAATTTAACGTGGTCTCCAAAATTACACTTTTTTAATATTATGAAATAGAAACGAAATAATTTAATTAAAAATGCCGAACAGGAAAGAAATACAATTTTACAATTAGTTTTTTTAATTTCACGCGAAAAAAATATTCAAAACATTATTTTTGTGTAAAATTGGTTTGGATAGTTTTGCGCGCCATCTCTGATGTATACAGAATAACTTACGTTTTTATCGCTGAAGTGAGTACCATTTAGCGAAAACAGAAACAAAAATAAACCAGTTTTGATCCATGTATAAACCAGTTTTTGATCCATCTAGAATTTTCCATTTTAAACCGTCTTTATTTGCTCCCTCTAACTTATTTTATTAATTTTCTAAATTATTCGAAGTATTCTCTCGCACTCAAACTCCATCAACAGACGAAAACCTATAATTGGACATATGTATCTGTACATTTATGACATATGTATCTGTACATTTATTTAAGCGCGATATGTATCTGTACATTTATGGAGACTGCGTTAAAATTTAGCTTAGCAGACTTAGCTCGCACTCCCTACCTAGCTTTAAATGGAACGAATTAATCTTAAAATATATTATTTTTTCGAAATACCAAGGGTATTTGATAGGGTATTTTGACAGTTGTCCACATGTGGAAATATCGTTGGAATTCGAGTATAGAGCCCCAGGTCTGTGGCTATTTTTATGCATTTCTCCCATTTTTTTCTATTCAGCTTTCTTTTATCCTCTGGTATCTTCTTATGCTGAAGTTTAGGTATTCACTTTTATTTTCTTTGCAACTATTTCCGTACTTTCCTTTGGATAGTTGGCGCTATCTGTTTACTTAACTGTCAACTCTTTTAAACTTACTTGATTTTTTGATGCCAACTATTTTATACGTTGTATACGAACTATGCTTGGGTCTTCGTTAAGTCCTCCCCAATTTGTGATTTTATTGATCAATGTTAGCTTGCAATTATTTAGAATTATAATTTAGCTTCGTAAAAAGAAGTAGAACGAGTATGTCTGTTACTTTGTTATTATATGCTACCAGTATGTTGGTTTTCTGGCCAAATTTCGGTTACTTCCGGATTCATTAAAACGTTAAAAAAGCTTCCCCAATAACATTTTTTATGTGTTCATTTTTATACCGTTGTAAATTTGTACTTTTCCCCTTCCTTTAATTTTTATAAGTTACTGCATTGTAAAGTATGTATTAGACACACGACCAATAGTAATAGGAAGAAACACGGCCAATAATATATCTACTTGTAGTTTTTACTGAAGCAACACTGAGAAAACACTCAATAAATAGTAGATATGCAAATATTTGAATTATTAAATATTATAATTATAAATATTGCGTCAAGAAAAATATGAATGAAGTTAGCTACATTTCAAAAACGTTTACTCTTTTATTTAATTAATTCAATCTCATAGTTGACCGTTTTTGCTATTTTGTCAATATAAAATTCATATATAAAAGCAAAAAATTAACAATGGGGATGAAATTAATCGAGTGTGACCGTGAATATATTTTCATTTACGATAAAACATGCAAATTATATCGTTACAAAACAGCAATTAGAAATGCATGGGCCGACATTGGCTATAGAAATTAGGAACGGTTGACTAAATAGCGACATCTTTAAAACGTGTTTTTCAAGGCTATGAATAATGACATATTTCCCAGTATGGTTCTGTAAACAATACAACTACCGGTGAACGCAGCACAGCCGCCGTGATTCGATGTCAAAGCTATCAAAATTTACAGTATACAATTTTTTGTAGGTCAAATAATTTTGGAAATCCAAATTATTAAGGAAATTGACAGCATTTAAGAACCATTCATGCTTATATCTCCAACAGCAAGGTATATAGAATATTAATATGACATAAACAAATTCGAATGATAAAAAATTGTAAATTGTAAATTGTATAATTTTAAAATTTGTTGAATTTAGAGTAAATTCCCCTAAATTATATTCAACCATTTAAAACATTGTGGTAAATTAATTTTGTTAAAACGATGGTGGTGAACTTTGAATAATTAATTATCTTGGGTCTCTCTATATCCCACTATTGTATTCCATAGCTATGAAATTTCAAAAATATCGATTACACATTTATTTATAAAATTTTTTGGGGCTACGTCGAAATGTATTTATATAATCCAACAACTTTAATTTTAACAATACATAAATTATCCCTTAAGTTCGATAATTCATTGCACGTGGCAAACTTTGTTATTTTGTGTTATCAAACATCGTACTGTGCCATAATTTTGTCTAATTTATTATCAGTATAACAATCAAAATATGTATTATTTGAATTAGAGCTTAACATAGAATGAAATGTTAGCTACAAATATTTATACATAAAATCGATAAAATATTTTTGCTATTTTGAAAAAAAAATCATGGTTTTTTGGTTTATCTGCAGATAAAAATGTTAATATATTTATATGGTATCTTTTAAGATACTTAAAATGTATGTTGTTTTTTTTCTGATGCTGTGAGAAGAATTTTTAATCGATAAAATAAGTAACTGGATACTTTCTAGTAGCTATATAGTTGTGTTGTTATAAAAAATTGTATATTATATATTTTTTATATCTTAAATCTGTCAAAGCAATTTATGATAAAAAATAAATAAATTAAATAATAAAAATTTGTTTTACAACTTAAATGTCTCCGAAGCTGGGTTACCTTGAGATATATAGAATACTCGTGGCGGCACATAGTCTGACCATTATTTTTTTTTTTAATTTTTCTTTATTGATACCCATCACATTATTTCTTGCTGTTCGCACAATTTTCATTAAGTTTATATTAAAACCGATTATCTTTATATACATAAATTCTTCATCATATACCAGAGAATAATTGATTTTTGTTTGTCGTCTTATTTTTTATATTTATGTATATGTACTATGTATATACATAATATTAAACATATATAGAAGCCTCAAGCTAATTTTAAAATTTGTTGTTTAAAATAGATTTTATTTTAGAAAATGTATTAAGGTATTTTAGAATAACGATGATTAGATTATCATACCATAATTATGTAGCTTACATGATACATATATAAAAGGCAATGTACTTGAAACTACGTGCGATTTTAATGCATATAAATTGTCGTTTAACATTTTGGATTAACATTGAATTTCGTTAAAGCATAAAAACTATTCGATGACGGTTTTTTACAGTGGTTTGCATAAATTTATATTTAAATAGGTTATCTTATATATGAGACTTTATTATAATAAAATCTAATAAGCTGATTTAAATTAAATTTTTAAAAATCATAAAAAGGGTCATATGGTTTTTTATATTGGATTATTTGTAATTTATTCAAATGTACTTTGTTATATTTTTGCAAAATTAGTGTGTTGCAACACTTCTAGATTGGCCTCCCTTCTTTGAGTATTATAGCTTCTAAAATCTTTCTAACCGAAGTTGATCATCATAAAGTGAATCTATTAGTTATTTTACATCGTTTACATTGACTTCAATTACGTAGATATCATCTGAACACGTCTTAAAGATGGTATTTTTAGGTAGACTATCAGATCCTGGGGAGTACATATTATTATTAGGTGTGTAGTTTTCATCCATGATTTGCACTAACTGTCCAATCTCATAGTTGGCTCTCAATTCTATCCACTTTGACCTTTGTTAAAAACTTGTTAATTAATCCTTAGACAAAACTTTCCAAAATCCCTGGATCATTTTTGAAAGTTAAATCCATCTTTGGATTACCGTAGCGTTAATTTTGGTGTTAGGGCATCCTATTCGTCTAAATGGTTTGACAGCGGGAGTAACGGCCTGGAGTTTAGGCATGCCTCAATTTGTGAAAGAACCGTACTGAATTCTTCATAAGTCAATGTTGTTTCAACGATGGCCTTTTTTAATTGACTTTTGGTTAGATTGACGCCAGATTCTCAAATTCCACGGAAATAGCAGGAAACAAATAAGACGATGTACTCCTTGTACGATTTGTTTCTCCTACCTTTGGATACACTAATTGGAAATAAGCCTGCATAGTTGACGCCAGTATTGGTATGGTGGAGGAGAAGTGACTTAGGCAAAATCAGTTGATGTTTTGTCCATATGTAAGTTTACATTTTTGTAATCTACCTCGTTACTCTTAATACACCATTTTTGGTTAATAAACCGTATGAATGATGGCAATTTACTGTTGCTTCTAAAGTTTTGTTTGTGGTCTTTAGAGATTTGATATCTGCAGTGAATTCCAACCTTTGCATTGCTCCTATAATTCCGTTGTGTGCTGTTGGTTAATAAACAGTTAGATAGCTTTGATATCTCCTCAGGAACTAGGTGAATTTGTTTTTTAAGGATTAAAATGAATCTAAAAATTCCAATCTTGAATCTTGAGAATTCCAAAAATTCGGTGCCCAGATTTGGTCGTAAACTTCTAATTTTCCTAGTGTGAAGTGTTCTATTTTCTGTGACTAATTAAGTTTTACGTCTATAGTACGAAAGTCAAACATGCATGAGCTCGGTTTACCACCAAAATCTACACTCTGGATTAAAACTCATTTTGGTGAGGAATAGTTTTAACTCTTAATTTGCTGCTTCTTTCCTTACCTCATGATGTGGTAGATAATAACCTTCTGACTCTTTCTCAGTTTGTTCCATGTGACCAAGTTGTTGATATTCCCGGAGAAAGGATGTACAACCTTCCTTAATTTAAGAATCCCTGGATAATCTTTTCTCGACTTGAAGAAGTCTTGCTACTGCCATTCGTTTTGAATCTCCTAGGTACGTTGTTAGATCATTTTACAAAGAGATACAAACTTAGTACCGCTCATCTTTAAGCCGTAATGTGAATTTTCAAAAAAAAAAAAAATTATTCCCATACCATTTCTGCTTTTGTTATGTTGCATGGTCGATGAAGTTCCTCTAGCTCCCAAATTTCTTTAGTCGCTCATCTATCTCCGTTGATGTGACTTGTGATTTAATTCTCTGGTTTTCCTGCTCGGTGCTGATATGCTTTCCCAGATGACCTATCCAAATTCTGTAAGTTTGATAAATTGGAGTTTAAAAATTTGGCTGTAATAGTGTGCAGTAGTATATCAATGGAGGCCGGAATATTATATAAATGAATTTCCTAAAAGCAGATTGTTTAAGTTTTGCCGCAGTCTTCTAATTCAAATGGTGCTTCTGGGCATCTGGATTGACGGTAACATATACGCAAATCGTGTTTGGTAGTAAGACGATTTCTAGGTGCTTTCGTTTTATATATTTGGCTCATTTTGTTAAATTTAATGCAGCATTCCAAGCTATGAGCACTCGAGCACAAGATACCCGATTGATTTTTTAGTGCCATTCCACTAAATGTGTGCTGCTTATAGTAGATTTTGGCCATGGTTATCATTCGTAGCCGTTGTTTTTGAAAATCGTAAGGTTCATACCTTAGCTCTAGAAATCCAAGGAAATCGTCGGTTGTGGCATCACAATTTGTTGAAATCTGAATTTTCCGGTTGTTGGTTGTTGGCAGTGTGATCATTCTCTCGCCTGTTATATGTATCGCTATTGTAATCTCGCAATACAGTCTCCTACTTCTTTTATAATAGTTGCTGTTCATATAAAGTATTCTTTATTTTGTAGATCCTCCTCAGTTGTTTCTAGCCGATTTCTTCATCCAACTCATCTAATTTCTCAATTACTGCATATAAATGATAATCGTTTGTCTTATATATCAGGCCCCCGTGGTTTTCTAATGGTTTGTTTTTATTAACTGTTTTCTCAGCATCTTTTTGTTCGGACCTTCGTTGTTTACTTGAATTTTTGCAGTTGTTAATTTGTTGCTGGGCAAAATTTTCGTTTCCGTTTGAATCTTTCATATTTCTTAGGGTAATTATATGGGTGGTGCTGTTTATGTTGGTATTATTCCCGCAGTTTTTAGCCTAGTGCGTTGATGTCATCGATTATATTATCGATCTTGCATACAATATGGGAAGTCTGTATATTCTCGACTTTAAGTATAATTACGTAATTTGCTTTATATTTGTGGAATCTGTGAAGATATATATTTGTGAAGATCTGTGATTTTTTTTCCTCTTTTCTAGATAGGCTTTTGTTTTTCTGACTTGTGGGTCCTTTTTTTATGATTGCGATGAGTTTTTGCAGTTGTGCTCTCAGATTGTTCTGTTCTTGAAGTAGAATATCCATTACTTACAGTTTTTTGGGATTTAATTTTGGTGAGCTAGGTGGCCATTCGTATTTGACTGTAAAATCAGTTAAATTATGCTGGTATTATGCTTCTTGTTGAAAACAATAACGCTTTACCTCCTGCTTTACCTGATTTTTCATCGCTTTTCAGCAGAATGGATGATCGGTTTTAAGAAGTCATTCTGAATGTTTCGGAACAAATCCGCTAAGGATGCCGTACTACATTGTCACTCTGAAAACTTTAGGTCCATCATGATCATGCTACTAACTTCTCAACTCAAGAATTCCATCGAATGTAAATATACATTGCTGGGGCTTGCAATGTTGCAATTTTTTAATGCATTCCTTTATAAAATGTATATCTTACAGATTGAAAGTAAAATTTCGATTAGTTTTTGTCAGTTTTTGCATTCACTAATAAAAAAAAAATCTTAGGGATTTCGAAGAATTATGACATAAAATAATGCTTCCTTTTCGGGCTCACTAGAAATTTGTAAAGAGTTTGCTAATTTTTTCAAAAATGATTTGAAGGCAACTCTTATGTTACAATCGAATTCAATGCCTCGAATATCATAAATGGATATATTATAATTTAACACAAGTTAAATATATGAGGCGGGGCAGTCCCCTAAATGTGTGCAATTTTTGTGTGAAACTTTAATGTATTTCTTCCATATAAGCTTGTCGAGCAGTATATTTTCTGGTTTTTTGGAAAAGATCTTTTATTTTTCCAATATTCAAATCGGGTAGAAGGTGTGTTGCAGGAGGGTTTCAATTCTTTCCGCGATATCTAAACTTTTTGAATCTTTAATTTTTTTAAGTCTATAGTCCCGAAAAGAAGCAAATTTTTGACGTTTTCTTCCAGCCGTGCGATTTATAATAGAATGTTTCTAAACAGTGAATGCAATTCTTGCAAATCCGATTTCCTGCGTTGATCAGTATATTACTGAATCATGAACCTCCTTAACTTCATCTGTTCCAGATTTCTGCATGTTTTTTTAAGAGCGCACATGTTGGTTGCGCTTACGATATCTACATCTATTATCTACATTCTCAACATCTACGATACCAAAGAGGAAGTAATGTCCCTATAACATTGTGTGAGACAGTAATTTGTCTGTTAAGAGAATCAAGAGCTCATAAATTCAGCTAACCATATGTTTCGTTCAATAGACGTTCACATGGTCAAGGCGATGATTAAGTGTCACGATGCTTTTGCTAACAATATTATAACAATCGATTTGCCTAATGATACGAATGCAATATTTTTCTATTAAAGAATTGCCATTAAAAAGTCAATTACAATAGTTAGTCCGAACACAGGTGTGTGTGTATATAGTTTTTCCTGTATTTTAATGTCATAGATACAATTATTTTTATCGATTTTATGTCGATCAGGGTTTCGTGTTTTTTAAATTTAGTTGAACCTGAAAAATATTTTTTCATAGTAAATTAAATTTCGAATCGTTAATTATTCTGGCATGATAGTTTTATTTTAAAATCTATTTTTTATTAAATTTTATTAACTACGTATGTTATTCGGTTAAGATACATTTTAAATACATTGTCCATATACCACTGTCACAGTATGTGAGGTGTTGCCGAATATAGGATGAGGGCAGACATAATTATACCTAAAAATAATGGTATTAGTTATCACGTTAACCTGCAGTAAAATTCGAAAGATCCGGAAAATTCACTTTTCTCTTGTTAGTAACGTACCCTAACAATAAAAAAAAATTGGATAATTTATGTGTGCCGCAATTAGGAAAAAAAATATTTTTCATAATTATTTTAATGGTGTGAAAAATGTTTAAATCCTTTGGGTATAAATATATTAGTGCTACAATTTGGTTTATGGTTTATTAAAATAAATTGTTAGGAAAAATCTATTAAATTATCATTTAATTTATAAATGAATGCGTGGCCGCCCTCAATTATGTTCGGTAAATTAATAATTGTTTTTTTTTTTTTTATTCTTAAAATTATTTACAGATGATGATGATGCCACAATATCTGGTGCAACATTGGATGATATAGACAAAAGGGTTATATTTATAAATAAACCACAACCACAAAAATATTGTACAAATCATATATCAACGGCCAAATATAGCCCATTTAGTTTTATTCCATCATTTTTATTTGAACAATTTCGACGATATTCCAACTGTTTCTTTTTATTTATTGCACTACTACAACAAATACCTGATGTATCACCAACGGGACGATATACAACGCTAGTTCCCCTAATATTTATATTATCGGTGAGTGCAATTAAAGAAATTGTTGAAGATTGGAAACGACATAGGGCCGACGATGAAATTAATCATCGTGAAGTGGAATGTTTTCGCGATGGGCAATGGCAGATGATAAAATGGCATAATTTACTTGTTGGCGATACAGTCAAAGTATTAAATAATAAATTTTTTCCAGCCGATTTATTACTCTTGTCGTCTAGGTATGTAAATAGTTAACTTATATATTTTTATATACTAATTTATTACCGTTTTAGTGAACCACAGGGTATGTCATTCATAGAAACATCAAATTTAGATGGTGAAACCAATTTAAAAATACGGCAGGGAGTTCCCGCCACTGCACGTTTATTAGAAACACGTGATTTATTACAGTTCAATGGGACATTAGAATGTGAACCACCAAATCGTCATTTATATGAATTCAATGGTGTACTAAAAGAACAAAATAAATTGTAAGTGTGATAAAATCGCTTATGCAAGCGTATAATCGCGGTAATAATTTGCTAAAATTATTTTTAATTTTCCAACAACAGATCAGTATCATTAGGGCCAGATCAATTACTATTGCGTGGTGCTATGTTACGTAATACATCATGGATATTTGGTATTGTTATATATACCGGACATGATTCAAAACTTATGAGAAATTCTACCTCAGCGCCATTAAAGCGTTCCACCGTTGACAGACTGACGAATACACAGATTTTAATGTTATTTTTTATTTTAATTGTACTATGCCTTGTAAGTGCCATTTTCAATGAAATTTGGACGCGAAAACATTTTAAAACGGATTGGTATCTTGGAATTGATAGTAAGCTGATTTATTATTCGATAAACGATGAATATAATTCTAATCATTTCGATTTTTTTTTTTAGATGTTCTCAGCAAAAATTTCGGTTACAATTTGCTAACATTTATAATTCTATACAACAATTTAATTCCGATATCGTTACAAGTAACGCTGGAATTGGTTCGATTTTTACAAGCCATATTTATAAATGTTGACATCGAGATGTATCACGCTGAATCGGATACACCGGCAATGGCACGCACATCCAATTTAAACGAAGAACTTGGTATGGTAAAATATATATTTACCGATAAAACGGGCACATTAACGCGTAATATAATGGAATTTAAAAAATGTTCGGTCGCTAAAATCATTTATTCAATTGATGATCGATTAGAGAATTGTCAGCTGGTCCAACATATACTAACAAATCATGCGTCAAAACCATATTTAGAAGAATTTCTAACGTTAATGTCTGTATGTCATACGGTTATACCGGAAAAAGGTGATGGGACTGAAATTAATTATCATGCTGCTAGTCCCGATGAACGTGCACTCGTTTATGGTGCACAAAAGTATGGTTATGTGTTTGATACACGAACACCATCCTATGTTGAAATCGACGCGCTCGGTAAAAGGGAACGATACGAAATTTTAAATGTGCTGGAATTTACATCGACAAGGAAACGTATGTCGGTGATAACAAGGAACTCGAAGGGTGAAATTAAACTATACTGCAAAGGTGCGGATACAGTGATATATGAACGATTGTCGCCAAACGGACAAGCTTTTCGTGAATTAACACTTCGACATTTAGAAGAGTTTGCTACCGAAGGTCTACGCACATTATGTTTAGCTGTGGCTATAATACCCGAAGATGTGTATACCGATTGGCAAGATACGTATCACAAAGCGGTTACATCGATGCAAAATCGTGAACGAAAAGTTGAAGATGCGGCGGATTTAATTGAAAATAATTTAATGCTGCTTGGCGCTACTGCGATTGAAGATAAATTACAAGAAGGTGTTCCAGAAACTATAGCCGCACTTATTAAGGCGGACATTAATATATGGGTGTTAACGGGCGATAAACAAGAAACTGCAATCAATATTGGTTATTCGTGTAAATTGCTTACGCACGGAATGGATCTGATCATATTGAACGAAGATAGCCTGGATAATACGCGGGAATGTATTGGTCGGCATAGCGCTGATTTTGGTGATCAGTTGCGTAAATCAAACAATGTAGCACTAATCATAGATGGTAAAACCCTAAAGTATTCCTTAAGCTGTGATTTAAGACGTGAATTTCTTGATCTATGTATATCATGTAAAGTGGTTATATGTTGTCGTGTGTCGCCAATTCAAAAAGCCGAAGTGGTCGAATTGGTTACAGTAAATACGAATTCAGTAACGTTGGCGATTGGTGATGGAGCAAACGATGTTGCAATGATTCAAAAGGCACATGTTGGTGTAGGAATATCCGGTGTCGAAGGATTACAAGCTGCCTGTGCCTCGGACTATTCAATAGCACAATTTCGTTTTCTATTACGTTTATTACTAGTTCATGGTGCATGGAATTATAGTCGTATGTGTAAATTAATTTTATATAGTTTTTATAAAAATATATGTCTGTATGTAATTGAGCTGTGGTTCGCTATTTATTCTGGATGGTAAGTTATCTGTTTAATTAGTCACATTTTTTATTTATTATAACCAATTATGTTTGTTTTTTTACGATACAGGTCAGGGCAAATTTTATTCGAACGGTGGACGATCGGTTTGTATAATGTATTATTTACGGCATTACCACCATTTGCAATGGGTCTATTCGATAAAGTTTGTTCGGCAGAGACCATGTTAAAGTGCCCAGCACTATATAAACCATCACAAAGTGCACAATTATTTAATGTAAAAGTATTTTGGGTGTGGATAGGTAATGCGCTGATGCATTCTGTTTTGTTATATTGGTTACCCATGCTATCTTATGATACGGAAATTATATGGGGCAATGGAAAGAACGGTGGATACTTAGTATTAGGAAATATGGTTTATACGGTGAGTTTTAGAAAAATTCTAAATTTTTTAAATTGTGTAAATAATTTTAAAATTTTTAATTTTAGTATGTCATAGTAACGGTGTGTCTGAAAGCTGGTTTAATTACCAACTCGTGGACGCGATTAACACATTGTTCCATTTGGGGTTCCATATTACTATGGTTCCTGTTTATTTTTATGTATAGGTAAGTTTTGTATTTGAAAGATCATCCGAAAAAATTTAAATATCATTATAAAAAATGTTTAATTACAGTAATTTATGGCCTCGTATACCCGTTGCCGCCGTATTCGTTGGTATGGACGTAATGGTATTTACATCACCAGTATTTTGGTTAGGATTATTTATAATTCCAATTGCAACAATATTACCAGATGTAGCTGGCAAAGTGTATGTTACTATTTTATTATGTAGTCGATAGTGCAGTCTCGCAATATTTCGGGAAAATAAACTGATTTTTTTCACAAGTTAATGGCAATGACCTATATTTAAAATTATTGGATCTTTGCCAAAATTCAAAAATATAATTTTTTTTAATATTTCATTCATAATTGTTTACCTAAAAATATTAAACTGTCATAAATATAAATAAATATAATGAGTCATAAGTTCGGCACCGAAATATATAAATCGTTCAAAAAAATGTAGCTCATTAAACTTAAAGAATAATGACGGTTTAGTTAAATTACAATTTTTTTAATTATTGCATTTTTATTTTTAAAATAGCATACAAAACACTGTGTTCAAATCATTTACCGATGCAGTCCGTGAGTCAGAAATTAAACGATCTGACCCTACGCATGTGTTGAAAGAATCACGTTCATCGTAAGTAGAAATTTTTTTAAAAATTTAAATTCATAAAAATATTTAATTTTAATTAATTGTTGTTTGATTTGTTAACTTTATTAATTATTTAATTTTGTTTATTATTTATGTTGTTTTCTAACTTTATGTTTTTTAGTTTTTTGTTATTTATTGTTTAATTAAATAAATATTTAAATGTTTAGCACCAAAAAAAAACTGATTTTACTAATACATTTAATTAATTTTAACAGTAATTATTGCTCTTTAAAATTAAAAACAACTATTAACAATATTTTCAATAAAACTTATTTAATCTTTTCATCCCGTTTTATGTTATTAATATTTTTATTTTATTTTAAAATTCGTAAACAATATTTTAATATTTTCTATATAATTTACAATTTTATTTTTGGTATTTATATTTTACAAAAATAATCAGAAACCATATATTGTAAATATTAAATAGAAGTAAAAAGAATCAATTTATATTAAATTAGAGATCAGATCAAATCAGAAATAATTCATTGTGTCTTTATTTATTATTTTAATCAAATAATTTATTAGCACGTTGTTTATGCATGATCCTTTTATTTTTGTTTATATATTTTTAAGACCCATTTATATTTGATATTAATTACGCTTTTTAATTACGATAATTTTTAAATTTTTAAAAGGCTTTTATTTATATAAAAAAATCTTATACTAATATATTTTTAATAGTTAATACTGTTTGATACAAAGTAAATGTTTAGCATAATATTACACAAAACAAATAATAAAATAGAATTTAGGACCTGACACGATATATACGAAAACAACGTATTTATTTTTACCGACACTGTTTAATTTATCACTTCGAATAGCACATCGATATAAATTATACATAAAACAATTACTACTTTAAACTATCGTGTATTTAATATTATTTTATGATATAGCAAAACTTTATGGCGTTTTATTGTTGAAATCTATAGTCAATAAACTGTATGTTCATGTTGGTAAATTGCCCATAAAAATATTAAATGCTTTTAAATTTTTAATTTAATCGGAATTATATTGCGGTTAGTTTTTAGATTTTATGTTATTTAATAAATAGTATCTGAAAAGTATATAAATGCCTCAATCATGTCCGGCTAAATTTTGTTTAAAATATGATATATCTTAACAATTATAGTTGTGTTTATCGACCACATTTTCGTGGGCGCTTGAATTCATTTTCCATTCCGATAAGGCGATATTATAAATTGTATGTAACTATCAGTTGGAATTACACTAGAACGTACATGTCTAAGTGCGTGTAGCAATGAATTGAAAAATTAGTTGAAAAATAAAATTTGTAGAGCATTTTATATTCACCACTACAACAAACCAACAATAATTAAATTTAACGAGGTAGAAACCGTTTATAGTCAAGGTTTAAGGTAATTGATCCTTTCCTTTCCTCTACCATGTTTTTATCATCTGGTGTCAAATTAAAATTATTTATTTGACTATCTTATCTATATATTTGACCCATATCACCACCGCCTTCAGAAACTAATTTTAAAAACTTATTAAACATATTTCTCTCCAACAAAAAGCTATTATTGTCCGTGTAGTCTACTGTTAACGACTGCCTAGCGTTGACTGAATGGCGTAGAAAATTAAATATTCGTAGTGATTTTTTATTAATAATTTTATTCGGACATAGCAGCCAGTAATAATGCCTGCTATAGTTTTTTTTAAAAACCAAAGGTTTTGATCAGTGGAAATACTTGCAGAAATTGGTTCGCACTCATTTTGTGTTACCAGTCTAATAAGAAACAAGTTACTCGGTAACACACTAACCTTTATTTCAATCGCCCCCAACATAATTTATCATGTCTGATATTCCACTGCACACCAAGTAATGGTAAAACTTCTAAAGAATTGCAAGTTATGAACCGAAATAAAAGTGTTGGTAAAACTTAAGCTTCATTAATCAATTTATTTGTTTTATTTCTAAAATATTTGAAAGATTTTAAGTCAAGTTCTAAAACATATATTTTAACGCCGGTTGGTCAGGTATTAAGATTAAGTGAATTTTCCCAGAATCCTGGGTTTAAAATTCTTTGTAATCTGTGCGAAGCTAACTGAATTGGTTTTTTGAAAATTATCTCCTAGACATCACTTTTGGATCAAAGAATCTGAGTACTGGTTTAGAAGAAACAGCCATATTATAATTCATTTTTTGTTCTTGGTCCATACTCACTCTTTAAGTTTTATAAACATGTGTATCGATGGTTCTGTTATGCTCAATATACTCGATAACTCGTTTTTTGGAGCTGAAAGCATTGCAAGATACTTAACTGTTCTTGGGGTAACTGTTATTTGTCAAAATCTTTGACTACAATCATGAATTGTGGAAAATTTGACAATCATGAATTGTGGAAGATTGTGTTATTCACACGCTGTTTTATCTACAATTGGTTTAACTTTCTCAATAATTATTTTGAATGTCTAATTGGTTTTATTGTTCGTAATCGAATAATCTTATAATGCTAAGCTCATCAGAGATAAATATTCCGCCATATTCAAATTAAACTGAATATATTTTATTGTTTTATAATGGTAATCCTACCGTTTCAACCAAAAACAAAAAAAAAATATTTAGAGCCCGTTCGATTTCTGTTAACATTTTTTTTCCTGAAATAATTTTGACAGCATTCTGCATGCAACCAAATTATCACATGAAATATTTTTGACATTTCCGAAATAATTCATAGTAAACTGTACGCCGTGTATACATAAAATTTATTTATGATACTTTATGAATATTAGAGAATAATTATTTATACGCAGACAAGCAGTGATAATTATAAAAATAGGACAGATCATTGCTTGGCCATCTTGTCACTTGTGTCATTATCAGCTCCATACCGTAAAAACAAATAATTTGTGAATGTTGTCACATAAAATGGTTCCCAAAATGTTTGTTGATGCCCCTACTAAATCTTTTTTAGGAAGAACTACCAATTTCATGAATTGATTGAATTTTTTAGATGCATTCTGATCATTGCATCGTCAAAATAGAATTAATATTGTTGTTGGTCATAGTTTTAATTAATTTAAAATTGGTAGCTATTTATCTTGAAACGTTAAAATTACAACAGTCAAAACTATTACAGAATTCGAATAGCAAACGAGCTGATTACAAAATATGGAAGAGACAATTATTTCACTCACGTTAAAATTATTACAAAGATCATAATTATTATGGAAATCGAACGGGGCCTTAAAATCAAATCTCACTTTAAAAAGATATGTAAACTGTACTGCAAAGAGTTTGATTACCGGTCAGTTTTGAACGTACACAAATATTTTTGAAACCAGATTTATCTTGGCCTTGTTCGTTCGGTAGAAAGACTTGTGCAATAGATGTTAAGAACATAAAAGAAAACAGAAAAGTGTAATGATACCATTGGAAGAGAAAACCTATTTGTTTGTTACCAATATCATTTAATCCATCTTTAACTTAATTGTCTCTAATGGCGGTATGGCATTTTCTTCTAAACCTATCTGCAAGAGAAATAACTTTAACACAATTTAAAATAATAAAATGTTCCCACAATTTGCACTTTCATATCTGGATTCGACCCCATTTTATCCAAAATTTGTTGAAACTTTCGAAAAATATAATAATATTTAAATGTGGCTAATGCCAATGAACAGGTAGGGAGGTTTTGTTTATTCCTTTCATGGCTAGTGGATATATAGACCGATTAATCATTAAGGGTTTGTTATACAATGGCCTGATGTGTTACTGTAAATGCATTCTTTTTTGAGTACTAGCTTCTATCCAGACCTTTTATCCAGATATTTTTCCATTTTCTCCGTTCAAATTTTATGTACATAACCCATCATAAAAATGTTCCTTTGTTTTTTATTCGTTTAATTATTGTACGATACAACTTATTTAAGTTAAGTATCTAAGCAGCCACTCCAGATTTTTCTCCATTTTTCAGGCGATACAATACGGTAATTATTTGTTGCACAGAATTTTTTTCTTTTATAACAGTAAAAATATTTTTACCATGTCGTAAAAGTACATGTTTACCATGTCAACTCTTCATCTGTATTAGTTTCAATCACATCTGCTTTTTCGGTTTTTTAGTAGCTATCGAATTTTTTATTTTTGTATGATTTGTTGAACTCCGTTTTATTTTGATTTTAAGTAGCAATTATTTGAGATTTAGTTCGCTAGATCGACCAATTCTTATCACTGTATCCAGGCTAAGCGCATCTTCCAATAAGGATTTTCCCCTTAGTAAGAAGACATAAAACCAGTGCAACTTTGGTCCTTCGTTTTGTTTTATTTAGTAACGTGGCATCGATGAACTAATTATGCCATTGTATCTAATTATTTTACGATATTTGGATATAAAAAGTATACAATGGCTTCGTTTCCATGGGCTCGTGGTAATATGCACGTTCGGTGGATTTAATTAGTGATTTGTTATCTTTTCTATACGCAATCCGTTGTTCAGGTTAAGTAAATCGATCAAATTAAACAAGTATCGCAAGTTCAGTTTTTATTTTATTTTTAATCACTCTCTACTTTATACACGTCTTACAATCTCAACGTTTTTAATGCCAGTGTGTTTTTTCCCTTTTTTTATTTTTGCATTTATATTTTAGTGTTGCCTAATTTGAATTATTATATTTAAACCTTGTTTATACGAGTAGTTGCATTATACATATTTAGATAATTATTCTTAACAGCATCGCGATGTTATTTCGCAGTTTTAAGGTTTTTTATTATTTTTTTTAAAATTTTCTTCGTGTCAAACAGTATTATTTATTAAAATATTAGTATAGTAATTAACATAAAACATTAAAATTATATAAATATTTATAAACTTAAAACCATATAAAATCTAAACTATTAAGACTGACCTAATACTATTCTACTTTTAATCTCTAAACTAAGTACTAATCATCATACAAATGCTTATTATTTACAATTTATTATTTGTTTAGTTAAATAAATTGCTTTGACAGTTTATTCGTAAACTAATTAAATTCGAGAGACTAAGAAGTAACTATTGTTAAAGTTGAATTACGGGCATATTCACGAATAAAAAGAAGAAGCAAGAATTATTGTTAAATTAATTAAGTTTTTACTTTAACTTTTTTTTTAAATATTAGAAATTGTGGAACATATTAAATTAAAAATAATGTTAAAAATAATTAATAGTTTTAATTTAACTTTTTAGTAAATTTTATTCACATAACTGGCAAATAGTTATTTTTGGAGTTTTCACAGTGTGTGCCAATTTATTATTAAGAAATTTTTAATTTTGTGTGGATTCTTTAAAGTTTTTAAGTTACAATTTTTGTGAGCCTTAGAAATTAAATTTAAATATACAATTAAATAATAAAATAGTAAGGCACATTTAATACAGTATGCGATTCAAGCTTTTATTTCACGGTGTTCGTCGTTTTTTTTGTATATCAAAGCAAATGCATTTCAGGAACATTTAATAATGCGATGCATGGATTTGGATAATCTAAAAAAATTAATAATCTGCTTTAAGTGAGATAAAATTAAAAATGCTTCGTTTGATTTTTTTAATAATTTATATTTTTAAGGTGATGGTGTTAAGCAGTTGTATACTTCGAAATTTTTAAACATGTCGTTTTGATTGCCCGTTTTAAATTCTACTATTTTTAATGTTTCAAAACATTATTTCTATTGATTTTATAAATTTAATTTAACGAAAAGTTATTTGCACTTTAATAATGCTTCTCGCTGATCAGCATCTTATGTCGTATACTGTAATTCAATGTCAGCCTGTTCGTTTTAAATTATTAAAATACTAGATCTAATAGTGATTAAATTTAAAAAAAAAAATTAGCAAAATTTTAAAAATTTGGAAGTGTTTTATATAAATTTAGTTTGATCAAAACATAAAAACAAAATAATATAAATTAAACAAAAAAAATCCTATTTCTAAAATCTTATAGAATATTTGCAAGAAAATTTACCTGGAGAAGAAGTGTATCGATAGGACCTACTCCTGATTTGGATGATGGATTGTACCGTCAAACTAGTTTACACATTTGACATTTATACATTGAACATTTATAATTATTAAGTTCATTTTGTTTTTTTATATACTTTTTTGGTTTTTTTTTTTGTAATTTATTATTCTCGTATTTAATTTTAAAAATCGAATTTAATTGTAAATATTTTTTTTTTGTTTTGTTGAATAAATTTTTAAAATTAGCATTACTCGAAAAAAATATATATTCTGTGATACTAAAAAAAAAATGTTACAAACATAAATTATTACCGCGATTTCTTTTTTAAGAATAACAAAAATTATTATTAATAATTAGAGTGTAAGGGTATTTACCAATAAGGAAAATTAATATTATTAACAAAAAAAAAAAAAAATTGTCTTCGAAAATAATAAGCACAATATCAAATTATTATATAAAATAAAATAAGTTATATTTACAAAACTGGTTACTACTTCTTAATCTCTCGGTTAAAAACTAATTGTTAGTTAGAGACTGTGACATTAGATTTCAATTTTTTTTTTGCTCATCATTTATTAAATGACTGAAATTTATGTTTATGTTAAAAGATGTTCCTCAAATTGTTATAAAAGTAATTAATCGAATTAAGTAATATGCATATCATGAAAAAATATAAATTATACACAGTTAAATGAAATGACGTGAGATATCACCACATAAAATTGGTTGACCATTTTTCTGTGTATTTTTTTCTTTATAATAATATTATTTTTTTTTACGATTAAATATTTCTGAACTTTGTTACTAAGTTTTAATAATTTCTTTAAATCAATGTTTAACTAATATAATATTAAATTTTTATTTTTTTTTCTATGTTTTTATTCTACATTATATACGAACAAATACTTCCATTATTGTTATTTTATGCTATTTAAATATTATTTTTTTGTTTTGTTCAAAACTACCAACCAACCATTCAAAATTTATATCTTCAGAACAATGCATGCGTTGGGATCTCTCGTCAGGTGTAAGTAAAAAAAAAAAAAAATTAAAGAAAGAATTTAAAAACTGATTCAATATTACAAAAATGCATTTTACACACTTTATACATGTACACACACTTGATGTGAAATTTTTGTATAATTTTACAATCACTCACAAATTTTTATGTCCATAATCTAGACACACTGTACAAGCCCACTTCACATAATCACTCACACATCGCATACTATTTAAGAATTTAAAAAATAAAATAAATAAATTATTTAATAATTAATAAATAAATAAAATATTTTTCGTTTGTGCAATTTCTTTGCTTTTAAGTATTGTTTTAATTTATACATATAGTTTCACAAATAATTTATGTAGTTGCCTTCAAAATTTATTATAACACACAAGCAGGAATTTTAATTTTTTTAAATTTATTATATTTGCTTAGCCCGCGTCACCAAGATGTGCTTTTATACACTAGAATTATAAATTAGGTGATTACTAAAAATGAGGCTTATTTTTTTTTTATTAATATTGGCTGCTTTAAATTCCAGCTCATTTATAGTAACCAACCGTAATTAAGAATTCGCACGAAATACGATAGTTATTTAACGTAATAAAAAATTTGGCTTGTTTGTTTAACTATTTTTTCGTTTTTAATATCATTATTTAAGTTATATCGACCTCATCGCCAGCTATTTTTATTATTAACGTAATTTTAAAAAAATCATTAAATATATAATTAATAATAAACTAAATAATAATAATAATTTAAAGAAAAACTATTAAATTTTATAAATATATTAAAATAAAATTGGTCTGTCTTAATTATGTTTTTATATAAAATTAAAATATTGTTTAAAAAATTAATTAATTTTTTTTTTTATTTATGTTGGTATGTCAAGTATAATTTTATGGTTTTGTTTTGTATTTAAATTAAAAAAAAAATTATCAAATCAAAATTTTTTATAATAATGAAAATTCGAAGATTAGAAATTCCTATAAAAAAACAATATTCCAGATTAACTGAAACCGCGCGTCTTCTGAGGAATGTAAGAAATGTATTTAGCCGAAGATCAAACACAAGAGTTAATATGGAAGTTGAATTATCCCGTGAGTACACAAGATCAATATTTTTGAGTTTATTTTTAAAATTTATTTTGTTGTTTTATTTTTTTATTTTTTATAAAAAATAATATTCTAATTTAATATTTTGAAAAACGATAAAATATCACGGGATTTGGTTTAATTAAATTATATACATCGTTTATTGTCTTTACATAATTCTATAATTTAAAATAAAATTCATTGACTTCATTTTTTATTTTTAACATTTTAACTTATTTTTTATTAAATTTATATTCTTGTGCTGTTTTGTGTTTTAATAAAACAAATTTTCACACTATACTTATATATTTATGTTTTTTAATTTAACTTTTATAATATAATCAAATGAAATCGCACAAATAAATAAAAATACAAACAAAAAAAATTTACTTTCAATAATTTAAAAATATATAAAATATTAATGTTGAAAAAAATTATAAATTTATATATATATATATATATATATATATATATATATATATATATATATATATATATATATATATATATATATATATATATTCATTTTCGTTGCAATTTTGTATTAAAAATTTAGGTTGCACAAGTTGCATACAAAATTGCACAAAAATGTTTAAAAATAATATAAATAGTACATTTATTTTAAATTAAAGTTATTTAATTATATTACTTTTTATTTTAAAAATCCAGCTATTTTAACTTGATACAAAATTATTTGTGTACCTAACTATTGATTCAGAAGTATTTGTACAGATCAAAAAACATTATATGCTTATCTTGCCAATGGAATTGATCTAGCTTTCATTTAGTATTCCATCATAAATCGCTTTCCAGTCGACCACAGCAAGTACTTATAAGTACTTAGGTGTGTGTCTTTGCTAAATTTTAACTACTCGTAACTGATCTTGCTTTGTTTCATAACCAGTTAGAAGTATGTAGTTACACACAATTTTATCTCTAGATAGATCAGTTTTAAACCACTTGACAGTTTAAAATTGTATTACCTGTGCGGTTATTTCTGATCTCGATACGAATCTTTATTCAAATCTAAAACCCTAATCACAACTTCTTCGATTGGCGAAAATGACTGAATTTTTGAATGGGCTTACTCTGTACCAAAACTGCTTATCTTATTAATTTTTTTTTATATTGAATGTAAAATCCGCTCATACTTTTTCCATGATTCTTGATTTATTAGTATTGGTTTCTCAGTTTACGGGTCAAACCTGCCCGCTGCAAAGACCAAATCTTAACTACTATTGGCTTTTTTTGGGGTAAACGCCTAAATATAATGTGGAAGCATCGACCATTCGCGGCTATACACGAACATACAAGAACAGCAAGAACATACCAGGGAACTCGGATAGAACTGTACGGGATATAACAAAATATAAGGAACATGGATTAAGTCCCACGATACTTTGAATCCGAGCCCAAATCAACTATAACAACCAAAGGGATACACAATATCGTTTTGCGTAAGACATATAACAGTTATAAAAGATTTACTGCCTCATTCGTCGTTTGTGCCGAGAAAACCATATGAAGCCTTATTATAAACTCGTCACACATTACGTTAGCAAACTCAAAATATTTTGAATGAAAATTTAAAAGGGAACTGCAAAACTGCTTGTCTTACAATGAAATTTACAACGGTCTTATAAGGACACAGAAACAAAGCAAGAATATATAGTTTTGCCGAAAGAATTGGCAGAAAAAGAGTGACATCGAATAAAATACATAGCAAATATGTTCGATAAACTTTAAATATTTTGTCACTTACCACCTAGAAATTATTTGAAAAAGCATTGTTGGGCTACGAAATTTAATGAAAAAAATGTATCAAAACATGTTACAAAAAGTCACAATTGAAAGGAAAAACGAAGGTTACTGTGAATTATAAAATATTTCAAATCAATTGTAGAGTTACCTGATGTAAATAACTATAGTTTTACCATACACCGCATTCCTTTTATCGACTTGGCGCTTCTTTAACAAACTTTTTTGTTCGGTAACTCAATTCTTTACCGACATTTTTGGTAGATATTAAATTCTAAAATAAGCTCTCAAATTGAATTGCATTCTATTTTTAATTTTATGTTTTAGTGTAATTTAGACAAAAGTTAAAAGTTATCTTAATGTACAATATAAAGAGCTTATGATTTTTTTGATAGCAAAAAAATTGTATCGAACAAAAAATTTGTTTGGTGTAAAAGATGCGTTATACAAATTAATCCGAAACGTCACAGATGCATAAAGAATATGTTTAAATGTTCAAGAGTATTAAGCCAACTGTCGATAGAAGGTTCCATAAGTCTGCCGATAATACACAGAAGATTAAAAAAATATGGTGAAAAAAAGTAAATAATTTCTAAAAAGTCATTCATATTGGAAACAAATACTGAACTATTACAAGCCAGCCAAAATAAAATTATGCCCGTAACTGACGAGGATTAAGTTAAAACGCACATATTTATAAAGGCAACATAATTAATAAATTGTTGAGAGATTTGGAACAATTTGTATTGGAATGGCCTCCTCAGATCATTGATCCTTTATTGAAAACCTATGAGCTTATTTCGAAAGAAAAATAGTTTGCGTTGCTGGAAGAATCGAAAAAGAAACTTGGAATGCAACATGTGTGGAATTTTTATTTTTAATCTACACCCTGTACTTCTAATCCCATATTTTGGTGCACAAATATTTTTTACTAAGCGAGTGGAAATAAATATCTGTATTTTGAAAAATAAATAATTAAATAAATTATTTTACTTTTATTAACTAAATTAATTAAATCATTTTTGTGCGACATTTTATTAAACATTTGGGTAGCACAAATACTTATATATATATATATATATATATATATATATATATATATATATATATATATATATATATAAATATATATATATATATATATATATATATATATATATATATATATATATATATATATATATATATATATATATATATATATATAATAAATTAGCTAATTTATTTATATTTTATTTCTATAACACAAAATCATTTTCTTTAAATACACAAACACTCTTTTACATTTTTACAAAAATTAAACATACAAAACATTAATTATTTTGTGGTGATACTTACTTTAATTAAATTTATTTAAGCAAAATTGGCGGGAAACATATTCTTGAATAATAAAAATATAATAATGAGTATTATCACTAAATAATTTATACAAAAATATCGATTAAAATAATATTTGCACTGAGTCTAATTTGTTAGTTATCTTATATAAACAAAGCCTCCTATATAACAAAGCTGCAATGATCAAAATCGAACTTAAATAGAGGTGGTAGAAAGACGAAAAAAACTCTACTTTTCATACGAATCGTATTTTTGTCATACTATTTTTAAAATATTAATATATTACTTTGGTAATTTGGTTTAAATAAAGATATAAAAAAAGGTTATGAATGACTTTTAATCCGAAACTGCAAATCAAAAAAAACCATATTTTACATGTGAGATTATGGAATATCGTAAAATATATGACCCTTATATTGCTCAGTTTAAAATGTGTCCGAACATTGCGACTTTGTTATATAGGAGGCTTTGATATAATACATAAAAAAAAGGATTATTGGCTTAAGATAAATATTTATCCAATTATGTATAATATATGAGTAATGTTATTAATTTTTTTTTTAAGTTGAAAATTATAACAAACCACTCCATTAGATTGTATAGATAATTTGTAAAAAAAGCTTCGTATGTTCGTGTCATGGCGTTTAATTGGATAATTAGTTGATATTGTTAGAATATTACGCTTAATAATAATATTAAATTTCATGGGGAAGATATTTTTTTTTGTTGTGGAAGAACGTTTAGTATATTCGTCTAGTAACATCCAATTTCCAATTATAATTTACTTAAATGTGTCAAATGAATAATAAATTTAATTTATGCTGCAATCGATTTTAGAGTTATTTTCTCATTTTCCAATGGTTAGTTAAGCTGACTAATTTTGTTTAAAACGTTAATTCTGGTATTCATTGAAATTGTCAATGAAATTCAGTATACATTGTATATATATATATATATATATATATATATATATATATATATATATATATATATATATATATATATATATATATATATATATATATATATATATATATATATATATATATATACATTAGGTTAGTTTGGTACAGTAAAAGTACATGTAGAATGGTATAATGGTTCGTTTTAGCTGGATTTGTAGCTCATCAATCTTACATGGATATATATATATATATATATATATATATATATATATATATATATATATATATATATATATATATATATATATATATATATATATATATAATTCTTCCTTTAAGATTGATCCTTTTGAAACTTCTCTATTCACTGTAAGCAAAGAGATTAGATTTTTAACCATTTAACCGAGCGGATGGCCATCGACGAGACACGCACAGATGAATTTAGAACTAAATTCGTACTTTTTATCCGTTTTAAAGTCTTCCATATCTTCTACTGCCTTGTATGTCGTTCTCAATTTAGTTTTTATTAATGTCCAATATCGTTCAATTAGACGAAGTTTAAGATAGTTGTTAATTGACAAATCTGAGAACATTACAGACGCTGTTGGATTCGTACCACTCCAATGGTTGTTTTAGAGTAAGGACCTATCGTCCTTACTCTAAAACAACCATTGGAGTGGTACGAATCCGACAACGTCTGTAATGTTCTCAGATCAGGCCAACACTTTTTATTTATTTTTATTTATCGTTGTTCATAGAATTGGGCCTTTAGTTTCCATTTTTGTTTTTTACGATTCACTTGTTCGTATGACTTTGATTTTCCAATTAAAATTGCACAATTTGTTTACGAACTCTATCTCTTGATTGGATGACATTTTGTAAACAACTGAATTAAAACAAATAAATATTACACCGCCTGCTTTATAAACTAACGGTCAATTACAATTTAATGTTGTTTTTTTCTATTTCATTTGCGGATGTGTTCGTAAACATCGATATTGTCACGACTTTACTTATTTCATATGTGATATATTTTAAGGATAATATTATTTCCTGATCCAATGGCTGTACCGACGAAGCAGTATTAAGCGGCAAAAATAGCAATTAGATATTTGGAGCAATTATATCTAGCACAGGATGGCTCGGCGTACTTAAACATATAATTTGTGCCTTCAGGAACAAAATGCTTAAAGAATCATTTTTTGACATACGAGAGAACAATCATGCGCTTGATTTATGGTCCCAAACGCGACAATGATCCGACACTTATCGAGTTTTATTCAACCACGAGATCTGAAATTGAATGAAAATTCCTATGACCTCGTGCATTTAATAAAAGGACAGCGAGTAGTTTTAGTCTATGAGAAGAGAGCCGTCATTTGGCAGACGCAGAACTTGGTGTCGGTGATGATGGCTTATCGGGGTCCAGAACGACTTGTACCGTAAATACTGTCTGATTTGTTGATGGTGAGAAAACGTGTCGATGAGAAAATGTTCCCGTTTAATAGCTTTGTTTTAGTGTTTAGAATCCAAACAAATTTTCAATTTACCGTTAGGTTTTTTTCACAAAAATCGTTTTACTCTGAGCTCATAGGTTTATAGAAGGCTGTGCGGTATTCGTTTTTTATAATGCAGTGACGGTTCTGTATTTTCTTTCAGTATGACAGATTGTTTTGATGGAAACTTACTCAGACCATCAAAACTATCGAGAAAGATTTCCACAAACTGTTCGTTTGTACTTGACAATTAGGGTCAATTATCAATAGACGAAATTTGTTCCTGAGCTAAGTCAAATTTTTAAGTCAATTAATTTCTTATTTATCACTTAGTTATATTATAGAATCACGCTTTTTAGTTTGTAGCGCTTTAAAGCCATACATTTGAACACAAATGCAAAATTCCAATTTAACTCAGTACAAATATTGCAAAATTGATTAAATAAATTATATTTCATTCAAGTTACTATATATAAAAAATAAATTCTAATAATTTTTATTTTATTTTTATTAATTAACATCATCTTTAAATCGTAGATGGCTACGCTTTTTCGCAAGAAGAAGGTGCTGCGGTAACACAAACCGACATAATAAGAGCGTACGACACAAATATACCAAAGCCCGATGGAAAATGAGGAAAAAAGTTTAAAAAAATATGAAAAATTTAGGATAAATTTTTAAATCGTAAACCATCACAAGATCAAGGTATGAAGCTTTTGAAGACAAAAAAAGCCACTTTTTTAAAAAGTATATAATCAACAAACAAAAAAAAAAAAAAGAAAAATCATGAAATGTAAATTTATTTAAGAAAGTTAATATTTTTTTTTTTTTTATTTATATATATTTGTTTATTTTTTTAGTTTTTTAATTTGTTAATTAATTTATAATTCAATTTGTTTTAAATTATTATCATGTATCATAAAACAAACAACAAAAAATATCAAATCAAACCAAAACTTTATAAAATTTTAAATTTAAATAATACTTCTACTCGATAATAGATGTCTCTAATCATAACTAAAAAGATTGTTTTTTATAACTACCAATTTAATAGGGTGATTCAATAGTAATTTAAATAAAAATCTTGTTAATTAATTATGAAGCTAAACGAATAATTTATTTTATTAATCTATTTTCCAATTATATAATTATTATTTTAGTGGCCAAATTTTTTTGTTATTTAAAACTATATTTTGTTACAAAAAAAAAATATTAAAAAAAAAATTAATTAATTAATTCAAAATAATAATAAAGAAAATTAAAAAAAAAAATCCACCTATTTACCACAAATATAGAAACTGTCAACAGCCAGGGCAGTTTAATTACAAAATCAAATCAAATACAATTAAAATATTTTAAAAAAAAAAAAAATTATTTATTTCTGTGTAATTTTAATGTAATTAATTAATTTAATAAATATTAAATTAAATACAATTAGTTTTTGATTTTAGTAAATGCGCATAAGTTTGCAATGTGATGGAACGGTTTTAGAACTTTTTATCGAATTTCCAACTGTGGTTGATCCATGTATCTCCCGAGTAAAGCTGATTCTGCTAATTTCAACTTAAACAATTTAGGCCTACAAGAACAAAACCTGTTGGAAGAGGACCTTCGTTAAATTTAGTGTTACCTAAACTACAAATTGGTGATGGCATCATCTGTTCAATTTGATTACCTATGAACGTGGAGAGAAATAAACTTATAGATACTTAAATTTTAAAGTTGGCGCCAGTAATCATTTGGAAATGAATATATGATATACAAAATTGCAGTTGCTCAAGTAAAATTTCACTACTAATGAACTACTAATCCTATAACCGGTGGTAAAATGTCAATTAAGATTTTAGTGTAAAAAACTCCTTAACGGTAATCATTTGAAATTAAACTTAATTAAGAAATTTGCCTACATCGAACGATTATTCTGATAAAATATCAAAAGACATTCAAAGCAAATGCCACGCATCACTCAAATGTTTGAGGAAGGTGAAAATATTAGACAAGAAGTAATTAAGTTGCAAAAAACGAAGGTGTATTGTTTTCAATAAAAAGGTGTGATAATGAAAAATTGAACATCATTTTCGTTGATAATTTTCGACGTGACTAGCCAAAATATTAAATAAACATCGCTAAAGGATCTAGAACAAGGAATAACCCAACTTTAGACTTTATTAATAACTGTATTTGTAAACAAAGGTTGATTCGCTGGGATGACTATCAACACCCTCAAAAAACTCCATTGTTAAAAAGTTCAACAAAATAAAATATGGATACCGCCAGCTTATGCTAAAGCATCCCGCTTATGTTAAAATACACGCAGTTTTATTGAATTCTTCGGTTGCCAGTGCTGCCAGCCGACTCTAGGCATGGTAAAAATTAAACCAAAAAATGATTGGTTTGATAAGGAGTGTCGTTTTGCTGTCGGGCAACATAATGTAGTCTACAGAAGCGCGAATGCGTTTTACAATCGCACGGAAGAACATAGTGGCCCTTGCTAAAGGCAAACCGCCAAGCGAATTTGTAGACGGAAAAAGCGTGAATGGTGGAAGGCTGTAGTCTTAAGAGTACAACAACTCGGCAATTAGCGCAGTTCTCGTGTTTTTTTTTAAATGTGTCATCGGACTGCACCATACCTTTAGACCTAGGTCTATCGCCATTCGGGACCAGGATGGAAACCTCCGGATTACCATCGATGCAGTACTCGACACGATTTCATTTGAATGGTCAGTGTGAATTCCTCATAGTATGTGTGCACATCTCCGTAGTCTGTATTTGACACTTGTTGAACCTTGAGTAGACCAGAGACATGCTCCTTCAGGAGAACATACCACATTAACTTGAGGTTCACGGTGCTTGGTTGTTATATTATTATAGTCAAATATGCCTTTTGAGTCTTTGATTACATTGTTTGTTCTTTCGATAAATAGCCAGTGCTATTTTCCAGAACGTTTAATTTTAAATATTCGGCCAATTCCACGCCTCGTCTAAAAGCTTCTATGGTAAGTTTCGTGTAATCCATCATTCACAAAGGTTTCAAAATTAGAAATATTGCCTGATAATATTTCACTAATGACTTCTGGTTTAACAAACCAGAAACAAAACCTTGGCAACAATCAGCAACATTTTTTCTTACTCTTCGTATAATCTGTGCATTATAATGGAACTTGTTGCATACCTCTGGAAAAAAATATAAAAAACGCATAACCTTAAAAAAAAAAAAATGATTTCGAATGAGGGATTGAGTGGGTTAATTAGACAATTATCGGAGGTTGTGGCAAACCAAAACACGGTTATAACACAGCTAATACGAAATTCAGCGGACATAGGAGTTACAGCTTCAAATTCTGTCATTGAAACAACTATTTCAAATGCAATCACCGAGTTTGGTTTGATCCAGACGCCGAAGTTTATTTTGAGTCATGGTACAACAGGTACGAGCAACTGTTCAAAGTGGATGGTCAATCATTAGACGACGCAGCGAAAGTTAGAATCCTTTTACGCAAAGTACACAGCGCCAATTTCGATAAATATTCTAACTACATTCTCCTGAAATCACCAAACTGAGTGTTATGTGGTGAAAGTTTCTGATCTCAATATAATGGGCACTGATTGGATTGAGAAATTCGGGTTATGGAATTTGCCGTTCAACCAAATTTGTAATCAAGTTATGAGTAAGACATCATCAGTCGATCCATCAAGGATTGAAGAACTCATATCAAATTTTCCAGATGTATTAAAAAATTCATTGGGTTGTTGTAGGAAAACACAAATCGTAATTTACACCAAACTTAATGCTAAACCTGTATTTAGAGCTAAGCGTCCAGAAGCATAAGCTTCTCTTAAAAAAACGACGAAGAACTTCAACGACTCCAACAACTAGGAATCATAACAGCAGTTGATTTTTCAAATTGGGCAGCACCCAAAGTAGTAGTAAAAAAAACAACGGTTCTATACGAACTTGTGTGGATTCAACCGGTTTAAATGAAGTTCTTGAACCACATCAATTTCCACTACCATTTCCAGAGGATATTATCTCTATGTATCAAATCAGCCCCATGAGCTTTCCAACAAATTATGAGTACAATGGTGGATGACCTGGACGAAGCAGCAGCTTATCTCGATGATATTATAGTATCCGGGAAAACTGAAGCAGATCACCAGCAAGATTTATATAAAGTTTTGAAGCGAATTGGGGAATTCGGTTTTCATCTTCAAATTGACAAATGTAGTTTTTACATGAAATCCATCGAATATTTGGATTACATCGTTGATAAAGAGGGAATCTGTCCTGATCAATCAAAGGTTGATGCAATAACTAAGATGCCTCCTCCGAAAGATATAACATCACTTCAGTCATATCGTGGTGCTATACATTTTTATGGTAAATTCATAAAGGATATGCATCAGCTATGCAAACCGTTAGACGGTCTATTGTCTAAAATTCAACATGGATTTTGGACTCAAGCATGCCAGCAATCGTTTGACTCTTTTAAAAATATTTTAAAGTCGTATTTGATGTTAACACATTTTAATCCAAGTATGGACACCATAGTAGCAGCAGATGCATCCAACATTGGCATTGGAGCTTGCCTATTTCATAAGCTTCCAGATAAATCGATAGAGGCCGTTTATCATGCTTCCAGAACTCCTACAAAAGCTGAGCGCAACTACAGCCAGATTGAAAAGGAGGCTCTTGGTCTCATTTTCGCGGTAACAAAATTTCACCGAATTATTTTTGGTCAGAAATTCACTCTTCAAACTGACCATAAACCACCACTAGCCATTTTCGGTTTAAAAAAAGGCATTCCAGTCTATACAGCCAATCATTTGCAGAAATGGGCTTTGACCTTACTTTTGTATGATTTTTATATAGAATATATTTCAACAAAACATTTCGGGTACATCGATATTTTATCAAGATTAATTGATAGTCAGATAACGCCAAATGAGGATTACGTGATAGCATCGGTTCATTTGGAGGAAGATTTATCATACATGTTGGACGAACCAATTGGTAATATTCCATTATCATTTGGTATGATTCGTGATGCATCTAAGGAATGTGAATCTCTACAGAGAGTTAAGCAGTCAATCAACACTGGCTGGTCTGATGAACAAGTTAAAAAGTTTTATCATAGGAAAAATGGTCTAACAATTGTAAAAGATTGTGTAAAGTTTGGAGAAAGAATTGTGATGCCATCAGTTTTTCAAATAAAGGTGCTCACTCAGCTTCACCAAGGTTTCATGGTCACCAAGGTATGGAAAGAATAAAGAGTATTGCGCGTAGTTACGTGTATTGGCCAAATATTGACGATGACATACAAAACACAGTCAAATCATGTTCTAAGTGTATTATAGTACTGCGAAATCACCGATAAAAGATTTCGAGTCATGGCCTATTCTACAAGGCCGATGGCATCACATACACATAGACTATATGCAGGGCCTCAAGACGGTCATAGTTTTCTGGTTATAATAGATGCTTATTCGAAATACCATACAAATTCGACAACAGCATCAGTAACCATTAATATTATTGATAAAGTTTTTGCTCAATTCGGACTACCAGAACTAATTGTTTCCGATAATGGTACTCAGTTTGTTTCATCACAGTTCCGGGAATATTGCCAAGCAAATGAAATTCAGCACATTTTTTTCTATACCACCCGCAATCAAATGGCCAGGTGGAACGTTTTGTCGATACGCTCAAACGAGCTCTCAAAAAAAATTGATGGGGGAAACCGGACGAAGCATTACAAGTATTATGACAGACTTACAGATCAACGTCGAACAAGAACTCACCAGATGAAAAGTCTCCAGCTGAAATAATGCTTGGAAGAAAAATGAGAATAAAATTAGATCTTATGCTACCAAACAACTTGGATATCATTTTCATTTTCATTTTTAATTGTACGCTTTTTTGGGATTATGCATGTTCTAAATCACTATCATCTGTTTCCTCATACAAATCCGATCATTGTCACTTACAGTTTCCATAAATTTTATTTATCGCTGTGACTAAACCTTAAAAAGTTTTGATTTATTTACGGATGAGCAATTTACTTACAAGACAGTAGACCATATTTTATTGGTAATTTTACAACAACAATTGCATGCATTTCATTCCGTTTAATTCCAACTTTTTGATGGTTTTATATTGGAATGAAGGGGAAATTTTTCATTCTTTTTTTTATTCCAGTGACCAATAAAATGCTCTTATGGTGCTCGCATGTATGAAAATGTTTATCTGCGATGTTAACCTACCCAATCATTACAAATTTCCCCTCCTGTGTTAAAAATTGTTTATCTTTGAGCAAATCTATAAAATATTTATCCGCAAGTATCCAACTTATGTCGATTTCGATTGAAGAATAAAACTTGCACTGAGTGCAAAAAGAGTACTCGATTTATCCTGATTTTGTTCGATTGATGAAAAAAAAACTGCTCTGACAGCTAATTTGACAGCTCTAGTGCAAGTTTTGCTACTCGAGGTTTTTTGGTCGAGTAACCCCTACTTTTCACACCAACAAATATTCTGTTTATTTGTCAACAATTAATTTGTCAATGACGGTTAATTTGTTTAGCGGAAAATTTGAAACATAATTTAATTTGAAATAAAAAAATCATAAATTTGAAATGTAATTTTGCATTATGGTTTGTGTGTAATTTTTATTCAATTGTGTTTAAAGTTTCTGTTATTTTTTCTGTTAATTCCATGTGAATTAATGTTAATTTTTTATTAGAATTTTTGGTAGCCAATAGATTTTGACAAAATACATATTTTGACAGAACACATAAACACATGCATAAAGCTGTCAGAGTAATTTTCATGTTCGTTTGATTGAAAAAAATCAGTGTACTCGACCAGAGAGGGGTAAAAAATCAATCGAAATCGACATTAATAAAAATAAAAATAAAGTTATGAGCAATAATTTTGTCTGTTGGGCACATTAGTTTTTGCTTATTTGTGACATTTCGTATTTAGTGAAACTTATTCGAATTTGCATTTCATGGTTTTATTGACGTGCTATAAACAAATAACTTATATTACTATAAGGGAAATCGTGAACATTTCCATAGTAAATGCTAACGACAACATGATTTCGTTCAATTTTGTTTCGGATAAAAATTCTAGATGGCATACCAAACGTTTTTAACGAGAACAATAGATGGCACGTCAACCAATTTTTTTATTTTTTATTTTTTCATAAAATTTCATAACAGCTGTCATTAATGGTACTATTGTTGTTATTTCAAAGTGTAGCGTCTCACGTCTGTGAAGTGAATAATAATAATTTGTTTTGTGAATTAAAAGTGTTGTATATTTTGTTTTATAAAAACCTTTCATAAATTATAAAATAACATAAATAAATAAGTTATTTTAAAATAACATAAATATAAAGTGCTTGTTTTATCAAAATGCCGCTGAAGTGTTTTAATTGTTCAGCGAAGATTGGTTTGCATTCGTAAGTAGTAATTGATGCGAAAGATAGCTAAAACATAATTATTCATCACTTTAGATGCTAATTAACACAATATAAATATGTTGTTTGTTTTAAATTTATTAAAATGTAAAGTTTAACCTATAAAAAAGTGATTTTATACCACCAAGCAATTGGACTATTCGAATTAGTAGCTAATTTTAGATAAATTTTGCATATATTTTCGGTTAAAGGTTTTATTTTTACAATTTATATTGCCTCAAGCGTATACTGAATAAAAGAGCTGATTGTACCCTTTAATTTATAGCGCACCATCATCTGAAGATTACAGGAAAATTTGGCGAGATATTGTTCCAAATGTCAAAGCTAATGAATTGGATTATCCTTCATTTAAACTTTGTTCCAAACATTTCGAGGAAAAATATTTAACCACTGGTAATCATCTTACAAGAAATGCGGTACCTTCGAAATTTGTTTTGGACAATGACATGTGGTAAGTTAAACCAACATTTCTTTTTAATGTAATTATGTTAAAGCTTGTAATAATAAAATTGTTATATTTGCGCCTAGGTATACTATTGAATATAGTAAGTTAGTTTTACGATCAATACAAAATATTAGTTTAATCGATTTAATTTTTATAGATAATAGCAATCACTTATACTCTAGATTTAATATTAATGATATAGAAAATCATTTTTACGTGTTAATTAAAACTATCATAAATATATATTATAAAATAAGATTTTTTCATTTTGCAAAACAAGAGAATTTAAAAAAAATTGGTGTAAGAAAAAAATTAACGAAGTTAATTCATTTTAATGAAATGAAATAATTAAAAAAAAATAAAATTTGGTTTTATTTATTTATTATTGTATATAAATATAAGCCCATGTACTCCAATCCCGATTATAAAATTTAAAATTTTTTTTTTAGATTTAAAATTTTTGTTTCGTTAATAATTCGTTCAATATAAAAAACTGTAGATAAAAAAATGTAAACATTTCGTTCAACTACTCTAGTGCCATCTACTATTTTTATCCCAACTAATATCATGTTGGCACATAAAATCGACGCGATTTCCCTTATAGTAATATAAGTTATTTGGCTATAAATCATATCCCGTTTCATAATACCAATATTGTAATTTCTTGATAATGCCATTTTTAGTTTTGATACCAAACGATAAAAACTCAAAATGTACACGAAAAAAACACAAACGAATTTGGTTAGCACAATGTCAAAACATGAACAAGAAATACATTGACAGTTAGCGAAAGGGGAATTTTTGAGCTATTTCAATATGTTGCTAACTTCTTATTGTTGATAACTTATTATCTGGATAGTTATCTGCATACATGCGGGCACTTTTAACAACCAAATAAACTTAAACGATTTTGACAATAAGCTTACCCTTTGAACCATTTTTCGATTAAGGAATAACCAACAAACCTCAGATTTTACCCAATAAGCCACTTTTTCTGTGTTGCATAGTGCATACGTAAATAAAATGTGGAAGCGTGTTCAACAAAACTCAAAGAAAAATAAGCAAATTTATTAGTTGCTTAATAGTAGGTGGGAGTACGTAATTAATTTATTGTAGGAGAGACATTGTCATGTAAATTATATACATATCAATGAATTGAATGAGGGGAAAAAATATTGTATGCATAATATAAATACACATATAGTACTATCATGGTATGTTAGCCCATTGCCGTGCTAGATGTCGCTACTGGTATCGTTTTAAAATAATCAAAATATTTTTATATGTATAATCGCCTAAATGTCATATATTTATACTAAATTTTGACGACATTCTATTGTCCCGACATCTGGCACATCAATGGGTAAACTGTTTTTTTCTTATGATGGTAGTACTATGCGTATTTATATTATGTTGTATGTTAGCTTAAATAAAATGAATTTTAGATAATAGTATATACTTTAAACTGAGGCTTTTACATGAAAATTCGTAAACTAAAATCGGTTTTTGTTTAAATTTTATTTTAGTATAAATATAGATCAGAGCAAATGTATTTATCAAAAATTTATTTTATTGTTGTTTATCTAAAAATTCAAATTTATGTGCGCATGTATTGCATGCATTGCATATATATATATATATATATATATATATATATATATATATATATATATATATATATATATATATATATATATATATATATATATATATATATATATATATATATATATGTATATATATATACATATATGTATATATACATATATATGTATATATATATATATATATATATATATATATATATATATACATATATATATATATATATATATATATATATATATATATATATATATAACTATATATCTATACATTAATTTTATACCAAAATCTTTTAGCATTGTGGGAACCCAACTATGCTCTAATTATATGGGATAATAATTATGAGAGGAATGTATTCAGTAGTGAATTCAGATGTATCACGTAAAATGACTCACCTTATATATAAAGCACAATATATACTATTATAAAATACAAATTGTGTGTTTAATGTTCCAGGAATGTGGGCAGATGTTTGGTTAAAGCAGCACTAATCAAGTGTTTTTATATTACATGAAATTATATCTCCCCTTTAACGTTTTAAAAATAAAATTAATATTAATTATTCATTATATTTTACTATGTATATATAACATAATTAATTTTAAGAGATTAACATCAACAAAAAAAATTTATTCGTGGATAATTTTTTAAATAATTTATTTCTTTAACATTCTTTATCTTTATTATGATATTGTAAAAATACATTGTATACTCTTAAAGGAAATTTTAACATAACGAACCATGTAAAAAAGTACTTAGACTTTAACAGGTGTAAACATTTAATATTTAAATAAAAAATGAGAAAAATCTTTCAAAGTTAGTTTTAATGAATTTTTTTTTCTATTTCATTATTGATAAGATTAGGTGGACAAAAATAATTATTGATTAAATAAACAAAAGTGGATAGTATTTTTAAGGAGCATAATCCACATCTAGGCGACAAAGTATACAATACAATAAAATAATAGAATTAATGGAGAAAAGAGAAACTATATTTTTAATTTTAAGGCATGTAGAACACTGAATTGTTTGATTGTGTTGTGTGATAAACCCCTGTTGAGTTAAGAGTAAAAGTAAGAACCAGAAGAAGAATGTTGCGTGTGTCATATCACGTTGAGAGCATCAATATGATGTGTGTCATTATTTTATTATTCAAATGTGGAGGCACAATTTCGATATGATGAGGAATTTGTTACAATTTTGTTAACAGTAAAATAAATATCAGAATACATATTTTCTTTGTATGTCTACAGTAGGGTCACTACAGTTTATTTATATTTGTCGCCTTTGCAAGGACAAATCAAAATTGGTGTTCATTAAAATAAATTTAGTCAACCCTACTGGACTTACCATAATGCTCCAGTTAATTTCAATTCTGAGAAAATTTTTTAATCGAATTTTTGCGTTAACGTTCATGGTCAGTATAAATATATATAGTAAAATAGTCTTAAAGGTGGTGGGGATCTTATTGCAGTTCGAAGAAATTAATAAAATCTGGCTGGTCACATCCTATATGGACCTGGAGAAGGAGTTTTCACCTTGGATAAGATGCGATCATCGAAGCAGAAGAAGGAGAAATTTGTGTTCTATTCGGATGGATGTCAATGTATATCACATAATCTGGAATAGCATCGACATTAACGAAAGGAGTAAGTCACTGTTTAGTTACCTGCTAAAAAGTAATATCTTTATTTATAATACTGGGCGAATTTTACTTCGGAAAATATTCTTCATTTGATTGGTAAGTGGAGGGTGGTAAAGCGGTCCTTCTTCAATCACCGTTTCATAACCTTCAGTCTTAACATTTGGTCTGCTACTTGGAAATTCTTTAAGAACTCTAGAAGAACATACTTGAGCAAATATATGGAAATATTAATGAGAATTTGGTCGTCATTTGCCACAGAGCCATCAAAAAACAGTTGAGGATCTGGATTGCACGGTGGATACCTAATATAAGCGTGAGCAATCGATCTTTGATTCTCCTTGCACTATTATAAAGCTTAAAGGGAAGTGAAAACCAGGCTGGTGGTCAGTGGATTAGAAAACCATAGGAAGGCATATAGGACATCTTTTAATATTAATATTTTTTAGGATTTCTTGGAGACTCTCCTGTAAGAAAATGAAAGAGTTGAAATTTTGAGGATGATAAACGGGTTCAAGCCATTTAAAACAGGTGGCCCGTCTTTCCTCTAATGGCTATTATAGTAGTGGTTTTCAAAAGAAGTTTAAGTCTAGTATATATTCTTAGGAAATGGATGGAAGTTAAGGTAGTTTTATAAGTTCTATAGTATTTAGAAAGGCTGGTAGATGTAAATATTCGAAAGGTCATAAAACTCACTATAGGCAGTGTCTTATAATGCGTTCTGTAAAGGAAACTATGGTATGGTAGCATTCGTCGATGTCAACGGTACCTTTAATAGTCTTAACACGGATGCAATCAGATAGAAAATTGTAATTCATCATAATATAAATACACATAGTACTACCATGATATGTTACCCCATTGCCATACTAGATGTCAAAATATTTGTTTATGTTTAATCGCCTAAATGTCATATATTTATTCTAAATTTTAACAATATTCTATCGACATCTGGAACATCAATGGGTAAACTGCTTTTTTCTTATGATGGTATAAGAAAGATGCGGCTACCTTCAATTATATTAAAGAGTACTGTGCTTCCAAAAATATTTTTAAAACTTTGACTTAATTTAGGCATAATATAATATGAACGAATTATATTGCAATATTGCGGATGATTAAGCGTCAACGAGGTCATTGGAAGCAGTTTCTTGGCGGTTAAGTTTGCGTTGGGTGTTCAATCATCTCTTAACCTGTTAAGTGGGCTTTATAACGTTCTTGGAAAATCCTGGGAAACTACAAAGTAGACGACCTTGCTAGGCAAGGTACGATTCTCCAAGTAGAAGTAGATAGGGTCGTTGTAGGAAGGCCTATTATGGCATTTAGACTGGTGCTTAGGGAAAAAGCCGAAGCCCTGGCATTAGAGAGGTGGCCCACCCTCACATTTAAGAGAGAAAGATAAGTGTGGCCAAAGCTTGACTTTTAACTCTGCGCAAGAGTGAGTTATGATCAGTCTAATAGGAATATTCTTAGGATATTTCGGTGAACATGATCATGATGTTATCAATAAGAGTAATTAGGGAAGTAAGATCGTTTGATATAACAGCGGAATATATTATTCCAAACTTATATCTAAACCAAAAAACATAGTTACCAATTCAGTTTAATACGGCATTACTTTCCGTTGGCTACAGCTTTACACAGCATTATCATATAAGAACCACACAATCCACTACTTTAAGAATTAAAACTGTTCCTAATATAAATACACATAGTACTACCATGGTATGTTAGCCCACTGACTTAATAGATGTAGCTACTGGTATCGTTTTAAAGTAATCAAAATATTTTTATATATATAATCGCCTAAATGTCATATATTTATACAAAATGTTAACGATATTCTGTCATATATTTATACTAAATGCTGATGATATCGACCCTCTACCTGGAACATCAATGGGTATACTGTTTTTTCTTATGATGGTAGTACTATGTGTATTTATATTATGAACTGTTGAACGATCGAAATTTAAACGATCGAAATTAGACCATATTTATGATATTCCCCTTTTAAATAAAGTAAGGGTAAAAGCAACATCTTATTTTGATTATTTAGTGCGGTTTGCACTAGGGGCTTCTGTATTTAATATATACTATCTCTTATATCATAAATATAACATGTTAACTTATATCTTATTCATTATCCTTGCAAATGTGTGTTAATTTAATATACATAAATATAAACCAAATTATCTCGTGCTATGTGCGGTTTATTTAACCCTTTCAAAATGAATTCTATTTTTGAAATTGAAGGGACGACGGTAACAAAAAAAATTTCCTATTCATAAAAGTCAAGGAAAAATTTGTTATCGCACGATTTTTATTTAATTTACATTTCATACGTGATCCTGATTAAGTTAATATAGAGGAATTCCGGATTAAATTAAGAGCTTATGCGGATTAATCTGTTTGTATATGTACCAAACTACATTTTAATATGTATATATATATATATATATATATATATATATATATATATATATATATATATATATATATATATATATATAAAATTTTGTCTACTGTACAGTATTTTTTTGATTATACATTTTGAACCCTCTATAATTAAGTAAATTTTTCCAGTTTAGTTTTTCCTCTTTTCCACTATATAGGTTTCTTCTTATTTCATTATAATGTATGAGAGGATTTTTAAAGCTTCAATTGAATGATGTATACGATGGTTGGTTATTCGTTTACAGCAACAAAAAAATATCCTAAGGGATCTCTGATATACACATATATTCTGTATAGTATGAAGATTTTTATTTTATTTTAATATGTAAGTTGTCTACATGTATAGGTACTCGTATATGTGTGTTACATATGTTTCTAGTAATTTGATAACGGCATGGTCAAAATAGTAGAAGAAAATTTAAATAAATTTATGTTATCCCTTAGAGAAAATTTTAACCAATTTTTACCTTTTAAAATTTTGCATTGTAAAGTACGAAAATATTTGTAGTATGATCTGTCAAACAATTTACAAGTGTTATTTCGGAATGTAGGTGGTATATTATAGTTTCAGTTTGGCCCAATTTTCCGGAATTATTCGATAAATATTTTTGTTACTATAAAACCTATTTAGTCCCTGTAGTTGGAGGACACTCCTATACCACGCAAAAGTCAATATAGACTATAAAGAGATAATACGTTTTTCAATCACATGGAGCAACAAAGCGGTCCTTACTAGGAAAACCGCCAAGCGAATTTGTAAACGGAAAAAGCGTGAATGGTGGAAGGGTGACATCTTAAGAGTACAACAACTCAGCAATGATCAAATTTAACTAATTTAAAGTGGTCAACCATACCTTCAGACCTAGGTTATCCCAATTCGGGTCCAGGATGGAAACATCCGAGGAAAAAACAACGAGGAATTTACACTGGTCATTCAGGGACTACTGTTCCCCTAGAGTTGATTGTATTAATTCCGAGCTCTTGATATTCGGGGAGGATTCTTTCTGGAACTATCTTTTAGACGATTTGTGCTTATTATGGCAAAGTGAAATCATGTCTGATGAATGCAAGGGGCTCCTTGTGCTCTATTCTTAGAAAAGGAGATCGCTCAAAAATTACTCAAGCATACAAATTACTGTACCACATAATATTGGAGAGAATCACGCTTTTGGCGGAGGAAATTGGAGACTACCAAGGACGGTTTATCCAAATCGTTCAATCATTGATACATTTTTTTTATATCATTCATGACTTTAGATTTCAGATTTCTCATATGTGTGTTAAAGCCTTTTTTGCCACTGAACATGCAAGATAGTTTTAAGTGTCTTTTATCTATTGATTACAGCAATCTCTCAAGTTCTTTTTCATAATATTTTTCGTTTATTTACGGTAAATGTTGAAAATCGTCTATACCCTCGAATTCAGCAGTTTTATGACTCGATGACCTTGATTATTTCCAGATACTGCGAAAACATCATCAACGTATCAGCTGGCAGTTCTTCCTCCATATAACCTATAAACAAGTTAGCTTTAAAAGGGGATAATGCATTTACCATTGAACAGTACAGTTCAATCTTTGAAAAATCTACACTTTTGCTTTCTAACCAAACTTTTAGCCGGTCCAGTGCACTGGAATCATGATTAAGTATTTCGTTAGTTCCAATTATATTTGATTTTAGTTTACCTGTGAGTTTGATTGTGTTCTTAATACTATACGACCTGTCACCTGGACGACTTCCGATTTTTAAAAACTCTAAAACCAACCATTTCGAATCGCTCTTTCAAGCGGTATTTGTTATTTGAGGCAATTGATCTCATTTGCTGGCTTGGTGTATTGATTTTTGGTAATGCATATAATTTAGGTATCATTGGATTAGACACACTTATTTTTGACCGTTAACTAGAACCAAATTTAGCTCCAATATCTTGCCTGACTTTTGACGGGCTATACTATACATTTTCTGTTTTATAACTCTATATTATTAAGGTGCATTTTTTATTATCTGTTTTGATGAAAGTCTAGCTACTGGTTTCTAATCTTTGTTAAATTTTCTCACAGCTACTTTTAGATTGGCTACCATATCTTCTAGGAAGATTTTCTTTGAAGTAACACTCAAACCTAGATATTTATTCAACAACACTTCTTCCTTCGGTGAAAACCTCACTTTGAATGCTGTTTGCAGTCAAAATATTTCCAAAGCTCAGCATCTATTTTTATGGTATTTTGATCAGTTTCAAATGTACAATTTAGCATATTGTGAATGCGTCTCTAATTTCAGTCGCAAAAGTTTTAAGTGTATAAAATGTTAAAGCTATATAAGTAGTGGTTGACTTCTCATTCACAACGATGAGTGTCATTAAATTCCAGGAATATCTTTAGCTTAAAAGATATTTTCTTATGAGACTATCGGTTTCCTATAGTAAGAACGTTAATTAATTTGAATCAAGAGAGTTTAAAAGCTAAAAGAGGGAGCTACAAAATAGAATTAAATGACCTTTCCTGCAAAAGTATACCGAGAAGAGTCAATTTGACATCAAAAGGGTTTGCTGTTTGTTCATCTTCTTTTTTACTGATAAAAATCTACCTGATCTTCTACTAAACTTGTATGCAGAGCTGAAGGGAAAAAATTGGACTAGCTAAAGTAATAAAAGAAAAGCACATATTTTCAGAACTATATTCAACAAAAACTCTTATATATAGAACTCAAGCTTTACAATAAAATTATTTGCAGAGGTCTACTCAGAATGCGCATAAACTTCCATTACATTGTAGTACAAAATTAATACTGTGACTCGGGACGAGAACATTTTTAAAAGGCATTAATACCAAAACTTTTGGCATGAACATCAAAGTCATAAGTTAAAATACCAATTCAGCTCAATGACTTCATTGATTAAGTCAATGGACATTCCAAGAGAAACTTACAGTTCTCCTATTATATATTGATGCTTTTCTACTCATTTTTCTCTTATTGATGACTGTAAAATTATACTTATGCAAGAAAGTTTCATGAAATTTTAAATTGTAGGCTTTGAAATAGAGTTTTCCTGACCCAGTTGAAAATAACTAAAAATCTTACCCTTATTTGTTTACCCTTGATTTGTTTTATTTTTCCCAATTAGAAAGAATGCCTATCATAGTTTTAAAAGTTCACTTAATATTACCTTTACATTATGTTTAGCTGAACTTTTAACAAAATCTTCGATACAAAATTTTCAATTCAATGAGATTTTCCAAACCGGTTAAATTTTAAGATAGGTCGCAAATAGTCTGAAAAAAGGTCGTCTATATAGTTTTGCACAGCTGAAACAATTAATTATCATCACTTCCACCTATCACTCATTAACAGCCTGACAGGTTAACTGTCCTGCAGATCATACTGTATATATATATATATATATATATATATATATATATATATATATATATATATATATATTTTTTTTTGTAAATAAGATTATATTTAATATTTAGATTTTTATGTTTACAAAATTTTCAATATTTCAACCGGTCGGTAAACATAAATTTGAAGTTAATATTTTATATAATATAGGTACAGTGTACATGTTTAGATGTTAAAATTAATTTTACTTTAGAACTTTTCAATTTTAATTATAACTAAAAATGTATAGCTCTTATACTGACTCATTGTCTATGAAGTTCGGTAGATAATACAATTATATCGCAATATATTCAGATACGGGAAGAAGCTTCGATTTAAAAAATATAAATAAATAAAAAAGATAAAATTCACAATCTTGTATATAGTAAAGGTATAAATATATATATTTACACTCAGGTATTTATCTTATCAAATTATAAACGAATTTGTTGTTTCAAAGTACAAAATATATATATATATATACATGTGCTATAATACACAAAAAATTATAACAAATGTAATTTATTTTCTATGAATAATTTAAGTTATTTATATTCATTTATTTTGTTTAGTGTTCTATATGAGTTTGCCTTTCCTCCCTCTCTGCTCGACGTTTTCCCGCTTATTTTTAATTAAAGTTAAATAAAAAAATAAAATTATTATCCGAAAATAAAACAAAAAGATACTGACACTTAAAGTTTATAGATATACAACACAAAATACATAAAACTTAGTTTTTATCTTGATGAAAATTGAATTAAAAAACAAATTTTTAAGATGTATCTGTGGAAAAAACGCGCGGAAAACTGTTTATCGTATTTAAAGTGTGTCTAAACGTTAATATGGTGGTGTAGGTTTACAAACAAATTATAGTTTCATTTTAATGTGTAACACAGGGATTTAACATGACAATGGTATCAGAAAATCGCATTTCCTCAAGGTGGTGGTATGGTGAAAATGAAAACTATTATATCTTAAAGTAACAAAACAAATGATTTGGTTGAAAATCATTTATAATTTGATTCACATAGTAAAAGATTATTGCCCCTAAATTCTGGCTAATAATATTTAAATTTTGTTGTTGTCACTTATTCGGTGTTGTTGTTGTCAACTGAATACGGTGTTGTTGTTGTTGTCAATATGGTATAATAAATGTAATATAATTGGTTTTGAATTAATTTGTATTTATAAGCTTAGGCAAACTGATTTAAAAAAAAAACCTTGGTTTAAACTCAGTACTATCCGCATGATGACATTAAAAACTGAAATGCAAAACGAAATACTAACATGAAACTCTTTAATTTGTTCGAAATACTCTTATGCAAGGAAGCATTTTATCGGTGTTTCTAATAATTAAAAGGTTATTAATTCGACTTCATTGGTCATAAGGGCTGTAAATTATGATTAACATGTTGTCATCAATTAAAACAATTGAATTCATTTTCCAAACAAAGCGCTGCTTGAATCGAAAATATTGTAAACATCTTTATATACTAGGTCGTAAATATATTTATAAGAAAGTCGAATTGGTGCGAAATTGTAATAATTGGTTACGCAAGACGAATTTTATTACCTATTTTTATACCGAATATATATATAAGAAGTAATAATAATTGAAAGGTACAGCAGCACCGTTTCCATTGCATGATACAAGAAAGTAATAAAGGAAAATGGTAAAATATATAAACAAAAACAGGAAATTCTTTTCTTATATATATATATATATATATATATATATATATATACATATATATTTATATATATATATATATATATATATATATATATATATATATATATATATATATATATATATATAAATACAGACTGACTCACTAAGGGTGAGACGCTTGAATAATGTAAAAGCAAGAAACTTTATGAAATAATTCTAAATAAATCATGTTTTGTATTAAGGATCAATAAACTGGCAACCTATTTATTTGAGACATCACCTTGCTTTCTTAAATATATATTAAGCTTAAAGCTGCACGCGGATATACTCAGATTGGACTAAATTTATGCATAAAGTGTGGCTTTAATATTTTTTTCTGTCATTCTTACTTATATATGCTACTTATAATTGGTGATAGTGTATTTTTACCAAGAATTCCGACTTGCTGCATTTTCATTTTTCCCTGTCTAATTAAAAATTAAACATTTAACTTTATTCAAAAAGTTTACCAAAAACATGAATTATTTTATCGTAAATATATCGAAAAATCCTTAATTGTTTTCCTTGTGATTTAAATTTCAATACCTTAAATAATTATTACAAACATTTGAAATATTTATAACTTTAATGTTTTGTTTCTACCGTGTTTGACCAACTATTATCAAAACCTTGCAAAACATGTTAAGAATTTTCAAAAATGTCAAGTTTTAATTCTTCGTGCCTTTGAGTTTCTTCCGATTTAATAAAGCTGTCCTAAAATTATTTACGAGTATATATATATATATATATATATATATATATATATATATATATATATATATATATATATATATATATATAATAAGTTGTTCTGATGCATTAGCATTCAGATGCATTTTAGTTTTAATTTCGGGTATCACATTTTTTAATTTTATACACAAAAAAATTTTCATAATCAAAATGAATATGATTGTCAATATGAATATTTCCCGCGCAAAATGTGCGGGAAATACGTTAATGACCTAACAACTATAGGTTTATCGCTATCTCAATGTAGTAGTTCCTTACCAAGACAATCGGCCACGAGTTCAACGTTTAGGGCTATCGAAGAAAATAGAATTTGATATAATTACAAAAATGAGCGAAACTATTTTTACAATGAGTGTTAAAACCATGTTGAATATGCCTCTTTTCCAAAAAGGTTAAGTATACTGAAATAAATGGAGAAGCTCGAATATATTATCCAACAATTTAACGGAGATGAAATTACGTACTGGCAGACTATATAAATTTCTTATCAGAAGAAGTTTGTGTGAAGAGAAACTAAATATTTTTTTCCCGAACACGCATGTATTTTAGGATTAATGCGGTTAAATAAGAATATTGAAAGCAATAAAAAAAAACAAAAGATTTTTTAAATTACAATATTATGCAATATTATACACAACTAAAATAGATGTCTCTACTGCGCTTTTTGGGGTTTAAAACTTCAAAAATATTGAAAATTCATTAAAAAGTGTGATTATGCAGGCTCTTAAAAGTTGCAAAAACCATGCAAGTGTGCCAAATGTTTTAGCTTACACTTGAAAGACTTTAAAGATTTTGAGTCAAAACCTGCCAATAACTAGCCATGAGAAGTAAGTTGCAACATGATGAAATTATAAGCAACATCGTAATGAAGTTTATGACAATATGATACTTTTGTATAAGATCGTGTTGAAGAGAGTAAATCAATAAGACCGATTAATAATCGAAATTAGTCTACATATATAGATTGCTTAGTTTTTAAGATATTTTATAGTTTCAGGTAAAATAAATCACCCGGTAATATATATATATATATATATATATATATATATATATATATATATATATATATATATATATATATTATATATAAATATATATATATATATATATATATATATATATATATATATATATATATATATATATATATATATATATATATATATATATATATATATATACATATATATATATATATATATATATATATATATATATATATATATATATATATATATATATATATATATATACCTATTATATCAGCATCAATATATAATGAATACACCCGGATGAAATCGAAATAAAATAAAAATTCGATTTTGGAGGAAATAATGAAATGATTGGAATGATAACAAAACAAAATTTGGAATTTTATTTTGATTTGTTGTGTTCAAAGGAATTACAAAATTTTCATTTTCATTTTCAATTTTTTTTTCGCATTCATTTGATCTATTTTTTATTGTGTGCGCGTCGAATAAAATTATTTTTCCATTTTATATTATTTATTTTCATGATTGGGTTCAAATTTAATTGAAATAAATTTTTTTTGTTTCAATAATTAAATTTATTAGATATTAATTAAATTTTCTGTTTTATTATTTTATGTTCAGCGCTTTCTTAATTTTTGTTGATCCTATATATAGTGTGTGCAAATATTGACCAATGGAAAAAAAATCACCATACAATCCAAATATATATATATATATATATATATATATATATATATATATATATATATATATATATATATATATATATATATATATATATATATATATATATATATATATATATATATATATATATATATATATATATATATATATATATATATATATATATATATATATATATATTTATATATATTTATATATATATATATATATATATATATATATATATATATACATATATATATATATATATATATATATATATATATATATATATATAAATATATGTATATATATATATATATATATATATATATATATATATATATATATATATATATATATTTATATATAAATATATACCTGGTGATTTTGTTAAGCTGAAACTTTCAAATACCTCGGAAAATAAGAACTTTACGAACAAAATGTCCAAGATCCAAATTTAATCATACCGCGGGTGAAATATATTAGTGCTAAAATTAGTACTCCCACCCCTCCTTGTTGGTGGGGTGGGGGGTAACTTTGAAATTAAAATAGGAACCTCTATTTTTTATTGCAGATTTTCCAGCTATAAATAACTACGTAGTTTAGTTAATTTTGGCGGAGATCGGTTAACCGGAAGTGGCAAAATTTTTTTATTTTTTAGATTTTTGATTTTTTTTTAAATTTTTTCATTTATTTGTTTAATACAACATTATTGCACCTAATGGTTTTATCATGAGTTCTATACTTTTTGATATATTTACAAAACTCGCCTCACTTACAAGGAGGGTTGCTGTTACTAAACAGATCTTTCCGAAAATGCATAATGAATGGCCAAATTTTGAATTGTACGGCTCCCCAGCATCAGTTGGATCTATTAAAACATGAAATTGTGGCTAGTAGAAAATTTATTGAGGAGCTAATGGGAGCGGTTGCAGCCTGCTCCAAAAATTCTTCGAAACCTAAAGCATTGGCCCCACCCCATATTGTACCGGAAAAATCAACATCGCCGCTGTGTACTGCTTCGGATTTGTCTTATGCAGCTGTTTTGGCCGCTAATAAAATCAATTCTGGTAATCCGAGGATTTCGACAGCTAACTGTGCGGTTGATGAAGCACCTGAATTGTTTCCTTCTGGTCGATTATCTGATGTGGCAAAAAATTCCAGCGATATTAGGTATTCTCAACTTAGAAGGTTCCTGATAATCCTGGGATTAAAACGGTGGCATTAAAATTTTGGTTACATCTTTCCAAATTCGACCCTTCAAGGGTGATATTTTAAAGATGGTGAATGGAGACACAGTGTTGTAAAGCCATTAAAATAATTCCTAAAAGTACCCATTTGCAAAATTTGGAATATTGGTGTTTTTATTCTTCATTTTAGTTCAACAAATTTTAGTAAAATTGGCTCATACCGTGAGTTTAAGTGATAGTTTAATTGCTGAATTAATCTGCCGTTTACTTTCCAGATCGACAAAGGGATCGAATTTTTGAAGGTATGTTGACAATTTTCTCTATTTACATCTGCCAGTATAAGAAAGTGTGCGTGTGAACGGAGGTGTTCATCCAAAATTTACCTTGAACAACTTGTTGCCATTATAGTTACATAAAAAAAATATTTACTGTTACAAATTTTAAATTTTTATTTATAATACCGACCAATTAGTACAGTGATTAAATTTGCAATGTTTGCGTAGAGAGGTGCCGACCAATGCGATGTGCAGATGAATATAGTAAAAGTAACCCTATGTAAACTTGCAAAAGTAGAGTTTCTGCAAGCTTCTATACCTTATAAAAGATTGCATCCAAATTTGAATCATAATATAATTTTCGCAAGAAACCTATAATTTTAGATTCGCACATATTACAGAATATGATATCTCTTATACATATATAAATTACATCATGATACGCAGATCAAGTTATTTTTTATAAACCTTGCTTACTTTATACCTTCGTTAATTTTACCATACCTCGAACACACTATATGTTAATATATAAATTTTACATGGATTCAAGCAATTATTTTTCTTCTTGTGTTGCTGAACAACTTGGCTTGAAAGCAAATAATAAAACAAATGAAATTAAACCATAAGAAATTCTTGTGCTTTTTATTTGTTTGATGGAAATTTTTTTTTTACGAAATTTGATTTTCACGCTTTTAGTTTTACTTTTCCTGTTATAACAGTACTTTTATTAGAATATCAAAGAAACTCATCAATTGACAAAGAATAAATATCAGAAACAAATGAAAATGAGAAATAAAAGCTTTTTTCTTTTGTGTTGTTTCTGCAAAATAATGGAATGAGTGACGAAATTAAATTACTCACTGTATATACGTAATATATAATCTGGGGTGACAGTGTATTTTTACAGTTATTTGAATTATCTTATCAAGCATCGGTACCATTTATTTTAATATTCAAGTGACATGCGTCAACCAATGAATTGATAAAAACGGTCATCAATGGGTTAACATCGCGTTAACAACACGCAGAAGTTGGAAATTAAGGAAAATGTAGCTTTAATGCTTGAATCATAGGCATCAAAAATTGATAGTAGATAAATATCATACCAAAATCTAGAAAGACCGAATTTTCACAGTGACGCTGGCACCATTTCGGAACAAAAAGATATTATATTGCAAATAATGCAAGAAAAAAGAACACGACAAAAGAGTGTCCAGAGTGTTCGTGAGGAATATATCAGGTTCTAGTAATTAAGCGTACAAATACTTCACAAATATCGGAGGGAAAACCCAGCAAATTGAAGTTAATTTGAGAGTAGGATTTACTATTAATCCGTTTTGGGAAAAATGAGGATTTGGAAACTAAACATAAACCTACATGGGTTAGATAAAAAGGAATTGGTGAGAGAGACAAAAAAATTTTGCCCAAATCCAAGTCGGAATAGCTGGCATATTAACACAAAATATCCGAGGCAAAGCGAAAACCGTTGCATTCATTTCTTATTTCCTGTCTGTTGCAGAGCAAAATTACAGACAATTAGATCGGAAAGATGTATGGGACTGTCAAAAGATTGTCATTATACACGAAAATGCAACCTCATAACTGAAATTATATTCGATGATATCCAGTCCCTTGTTGCGTTATGCATAGTTTCTTTTACAATTCCAGTACACGCATAAGAACATCACAATAAGCTGATCAATAGCAATACATTGATTAGTTCGTGAATATACTGACAAGTGGAAACCTTGTGTGAGAAACAATCAAAGCTCTAGTTCTGTCAGAACTCATCGCTTCTCAATGGTAAAACAAATGAAGACGAATAGCATCGTCGTGCGACATATCTTTTCGATGGTGTAAAGATTTAATTCCGGAAAATCTTCGAACTGAAATTCTTAAAGCACTATACACATATCAATATGCATGCGGGCATATAGAAATTAAAAAAATTTGGCCGTCGATATGTCTATTAGAGGAAAATCGGTATATGGACATTATATCATTCTTCAAAAATTGCAGTTCTTGAGTTAAAAATCTATAGCTCAGAAAGGAAGAAACGCAACACTGAAAAAAATCCGCAGACATTTTGAACCCATTCATCTTGACTATGCAGGTCAACAAACTCCAGTCCATCATGAAAATCTATTATTGCATGTCATGGAAAGAAAGTGATGGTTTCCGACAATGTTTCCATCTTCTAAGTTCAATAGTTCATAAAATTTAAATGTGGCGATAAAATTCGTAAAACTCTATATGAAGATATCATTCCACACCTTTGAATAATGGCTGAAGTCCAACAGAAAATTTGTTTCAGTGAAAACTGTGTATAAAACTTGATGCAGTTCGATCGGTAGATCATACATCGTATTGTACATATAGACGCATAGCAATTGAAACATCGTGGGACCGCTCTCACTATCTAATGGAAATTACATACTTTTAACTTGTAGTGACCAATTTTCTCGATTACTTTCTAGCTCAATTCAGTATATTCGTCTAGGATGTGCACAGCTAGTAAATGTACATCAGCAAAGCAGACATCATACTTAAGACATCATACTTTTTAACGACCATATAAATTATCAGATAGCCAAAAAGTTTTCATTTTTTTGCATCCCTTTTCTCATTCAATATACTTCAAAAATTAATTAATTAAGTTTAAAAATACCAAACTTCACAATTCTCGTTACTCTATACAGAACTTGGAACAAAAAGAGATTATCCAAATTCTATTTAATAATCTCGTCTTGTTTATATTCCACATTTTATCTTTATTCCTCCCCATTTTTTTATTTCCGAATTTCGATTATTATTCCAATAAATCATAATATGCATTTAAATATTGAAGACAACTTATTATGCAATCAATATTTTATACCATAATTTTGAATTTTATTTTTATATAAGGATTAAAGTTTCCTTCCATTCGTTTTATATTTTAATTTTGAAGGAAATTAACTTTGAATTTTAAAATAAACCAGCAAAATAATATAATAAATTAAAATCCCATAAATTTTAATCCAATAAAATATTATTAACAAAAAAGTAAAAACTTAATAAAAACTCTTTCAATCATTTTTATCATTTTATCCAATTAAAATTAATTTTCAATTATTTATCAATGTTGATGATCAATGATCGATCAAAATGATTTACGATACGATTGGTTTTTAAGGACTTTATATATACATACAGTGCCTGAATAACGGAAAATGTATAAGTATTAACGTATATACTATATAGGAAATCAAAAATGTATAAAAAATTGTATTTGCTACTAATTGGATTATATAGTCTCATACATTTACAGGGTGAGTCACTTAATTTGAGCCAACTGAATAATTTCAATATTGTACAAGTTTTTTAATTGATTTATTTTTTATTTCTAAATTTTTCTAAAATTGTTTTAAATAAAATATTATATATTTTATGAAACAGCAATTTTTTAATAGCTTGCGCAGGTTTGAACTTTATTTTGTAACGATACTCAAATAAACAAATTACAACGTATATATAACAGTATTCATTACACAAGCAAAACCAACACAAATGTTTATACAAGCAGTGCTGTAAGTTTTCAAGACAGATTCACTAATACAACCGGTCCGCTTCAAAATGTGTATATAAGCGCAGAAAAACGTAAATAAAATTTCATATATGTTGTGTTTTGTATTTATAGGCCAAATAAAAGCTTTTCTACTGTACTTTTTTATGCCTTTTGGCACTAATACATTTCCTCCTAGTGTACGTTTTGTATATATCATATACAATATGGCTTGTATAATTCTTGTTGACGTTTTGACCCATAATATAAATTCACATACTACCATGGAATGTTAGCCCATTGATGTGATGTCGCTACTGGTATTGTTTTAAAATAATCAAAATATTTTTATATGAATAATCGCCTAAATGTCATATATTTATTCTAAATTTTGATAATATTCTATTAACCCGACATCTGGTCTTATATGGGTTTTGATTGGTACTATTACAAAACCAAGTAGTGAATTTTATTTGTTTTATTGAATATCTGAGTATGCTAAGCGAAGAGCGTAGCATACTCAGATATTCAATAAAACAAATAAAATATTCAATAAAACTTTTTTATTATAAAAAGTTTTGGTATTTATCAAAAATTATTATAGCAACAGCGTTTTTTATCAAATAAATGTCAAAAATTTGTATTCACAAACATTTATCATGGGTCTTAGTAAATAATTAAAATATTTTTACGTTTTTCTTGTGCGGGTTGATTATTTTGATAGCGTGTCAAATGTCTCTACAACCAAATTGAATGAAGAAAACTAGAAAACTAACCTTAGAGAATCTATATATTTAAGTAAAAATTTAAAATTAAGTTTATCATTATATGTTTTACCAATTAGAATGAAACTCATTTATTATATTTGTTTGACAACAACAATAAAAAGTATCGTGACAATATAAATTACATGAATCAACATTTAGGGGTAATATTAAAATCATATCCATTACAAATTGGTCGTAAAATGAAACAATTTAATATATATATATATATATATATATATATATATATATATATATATATATATATCTATATATATATATATATATATATATATAAATATTATATATATATATATATATATATATATATATATATATATATATATTATATATATATATATATATATATATATATATATATATATATATATATATATATATATATGTATATATATATATATATATATATATATATATATATATATATATATATATATATATATATATATATATATATATATATATATATATATATATACATATAAAATATATAAAGACTTATATAAATTTAAATATTTATATATCATCCTGATTTAATGATCACATGATTAACATGCCAAAAAGCGTTAGAAAGTCTTAACTGGAAATTTATTTTTAATTTATGTCATTCAAACTAAAATTTCATCTGAAAAATTAAACTTGCTCAAATACGAACCTCTAATTGACCTTAAAAATTCTTTTGGAGTAACAATTCATCCATTAACGTTTACCTCAAATTACCTATCTTTAACTATCTGTGTATCTAAATCGTTTTGAAAGAATTTGCTAAACACATTTTTGCTGGTATTAAACGGAATATTTAAATAAGTAAAATCCAGAAAATCTCATTTCACTCAATGATGGTATGGTAATGTTAAAACATTTGTATCTATAAAGGTAATAAAACATTCAACTAGTGATCTATAGTTGAAAACTATTTATATCATGATTAACAAAGTAAATTACATATTGCCCCTAAATGCAGGCTCGTATAATAATTTTTTTGTTGTTGTCAGTCATACGATGTTGTTGTTGTCAACTATCCGATGTTGTTTATATAATATTATGTAGTTAATATAACCAGTTTTGAATTAATTTTACTAAGTAAAACTAAATGTTTTATAGAGAAAAGGATATAGTAGACTGTTGTATATATAATCTGTATACATAATATAAGGTGATCCAAAAAGTGTATAAGTACTGTGTTTTAATTTCATTTAAACCTATATATTACCAGCAAGTCGACTTTTATTTTATGGGGCGGTCTTGATGTGTTTTTGGGTGTTCCTGAATGTTTACTTGCATGTTCAACTAGTATATATACAGAATAGTTTTTCGAATATTTATTACATTACGGATTGGTAATATGTCTAAAGAAACGAAGTGAACAATGCTCAAAGAAACAATGTGAGATCAAACAAGTCCTAAAAAGGGTATGTTGGAGACTATGCAATTTATAGTGATCGATCTAGTGAAATTTTTATCTCACACAGCAATTAGTTTAAAGTGAAAATTATGACTTAATAATGAATACATGTGGCTATATTTTAGGTGGTTTTTATAAAATGCTTATCCCCCTTCAGCTTCAGTTCTTTAAGTTTAATCATTCCGGAACTCTTGAGATACTCTTAAAATTTAGTTTTTTAAATATTTTTATATTGTTAAATAGTTTTGCTCTGCAAAAGAAATTTTAATTCGTCCTGTGTGTATCTTTAAATACCACAAAATAATTTACAATTCGATTTTAATTTGAAAAATAAAAAACCGATAAAAATTAAATTGGAAAAATTAAAACAATCTAACCTAGAAAATAAAATCCAAAATCTTAATTAAATTATTTAGAATTGTATAGGATTTTAATATTTTTACTAACTATAATAATATAATGTCATGTTGTTAGTAATTTTATTTTATCTAAGATCTTCTTCGTTTAAAGTATATTTTGTGTATATAATAGAATTATAGTTCTTCGATAAAATGGTCAACCGCATAATTGAAATAATTTTCTACAAAAATATTTTTAGGTCAAGCAAAATTTATAAGAATTATATAATATTATTGCTATAATATTAAGGAAAAAAAACATAACAAAAGAGTTTTAAAATATTTTATTTTTTAGAAAATAAATTTCATGTATTATAATAAATTGTACACAATATAGTTGGAGAGAAGAGAAAGGCATTTCATAAATACATTTTCCAGGATAACGATATTTAATGTTTACGAAGATAAAAACATAAAATGAAAGAGGAAAGATAATAATTTACTACTTCAACGATTAATATTTATATCAGTTTTTAAGGATTTAAATTATGAAGGATGTTGTTCTATATATATGATATCGTTAAAAGTTTTATTGTTGTATTATACTCAAACACACACACACACACACACACACACACACACACACACACACACACACACACACATATATATATATATATATATATATATATATATATATTTATATATTTCTAATGTAAAATAATATTTATATAATAATATTTATTAATGTAAGACAAACGAATAACCCGCAAATATTCAATTAATATTTCCCCTCGACCAACGTTTCTATAAGGTATTTTTAATTTTTTACAAGCAAAATGGGCGTGCATTATATATTTTGGGTGTAAATGTTAGTTGCTTAAAAGTTTTAATAGAAATAAAGTCAGTTTTATTCTAACAATTAAGTAAGTCTTAAATAATGTAGATTCAAATAAATTTAAGAAAAACGTCAATTAAGCGAAGAACAGCCGGATCAAGTAACATAGTTTTGGCTATCATAGCCAAATGTGGGTTTTATAATCCATTGTTTAAATCAAATACAGAAACCCGATTCGAAAGTCTATTATTTCACTGGCATAAATGAACTTATATACAGTTAAATGGTTTTACAGTCTATTGAATAAAAGTTGAAGTCATTTTCAGAAGTTCGACTTAATCGTCTTTAGATGAACAAATCAATTACAGAAATTTAACTTTTAAATCGATAGTAACACACAATACAGTTAATGTTCCACTTTTCGTTTAAATTTAATTGTGCACTTGATTCAATATGGATTTCATTATTATAAACAATACGCGTATAATTTAATCTGTAAATAATTTGAAGTACTTAACGCTTATTATTGGGTGAATATAAACTTTATTGATAACAATAAAGAACTATGACAACAACAACAAGTTTTCTTGAACCAACATTTAGGAGTACTATTAAAATCTTCATATGCATATAAAATGCTTGTCGTAAAAAATAAGCTATTTGTTTGATTTTTGCTGAGAATTGAGATTGAACTATAAATATATACATCTGTTGATTTGTTTGTAATACTTTTATTTTATGATACTTTTAAAAGTTAATTTTTAGTATGAAATGTGTGTTTTAGTAATTGACTTTAGTACACGGCGATGTGGTATAAATCCATCATGCTTTTAAAGGGTAATTTATGTATGAATTGTCTTTGCTTACAAGTTAATATATCTGAGGTTATTTAAAGAGGTTGATATCTCCTTTTTTATTTCATAAAATATTATGGTTATTACAAAAAAACGACGAAATAAAGTTTTTCCTTATTAGTAATTTTTACAAAAACTTCCCTTAGTCAAATAACATTTTAAAGAATATAAAGCATATAAGAATAAATTCAATCTAAGTTAAACATGACTAATTCGGAAACCTGCCACTTAATGTAATAAATTAAATCCAATAAAAACATAAAACTGTTTGACAACAATAATAAAAAATATTGTCGACAACAACAACTACTCATGAATCAACATTTAGGGGTAATATTGAAATTACCACATCTATTAAAAATTTGTCATAAAATGAACAATTTTATATATATATATATATATATATATATATATATATATATATATATATATATATATATATATATATATATATATATATATATATATATATATATATATATATATTTATAAATGTTTTTATTTTATATTTTTTTTTAAATTAATTTTATTAAGTTATACAACTTAATAAAATAAATTTTTTAAAATTTAAAAAAATGTTATATCTTGTGCTTTTATTACGGAATCTTTGCTGTAACGATTCTTGTCGCATCATTTACAAAAAAATTTGGAACCACTTCTTTTGATTGAAGCTAATGGTAAAACTAATAAAGTTTTTGACTCATCAAATATAATTGATATTCATAATATTTTATGTTTTTAATGAAATATACTGGATATAATGGAATATCGTTGAATTCGATACTAAAATCGTAGAAATGATTCCAATTGGTAGATATAAAGATATTGATTGTTAAATATAAATCAACAATTATAAAAAACATTCATGAGCTCTTGAGCACACCTTTTTAAATAACACTAAAATTTAAAGTTAATAAGTTAATTGTAAATTGAAATTATTGTGTAATTAACACAATAATTATTTTACACTTCAAATCTCTAGCTATTATTTCTAATTCTTCTAATTCATGTTTTAGTTGTCATCTAGTAATTCGATAATGGTGCGGTTAATCCACATATGTGCAAGTTTATTTGAGCTATCTGTAAGGACTGTTTCGCATTTAAGTATAGGAATTTGATATACGCTTTGTTCTCAAAATATGTTTTCTTAAAACTGTGTCTCTAGCTCTCCAGTTTTACGTTGAGTTGAGTATATTTGTAATTAAAACATCCCACAGCCCGTATAATCTCATTAGAAATACTATCCTGGATTAGATATCTTATTATTTCTGCTATTTTAAGCATATACAAAATTAAATCGTTCTTGAAATTATTTTTGACTATGTAAAAATTTTGTAGAATAAAGTAATTATAAATTAAAAATAACTAATTCAGACATCTAATATTTCGTCTAAAAACATGAAATCCAATATATTTGATTGACAACAACAACAAAGAAATAATATACTTTTACAACAAATATACTTAGCACGTATCAACATTTAGGGGTATTATTAGAATCTCTGTATTCGTTTAAAATTGGTGGTTGTTTTTTTTGTGTTGCGTAGTTTGCTGACAGCATGCATCTAGTATGCTATTCGATTTTTCCTCGACATAGATCAAGGCCTCTTACGTGTTACGTATTGACTTCAGAGTGTCACTAATTGATTGATTTTGATGTGTGACCCACTAACATGCTTATACACATTTCGTTACACAGTTTCCAAATTAATTCCGATTTAAATCTTTTTTAACTGAATACTTTTCTTGTCGCCGAATTTTATTATTATTGTGTTATACTCTCTGCAGCCATGGTGTTTGTTTTTATAATCTATAATTTGCCTGAACAAAGAGGGATAAGCTCCTAACTGCTTCAATATAAGATCAGATTTATGAGTTGTGGCATAAATTACCGTAGAGTTATCGGTTAAATGAACTTATTATCGTTTTTCCAAATTTTCAAATTTGTTGATTAGTTGCTTAAATTTCGGAGTCAAATTTGTTTAGCCATCCTGTTAAATAAAGTTGAACTTCATCCTGTTAAATTAAGTTGAAACGCAAACGACATAAAGCCACATTTAAGGCCAATCAGTTAGCTAATTACAAAGATGAGAAGTTATTTATATAAATCAGAATAAATTAAAGATTCCAAGTAGTATCAAATAGGTTTCAGGGTTAAAAGAAATGTCATATAAAACCTTTAATATTTAAAATGCAATTTTATTATACATTAATTTTTGTCAAATATATGTAGATGCTTTATCCCTTGTAAGTAAAAGTGGCATTTAATCCTGTATTAGCACCTATATGCCATGCAATATATACTCCTTTTTGACTTCAACCAACTAAAAGCTTTTAAACAGCTTTATGTAAAAAAAAATTGCAACAAACATGCATAACCGATTATTTTCATACCATATCAAAGCTTCTTAATATATCTATATGTATATATGGTTGTAAAGTATAACAAATCATATCTGTGTCTCCGCAGCACGTAAATGTGATTGCCCTTGTCGTTTTCTCTTATCGGTGAGCATAAACTTAAAAGAAGTAAGCTTTTTATATTATTTTTCTAACTTTAACTGTACCTTATCATTGAATGTTATTCATATGTGCGGTTATACATACAAGTTTCAAAACAAAGATAAAAACCAATATCACACACATACTATATACTCCCACACACATACTCATATATATCGTATGTTTATTTCGAGAAATAAAATTTTTGCACAAACATTTTTCCGTTATCCCTGTTTTGCCATGTTGAAAAAATTGGAAAACTTAGAAATAAAACGCAAGCAAAATCATAAAATAGAGCAAATGAAACGAATAAAATAACTAAAGATAATTTTACAAATATCATAAAACTTGTATGGTTTGTGGGTGCAACGTCTTAATGTGAGCGCACCAACCATCGACCATATGAAAATATTTTCGTTTTGTATAGTACAAATATAGCGATCTTAAGTAGTGGAATGGAGATATTATAGCTACACGAAAAAAGAAAGAAAATTAATCAATTTCAATGACAATTAAATTAATATATATCCTTTTTTTCATCTAACATGTACGAGTGTATATATCTCAAAGTGAAATATAGTTTATCAGTGAATTTGTTAACAAAATGAATTTTCATCATTATTGTTTTGGCTTTTCTTCTTCTGTTGCTGTTATATATATGTATGATGTTGTATTTTTTCTTCTGTTTTTGCCGCTCCACATCCATTTGCCATTCCACATCATCCATTCAGAGTTTTTTTTTTTTGAGAGAAAATCTATTTTGTTTGAATATCCAAATGGATTTAATTCCCATTAAAACCTTTTACTTGTCTTCAATTTTTCTTAATTTTTTTGTATGCTATGCTTTCTTTCGACGTTCTCGACGTTGTAGTTTGAATTCGTATATTTACCAATTTTCAGGGCGAATTACACGTGAAATTTTACAGAATGCTTTTTGATTGTGGTTGTAAATAGAATGTGTTTATATCTATCTATTGGTCAAATCAAGCTGACAAACGATGCAATGTTGTTAAATTACTGAGCTGTAGGAAGCATCAACTCCAAGGATTAAATTATCGATGACAACCACAAAACTCATTTTCAATACTAAAATTGAACGGACAAACTTTTTAAACTGTTTCCGCATTATAGACTGTTCAAAAAGGCCCTGAGATTATAAGATACATTTACTACATGTTTCGTAATGAAAATAATATAAATTAGTATGATTTCCTTAGAACTTTACCACAGCATTCATTTCTTTGTAGCATGCGCATTCGTTAAGAAAGGCATTTAGTGCGGAGATAATTGTGCTTCAAAACTTACTTTACTTTATACGTACCTTTACCGAGAGCATAGTATAAATACATGTAGTACTATACTTTCATAAGAAAAAAGCAGTTTATCCATTGATGTTCCATATATCGGGTCGATAGAATATAGTCAACATTTAGTATAAATATACGACATTTAGGCGATTATACACATACAAATATTTTGATTATTTTAAAACGATACCAGTAGCGACATCTAGCCCGTCTAGATGGGCTAATATACCTTGGTAGTACTATGTGTATTTATATTCTGCCGAGAGATAGCCTCGGAAAAATTAAGGCTAATATTGCTCTATTCTGAAAGTGGCCTTGGATTACAAGTTAGACGATTATCGTATATTTATACAAAAAGTTTTAGTAACAATTTTAATGATCAGATAGGATCGAAAGCTGCTAAAAGTTGGCAAAAATGATATTCTTTAACGATCGTCTACGATGTGGTTGTTGCTTTCAGATTCATTCCACATATAAAAATATCCTTTATACTTTGTTTGTGAATTGTTACGAAATTGTAACTATTCACAAACAAAGAATACACTTCATGTACTCATCTATGACTTAAAGAGGGAGATTCCAATTTTTACCATCCCTGTGATAGTTTCCAACTCAAACTTTTAGATCAAATAGTACGTAATTTTGGTGATGTGTAATTACCGTGGTTGATTGTTATGTTTTTTCTAAATAGGCTTCTCGGTCTTCTCTACCTATTTAGAAGCCTATTGAGAAGCCTATTTAGAAAAAACATATAGTTCGTAATGTCTGTAAATGGTGGCCCTTCAAAATATGACCATAATTTTCTAATAGCCATTACCGCATATGTCTGCTCTGTCACACTATATTTTGTCTGAGAACCAGTTAATTTTTGGGACATAAAAGCTATCGGTTGGTCTACTCCTTTCAAATCCCTCTGAAAAAGGGGCGGTTTCAGTTCTAAAGAAACTAACATCGCACAGGATATGATTTTTTTTACTAAAATTGGGTATGACTAGGCCCAGAGAAAAAATTAGAGCAGATTTTAAAGCAGCAAAAAATATTAATGCCACTCGGTTTCACTGGAATTTTTAATTCTTTTTTAGAAGGTCTGGAATAGAAGCTGACAATTCAGAGTAGTTTATAATGAATCAGCGATACCACCCCAACACGCCCAGAAACCGTCTTACCTGCAATAGTTTTTGGTATCGGAAACTCTGCCTGGTCCAAATTCAGCTTTAGTCCCCTCTCACCAACCACATAACTGATAAAAGGTTTGAGGCGCATTGCACCGAAAGGCATAATCTTAAATTGGTATAGGAGAAGCTCAGTGATGGTAAACGTAGTTTTAACTCTCGAACCATTTAACAAAATTTGGAGATCCGCAAACTCAAGATATATTTAGTTTTATCTAAATTTTTTAACAGACTCTCTTCCAACATCTTTTCATATTTTCTTGTCGCTGTGTTTAATTTTTCTGACATCCAGACATGGTCTTACCTTACCAGTTGATTTCCTCACAACAGCCATCGGAGAGCTTAACTCGCTGTGACTTTCCTCGTTATTGTTTGAAGACGGATTCGAGCGGTTTCTGATGATGTTGGGTCATGCTTTGTTGTTTCGGCTGTTCAGAAGTAAAACAAAAACCAACAAAAGTTAGTTTAAGTCCAAAAACATTTCGAAAATCACATCTAATGTAGAGGCTCTGGTTTAATGAAATAACAATAAGTAGTTTTTATTTTTTAATTTTCCCATATTATAAGTTATGTCAAAGTTTGAGGTTGTTTTTAACCATCTCGTGAACCCCATTAAATTAGAATGCAGCACCTTTGCCCGTTCTTTGCGGATTTTTTGATGAAATCGATTGGTTTTTCAATTTCCAACAAACGTTCTTAATATTGTAAGTCCAAATTTGGAGCTAATGTCATATCTACTGTTGAATCCAAATTGCATTGTTCTTGGCACTAATCAATAAGGAGACCATCGTTATGAAACGCAAAATCATCGAACAACTGCCTGAAAATCTTTAAATGTAATAAAGTTCAGGTATAATTTGATCATTTCGGAAGATCCTATGCTGACGTTTTGAATTATACATCAAATTTTTTGTTTGACCAAACATCTTCAGAAATATCACTTCATAGTTTGGCTGACAATTTTTACCTATTCAGTTATGCCATGATGATCAACAAATTCAATAAGGCAAAACATTCAAATGGGGTCGTATTTACCTATAAATCAAATGAATGATTCACACAAAATATCTTATACCGATAAATCTTTCAAAGTCCATGATAGATTAAGAGGATTTACTACTCCAGTATTTGTCTTATGACTATAAAGTTCCAAACAGCAGATAGTATAAAACTATCTAGTAGATATAGAACTATATGACGATATAATAGAGAAAATTACAAAGCATTGAAATAATGATAGTCCCTGATATTATTCTTAAAATAAAACATAATAAACATAGTACTACCATGGTAAGTTAGATGTCGCTACTGGTATCATTTTAAAATAATCAAAATATCTTTATATGTATCATCGCCTAAATGTCATATATTTATTCAAAATTTTGATGTTATTCTATCGCCCCGACATCTGGAACATAAATTGGTAAGCTGTTTTTCTTATGATGGTAGTACTATGTTATTTATATTATGGATAACATCAAGTTGAATATACTCTGGAACTAATGATGAACCATATAGTTATTTGTAACGGTGCCTCTTTTGATATATTTCGGTAATACTGCAAGCGACAGTAATGCTATACAACCAATATTACGTGTAAATCCACCCTTAACATTAATTCTTCGTTGTCTTCAATTTTGCCATAATATTTGAGGACTTTAAGAAGATGAAAATGAAATAGAAAAATATAAATGTAGTAAAGAAAAACGAAAAGCTTTTGAATGTCAAGTATATATGAGGTTGGTTTTCATTTTTATTTTTTTTTATGTGAAATTGATTTAAATATAATGGGCCTCTTTAGGATGAATGAATCATTTAAGAACTTTAAAACTATTAAGAATATTTATGGAGGGTACAGTTTATTTTATTTATTTTTATTTGGTGCGTATTATATCCATCATATGGTAAGAATGTGAATTAATTTCGAGTGATTGATCATCATTAGTATAAGGTTTATATATGGTATATTTGTATATAGAGTGGAATACGTATACATATATAAAACGATAGCTTAACACAACCATTTTTTTTAGTCGTATAATGCGATGTGCTTTTGCCAGTTTTTTTTCACCATAATATACTTTATACAGACATTTTTTTACGATGTGCTGGAAAATAATCAAATATGTATACATTTGTAATTTATTAAATTTACGCTTGTTTTAAAATTTATAATAATGTTGTGTTCCTATTTTCACTTTATATATATATATATATATATATATATATATATATATATATATATATATATATATATATATATATATATATATATATATATATATATACAGTAAAGCTTTCGTAAAACGACCACCTTGCGTAATGGTGTAAAATATTACGTATATTAAAAACAAAAGTTGGTCGTGTAAGGGAAAAGCAGCCGCAGTAGTAGGGGGAAAACAGGAACAGCTAATCGAAGTTGCTGCGTTGAAAAATAAGGAAACCCTTGAAAGCCAAATTGCAACCCGCCTCTCCAGATTCTTAACATGTCTGATACTGATAAAAGTTAGTGTTTATAATTGTATATAGATTGATTTTAACTCAATTAAAAGTGATGTTATAAAGAAGATAAAGCTTTCATAAAATCTATTTTACCGTAGAAGAAAAAGTTAGTTTTTTTAAATCTTTTAATTTAAAATTTTTATTTGCTAAGCTGCAGGTGCAATATTTATAGAGTTAGTGGTTTTATCCTTTAAATCTTTTTTGTTGAATATAATTAAGTTGAGGATACATAATTTGGTGTTGAAATTGTATGTTGAATTTGGTATGTCGTATTCAAAAGTGGAAGTTGGTCGTATGGTTCAGACGTTAAATCAAAATGAAGTGAAGTTTGGTTGCTGTAAGTTCACGCAATCAGTAAATATGAAATTTTGGATAGCTCGCTGTTGAGATGACGACAAAACTTACTATCTCGATGAAATTTTTATATTTTATTTTAAGGCATCTTTATTAAGTTGGTAAAATAGTAAGGTGATTTCAGCTTCAAATTAAAATTTAAAATAAGAAATTTAAATTTCTTATTTTATTACACGCTTTTAATGCTTCCAACCCAATAAAAGATGTTGGGTTGCAATCGTGGGATGCGGTTTTAATAACGGATGATTTAATTGGCTTTAACTTTACCATTTGGTTCTCATAGTATTCTTCATGGGTTATAGAAAGCAGGAGTGTTGGACCCTCATACTTGTTGTTGATGTCATTCGATTCCTTTGAATAATTAAAGTCGCAAATCTTGCATTCATATTACAATTATTAGGTGATTTAGTTTGGTGCTAGAATATTATTGAGACCACCACCAACACAATTTATCCCAAAATCGTCCAGGAATATATCTAAAGACGGTAGACGTTTTTATTGCTGATGCGGCCTCTTAAGCTTAAATCGTTGTTAATTATTTTCGATTGTACTAAAAGTACTCAATCATCTTAGGTGACTTGTAAGTCATTATAGCTCAATTTGCGAATCTGTCCAAGATTAGTTCTTGGCTAACGAAATTAATCTTGTTTATAGGCTACGGCCCACAGTTTCACATTATGCTGCGATTTGGATTAGTCATTTGAAAGAAAACAATGGCCACATAAGCTGACTTGTTGGCATCCTAAAAACCGTGAATGTATGTTTTGAACTTAGAAATGGAAAAGTAGTTAATAGTTTTTAAGTTATTTCTTACTTTTGCCTATTGAGAATGAACTTTGGGTAGAATTAGATAAACTCATCTTAAATTGTGTCCCCAAAAGCGTTTGCAAGAATACTGAACATACAAAGATTATCAGAGATAACCATGCCAGAGGAACGAAAAAACGACTTGCTTCCGAAAGTACTGCTCGTTTTGTAAGTTCGTACTTTCTAGCAGTATAGCCAAATACATAAGGTATAAGGATCAATCGTTCTGGTAGCAAGTAATGTCGCAGATGCAAAATTCATAGGTGATAATAAGCAATTCGAACTGACAGATAGACATTTTTTAATCTGTTCGTAAAACTATTCATTAACAGCGCGTTTCTTCTGGTATAAGATTGATTTTCCGGTACATTTTCTGCACGTCACTAGAAAAAGCAAGCTAGTGTTCTTTATAAGCTTTAAAATAAAAGTGCTTGAAAATTTAAACACGCCATGATGTGATAGATAAAATCCTGGTTCTTTTGGAAATGGAGAGATCTCAGTCAAATGTCTTCAAAGGTTAGATCACGAGCATTTCATTCCTCGGAGCCTTTTTACTGTCAATTTTAAGGGGTTGTCTAGTTGAATGGGTGGCTTCTAAAGGTAATTTGACTATGAAATGTTCACCTTTGTTTCTTTGTAGACTTTTGGAAAAATTATTTTCTTTAAAACCTTCTCTGGTATTCTTCACTGATGACGTTGACAGTGTAGTGTGTGATTTATCTGATGGTTCTTCTTCCTGATTTAACAAAGTGAATTGTTTAGTAATGGCGTTTTGCCTCTGTGAATCAGAAATTGAAGCAAAACAATTTCTTTTTTGTTTACATATTTTGAAAAATATTGCTTAGAAGTTGTCATTATTGACTCAAAAGTATGTCTCTATTTGACTGCATATAAATTTTAGAATTTTGAGAAAATTTGGACTGTTCATATTCTGTAGAATTGAATCTGTAGTTTTGCATAAGAATATAGATAAGCCATGGATCTCAGGTTTCTGTTTTTTCTCTAAGTTTATGAAGTCCACGAATACTTCATCAAAGGTAACTATAGTAAGCGTTTTATAATACACCCCATGAAGATAAAATGATCAATTATAGAGTGAGTCGTTTTGTGAGGGAGCGGTATCCGGAAGTTCTACTGTAGGTATATAATTTGTTTTCAAAAACCTTCCTAACACATTTTAATTTTAATTTTTATGTATATACATTCCAACCTCATTTCCTAGAAATTTGTATTGAAATGTTGTGTGTGTGTAACGTTACGATGTTTGCCAACCAAAAAATACTACGTCAAAAAATGTATATTTTCTCATGAAAAGACGACAAGTTACCATATTTTTTTTTATTATATGTATGTGTGTGTACATATGGATCTCGGAAAAAATCTCGGTAAATATAATCATGGAAATTGTTTAGATCTGTATTAAATGTATATTAGGTATGGAAACAGTTTATGTATAAAACTATAAACAATATACGTATGTACTCGTACTTGTACCTAATTAGAGTAACTGAAGCAAATATATATGATATATACATAAATATTTTCAACTATGGATTTAATACTACGGATTTAATAGGTACTACTAAAATATGTTTAGATTGTCTGGACGTAGCTACAATTTTCTATGGTAATTGATAGTGGTTTAATTTAAATAGTGGTTGGTATATAGAAATTTGGTTTTTCGAACCTTTGACTAAAGAAGTCAAGTCAGTAAATATTACTTCAAAAGATTCCAAGTAACGTATAGGAACCAAATAGTACACAAACCTTTTTGATTGATGAAATTAGTAAAATTCGATTTGATCGAAAGTTGTTCACCTAGTGTTGACTTTAGGATTATGATTTGCTAACTGAGCAATTCATACTTTCTAGAATAAACATTAAAAAATGTTTACCCAAAGAAATTCGTTTTGATTTTACGTATATTTCATTGAAAGTTTGGAATATTCGATTAATATCTTTTTTGATAAACTCATCGATAAAATTGAGCAACAAATACATTAAAGTTATTCTCCAATTAGATAAATTTAAGTATATTGTCGATGAGATAGTGACTCTTATGGTTTGAACAATTTCATTAAGTAAACTAAATTGATCAAAATATGTTATTTTATTTTCAGCAATACGTTGTTTATTTTTAAATTGAGCAACTGTTCTTTATAGTAACCATTGGCTGCGGTTTTCAAAAGGTTATCGGTTTATTCCTTTACCATTAAACCGTTGTTTGAGAACTGAATTAGTTAAAGTAGATACATTTTTTGCTTAGTTTAATGATAATCAAGCGAGCGTTGGTATGGTCTGAAACATAATCGTTTTGGTTTAACAGTTTTTTGAATGTAACTTCAATACCCTAAGAAAAGTCAATAAAATTGCACATATATATTACGCATTTTTCGATAATATTACACACCCCTTGATTTGGATACGTCGTTGAAGAAAAATAAATTGCTGTTTTTAATTTGTATATATTGAGCAACATAAGCTTTATTCACCAATTCAAACTATAAACTACTTTCGATTGCTGTTTTTTCAGTAAAAAGTCTACCAATTAATAATTGAGCAACACCAGGTTTACTTTATAAAATGAGCTACATTTTGTATGTTTCAATAAAATAAATACATTTTACTCGTTACATAAGTTTAATAATAACTTTATTTAGCTCAGCATTGTCCGCCCAACTTAAAATATTTTCCTCGAGTTTTCTATTTTCACGAGAGTAATAAGCTAGAATTCGTCATTGTCACCTACTACTATTACAACAGTAAACATTGTGTGCAGTTTCTATCTAAATGAAAATTATTGGTCAGAATTAAGCTCTGTTTTGCAATTATATGTTTAAAATTGCCTGAAGATTTCGCAAAAGCGGAAAAATGTTGATCTAAGTTAAATTTATCATAGATCATAGTTAATACAGAAACAATGTTTTATAGGCTCGATTGAGTTGGCTACATTTTTTAAGTTTAGAATATCAATTGACACCACAAGCTATAGGAATTGCTTAGAATGGTTATGTAGCGAACAATTTTCCAATCAGATGCAGTAGGTAAAGCAGCGTATTATATTTGAAGGGTATTTTACGGAGAACTTTAAATTGAAATAAAATGTGAAACAGAAAAATGCTTTTTGACAGCTAATTTTATGATCTTATAATATTTGAAAATTATTTCGGGCATGTGGTCATTGCGCGAATATGGCGTAATCTGGATTGTTAAGCTATATTTCGTCAATAATGCATCGAATGTTAGCCTTCAAGTGCTCAATTGTTTCTGGTTTATTGGCGTAGATAAAAGTGTGTCTCATCGCATTGAACGAGATTAAATTTGAACCATTTGTAAACGTTGCTAAGGCGTTAGTCTATTTGTGATAAATTAAAATTTGTGCTTAACTTAATTAAATAGGCTTAAATGGTAAAAAAAAATTCTTTCATTAATAATTTCATCCATGTAGAATATATACCATGAATACAAGAAATTTCAACCAACAAAAAATTTAAGATTTAAAATTCGTATACCTTTGTTGCACAATAGCAAACACGAGCGGGGCACAGGAAGTTATATAAACGCACAATACGAAAGCCAGATATGAATTTACATGTTGCAACATCTAAGAAAATATTATTAGCTAATTTAAATGAATTTAAATGTGATTTGTTTATTACCCCTAAATGTTGATTCGTGTAAATTTTTTTGTTGTTGTCAACTATCTTTTTTTGTTGTTGTCAATCAAATATTATGTATTGGTATTTCCATCTTTTGAAGGAAACTGAAAATTAACAAAAATATTTTTAAAATTGTTTTTTGTGCTCACGAAGGAACCTTAAATATGATCTTAGCAATAAAACTGAAGACGAGACGTCAAAAATGAATAATTATGTATAATTGCCTATAGTTCTAAAGGTTTTTGAAATTTGGGTTTTCTTATACTCCATTAGTGATATCCAATAAACAACGTAAGTTTTGTATTCGTCGCTCCCATTTTGCATATTTTAGTCCCTATGTGTAGGTTATCATTTCTACACGTACCATATAGTTCGTTAGCAATGCCATATAGTTGTTTGTTTGGAAAACATTGTGTTATTTGTGTATTTGTCTTCTTGGTACAACCCGAATTAGGAATTCTATAGGTCTATACTGGATTTAGAATTTGTCGATATAATAGTTTGTTATTTGCAAATCTAAGCTCAGAATTTCTGGACCGAGGTCTTAAACTTTATTTAAATATAGAACTGGTATTGAACTAAGTTCTACTAAAGTCCAGAATTTCTGATTCTTTATTTTCAACTGAGATTTTTTTCTCAGGCGTTCACCTAGAAGCGGTAATGATCATTTTTGGAGCGATTTCAATAGTAGAGACCCAGTTTATTTTCTGGGTAGAGAAATTCTCGTAAACCAAGTTTTCTGCGGTTAAGCTGTAATATAATCCAAATCCCATTAGTAACTAAATTACAGCTATTCGAAATCCAATGGAAATGAAAAATGTCGGCACATATTTTACCAAATAAACAAAGCTAAAGACTGTATAAATTTGGGATTTTTTAATATTTTTTTTACGAAAGTTTGGCAATCTTGTATCGTCCAAAATTCATGAACTATGAAATCCATTCAAAACCTATTAGTAATGAAACTGCAGCCATTAGAAGCAAAATGAAAATCGAAAATTTTTCCACACAGTCAAATATACCAATAAATGCGCCGTTGGTTGAAATCTTAAAATATTTTCAATAAATGAAAAAATAATCTGCTTACTTTGCTAATTAAAACCCACGATAAACACCTAAAATAGCTTTCCGTAGAATAGAAACCTAAAATAGGCGACACCAATAACCCAACGAACCGCATAATAAAATAACGAAAATAATACCCTCAAAGGAATTAATTAAGCAAATCATTTTTTTTTGTTGCTTATATTTTGGAATTGTATTTTATGAAAATATAACTCAAGAAATCGTCTTATTATCATTATTATTATATGTTCGTTATAACTATATATTTTGTCGTATATACACGAGCTGAAAAAATATGACCAAATAAATAAAATGCTTAAATGTAATAATAACAACAAAAAATTGGCTGAATCCTAAAAAAAAAAATATTGTCTTCATTAAAAAGGAACATCATTATGAAAGGTATCAGCATTGCTCAAATATTTTAAGATCAATCAATTTTTTCATCCTTCAATTAAAAATAATTTTTGAAAGGATTATAATTTGCTTGGATACAAATTACAAAATACTCTTCTAACCCATTAAAATTCTATTAATTATTCGGCATTATATCAATCGAAAAGGTTATCGAGATGATTTCGTGAACTATATAGAAGGAATGAGAAGGTGCGTGTAATACACGAAAAATCAAAATAGATACATAAATTTTCTTATATAATGGCAAAATGGTTAAATGAATACAAATGTGAATACATTATTTTGTTGATTGGATTTTCTTAGATCTTATGGAAAGACGAACATAAAATTAATTCAAGATGTATAATGGAAATAATGAGTTTGGTATTTAAATAACTAAAATAGAAATTATGCTTATTTACTTATTTACATACTTAACAGTCACAACAAAATTCGCATAATGCTTTTGAATGCTAATTTAAAAATGTTTTTTCAACATTCATCTAGGATAATAAAATCTTTTGTTTACATAACATTAATGCCATTTCGAGTCAATGATTGTAAAATAACCAAATCACACCTATATAGAGTTCATTAAATTTTTTGTGATTGTGAGGATAGTTTGTAATTTTGGAACATTTTTATAAGTTCGGCATGATTGAAGGAAAATAAAGGTATTATTTTCACAAATTACGATTCAAAAAAATTATTTAACACGAAAATTACATAAAATAACTGTTTAACTTACAAACATGCCACTATTATTATACAAGAAAATCTAATTGATCTACATTTTAAAACACAGAAAACTGAACAATTTATATAAAGTAGATTCAAAAAAATGAATTAACAATAAAGTTAAATATGAAATAACCGTTAAACCATCAAAACTAATTCGGAATGAACTTCTTGATAAGTTAAAAAATTTACATCAAAATCGGCTGCAACAAGTATTTGAAAATCAAGTGCATCAACTGAGTCTCCCAGTTTTGTGAATTTAAATACTTCATTAAGGATACCATATTTCATTACGTTGCGAGTGACGTTGAGCAGCCTGTAAAGAATAGTAGTAATAAATGGTAATGGTGATGGCAACGATAATTCATAAGGGGAGATTTGAATTGATTAGCCCATTAAATCATGATGCATTTTCCCGATTTTGGAGTTTTTCAGTTTCAGCATGATTTTTACAGCTTTGATGGGCTAACCTTAACGCATTTTCTAAATTATGAAGTTTTCCAAATTTTGCCATAGTTTTCACAGCTTAAATGGGGTTACCATCGTTTATTTTCTGGATTTTGGAATTTTTGAAAGTTGCCATGATTTTCACGCAGCTTTAATGGGCTAATTATCACGCATTTCCTGGATTTTTTTAATTTTGCCATGATTTTCACAGCTTTAATGGGCTTACCATCACTCATTTTCTGGATTTTAGAATTGTTTAATTTTCCCATATTTTTCACAGCTTTAATAGGCTAACAACCATCACGTATTTATGGATTTTACAATTTTTGAATTTTGCCATGATTTTCACGGCTTAAATGGCTTAAACCATCACGCATTTGATGAATTTTGGAATTTTTTTAATTTTCACATCTTTAATTGGCTAACCATCATACATTTTATGGATTTTGGAATTTTGCTATAATTTTCACAACAAAAATGGACCAACCAGTGTGCATTTTCTGAATTTTGGAATTTTTACTAGGCCATAATTTTCACGGCCTTAACGGGCTAACCATCATGTATTTTCTGGATTTTAGAATTTTTAAATTTTGCCATTGTTGATTTTCACAGCTTAAATGGGATAGCCATTATGCATTTTCTGGATTTTTGAAGTTTTTAATTTGGCCATGATTTTCATAGCATAAATGGGGTTACCATCATGTATTTTCTGATTTTTGGAAGTTTTTAATGTTGCCATTATTTTAAAGCTTAAATGGGTTTACCATCACGTATTTTTACATTTTAACATTTTTTAATTTTCCCATGATTTAATTGGCTTACCATCATGCATTTTCACAGCTTAAATGGGGTTATCATCGTGTGTTTTCTGGATTTTGGAATTTTTTTTTGGCAATTATTTTCCATAACGGGGTTACCATCGTGCATTTGGAAGTATTTAATGTTGCCATTATTTTCACGGTTTTAATGGGCTTTTTTTATGCATTTTTTGAATTTTGGAATTATTTTAGTTTTCCATGATTATCACAGCTTTATTGGGCTTACCATCATGCATTTTCTGGATTTTAAAATTTTTTAATTTTCCTATGATTTGCGCAGCTTTAATTGGCTTACCATCATGGATTTTCTGGATATTAGAATTTTTTAATTTTGCCATTTTTTTTCTCAGAGTTACAGTTTTAAAAATTTTAGATTGTACTTGAACTTTCAGAAAATTTAAACATTCTCAAAACGTCCTTTGCAGATAGTACTGCAATTTTAAAGTTGTTCCATAAACAAGATCAGAAAATCTGTTATCGCCAAACTTGGTTTTCTAAAAACATGTATGACAGTCCGTTCTACAGATTTTTCTTTGAAAAGTCAATGTTTAATGTTATTATGTTGTTTGTTTATTGCTTCATAATATATTTTGTTTAAATTACTATGGCATACAAAATCAATATAAACCAAATTGATAATAATTTTTCCAAGAAATTTAATTGAAATACGAGTTTTAATATAATTCGTAGTATATAAACACTTGTGGTCGTAGCCATGGCATTTATACATGTAATAATTAGTATTCTAATTAAATTACAAGTTATGTCTTTTATGTAACATAGTTACTGAAACCCAGAGAATATATAGTAAAAGCTTTACCATTTTTTTGTCCGAAGTCTATTTAAGATATTCTCTCCGTTTGCTAGGTGCTATAGATACTATTATAGTTGGGAAAAATTCAAAATCCAGGCATCCCAATTGGAAAACCCTGTATAGGAAACTAAAACAATACTTCAATCAAACTTAATAAAACCACTTTTGCCAATAAATATAGTAAAGTTTTTATATAAAGCCATGTACAAGTACCTATATAAAGGTAACATAAATTTTTCGAATTTTATATCGCACATGTCAATGTGGTTTGTTGAAAATTTATGATTTTCCTAAGGCTTTAAATTTTAAATTAAATATGAAAATATGATTTATAAGGTAAATAATATTTTTATAAAAAGGTTTTATATACATCCGACTATATATATATGCATATTGGTACAATCGTATACCCATATTACAATATAGGACTATATAGAATAGTGTGGACGACTATAGTTTGAATTAGATTTACATATAGATATTGCTGCACACACACAGGTGAAATATATACAAAAAAAAGTTAATCCTTATCCAAATCAAAGTAGAATTCGAAATAAATTTAAATTTCCTTTTGGTGTTGTGTGCGGTATTTTAAAATTGAATCGGATATGGATTAGCGTTCCAATATCGTATGCACTGTGCAAAATGGACTAGACATCGTATATCCATATAAAACTAAATAAGAAACTTATATCAAAACACATATATGCATTGCACCATATTAGTAAACTTTTTATTTAGATTTTCAATTTCATAAAAAAAAAATAATCTTACATACGGACGATCTTAATCTTAAACGATGTAAGGAACACATAATGGAACTACAGATATTTTGTGCTTTGAACTAAAGGAAAAAAAAGGAAAATTCAATTTTAAATTTGGAAGAAGAAAATTGAAAATGTAAACTACAAATATAAAAATGTCAATGCTGTTATTTTAGAATCGTTCTTCCGTTTACATACAAAGGAAACATTCTAGTAACTTAGCGTAATAGAGTTAGTCGGAAATTGTATCAAATATTGTATGGTATGGTATATCTGTATGTTTGTACCAGATTCACATTTTAAGAATTTGTACGCTTAAATTTAGTGAATTTGTATATGTTTTTTGTTGTTTTGTGTGCTTAGAACCCGAAGAAACTTTTTATTATGTCTCGCTAGCACTACATTGACACAATACCTACAATGTTATATACAGACAGTACTTAAAGCCTACATATAGCATACAAATGGTCCTGTTTGGAATTCAAAGTTTTGTTCATACCTTTTGAGGTTATTTATTACCGTCACTGTTAATTATCAATTTGAGGTGATTTTGAATCATTTTATCACTTTTAAAGTAAGGTGTAGTGTTAAAAGTGTTTAAACTTGTGTTATATATAGCATTTTATTATTTATAGTAAATTTGTAATAATGAAAGAGCGCAACGCTAATAAATCGATGCAGAAAAAACATTTCTGCACTTGCAGGAAGTGCCAACAGTATTTTATATTAAAACTCCTCCATAAAGTGGAGTCAACATAAAATATAGTAGTAAATCAGTCATGGTTATTACCATACAAAAAAAGGGGACTGGCAGAAAACAAAAACGGTCATACGCACAGAAAAAATCGAGTATCACATTTACAAGCCCGTGCAGATGAAAAAAAACTGGCGTATAACGTTTTACAAGGGACAAAGTTCTCTCTCAAACCAGAGGCGATGGAGATGACCCTGTAAGAAAAATACAAAATATGACTTCAGAAAGAACTAGCATAAACTTAATTAAAAATTAAACAAGCTGCATCAGAGCCACTTTTTAAAAAACCAAATGCACTACCAAAAACATGAGCTGAGAAATGGAGCCAACAGTGCGAATTTACAAAAGCCAGTCGAATGTGTGAACTGAGTGAGAGCACCATTCGCATAATTACAGCAAATGTCAGATGCGACAAAAATTTATTAATTATACGAACTCGTGAAAACCAGGCCAAGCTGTAGTCTTTTTAGGACTAGATTTAATTCTTTCGAAAAATATCTCGTTGATCAATCCTCTCAAAATTTACCAGACATATTTACAGTTCTATTCAAAACCCAAGCTATATCTACAAAGGTTGACTGGCTGAAATATAAAGTTATGTTCAAACAGAATTTCTCAGATGTTTCTCCAATTTCTACCTCTTTTGAAAAGGAAAAATATGCCATAATGTTATCGAAAACAATCAAACGCACCATCATGGGACTATATCCTTCACTCAGGGCAAAATTACACTATATAATATTCCTACTATATATTCCACCATTGATTAAGTTACTCAGTCGAATGATCGACTGTACTATATGGCTTTCTCCCGAGTATCTGTTAAAAGCTGATATTAATTTCTATTCCAAACTAATTTCCTGTTTGAACAGTAAACTAAAACATTCCGAATTCATAAATAAAATACAAAGTGACTGCCAATAATTCTCCTGAAACTTTTAAAGGAGCTCGGAAGGTTAACGGTAAAAATCAGATTGTCATCACTTCTATAAAGTAAAAGGTTCTTACTTTATTATAGATCTTAACCTAATATTAGAGAAAATCGTTTCTTACTACATGAATAGGTAAATTCTCATAAATAGAAGTTGCCAACATTACTCACTAAGAAATTTACCAGATAAATATTTCACACAGGACCCATCTCATCAAAATTCTTCGGAACCCAAAAACAGAATAATTTCAAGGCTGTTGGAAAAATTGGCAAAGTCATTCCTATCAATTAACCAAGAAAGTCCTCCAAGTTTAGAGCGTACTTGCCAAATAAAACTGAAATGATTCATTTCCATTGCAACCAATATAGAAAAATAAACTTGTTTCATTCGCAGGCAGAAACTTAGAATACCAATTTCAAGTGAAATATCTAAAAAGGCTTTTGCATTACGCAACCTAGTAAACCTAATAAAAATAGTATACCTTTTTTCCTTAAAATAAGTTGAGACTTTAAAAGGCATATTTGAAACCCATCATAACTTACGCTAGAATTCACTTGAACAGTTTTTCCTCTTTTCAATCAAACAGCATTTGATTTGTGATTGATGATTGGTCTAAACCACGAACCTTCAAACGCACAGTAAACAACGATTTTGAGAAAGGTGCTAATCTAAAGAGCTTCAGCCTCTGAGAGGCACAGACCTTTGTAGTTATATTGGTAACCCCGACGTAATATGCTTATATGTACTTTTTCTTCTTCTGAGTTCCTCTTCTACTTTTAACTCGTCATGTCCATATTATTTATGTTTCTAATATGAGACTGCAGGTTAAAGAAATCAACGGTCCGAGTATCACTACTTCCTCGTGATGAAGTTGAATCATTTAGGCGCTTTTATAAATTTGAGATTTTTAGTCAAGTCAAAGCTTCATGCCAATTTTTTTTTTTTTTTAAATATTTGGGACCATTTTAACTTGTTTCATTGATCTAATCTGTGAATTTGCAAATTTGCAAATTTGTTTATAGTCTAGACGAAATTTTATGAAAAAACTGAAGAAAAACTGACAAACAGGCTGAGGTAATATAGTAACGTTACAAATTTAAAACCATATTTGCTTATATATTGGTTCGAATTTTTACGCCATAAAATCATCTAGTAATGCTAGTCAGAGTCAGTTATTTGTGTCTGGCGTAACATCTTATCGATATTTGCTGCCATCACGTAACTAAATTACCTGAATCACAACAAAATTATCAATACATTTTACTGCACACCCATTAATAGGTCATCCATTTATGGTTTTTGTTTGAGCCAACCATATCATGGCAGTAGAGAATATGCCACATTCAAACTATAAGCAAGAAAATTCAATTACATGAAGTAAGACACTAAAGACGCCAAACTACGATAAAAGTTAACATATCAAGAAGAAAAATCAATAACTACGCCTAAAACTTCATAACATGTATTGGCCAACAGACAGTTACGCCTAAATATCTACTATAAACAACTTTTGCTATTAAAGTAATTTCATTTGCCTAAAATGTATGTATAAACTTAGAATTTTTGTTACAGTTCTGAGAAGAGTTTTTACTCAAATTGGCTGCCTTGATTTGTAATTGCAATGAAATTGCCAAACCTTGAAACACATTGATTGACGAACGTTTTGGCAACGGTGGCAGTAGTAATATTTGGAATTAGACATGCCTTAGATCAATGAGTGAATTTATTAACGATAATGAGTGGGTAAGTATTACCTTCAGATGGTGAAGCGGACCAACTAAAACCATATGTTTATGTTAGAATCTTGTTTCAGGATTTTGTTTCATGTAATGTTAGCCCATTGATGTGCTAGATGTCGCTACTGGCACCGTTTTAAAATAAACAAAATATTTTTATATGTATAATCGCCTAAATGTCATATATTTATTCTAAATGTTAACGATATTCTATCGACCCGACATCTGGAACATCAATGGGCTAACTGTTTTTTTTCTTATGATACTATGGTACTATGTGTATTTATATTATGGTATATGTCTTAAAATTTTGTGCCTTTTGGCATAATACACAAATTTTTACTTAAATTTTTCATGTCTTAACTCTGAAATTGTTTGTATTATTGGGAACATCATTATAATTGAAGTTTGTAGATAACATGTTCGTGACAAGAGGTCTGCGACTGCATTTTCTTTACCTGAAATGTATCTGATATCATGTCGTAAAGTGGGATATAAAAACCAAATGGTGCGGGTTTACTGCGGGCTTATGGTCAGTGTAGACTGTGAAAATTCTACAAAATATTGGAATTGTTTAATTGTCAAGCCTAATAACAAAAAGTTTTCTGTTAAATGGGGAACACAATTAGTTTTTTTAATTGCTGTAATACTGTGCAAATGCGTTGAATGTATTATTGTAATCGTCAGACTAAGTAAAGTTCCTGGTTGTTTCGGGGGTGGTTTAACATTATCAAGTTCTCGTAAATTAGTTTAAGAAATTCGGCTAACTGTGAGATGAAGTTCTGATAAAAATTCGCCATCTTGACGAACTTTTGAATTGTTTTGAAACACGTTCTGGCAAAGGTGTTGTGCTATTTTTAGGAATGTGAAATGGAATACTTTGTAGCACTATGGCTTAGTATTCTGGGGTCCAGTTGTTTTGTCCAAATCTTACCATATAACCAATCATATATGGTTCGATTTTTGCAAAGCAACTGGACTATTCATATCTCTATTGGGTGAATGTAATAGACAAAGTTTATATTTTACACTCGTTGAATTTTACCATTAGCTGTTTTTAAGATTACCAAACTAATCTTTCCGTCTGTCTCTGAATACAATTTTGATACTTTATCAATTTACTATCTCGTAATATTGGATTACTGGCTAGCAATTTGTCAACTTCAATTCCAAAATGCTTTGAATATTTTTCTTGCAGTTCGTAAATAAAAGCTGCTTCCCATTGCAATTTGTTGCTCTGATTACAAGAGCAGGTGTTCTCTTCTAATGTTTTTATGATGTTTTGATGGTTTAATCTAGACCATTGTTACTCTAAGCTTCGCAAATAATTTGAGTCAAGCCACCAAGTTGCTCAGTCGCAGGTGGATTTAGTTCTGATGGAACATAATGCTAATAGTTTCTAGGCAGTAATCTTAATATCTTGCTAGTGCGGTTTGCTATATAAGTTTTTCGATATAGTGGTATATTCAACAGCCAATCTAGGATTCAGCTTGAATCCATGCCACCAAATTTTCTTTTGGAATTTCCAAAATAGCAGTGATTTGCTTTATTAATTTTATAAGTTATAATGAGCAACAAATTTCTATAAGCCATTCTATATAGTCATAGCTAAACTTTACGATATCTGTTATGTGATTCACATCACTCATTAAGTCATCCATATATACATATTAGTTCGTATGATTTGTTGGTTATTGGCAACTACTTGAAACACACGTGTGGAAAGAAAAGATGATGGTGCCATGTCATATATTATACTGTGTTGGATTCATACGTACTTGAATAAGATCATCCACCTTGTAACGCCATAATATGCGCTGAAATTTTGGTCTTTCGGATGCAATAATATTTGACATATTTTTAATATCCGAGGTTTTGAAACGTAGGTTCTACTGCCAATGCGTTATTTGATGACATACCGGTCGATGATGGCAGAACTATCAATTAATTTCGTTAATTTGGTAGTCGTACTTGATTTCTGAATAATTCCATTCCATATGATGCGGCAGATAAATAGCTATCGTACTCTAAGTTTTCGGTACTTAGTGACATGCGGTTTAAATCTGATATTCTTTTATAAACGATTGATATGGTTGCTGGAACAGTTTAACTGTTTTACAATGTTAAGTTTATGAAAGAGCTTCTATACCCTTAGAAGCTCTTTCATAAACTGTTGGTCTTGATGATTTCCTAATAACTTTGTTCAAAAATGTGTGGATATTTTTGTAAAAGCAGTTTCAATGACTAATAAAGGTCAAATTTGTAAATCTATATGGTTCACTCAAAACTTATACTTTGATGTTTGGTCACTATAGTGCAAGTGCAATTAAATATTTTTTTTGCTAATTAAGAATCTTGAAAAATCTCTCAATAGGTTTTCATGGCTGTATGGTAAGACTGTCGAACTGATCTAATGATTGTGGATTTATCATTTAGTTTTAAGAATAATCAAAAATTCAATTTACTAAACTTAGACATTTAGATTATTAAATTAATGCATAAAACAACTTTTCATCTTTAAACTTGTTTAGCACAATCAACACGCAAACAAAATATAAAATACAATTTAATTAAAACAACAATTTCCATTTAAACCACATACCACCATCTAACCACATTGTGCAAGTGTACAAGAGTAATTTGACTTTTAGAAACATACATTATATAAATATAGTGACCACTTTTTAATTTTAATTTCGAGCTTATTACAGATTCGACTCTGTGCGATGTTTTCCTAGAATTTTTATTTTTTATTTTTATTTTGAACAAATTTTCTAGGTAACCAATAATAATCAGTGTCATTATTTGTATACTGAAGTGCCAAAAGGACAAAACCTTGGTTATTTTTTTTTTGTTTTTATTTTGATTCCCAAGTAAAAAGTCAAAGCTTGTTCAAAATGACAAAAGAACACTATACACACACATAAAAAAACGTTATTGAGTTTTGTTTTGTTTTTTGTGCCTCGGGTAAGGTTTATTGACTACTATGTATCTAGAATTGGTCGACCTCTACTTTCCATCCCCTGGCCTCAACTAAACATACATAATGTAAAGACGACGTACATATGCATATATACATACACATCTGTATATAATTTAGCAGGAAAATAGACAAAAAAAAAATAATATCACAATGTTATTTATCCTAGAAATAAAAGCACAAAAAATGTTTCTTTTTTAGTGGTTTTTCTAAATTGAATTTTTACATTTCTAAAATAAAAACTTTTTTTGTGTGTGTTTCTATGTGTGTGTGTGTTCAAGCTCTAAAAGTAAAGTTCACTAATGAAATTTTATGACTTTATTTTTTTATTATTATTTTGGCAACAAACTTATCTATTCGATATTTATGTATACGTGTATGTGTTCCTACTCTTATCGAGCTTTTTGTCTAGTTTTGTGTTTGGATGAGGAACAACATAATATGTATAGGAAAAAACTGTGGATCTATCGGTGTTGTTGTGATATACTATATATGGAATTTATTACTTTTATTTGGTATTTTAAAGTTTTCTCGGTACCCTAACAACTATAAATATACAGTGAGATCTACAAAATACTTAAGATGCGAAATATTGGACTACTAGTTAGTAATTTTTGGTTTTATAGTTGAACCACGAACATGCACCAAAGACAGTTGGGAGGTACAAATGCTCTTTATCTCTTATGTTTAATGATCTTGTTTAATGCGGTTATAATTCCTCATCCTCGTTTCCTTTCTAAAAATAAAAGCTTTGGTGAGGTCAGGTTTAGATGCACATCAAGTATAGATGGATATGTGTGAATGAAGTGAATGGAGTGAATGAAGAGAATGAAGGGAATGAAGTGATTGAAGTGAATGAAGTGAATGAAGTGAATGAAGTGAATGAAGTGAATGAAGAGAATAAAGTGAATGAAGTGAATGAAGGGAATGAAGTGAATGAAGTGAATGAAGTGAATGAAGTGAATGAAGTGAATGAAGTGAATGAAGTGAATGAAGTGAATGAAGTGAATGAAGTGAATGAAGTGTATGAAGTGAATGAAGTGAATGAAGTGAATGAAGTGAATGAAGTGATTGAAGTGAATGAAGTGAATGAAGTGAATGAAGGGAATGAAGTGAATGAAGTGAATGAAGTGAATGAAGTGAATGAAGTGAATGAAGTGAATGAAGTGAATGAAGTGAATGAAGTGAATGAAGTGAATGAAGTGAATGAAGTGAATGAAGTGAATGAAGTGAATGAAGTGAATGAAGTGAATGAAATGAATGAAATAAACGGTTCAAGTGAACTTGAACCGTTACTGGTTTTAGAAATGCACTGGTAGTCTCATAACTGCATAGTGGATACGACATTGATTCCAAATTTGCACTGAGATTATTCATATTAATGAACGGTTATTGTAAGTTGCCTAGATGTTTTTGGATAAACACGAATGTCAGCAGGTCGGCTCGTCATTATAGTTTTAAAGGCCATGTCGATGTTAAATTTTTGATTTTAGTGCATTGTTCCGTTGCTGATTAGAGTGACAATCTCGGTGAAGTATCAGGTTCACATCCATAATGGTATAGCATAACCATACACATGGTACCCCTCCACAAAAGACAGTAGTTTCTGCTTGCACCGATGCAAAAGATAAAACGCTGTTGTGTGAGGGAATATTTTGCCAAAATTGTCTACTTTATCCTAGTCGTGATGTTTGGGGTCTGAAGAATTGAGAAAGCTCGAGGACATTTCCGCTGAAACCTCGAATCAGCTAGCTTTTGTAATTTTACTTTACTTTTTTGGCAGCATCTGGGAAATTTTCTATTCGAAGGGCCCATAGCAGCAAAATTTGTTTATGCATAGAACTGCGGAAACCGACATTCAACACACTGCAACTTTATGGTCATTCACGTGAGTTTCGCCAAAATGGAATGTGTCCTGATGAATGTTTTTATTTGGCGGTTCTAAATTTCGAATTGGCATTTGATCCTTTGAAAAAATCTATTTACAAGTCTAAACAGAAAAGTTGGAGGGATTATGTGGCAGAAATGAAAAGGTAATGGTTCAGTGGTTGATTATCGAAGCAAAATAAAATTGCTTAAAAGGGCTCAACAATGCAAAGTGGTCCCTTTACCTAAACGGGATCAAGATTGAAATGAGGCAAATGAAAGAGGTATATGTATGTTAAATTTATTTATTAAGTTAGTTAATGGAATTTTGAAAGAGTGGATTAACAGTTTTATGAATGAACGCATAATTCGTTTACAAAAATAACCTATACGGTTCCGTAAAGCCCACTGAGCTATTGAATGTATTGCGAAATTTGTGTGGGAAGCAAGAAAGAAAAGTTGTTGTACTTTTGGATGTTGAAAAGGCATCAAACTCTGTGTGAAAGAAAAACAAACTTAAAAGGTCAAAATTACAGTTTGGAATAAGAAGTGAACTTGAGACTATCATGATGAATCAGAATATCTCCTACTCTCTTCAACCAGTACACCGCTGCTGCTCATCAATACAACAGACAAAATTGTCTAACGATTTGCCGATGATTTTGTTGTAATTGGTAGAGGTCGTTGCATTGATCAAGAAACACAAACCTAAGGATAACTGACATAATTGAGTGTTAGACCAGTTTGAGTGTCAAGGTGAATCATAATAAATATGCCTTAATGCACTTCTTAAATTATTAAAAAATAATTTGGTTGAGTATATAACAGATGCAGTTATGCAAATTGAATGGTTTTTGTGAATATTTTGCGAGGCCTTGCAAATAATCCCGCACTTCAAGATTTTACTGCATTAAACTTCGACTGGTGTCGTGTCAATAAGTCCTTGTTATTTTTACTAAAGCTTCATATATATAATATATCAAATGAATATAAAATTAACGGTTCAAACGCATTTAAACCAAGCATTGATAACTCAACGAAAATGTTCAGTTTAACAACCCAACCAAAAACTTTTTTATTTTGACTGTATAACGTTCATCGAAAAGTAACCAATAATTTTTTTAAAATGCTTAAAGAAATTAACGAGTTTGTAACGAAACATTAAAAGTTTTTAAAAGGTAAATTAAAATTATTGATTGAAACAATTTTAAACTTCAAGTAATTTAGTTCATAAACCCCAATTATTTGACAGAGTTTTACCCCAAACTTCTATTAACGATTCAAAAATGAAGGAAAATAACCTATAGAAAATTAGCAATTAAAACAATATAGTTAAATTAAACGCTATTAAAACATTTTAAAACACTTTTTCGTTAAGTTAACTTGACGAAACTTTTTTAGTTAAACGAACCATCGACTAATTTTTTTTATTTTGATTATAACGTTTTTTAAAAATGAATAAATGAAAATTAATTTAATTGTACTCAACTAACTTAACGAGTATTTAACGATGCCTCTTAAAAATGTATTTTACAAGTTTTTGAAAGTAAATTAATGAGTTATGGGTCCGAATCACGTTTTACATTTCATGTATATTTCGTTAAAGGTGGAAAATGACCGTTGTGAAGCCAAATATTATTGGGGATGGTAAAGTTTCCATCATATGAGAAATATAAAATACAAATTAAAGCTAATAAGTTTTAACACGCGTTAAGAGTAAGATTAAATAACTAATTTAAACGTGTTTATGAAGCTAGTAATGGTTTTTAATGATCATGAAAAATATCACTGTAAATTAGCAATTTGATTAAACATTTAAAAACTTAACGAAACAACTTTCATATTTCATTTTATAGTGTGATTCAGTAATTCAAGTAACTTAACAAACAATTTAAGAAATTTAAACTGAAATGATTTATTCAATTGATAGGTTATCATCTTAAACTCAAAGAGTGCTGGCATATTGCAAGATTAATTAATAATTATAAAAACATAAAAGCTATTTGTAGTAGATAATAAATGTTTAGCAAGGTTATACAAACTATATTGCTAGCAATTTGGTTAAAAAGTCTTGCACAGTGAGCTTAAGTTTTCACATTTAAAGTTTAGATTGTAATATGATTGCTATTGTCATTCAGACAAGAGTGATCTAGATCGAAATCGAACTTAACGAAACTTAATTAACGAAAATTATCAATGTCGATTAAACTCAAAAATTATTGGAATTTTAGTAATTCTTATCTGCTTTTTTAACAGATTTCCGTTAACTTACGAACACGTAACGAAAACGTAATATTTTACTATTTTCCACTTAGTCTCACATAATAGCTTATGAGTTAGTATAACTATAATTTTGGTACCCTGTTTTACTTCACCATCTGCACATAAGGAAGTGCCGGCCCTGCTTCCAATATTACATTATGTTTAACTTTTCAAAACTTTCCAAAAAACATCTTTCAGTAGGATAGGCATTTATAGAAGCTATAAACGGTGAGCCCCAACGAATAAAAAGAAATTTCAATAGCGATATTACTGTAATAAACATAACAAACAATAGCGTCAGCGTATCGCTATACAAAAATAACATTAAATGGCGATGATTCTTGGACAAATTTTGTATGATAGACAAAAATTTGATTAGCTCTGATTGCTTAATATTTTTCATTTTGCCAGATAAATTAATTGGTTATTGTTGTTATTTAAATCGTTTTTTAAACACAAAAAATTCATTTCCAATATCACATACTGTAGGACTTCAGTTTTTAGAACAATTAAAATGTTTAAAAACAAACCAAATACTCGACATTATAGCCCTGCTCAATAAAAACATCCATTTAAGGTCAAAACAAATTTTGAAACAAAACAAAATATAGTTAAAAATAGCAACAACAACGCCAAAGGTAGCCTAAAGTTATCCCATACGTTTGTAAATAGACTGATAACTTTTATGTTCCAAAGTTAGCCTGATGTTATTCAGGATATATTTACGAAAATGCCTATTGATTGAAATATTTCCCGCCTTATTTTTTTTTTTAAATTAAGTTTTTATGAAGTATAAAAACTATAAAGAAAAATTACATTTAATTGTTGTCATAGCAACGAAAATATTCAATTTTTTTTTATGAATGGTACTATTACAAAACCAAGTAGTAAATTTTATATATTTTTTAAAATATCCGAGTGTGCTATGCTATATAATTAAAAATTATCATAGCAACCGACCGTGATAATTTGGGTGTCTTCGATTTTATTAAATAAATGTCAAAAGTTTGTATCCACAAATATTTATCATCGGACACAGTCTAAATGAGCAATGTTCAATTTTAAATATTTGTCGTACGATAAAAAAATATGGCGGACCTTCAACCAATCAAAATAATTATAATTAATGTCTGTCAAATAAAATATATAGATGCATCTCCTTGACAATTTTTATTTTACATGGTTGCTTAATAGCCATTTTATTAAAAAGCTACCTTAAAAAATAAAAAACAGTTGGCAACGTTGTTTTGCTGGCGATAAAATAAATATACTCTGTTAGCACAGTATACTTTATGTATATTTTAATTTGACAGGCGACGACGCTCCCCGTTAACGCTCTTGTTCTGTTTCGAGCTTTACGCGGATCACATACTGTTTATATATTTAAAACCTCGACAAAGACCTCACCAGTCTAGTTTTCATCGATGATAAACAATTGAAAAAAGTTCAATTGAATGTCTGGAAGAAGCAGATATAAATAGATAAAGCTGGACGGGCAATTGATTATAGTAATAATAACCAATATGGTCAATGACGACTTATGCAATTTAACAAGATATATGTCTGATTTATTTATTTGACGAAGTCCTACTGTACTTATTTTGTCTATAGTATATATCTACATACATACACAAACATAAATTTGGGGAAAAAATGTTTACAAAATGACTAATGAGGTTGGACGTTTAATGAAATTGTTTTTCTTGTTTTGTGTATACGTACTTAGAGACTACAGTGTTGTTCCTTTTTTTTATGATTTGATGTAGTTTTCCGAGTTGAACAAAATACCTCAAAAAATTAGTTATCGTTAGTGTTTTAAATTTTTAGTATGCTAAATTGAATTTTTATTTTTTCGTTTTTAGGATAAATTCGTGAGGTATGAGATACTACAGGTTTATTGTTGTATAAAGTGTAAAGGTGATGTATCAGAATAATAATAGTAACTGTCCATTAAATTTAAAATATATATGGATTTTAAAATTCCATGTAATTCATTTATTTATCTAGATATCTTTAAGCTTTTCACAAACGGAAGCTTTAAGCTATTGCTTTTCAGTTGGTAGAGCATCGTTAGGTTATAAGTAGTATAAGGAGTTCAACATGCGGATGACAAATTTAGACTTTGCTAGTCATATTATGTTATTAGCAATTTATATATAGACTATGAGTATACAAAGTATGAATGTATATGTAAGTAATTTACCCATGTCTCCACCAAGCACCACATTACGTTTCTACGGCTGTAACATCATTCTCGGTAAATCATAAATCAAACCCAATTTTCTGGTACATATATAGACGAAAATGAATTTTCGCACTTCAAAAATTTAATATGCTCACATACATTATATATGTTGTGTACATAAATAAAGCAAATTTTTATATTATGCGGTCTAACAATTTTCGGTCTATAATCATCTTCAAGCTTAAAGTGTTGGAAATGTAATTTCCGTATCTTTACTTCAAATTGGTTATAAATTACATTTATCAACAATAACAAAAATAGGATTTTCGGAAAAATTCTATTGACTTTTAAATTTATAAATTTAATTTGGGGATAGATAAAATTGTTGGCATCGTAATAAAATTTAATTTCATTAATTAAAAATCTGGTTCAAATATATATATATATATATATATATATATATTTATGTACCATTCTTAACGTATGTCAACCGTAACATTTTCTGTATCCAAGTATGTATCAAAATTCGAAGAAATTTTATATATATTTTCTATCAAAATTGTAATTTCGTGCTTGATAAAATTTTTGGATCTTTCAATTTTGCAAAAAAAAAAAAAAAAAAAAACTAAAAGGCCAACATATAAGTAAAAATAATAAAATGTAATATATTTTTGTTACTGAGAAAAAATTCTAATCACCGGATGATCTCTCCCACAATATATATCTATATATACTTAAAGATGGTATGACGGAAGGAAGGCTATATACATGTATGTACTCGTAATTCATGATTTTGTACCATATGTAATCTTGTCGAACTCCAACTATCTAGAACCAAATCAAAAAGTTAGGCACCTTAACAATTAAGGACCAAAAACTTAAAATTTATTTTTGTCGACCATTTTGATTTTTGGCTTTTGTAAGAGGCGGCCTAGATTATAAAAATTGGTACTTAAAGTTTTTTATATGCAATGGAACTTCTACAGTTCTCTGGATTACTCCCATTATAGAGCATGCCACACATTGTACTACTTTATATGTGTGGCTTTTAAATTTAAATAGAATTGAATGCATCAATTTGTTAGTATAGAATTTATATTTTTATTTTTTCATTCGATTGAAGCTCTACCTCCAAGTCAATTAACACTTTTCGAATCATCAGTACTAATCGATGCATGTGAGTTTCGCAGCATGCCTTGTGATTTTCGTCCATTTTTGATTGAAATAATGGAACTCGGTATTTCGTTGCCTAAGGGCTTAACAATAACTGAATAGACTTTAGTATATTTTTGAATTAAATTTTAATCTAACTTTTAATTTTTAGATCATGTCGTTTGCCAGTCCCTCTAACATGATTGACTGAATGGTTTTATGATTTCTATTCCTGATAAACATATTGGTGGGCTCTTGCTGTATTATTTGGGTGTAAGTAATTGAAATATTATACTAATATTTCACACTGCGTGGTTGTCCATCTTTTGCTTTGCATTGGGGGTTAAAATGCTCTCTCTTCTGCGTTTCGTGGTATTTTCTTACTTCTTCAACAAAGTTAAGAAAATTGATTTGGTATTAATTAATATAACGGTAGAGTTATAATCGATTAGTCAGACTATTTGCGAGGTAATCAATCGTGAGAACATGCATTAAGATATTGGGAATATTTCAAAAAACTAGAACATTATAATTTTTTTTTTAAAAAGTCACATTAGTGTACTGCATATTATCCTGCCAAACCAACCAGGTCCGGATATTTACAAAATTTACTAGTCTTACTTTCTAGTCTAAAATCAAAACATATACCCACATGATTAAGATATAAAGACGTAATTAAAAGATATATTTATTGCGGAACGAACATACATCTTCTATTTTATTCTAAAGGTAAACAAACATAAATGCTCTTTTGATACTAAAATCAGTCCATGGTCTGTAATTTCTTAAGTCTTTTTGTGATTACCCTTTTCCAGTATATTATGAAAAGAGTAAAATAGTAGAGTTAATGATTGTTAGATTTCTCAGAATTTAAAAACGAGTGCGTGAGCTGCCAGTCATAAAAAAAAGGAAAAGTATTATTGTTAAGATATTGGTCCAATCACTAAAATTTGCCACGTATCGTACAAGTAAATATCTTTAAATTTGGTTTGTCTCATATATTTTGGGAACTTATATTAGAAAGATTCTTTTCTATACGGTGGTCCTGACAAAATCCCAGCTCCTTTTGATGGTTTGTCTGGTTTGTTGGTTCCAAAATTATTTACTAAAATATATAATTATTTTAAGGTTGTATTTCTGATAATACCGAGAGATCTAAATTAAAGTATCACTCATCAAAATTCAAAGATGGTCCATTTTTACGTATTTTATTGCATAACTTATGCTTATCCTCAATTTTGTGAGCCCTTTGCCTTATTTTTATGATCCAAATATTTGAACTCATATTAGGTTGTAGACTTTCAAATGGTAAAGATTGTTTGCAGCAGCTCGCTTTTTATACTGGTCTAGTGTCAAAGCTGAGATAAATCTGTAACACTGGATCACCCACTCGTTATATAGTCTAACCGATGAAAACAATTATGCGATTACTTACTGTGGCGATGTAAAATTCAAAAGACCTAAAATGCCAGTGCTTAAACTTGAAAAAAAATGATGGGGTCTGGGCAAGAAGTCCCAAAGATAAAGATTTAGAAAAAAATTTTCAATTACTACCACGGCAAACAAATCTGTGGTGTGGTTGCGAAATACCAAATCCATCCAAATATTTATTTGTCTTGTGTTTGTTTCTGTCTATGCACGAGGTAGTGCTTTAACTCGCCATGAATGAAACTTCAACAAGAAAGCCCTGCGCGAATACATATTTTGGTAGCCGCGTCCGATCCGCATCCGCAAGAAAAAAATAAAAATTATCCGCATTCGCACTCATCCGCATCCGCACTCATACCCATCCGTTTGAACATCATTAACAAATCTGAACTAAACTTTAGGCAATTATGATGTCATCCACAAGATCACGACTAATTGAACTTCTCTTTTCTATTACAATGTATTTCCAAGTGGAAACAATGCATTCCCGAAGTCGAAAAACTAAGTGCTGGAATTACATGAATTCACTGTGCATAAAAACAATTGTTTTGGACATCACATTTTTGATCTATCTAAAAATTCAGAAGTAATCGCATTGGTTGTAAACTATTTTTCCGTCTGAGACTCGTGTAACTCGTTTTCTAACGATTCATTTCACAAGCAATAAAATCGGTTAGAGTTGAATTTATCTTTGATGTATTTGATATACTGCTGTTCATTCTTTATCCGCAATAAAAAAATAGCTATATCCGTAAAAGGTGGATTCACATTTGATATGCGCATCCGATCCGCATCCGCAAGAATTCATGCGGATATATCCAACTCAATCTGCGGATAGCGGATAATTGCGGATATCTGCGGATATATTCATCCGATGTAGGGCTCTAATACTGACTAGTCAAAAACGATTTTTTTTTAAAGTTTTTAACTTCACTTTAAATATAGGAAATATAGCAAGGATTCCTCTTAATAAAAAAAGAAAATGTTGTGCACCAAATATTTAAAATATAGAGCTACCATTTTTAATTTTTAAAGTTTTGATATTTTACCAATTCAACAGAATGTAAATAAATCGAAAAGCACAAGTTCATCTGCATATTCGTGTATAAATATATATATATATATATATATATATATATATATATATATATATATATATATATATATATATATATATATATATATATATATATATACACATACAGATATGGAAACTGTTGTGATATAATTTCCAATATTCAATCGAAATGAATATAAAAACAAGAAGATAGTAGGGCGGTTTTATTTTTCATTTTAAAATTTTCAACATGCACCAACCACTAAAAATAATAATAACGCTAGCGTTGGTAATAATACCAAAACTAAATAGAGTAATAATGCAACAATAGAAAAAGTTTAATATTAAATATCAAAAGGTTCCTACAAAATTTAACAATGGGAAATGCATTAGTTGACTTAGGAGGTTGTGTAAAATTGTTACCTTAAATATAGAAAATGTAAGCAAATCGTTACTTTAAAATTGTTCAGATTATTTTAGAACATTATTAATGCTGATATTGAAGGCTTTTGATAAATTTATATGAATTCATGATTTTTTAAAATTAGGCAAGGGGTTATTCATAGTATAAATAAACATAGTACTACCATAGTATGTTAGCCCATTGACGTTCTAGATGTCGCTACTGGTATCGTTTTAAAATAATCAAAATATTTTATATGTATAATCGCCTAAATGTCATATATTTATTCTAAATGTTGACGATATTCTAGCGACCCGAAATCTGGAACATCAATGGGTAAACTGTTTTTTTCTAATGATGGCAGTACTATATATGTGTTTATATTATGGGTTAGCCTTTCCTAACTTTTAAGCCAAAAATGTTTTATGAAAATATGCAAATATTTAACAGCAGTATTGTTGCTGATATCAAGAGCTTTTGATAAAACTATCTCTCAATAAAATCGGACCACTATTAAGTAATTTATGGCACAATTTATCTCAATTCATGATTTTTCAAAATCAGGCAAAGGGTTAGCCTTTCCTAATTTTTTAGTTCGCAAATTATTAATGAGCTTATATGCCCTCCGCAACATTTTTTTAAGAACGTTCAAAAACGTGACCGATCAGTATTCCGATTTTCAGAAATTAGATGCTGCACAGATTTAAATCGCCATGAATATTTTGAAAATATCTCAAATATAATGCTACTAAATCTCTTCTTAAGTGGTATATTTTACATTGAAAAATCACCTGGATTGCTTAGTTTTCGTCATTCATCCTTTGTAGGTGTAGGAACAATCGCCAATAATTTTAACCTTGAGTTGGTTTTAACAATAAGAAGCTTGGTGGTTTTTACTTCACGTGAATATTTATTTTTTATAGTATTGATTTCACTTGTTGTGTTGACACTCGGAGACAAAATTTCGTAATGTAATAATAATAAAAAAATACATAATCATAAAAATAAAACGGGTTCTAATGCTATTTTTTGTTAAAGCTACGACAATTCAATTGGTATAATAAATATAAATTTGTTGTAGCCGCCAACAATATAGATTGTAGCACTTGCATGAAAAGGTATAAGATATTTAGTTAATACATATTTTTACATGATGACATTTAGGCGCAGAATACAATTTTAAATAAATAGTAATGTTACACTTTGTTAGGGAAGGTAGACCTTTACTCGGGCCTGTCTCGAGATTATATAGGAAAATTAGGAAGGTAAATAATTATTACTGCGATTCTGTCGATGATACACTGATGATTGTATCATTTGGAGATTCTGGGTTGTCATCGTTATCGGGTTCATTTTTCTCGTTCCAACATCCTTTTTTTAAACAAGTATTGTACAAACATTTCTGCGATGGTGGTATGCAATGCATTTTGTTTTATATATGTAGTAACCTGTAGTATCTGTACCATATTAAAAGGTATAAAGTTAGTTTATCAACGCTAATAGTGCTATTGACTTTATATAACTACTATCAGCATATATATTTTTTGTATGTATACATGGTGCAAAGAAATGAATTTGCTAATATTGACTTCACATACCATCATCGACAAACAAAACCAAAAAACCACCTACATGTAGTTCTACCATATATAGTACATATGGGAAAGTGTAGTATACAACAAACATATAAACTCGTAAATAGCTAGGTTCAAATTTTCATGGTTAAACGAACTAATGGTTTATTAATTTTGAATATCTAAATATTTTGTTTTGTTAATTGATTTTTAGTAATTAAACTGAAAAAATAATGCAATTTAAAATTAAATTTAGAATTTTATTTTAGAAATTTATTTTAAACTATTACGATAATAATCACGCGGCATTAAAGTAATAATTATCTATCATCGCGAGGCATCGTTAACGTTTATCGTTATGTTGTAGGTGATAAATGCTTTGGTGAACAAAATTTGGTGTTTATTATAAATTTAAAGGGTGTTTATGCATTTATATAGACAAATGTTAAAAATGTAACTTCGACTGCTGCAAAACAAATAAGCAAAAAAAAAAAAAAAACTAAACTTTTAATTCAAATATTTACTGCATGTAGCCTATTCTACCGTGATGATTCAATTACGATTAGATATATAGACATCACCCAGTTGAAATTTTTTTTGTCTACATTCATATAGGTGTATGAATTATATTACATAATTTAGTTATTCAAATCTACATAAAAACAAAATTTTTAGTAGTCAGGATATATTGAATACACATAATACTATCGTAGTTATATATAATTTATTTATATACCAAAAAAACATAACCAAAAAAATATAAAAAATAAACAAAACACACGATATAAAAAGATATTTAACATATTTAACGATATATAGAGAGTTTTACATTAGGGGAGTAATATATTGGTATATAAATAAAAATTCGGCATTCGACAAAATATGGTGTAATTATAGTAAGTTATGGTTAAAATTACCCGATGGGAAATGTCATATCCTAAGGTGAACGTAGCGTCTATACGGAAGAGAGAGTAAAGCTGAGTAATAATTACTGCACCTCCGTAACCTTCTGGTAGAGATCCTACAGATGACTTTTATATCCCAGATACTCGTGGGGAAAAAATTAACTGTTTATAAAATCAAAGGGTGGTGATGCTCCTAAAGCCCCACACACTAGCGAAAAATCCTGTGTGAAGATCGATTAAAGTTCGAGTAAATCGTCCGACGGAGTAGTACGAATGAATTTCAGTGACTTAAATTTTCTTGGCCTTTCGAAGTCTTCAGAGGGTGGGAAACTATCCCCCGTAATTGTGGGAGGAGGGAACTTCTGTGAAAATAGGAGGTAAAAAACATGGATAATGTTTTTGAGGAAAATCAAAACAGATGTTTTTGAGGACTATGTCCCGGTGGCAAACTCGGGGTCTGTGGTTCGACCTGGAAACAAGTTCATTAGGATCCTGCCTTTGGAAATTTCAGCGAGAGTCCTGATGGTTGAGTTGCCAAATGCTGTCCAGGAACAGATTTTGGAGATAGTGCTTAAGTAAGAAGAGAAATTATTGAAGCTGAAGTTTCTTCGAATTCAATACTGACTTAAGCCCAAATTGTGCTAGGCACCTTTCCAAACAGCGCTGTCGTCGGAATGACTTTTGACTTATATTAAAAGTCAGAATGATGACATGCAGACAGATAGATGGAGAATAAACCAAAAGGAAACCAAAGACATTGCAGTCTTTTACAGCTTCCTGTTTGAATACTGGGAAACAAGTTGGCTGTTGAATCAATTTTAGGTTTGGGGAAGTCCAGTAGCAACCAAAAGGAAGTGGACAGACCACAGTTAGGCAAGCTATAAAGAGTTTGGTGCCAACGGGCAGGTCAGTGGTAGAGGAGAGCGCGTCTGCAGCGGAAGTGCTGGAAACGCTTCCGAAGATAAGTACAGAAGCAACAAAAGAAGAAAGCTTCAAAAGGAGGTTATTAAATCAGTGTGGAACAGGACACTGGAAAAACTTAGAAAATAGCGAGATGTTAAATTAAAAAGGCCAAATGCACCAGTGAACGGGGCAATTATAAAAGGGCCTTGACAGAGTAAAATTTCTAGTTAAAGAGGTCAAAGAGGGCAACTTAGAGAAGTTTTTGTGAGGGTAAAAGCGAATTCCCCTCTGCAACTCGGCTCCAGAAGGTCATTGCAAAGGACCACTCAAATGACATTGGCTTTCTTTAAATGGCCGATGCAAGTTTTACTGAGAATCGAAGGGAAACTATATAAGTTTACTTTTAGAAACCCACTTTCCGGACTAAATGATGGCGGAACTGTTTGAAGACGACTACGAAGGTTCTGGTGAGGTAATTTATACCCCTCATAACTGGACATGGAGTCACTCAAGTACGACATTTACGCCCAGCAAGGTTAGATTGGCTGTTAGCTCATTTAAATCCACTGAAGGTGATGGTACTTTTCTCGCTCTCTTGCAGAGTGGTATTGTATATATTCTTCCTAGCTTGGTTTTGGTCATTTGGGCCAGCTATGCTTTTAACTACATTCTAAAACTTTGCAGGAAAGTAAATCTTCATATTTAAAAGAGAGGTTTGTCCAGATATCTAGCCCAAGGCATATCGTCCAATTAGTCTCATGTTATTTCTATTAAAAACGATGGAGAAATTGGATTACCATGAAAGAAGTGAGGCTCTAAAAAGGACCCCACTTCATCGAAATCAGGCTGGAAATTCTACGTTGACAGCTCTTCTACAGTGGTTTGGTTTGATGCTGAAAAATATAATTATTTCAGCTCAATTAATAGCACTAAAAATAGCACTACGGTCTTTATTGTATCGGACAGTCAAGCGGCCTTAAAGATTCTTAGGTCCCACTCCATTAAATCAAAACTGGTGTGGAATTGTCTTAACGTAGTTAAAAAACTAGCGATCTCACATAAGGTAATACTTGTGTGAGTGTCAGAAATTGGAATCGAGAGAAATGTCGCTGCAAATGGCCTTACCTGTGTGGATTCCGGATCCTAATTCATTAGGCCAGAACCTTTCTGCGATGTCACTAAGGCACACATTAAAACATCGACAAAACGCTGGGTAGACATTGAAAGGTTTTCTTTTTGGTCCAAATTCCAGGACTACAACATGCGAAAAAGTTCATACCTTTGGCAAATCGAGTTAAAGAACTTTTCGTACTTGGAAAACCTGAGTTCAGGCTGTTAACTGGCTTTCTCACAGACTATGTTCCTCTAAAATATCATCTTAAGAATATGGGTATCATCTTCGGAACATTTCCTGTGCCAATGCGCAGAAATTTATAATGAGCCCAGACCAAATGATTCATGCACCGTCTACAGGTATTGTCGGGTTTATCAAGAGCCTGAATATTGAATTGGCGGTTGGTTAATAAGGGTTTTAAGCACAAAAGTTCTTTAAGGTCTTTATTTTGAAGTTTCGATTTTTACAATGATTATTTGTTTGAATTATTTAACCCATGACCTTGGAATATTCATATTGTTGAACAATTTGTGGTGTAATAGTGGGGTTTTCTTTTAATACTGCGGTACCATAACCAGTTTGTCATTACTTGTAATTTAGTAGTAACTGAAGTATTAAAGTTGGCAATAATTTTGTAAAACTGACGTTAGCAATAATTTTGTTTTAAAATTTGGTTTAGTTTTGTTTAAATAATTAGTTTTGTTTACGGTTCTATATTAACACACAGGAAATATGTCTTTTGTGTTTTAAATATAAAGTTTGAGTATAGTTTGATACTATTCAAGGTTTGAAGTTCAAAAGAAAGTTTAAGTTTAATCTTTGGGAAAATCAAACATTTCCAATAACAGCATACATATTTTTTTAATATTAGATTACAAGAAATTAAAACCATTTTAGTATTGCCACAACAGAATAACAAAGATATTTATTGTCCCTTTTGGGATAACTCCGATATATATATATATATATATATATATATATATATATATATATATATATATATATATATATATATATATATATATATAACCAATTGTGTGGTTATTTTCAAAAATTTATTACTATTTTATGATTTTATCAAACTGGAAAAAACATTATTTATGGCAAAATGAATTTTCATCACAAAATATGCAAAAAAATAAAAAAATAATTTAAAATTAACATTTTTAATGGATTTTTATTCAAATCGAATTAATTTAAAATACAGGCAAAATAAAATCCAAACCAAATAAAAAAAAAAAAAAAAAATTGAAATCATTTTGTTCAAAGATATAAATCATGTAATTATTATTGATGGATTTTACATTTTTTAGTTCTTGTTGGACACGGTAGGCGAGATGTGAAGATTAAAAAATATAAACTGCATGATGTGTAATTTATAATGGCAGAATATGCTGTGTGGTTTAAATATGATTTTTAAATTGAACAACGAGGAGAAAATTATAAACTACTGTGGGGCAAATAGCAAACCATTAAGCATGTTATAGTGATCGATTGGATTTTGTTAGATGATTTGTTTGATAAAAGGAGTTTTAATTCAATGGCCCAATCACCTTTCATGCTAATACATAATGGCATGTGGCTTTAAAAAAAAAAAAACAAAAAAATGTTTTCCTTTTACTTTCAATAAGAAGCATAAAGGACATTACTAGGATGAACCATTTACATTATTTCGGCTACTGCTTTCATTTTCATTCATAATTTTCCATCTTCTTTTGCTTCTGCTATCACAGTTCTTTGATAGAGACTTTCCCTTGTACTTAGTGATTTCCTTGGTCACCAGTCCATCACTATTTTCGTTACTTTATTTAAACCTCAATGCCCAACTACTTCGTGATTCTGTGCGCAGTTCAATGTTTATTATGGTGTTCGGCCAAGAACACTTGCAGTTTCTGTATGATTTTTTTTTCGGATGCTTCCATGATACCTATTTAGTAGTACTGATTTTAAACACGAGTTGAAAATTTATATCTTGGTCTTTCACAACCTGACAGAGGTGTTCTGCAGATTTTATATGTAACATGTTATATGCAGGTTTGAGTTGGTTCAGTGATTAGTGTTCAAAGATTGTTCGTTGATGATTCGGATTAAGTAAATGTGATGAGTGCAACTTATTCCTGGGTTGAAACCAGCTTCTTTATTTTTTATGCATTGACTGCAGATGAGATCCTGTCAAGGATGATCATTGCGAGTATTTTTACTGTTGTGTTGTAGAAAGAAATACGTTGCCAGTTCTTGAAGGTCACATTTGTGACCCTTAGGTCACATTTGTTAGGAAAGGTAATTAGCAAGCATTCCGTTCTTATAATGTTGATGTTAATGCGCTTGCAATTGGAGATGTAGTGTATTTGAATATTTTGACAGTTATGTTGTCAATTGTAGCAACTTTATGGTTTACTACAACGATTCTAACTTTTCGTTTTGGTGATGGATGGCTAATACTGGTTTCCGCTATTGGTGTCAATTGATGACCAGATATGATATCAGTGCAAGATGTAATTATTTTAATTTCTATATATACGTTTTTGGTGGCCAGGTTGGCCAGGAAGCACAAGACTTGTTCCTTGTGCCGTTTATCTGCATACAATTTTAGCAAGTGCTTACACTTGTTAAAGTTGTACATCAACCAGTGAGTAGGAGTTGGGCTAAAAGCTCAACCTGTAAAACACCATTGTTACGAAACTTCGGCTTCGGATTAATTTCAGTTCACAACAACGACCTCGGACATGATACAAGGACAATTATTTAAAATTTGGAACATGGAACTTACCTACATCGCCCGGAGAGCTGCCATAAACTCTTCGAACAAGCAAATTTAGACGACCGACGTCAACTATTCGTGACTAATTTCAAACCTGTTAATAATAGGATTTGCACACTTATAAGGTTTCATAGACGTCACTTTAATATTACGTTTGTGAACGTTTATGTCCCACAGAGGAGAAACCAGATCAAATCAAAGATAATTTATATGACGAACTCGAAATTGCAGGTCTTGATCAAAATACCGCAACATAACGATAAAATCGTAACACCTTTGCATTGGCCCAAACTTCTTGCACCCTTCATCAAACAACAACGGGATACGCACCACTAAGCTAGCAGTACTATACGCAACTTGGTGGTTGTCAGTACAGTCTCCCCACATATATAAGCGCATCCGTAAAGGTACAGGGAAATCAAACGACGGGTCAACGGTCAATCAAATTGACCACGTCGTTAGATGGTTTGTCTAAAAGGCATTTTTCTTGAGTCAATGACATCAGTACCAAACGTACAGGAGCCAACATCGATTCAGATGACTTCCTAGTAGTTGCTGAATTAAAATTTGGCCATTCAACCACATACAATAGCATTAAGCAACAAAGTTACTCGTATAACACCTTTGAGACTATATACTATATCAGGAATCTTGGAGGACAATCTAGTTCCTGACTTCGTTCAAGAACAATGAGACATAATTAAACAGCGGTAACCAATGCAATGTTCACTATAGGCCGCAGTTTACCTAGACTTAAAAATCTTTGGCTGGACTATTATTGTTTAAAGGCTATTCAGGAGAAAAATCGCGTAATTCAACGGAATCTATCACAAAAACAAGGCAATCTCACGATGAAACAGGAGAGTTCCAAATTGACACTAAAAGCGTTCTAGAAGATTGGAGGAATTATTTCTCTTCGCTTCTAAATAGACAGACACCACCTACTGAGCAACAACCTTTCTTGCGTCAATCTGATATTACCGTCAAGATGACCCCAACACCACCGGTAACATACCATGAAGTGCAGGACGTGATAGTGCGAATAAAAAATTACAAGACACCCGGTGAGGACGGTATCTGCAATGAAATGCTCAATTATAGCGGCGATTATATATTCCACCGCATGTTTGAGCTTGTAGCGACAATCTGGTCAAAAAAAAAAAACAACCCAGAAAAATGGAAGACGGCTCTTATATTATAGGTAGTGTCGGTCTATTTAGAAGTGAAGAGACATAATTCCTTCAAGCTTCTAGGATGGTTTTAGTGTTAATTTGGAAGTCTCCTGTTGCATTGCGACATGGAACTCTATAGCCATTTCTCTTATGTATCGATATCTTTCCCTTAGACCTGAATTTTGGATGTTATGTCTGAAACCTATTACCTGCGTTTTTGCTGCGCAAAACTGTTCAAAGTGTAAAAAGTCGTTGACATGTTTATTCACCATACGCCAAACGATTTCCTTCGCATGGCTTTCAACTAGATGAACATGGTCTAGCCAGAGCTTCAGTCATTGCAAAAACCTTTAAATCAACATAGTAGTCGGTGCTGGAATACTAAATTTTTTTTAAAATAAATTGAATCCAACATTCAGTCGATTAATCCAATTATCCAAACAAATTTAAACCCAGTTTTCAAAACATCCTGGGCTACTGGGTAGAATGTCATTAAACCAGTGTAATTCAGACCGTTATGGGTACTGATAGTTTTTACAACCAAATCGGATGTATCATTTCGCGCATATGCATATAGATTGTATGGCCGTTTTTACGTTGTTACGTAGTACCAAAAGTCTCAAAGTCAAAGGGTGGGGTTTGTCTATTATTATCAGGTGCAATAAATCCCACCATCTAATTTATAAACGCCTTTTCTACACAAAAGTGGGAAGATGTTGGTTTACAGTTTAATGATCATTTAAATGCGAACTTGCACCATTTTCTAACTGATAGGGGTAAGCCCTTACAGATTTTCAAAAATGAATGAATAGTCAAAAGCTCACGACATCAGTATAACTGCTATAAAATATCAACAATCGATGAGTAGCTAAACCTCTACGGTTTTTGAAAGATAAAAATATATCATATTTACCCGTGTTTGTCGCCGTGCAAGTACTGTCGGCTCCAATAGATTTTAAATGACCATTAAATGACCTATTCCGCATATGAATATAGTTTTAGCTTAAAATAATAAAATCTAAAATTTATCTATCGAATTTTAAACATTGATCATAATAAAATCTAACAATGATAAAAAAATGTTTTATATTCGTCAACTGCCAAACAAAATTTTATCGTTCAAAATTGTTCAATCTGGAGTATAGACACACACCAGATAAAGCCAAGGTAAAATCCTTAAATTAATACTTTTTTTTTTTTGGTTATCGTAAAAAAAAAGAAATAATTTTCCAACATAAATCTTTGTATATTTTTATAGCATCGTCTCGATAAATCATACATAAAAATACAAAATATGTATATATATTTTCGTTGTTGAGCAACATTTCGGTTTTGTTTGTTCGTTACCGTATATCCTAGAACACAATGTCAGTATTCGACAGTTTATTTTTACATTGTTCTTGGTTCATATGTGTATAGTATAGTCTAAAATTACGATTTATCCTTTATATATTCTGTATAACTTTAAATCACAGATACACCTTCGTAGATTTAAATCTCGCGCTTGGTTTCAAATTCATAAATATATATATATATATATATATATATATATATATATATATATATATATATATATATATATATATATAAAGCACATTATATTTTGCCTTTGTTTTGTAAGCTCTTATTCAACTTTTTCGTTTTACTGGAATTATGTGTATAGCCGAAAAGAATAAATATAGAGGCTATCAAACGCAGGCCATTAAAAAATACTTGCGATATATAGATATATATAATATATATATGTATGTATACACGATTCATATATGCAACGAGGATCATATGGTAAGTCCCTAAAAAAACAAAAAAAAATTCAGTGACTTAGAAAACCACTAGATTTAAGGCTTTGTTTTTTGGGGTGTTTTGATCCATAGGTGCGATCAAGTAAGTTCCGCAGCTCAAATTTGTAATTTTTTTTGTTTTATTTTTTATTTTGTAGTTATCGTGTTGACTCAACAATAGTTTATGGCCCGAAACACTACCTTTTTCTTTAGTTTTGATTACTCCCCTACCTGTCGCACTCAGAGGTAACGGTTATTGATAAAATACTTAAGCAATTCAAAAAATTGTTTTGCCAAGTCTCGTTAGAGCTTAAATTCTAGATGGTATCACTCCTTAACAAATGCCTTGGACTTCGTCTAAGAATAGTGCTGAACCTACTTTATTCAGCGATTCTTCAATTGTGTCAGTGGTTTTATATGCATATGTACTATATGGTAAACGCTTTCTTTTCTCTATAAGCCGGCTTTAGTCTCTTGAGAAACAGTCTTTTGAAAATCTTTGATGTTGTTGGTAATAAAGATATCGGTCTTTATGATGTGTTTTCGTTTAGCCTTGGTTATTTGGATCTGGAGCCATTATGATTTCCCTTACTTTCCACTGTCTCAGAATATAACTTTGTTTTATGATATCATTGATTTTATGTTGTAGTTTCTTTATTACTTTTTCTGAAGATCTTTGATTATTTGCTTCGTTATCACGTTGTATCCAGGGGTTTCTGTTATCTTTGAGAGTTTGTTTCGTTTTGCTTGATTTTTTTCAGAGCATTAAATGAAGTTATTTTCTAGACCAGGTTCCATCAATCATTTTTATGAATGGCACTTACATATTAGGCCTATTTCAAACCTTTAATGGCCTTCCACAGAGAATAGTCCATGATTGGTCTACCTACTAACAGATTACTCTAGAAGCTAGCAACTGTTTAAATTTTAATCTCTTTTTTAAATAACACAAGTTGCTTGAATTGTTTTATTTTCATGGGTTTTCGTTCTCTGCAAAGTTTTACGAGCTTTTCTTTTTTTGTTAGTATTCGAGATCTGCATCTATAGATTCACGCTTTTTTTTGACTAGATGACGAAAGTATTTTCGATCATTAAAATTGGAAAGTGGCCCTTGGATCCGTTGGCCAGTAGGTAGGCTTTTTATTGTAGTAAAACTTACCTTTAAAAATTTTCTCTGCTTCAGATGGCTCTCTTCCTATTACTAAGTAGTTTTATTTGATCCTCAGAACATGTTTCTCGCGTAAAAGTAACCTCTAATAATAAAATTAGTTTTCCAAGAGATTTATGAAGTTTGATGAAGTCTCCTTTTTTAGGGATATATCTTGGTGGACAGTATAGATTGCTGATTAAAGATATAGATCTTGCAAGGGAATTTGAATTCCAAGGAGCAAACCTTAAATAAAGTGTCATTATTTTTGCTTCTTAAGTTTTTATATGGACTAGACTTAAGGTAGTCGATGACTTCTTTTGTTTTATGTGTTATTCTTCATACGATTTTATTAGCTTGACTTGTAAAGTCTTTCTTTCAAATTAATTTTCACCAACTTGTAGACGGAATAATAATTATAAATTTAGTAGCACAAATACTAGGACTCGATAACAATACAACAATTTCATATCTTTGAACTAATGTTCTGACCAGGATCATCAGGAACTCAAATAAATCAAAAAAATAAATTATAAGTGACATTTAGGAGTATTCAGTTACAAATTATTATATATATACAGTGTGCTTTAAATTAGTATTAGCATATTTGTTATATCGCTTAAAATTTTGTTCGTCGGTTAAATATTTGAATTTTACTGCAAAATTAGATTAAAACTTAAGCGTATCGATATCATAGTCGTACTCCAGTCGAACAACAGTTTAAGTCTTTGCTAAATTAATTACTTAAAACTGGTTTTATACAAATTTTGAATTGACAAGTGGTTTAAAACTGATTCACCTAACGGTAGTGCGTAACTATGCATGACAAAAAGCAAGAGCAGCTACGATTACGAGTAGCTAAAATTTAGCAAAGACACACACCCTTATAGTACTTATAATTATGTACTCGCGGCGGTCGACTGGGGTGCAATACCGATTCGATGATAATGATAACTGATAAACTTATCATCGATAAAATACAAATCGCGATTCCCTTTTCGTGGTAAACGATAAACTTGTGTCAAATTTGGTGAAAAACTGAGATATTTTATCAATTTGATTTTGTTGCTGAAAAGAGTTTATCGCCGATGATAAAATTAATCTTTTTGCGCCTAAATGTTTGAGTTTCGTGTGTTGTATGTAGTCTATATGTGTGTAATCTATATGTGTGTTGTGTGTATTCTGTTAATGACAAATTTTAAAAGTCAATCACGAGTTCCATTTTTACAAAATAATAATTAATTTAACCATAATAATCGTAATAATGTGCTTCAATTTTTCTATAAGACATAAATTTATATAAATTTGTGTATACAAAATATATATTTCAAATTTTGACATATATTTTATTTAGATATATAAACATATATAACACTGAACTGAAAATGTATAACAGTTTTCACTGACATCATGCGTAAAAAACTCAGAACTAATGTATTTTATCAATTTGGTAAACCGGAATCGCATTTTCGATGTTCATGATAAAATAAAACGATAAAATCAAATGAAAACATATTGATAAAATTTTTTTTTTCATTCTCTTTTCATCGAAACAGAATCGAACCCCTGGAAAGCAATTATCCTTTTACTCGTGAGGATAACAATGAAAAATGATAATACAGCACACATAGACATAACTTTATCGCTAGAGAGATAAGACTTGTGTAAAACCACTGGGCAAATCCAGCGGTCTTAAATTAGACCAGTTTTAATAAATTTATTTAGCAAAGTCGAATTCCTTTTCTATACTATAGTGGTTGTTACTAGACCGTTGGTCAACTGGAAATCCCATACTTATAACTTGACCCTTTACTGACGATAAAAAAATTGGTGTTTAGGATGTTCAGTGGGTTCATCTGTATATACAAACACAAATATGAACCATAATCATCCTCTTCAATTTCGGTTTAGCTATACTGAGATTTTACCTGGTGTTTGAAAATCCTGCTTCATCGTCTTTTGTCAAGAGTGAACGCCTAGCTGATTTTGCAAATATTTATGGAATCTCCATCTTTCAGCCATCTCGAAATTATTTGAACTTTTCCAAAGGACCATTTATTTTTCAAAAACTATGAATTTTATCTCTGTAAATCCTCATGATTTTTTTCCTGGACGTTGAAGTTTCTCTAAGGTATGTCATCTTGGACCCATTCTATTATTTTATTCATAGACCAATGAGTTATGAGATAAATGAGGATGATCTTCCGAATTTACATCAGAATTCATTTAGTAATCGGTGTAACTTGAACCTCTGCCTTAACATTTATAATCAAATTATTTCGAGTCAAATTATTTCTAGATTTTGTAGTAACTTGTTAAATTTACTGATTCAGATCCTTGCAGTTTTGCTGAAAACATTTCTATTATTATCAACTTAAACTCTAAATTTCATTATATAAACCCGTATCATATGCTCAAGATTCCGCGAGAGAAAATAATTATTTAGTTTACAAAAAAAATGTTGATTTTTGACATACATCAAAATTGTTTACACATTTACACATTTACACAACGTTTTACACATTTTATCCAGATAGCTTTTATCTAGAATTATTAATATCATAAACGCCATTCATATTTTAAAAGAACTGTTGTGTTCATGACTCCCAAACTGCTGCGGCAAAAATTGTTTAAGGTTTTCCAATATAATTGACATAGGAAGAGTTACACATTTCTCATCAATTAAAAAATGACACCAATAAATAAAAGTGGTTATTAAGTTTATATCACAATTATATAAAGTTCTAAGACTGTCGATTGCAATATCGTTAAAAGTGTTAGTTAAACGATTCACGTTATTACTGGTCCTTCATCCAGGCCATCTACTTACCATACAAACTTCACGCATATATATATATATATATATATATATATATATATATATATATATATATATATATATATATATATATATATATATATATATATATATATATATATATAATACTATATTGTTTATTTTGCATATTTGGTTGTATGTGAACTATAGGGTTGCATATATCTATGTATTCGATGTGTAGAACAAAAAGTTCGAATACTTTAATTTTTTTTTATTTGAGCCCAGCTGTGTTATTTGGCAAATTTCTATGGGCCACACACCACATATAATAAATAATCGCGAATTTTTCAACTGAATTGAATCAGATTTTTATTTTTTTAAGGTTTCTAAAATCCAACAAAAAAATTATTCATTCATTTCAACAACGATTGTATATCCACATGAACGATGGTGTATTCACCATATATAAAGATATAGAAAAGGGAATTTATTGTTTTAAATCCTAAACAACAACAACAACAATAGCAATCGACAAATTTCCTTCATGTTTTAAAGGCAACTTTTCATTGATGAAATATGTAGCCGCTATATATTTCCAAACATGGCGAGATGTGGGTACTAAACTATGAAAAAATGCTAGTATTTCATAATATGGAAGTGATTTTGAAATGCTTTCGGTAGATTAATTCGATGAAATTTCATATATAAATATATATATGTATACACACACTCACACATATATATATATAAACGGTGTAAAATCAATATATTACGTCTATATACGTTTACACGAACCGTGATAATAATGATGATGAGTATGCTAGAAACGGAAAAAAGCAATTCTATATAAGTGGTTGAAACAGCAAAAATATTATAACAAATAAAACAAACAGCACCAAAATAACAAAATAAACACATTACAAATTCGTGCATTTTGTGATACGGGAATTAATGGGAATATTTACGTTTCAATGAATGCGACATAATCCTTTAATACTTTTAATCTTTTCCCCACTTCGCATCCTTATAAAACAAAAAACAAAAAACAAAAATCGAATTTTTGAATTTTTTGTTTGTATCCAGGATATATACCTCTGCAGTACTTTTCCGCCCCGCGTAACATAATACTTTCCTATTTTTCGGCAGTTAATTCTATATATATGATGCTCCACTGTGTATATATCATCTCTCTATATACATATATATGTATGTTGAGTATAGGATATACGCTTTTCAAATAGAATTGTTGATTTTGAATTTGTAAAAACGAAAAACTTTTTTTTTAAATTTTTATTCTGATGCTCTCGTATTCATTATTTTATGCACTTTACTGATATTGCTGAATCTGTTGCATTGTTAGTTACCTAATTGTTTAACTACTTTCCAACTATATATATGTTCATTTATGTATAGGTATTCAATGAATTATGCCATTTTTAATGATGTTGTAAGTGTAGGAATTGTTAAAAATCGTTTAGGGTGTTTATTGATATGTGTCTAGTTTGAATAAAATACAAATGGTACGTGTATTTTATTAATGACAATTTTTTTTTTAAATTTGTAATTTTTTGAAATTGGGGTTTGGTACTTATAATGTGTAGGTTTTTTTCTGTCGGAGTTTAAAATAGTTTTTTGTTATCTTTTAGAAAACTATCGATCGTTACTGTTTACTAACAATTTGCATCATTATTATACTAATATTTACCAAATCATTACAAACTATATGAATATAACTTTATCAGTTCAAATATAAGCCGCGTGCGGGTAATTTACTTGATAGATGCATCAAAACAAAATTTATATTTCTGAATATGTATATTAGCAAAGCCTTCTATAATAAAAACCAAATTCATCCAATGCCTTTGCTGTACTAAATCAAATTTTTTTAATTTTTTGTGAGGTTTACAACAAAATATCGTCTGTATTAGTAGTCGGCGTTAATTATTACAACTGTCATACAACGAAAAATTTCAAAATTTGTTTGAATAAATATTTAGAATAAATATATGACATTTAGGCGATTATACATATAAAAATATTTGGATTATTTTAAAACGATACCAGTAGCGACATCTAGGACGTCAATGGGCTAACATACAATGGTAGTACTATGGGTATTTATATTATGGTTAAATTGAATTTTTTTTTATAAAGTTTTGATAGTTATATAATTAGAAATACGGTAATTAAAATTAAGGCGTAATATTCGACAACAGGTTAGTCCACAAAATTACGAATATCAATATATGAATATAGTCATTAAATATGATGAATTATAAATCTTCAAAAGTTTTCGACATCAGAAGAAATAGTTTATCATTTTTATTTAAATGAAATTATTTTACTTGGCAGAACAAAACTATATTCAGCACATACATGTATTTTAATAAATATTGGTTGGTTCGGGCAAAAATAAATTGAATGTAAGCTGATTTGCTTGGTTTAAATTTAAATTTACCTCAATCAATTTGTGCTTATACTGATTATTGGTAAAATTTTTAAAAACTTTTTTTTATATATTTGTATGATTAACAACAACAAAATTGCTTTGAACACAACCATATTATATGTAGTTGAATAAAGTCGCCATTCGGGATATTTAATGGTTTGTTTCTTTGATGTTATATTTATTATGTTTATATTATTGCTACGTTCTTGCCTTGTCACTTAAGGTTCGTATCTCTGGATTGTGAATAACTACCCGAACACCACTGTTCACTAACAAATTTCACAAAACTACACAAGTTCCACTTTAACACTGTTCACTTTCACAGACAATAATTGCCTCAATAAAACACAATTATTCACAACTTAGTTCCTTTACCAATTTTTTATTTTACAAAAATCACTGTTCACTTTATTTAACAATAAAAATCACTTACTATCACTTACTATCACTTACTATCACTTTCTATCACTTTTTATTTTAACCGCTTGTTATCGCTTTCGTAGTTCAAGTACAACTATTCCTCGCATACAACATCGATTCGCTTATATACACAAATTAAAATATCTCGAACTTTCTACTTCTATCGAGATGTCACTACTACATTTAATTTGCTCAATTTTTAGTACTACCAGTACTATCGATATCTAATAGATGTCTCTAAGGTTAAGCTTAGAGAAATCTTCATATATTTACACTTATGCTATCGCACACTAGGTGGTACCGTGACACTACCCCCCACCTAAACCTGTTCGTCCCGAACAGGATCCAAAATCTCTCCTCTATAAATAGCCATCCGCTCGAGATGCACCACTTTTGGTTTACCTCGTCGCCCTTTCTTGATCCTATAAATCACGTCGTTTATCTTTGTGATGATAGTGTAAGGTCCTTCCCATGCTGACTGTAATTTCGGTGATAAACCCTTTCGTCGTTGCGGGTTATGAAGCCATATCAATTGCCCTTCTTCGAAGCCTTTGCTATTTGCTCGTATATCATATCGAGCTTTCACTTTGTCACTTGCTATCCGTATTTTGTCTCGTACAAACTGATGTATCTCATTAATTTCTTCTTTCATCCGGTCTACATAATCTTGTCCGCATAAGGCCGCTGATGGAACAACCCCAAACTTCAAATCTCCAGGCAGGCGAAGATTATTTCCGAAAAGCGTCTTTGCTGGCGTCATCCCAGTAGTGTCATGTACTGCTGATCGATAAGCCATCAAAAACATCGGTATATGTTGATCCCAGTTGCGTTGGTTTTTATCTATCACCTTCTTTAGATATTCTTCCAATGTTCCGTTAAACCTTTCTACCATTCCATCCGATTGTGGATGCAAAGGCGTCGTTCGCGTTTTGTTGATACCGAGCATCTGACAGATCTCCTGGAATACAACCGACTCAAAATTTCTTCCTTGATCCGTATGAAGTTCCATTGGTACTCCAAAACGACTAATCCAATTATTAACAACGGCATTCGCTATTGTAGTAGTTTCCTGGTTTGGTAGTGGATACACCTCCGGCCATTTGCTAAAATAATCCATTATAACTAGCACATATTTGTTTCCATTATCGGTAGTGGGAAATGGACCTGCCACATCCATGGCAATTCTCTCAAAAGGTGCTCCAACATTATACTGTTGCATAGCTCCTCGAGTTTTCCGAGCCGGTCCCTTTGCGGCTGCACATAGATCACATTTTTGGCACCATTCAACCACCGACTGTCTACACCCGGACCAATAAAACCGCTGACGTACCTTAGCAAGCGGTTTGTTAATTCCTAAGTGACCTCCACTAGTTCCCTCGTGATATTCCTTCAGAATTTCCTTAATACGACTTTGTGGTACCACGATCAAGGATTGTTTAACGTTGCCGTCAGTGCTTTCCCACACTCGTTTTAAACAGCCGTCTTCTAATTTAAGGCTCTGCCATTGTGCCCAATAAGCCTTTACAGTGGGGGCTTTGTCCGCGATCTCATTCCATGTTGGCCGGTACTTCCTCTTCTTATATTCCAAAATTATCGACAAATTCGGATCTCGTTGTTGTTCCTCTCGGATTGCTTCATTGGTCCATTCATCATGAGGTAACACTTGCATCAGCCTGACATCAATGATATTCTCCTTCCCCTCTACGCAACTACAATGCTTGCATTCTGCCTGACACGGTCGTCTTGACAATGCGTCAGCATTTCCGTGTACTGTACCTTTCCGATGTTCGATCTGGAAATCGTAACTTTGTAAACGTTCAATCCAACGTGCCACCTGTCCCTCTGGATTTTTGAATTGAAGCAGCCACCTTAAGGCTCCATGGTCCGTCCTTAAATGGAATTGTTGACCATATAGGTATTTGTGAAAATGTTTGACGCATTCCACAATAGCCAACAATTCCCTACGTGTTACACAATAGTTACGCTCTGGTTTCGATAAGATCTTTGAATAATAAGCTATAACTCTCTCCTTGCCATCGATTTGCTGTGATAAAACTCCACCTATACCGTCATTACTAGCATCAGTATCCAATATAAATTTCACATTCGGCATCGGGTATGCGAGGACCGGTGCTATACATAATCTCCTCCTTAATTCCACGAATGCATTTTCTTGTTCCTCCTTCCATTCGAACGGTTTGTTTTTCCTTGTTAATTCATGCAAACTCTTTGCGATGTTTGCAAATCCCGGTACAAATCGTCTATAGTATGTGCACAAGCCAAGGAAACTCCTCACTTCATGTAAATTTTTAGGTCTCGGCCACGTCTTAACCGCTGCAATCTTTTCCTCATCGGTGCGGATTCCATTTGCTGTTACCTCGTGTCCTAAATATTTGACCTCTGTTCTGAATAGACTGCACTTCTTTGGACTTAATTTTAGACCTGCGGATTGTATTCTATCCAATACCTCCGCTAAATTTTGTAAGTGCTCCTCAAAATCTTTTCCCATTACAATGATGTCGTCTAAATACACTAGACACGTCTTCCAGTGTAACCCCTTTAGAACTCGCTCCATTAATCGTTCAAAAGTTGCAGGGGCGTTACATAGGCCAAATGGCATAACGTTAAACTGCCATAATCCGTTTCCAACACTAAATGCCGTTTTCTCGCGATCTTCTTCCTGTACTTCCACCTGCCAGTATCCGCTTTGCAAATCCAATGTGGAAAACATCGTAGCACCCGACAATGTATCCAATGTATCGTCGATTCTGGGCAAGGGATAACTATCCTTTTTGGTAACAGCATTGAGCTTCCGATAATCAATGCAAAATCGCATACTTCCGTCCTTCTTTTCCACCAACACTACCGGTGAGCTCCACGGACTGTTCGATGATTCAATTACTCCTGCCTTCTGCATGTCCGTCACCATTTGATTCACTTCCTGTTGTTTCGCCAATGGTAATCGTCTAGGTGGTTGACGAATTGGCATCTCTGTTCCTGTATTAATCCGGTGTTTTACCATCTTGGTTCTTCCATTATTTTCGGGTGTACTGCAGAATATGGACATATACCGATCGAGTAACAGCTGTGCAGAGTTTTTCTGTGCCAAGGTTAGATCATTGGTCCATTTCTGCATGAGATTATCAACAATTTCTTTCTGCCTGTCTTCCTTGGATTCTCTAACAGGACTTTTCTGCTCACATTTGATTATTGTTAATACCTCTTCACATTTACCGATGATGGTTCCTTTCTTGATGGTTTTCGTCTTATCCGATAAATTAAGAGTCCTAATTGGAACTCGATAATCACTGTCCGGTTTAACTAAGGCTTTGCCTATGATTATTTCCCTGGCTGCTCTTTCGTCTTCTATGGCTTCTACAACCCACAACCTGGGTGACCCAAAACCTCCCTCCAATCGTCCCCATACAATTGTCTCCGAGTTCGGTGGCAACTTCTCCCGATGATCAACTATCACTCGTCTTGTTAATTCCTCTGTGCCGTTTAACTGAAGTGGCAACTCGATATTACCTTGGTATAATATTCCTTGTCCTACATCCATCATAAAACCATTCTTTCTCATGAAGTCCATTCCCAAGATGACCTCATCCACTATATCTGCCACTAGCACTTCATGTTGATAATGAGTTTTCCCTATTCGTATATCAACGAGTTTTTTACCCTTTATAACTGCACTATCTCCCGTCACTGTTTGTAATTTCAGGCCATACACTGGTTGTACACCTCCTTTAACTACGTCGGCACGAACAATGGTGCGCGCTGCTCCTGTATCTAGAGTGATAATACAGCTCTTTCCATCAACATCACCTCGAACTGTTAAATTGTCACTGCCCGGCGCCAATCCGGAAACAGGGATGAAGGTCATGGGGCAATCGGTTGTGGGAGTCAGCTTCTGCCCCTTTAAGCTGACTCGTTGTGGTTTAACGACTCGGTCGTTACTTGGGCCTCTCGATTGGTCACTACTTGACCTCCCTCAGGCCTTCGTACCATTGGAGATGGTGATCTTCCACGTTTCCGTTTATTTTTATTGCAGTCTCGTGAGATGTGACCTAATTTGTCACATATCCAGCATTTTATTTTGCCACCATTCGAAATTCTAGGGGCCGACTGCTCCATATTACTGCCAGTACTTATTTCTACCCGACGTATCTTATTGATTCTTGGTCCAATGAGAGTTTGTGCCGTCTCATTCATTAACGCACAAGCAATGGTTTCCGCGAAAGTAGCCTTTGGTGATAATATCACTGCTCTGCGTGTGTCTTGGTCTCGTATACCATCAATAAATGCGTCCATTTTAATTCTTTCCATGAAATCGGAAGCAGTATTTGCATGTGCTAGATGTGCTAGCCTCTCGACGGCGGATGCAAATTCTTGTAAAGTTTCTCCAACTTTCTGTGACCGTCCTTTCAATTCCATTCGATAAATTTCCCGCTTATGGTCACTTCCATATTTGCGTTCCAACGCCTTCATTATTTCACCATATTCTTTGCGATCGTTTTCCGGAATTGTTTGTAATATCTCGGCTGCTTCTCCCTTAAGTGCCACTATTAACGCTGCTACTTTATGCGCGTCGTCCCAGTGATTTTGTGTGGACGCCATTTCAAATTGAAGCTTAAAAATGGCGAATGATGTGGTGCCGTCAAACGTTGGTGGCTTCAATTTAAAAGTGTTTACTGGTTGGATTACTTGCGCTGATGTTCCATTGAGTTTCATTACACTGACCTCCTTTTCGAGACGAAGAAATTTTTGTTCGACATATTCAATATTGTTGTCCAATTTTTGATCAACATGTTTAACATCAGTTTTAACTTCTAGAATTTTCGTTGTAAATTCGTCTTTCACTTTCTCTACTTCGCCTTGGAAAGTACTAGCTGATTCGAGAAGTTTTTCTTCCATTTTATTTTGACCTTCTACTACGAGTATTTCTAGTCGTTTAATTTGATCTTCTTGAACTTTCTCTTGTCGTTTAATTTGGTCTTCTTGAAATTTCTCTTGTCGTTTAATTTGGTCTTCTTGAAATTTCTCTTGTCGTTTAATTTGTTCTTCTTGAATTGTTTCTTGTCGTTTAATTTGTTCTTGAATTCCCTCTTGTCCTTTAATTTGGTCTTCTTGAAATTTCTTTTGTTCTGTCATCATCTGTTGCATGACTGCCATCAACTGCGCCATATCGAAATTTCCAGACGATGCTTCGATGCGTAACTCCGGCGTTTCTATTTCAAACTCATAACTTTCTAGATCTAAACCATCACGCTCCATTGCTTCACGCAATCGTAACATCAACTCGTCTTTACGACCTTCTGTCTCTAAACCACGCTTCTCCAACTTTTTCTTTAGTTCTGGAACTTTTAACTTGTAGAGTTTCATTTTTATTTTTATTTTTTATTTTTTTTTTATTCACAATCCCACCGCTGTCACCAATTGCTACGTTCTTGCCTTGTCACTTAAGGTTCGTATCTCTGGATTGTGAATAACTACCCGAACACCACTGTTCACTAACAAATTTCACAAAACTACACAAGTTCCACTTTAACACTGTTCACTTTCACAGACAATAATTGCCTCAATAAAACACAATTATTCACAACTTAGTTCCTTTACCAATTCTTTATTTTACAAAAATCACTGTTCACTTTATTTAACAATAAAAATCACTTACTATCACTTACTATCACTTACTATCACTTTCTATCACTTTTTATTTTAACCGCTTGTTATCGCTTTCGTAGTTCAAGTACAACTATTCCTCGCATACAACATCGATTCGCTTATATACACAAATTAAAATATCTCGAACTTTCTACTTCTATCGAGATGTCACTACTACATTTAATTTGCTCAATTTTTAGTACTACCAGTACTATCGATATCTAATAGATGTCTCTAAGGTTAAGCTTAGAGAAATCTTCATATATTTACACTTATGCTATCGCACACTAGGTGGTACCGTGACATTATGTATATATTTATTTAGCAATGCTATTTGATAGAAATCGTCATTTTATTGAAGATAATAGGAACAAAATAGTATAATTTAAAAGTTAAAATCATGAATATACAAAATGGTCTTGGAGAATTACGTTATTAGTCTAAAACTAACAAGTTTTAAACAGAAATTTAATTATGTGTATGACACATTTGTTTACCCCTAAATGTTGGTTTAGAGATGATTTAGTTATTGTTCACTCGTTTGTTGTTGTTGTCAATATTATTATTTCTACACATAATAAGTTTTATATCAATATTCCTGTCAGTTCATATTCTCTTATGGATGTTTACTTATAAAACTGAGTAATCATGTATTTAGTTTAACTATCTTGATCAGTAATGAACAATTTTATTTGACACAAGACAGACATTTATATATATATATATATATATATATATATATATATATATATATATATATATATATATATATATATATAAATATATATATATATAAATATACATATGGTTGCTTCATATAAATATATGAAGCAACCATATGTATATTTAAATATACATATGGTTTACTTAAAACCCTTTTGTTACTAACTAACACTTAAAATAATTGTATAATACTTAATACTGAAAAAATCTGCTTCATATAAAAAATACAATATATACATTATTCAGATTTCAATTCGAATATATTATATAATATAATACAACCATAATTAATTTGCTCTCGCTTGTTCTGCTATTCTTGTACTCTTTTTTCGATTCTCATCAATTTTACTAATTCAATTTCTTATTTTTTTTTTATTTTAACAGTCTAATTAATTTAAATGGATTACTATTTAAAAAATATAAAAATAAAATGTAAAATTAATTATAATTATCATCATCATCATCATCATGGAGCAGCAGTAGCATCGGGAAAAGTGTAACGAAAAAATTAAAATTAAAATTATGTGAAAATTATATATAAATAACAAACGTGGTGGTGAAAAAAACATAAACCAAGACGTACATAAATTTTGTTATTAAGGAGGAAGCTGTGTCCTTGCTGTATATATATATATATATATATATATATATATATATATATATATATATATATATATATATATATATATATATATAATATTATGCGCGAATAAAAGGGCAATATAATTTTTTTCTAATTTTTTATTTATTATACTTTTTGTTTTGTGTATTTTAATATCTTTTTCAAAACTCTAAACACCATAAAAAAAATAAAATTTAATTTCCATCCAAAATAATTTGTTAATAATTCCCAAAGTATTTAATTTAACGATTGGTAATTAAGTTTCAGTTATTTCATGTTGCCACTTCGATGAGATCCGCATAATAAAGTGTATAGTATACAAAAATTTGTGCTATAAAAATAGGAAATTTGGATTTTTCGACCAAATTTATTGAATTTGATTCATCCATAGTTAATGTTGCTTTATATATGTATATGCGGAAAAAGTAATAAATAAAATTAGATTAAAAGGACGAATATACATAAAATATAATGTCCCTTAACGAAACTGATCGGATTTTATTTTTCATTTTGGAAATACTATAAGGACAGTCGCTTGTGACGTATTCTCACAATGTGTTTATTATATTTATGGTTAAAAAAAAATCAACAGCATTACAGGCCAGAGTTGACCTTTACTGAGTTCTTTTACAATATCTTTTAGACCATATTTTTACAATTGGTGATCATTGTAGGTGGTCAGCTCAAAAAACGCGGTGTATTTAAGCCAACATCCCAACCACCACTATACGACCGGAGATTTATGGTTTAAGTACATGGAAAAATTTAAATTTAAAATTTAAAATTTAATCAAAAGTTTTTTTGGTCATGAGGTCAATCCCATACATATTTTCTTTTACAAATATAAATAAATGTATAGCTGCGTAATCTTAATGCAATAGTTGGTATCACCATTTATTCAATTTTGATACCAAATATCCATTTTTTGCATAAACAGCAATTTAGCAATGTGTATAAAACATTTTTGTACCCCTTAATGTTGTTTCATGGATAGTTTTGTTGTTGTCAACTTTATTCGTTTGTTGTTGTTGTCAACATTATTATTTCTGCATATAATAAGTTTCAAATCAAGATTCCTGTAAGTTTATATTTTCTTATGGATGTTTACCGGTTATCTGATTAACCAGGTGTTTAGTTTTATTACCTTGATCAGTAATGAGCATTTTTGTTTGAAATATGCCGTAAAAATGTATGTCTGATACTGGTTGAAGATTTATTTCTATATAGCCGGTCGTATAGCATACAAACATCGTTATAAACAGATATATATATATATATATATATATATATATATATATATATATATATATATATATATATATATAAATATATATATATATATATATATATATATATATATATATATATATATATATATATATATATATATAAATATTATGGGTATATAATATATATACATAAATATCGGAAATATATCTCGAGACTGTTGTTCATCGCTCCCAACAATCAACTCGCGAGTAACATTGGTTTTTTTTCACTGCGATGTATTACAACGAGGATTTGTGTTTTTACATTTGTAAAATTGTTATTCATTTTTTTTACTTTGGATTTAATACATAGCATTCAAAATCAAGCATGAGCATGATGGTGATGTATTTATATGTAGTTTTGTGATGCATGTCTAGTTCTGCTATAATACGAAATATGCATAACAAACAAAAAAATAGGTTGCATTTTTGCGCGAAATACATCAATTCATGTTCTGATATGTTTTGTTTCTAGACTGATAGACTGATTCATTATGCTACAATATTTATAAATTTATAAATGTAAATATATATATATATATATATATATATATATATATATATATATATATATATATTTATATACATATAATATATATATATATATATATATATATATATATATATATATATATATATATATATATATATATATATATATATATATATATATATATATATATATATCTTTGCCTGCAATATTCCGACAAACTCTTCTAAAACCCTGCTATAATTTTTGCTATTACTTATCGCGTTATCACATGATTGCTTTTTGTAAATCAGTGACAAAGAGCTTTTGATGAGTCCAAACACTTTTTTTCCAAAGGTCCACCTGTTATTGTTTTTTATTGAATTTACTTTTGAAAATAAACGTTCGGTAATAAGTTGCAACTGTGACCGGAATGGTTAAAAATAAAATTAATAATTATGACACTTCTAAAAAACTATAGCAATCATGTCATTGGACAATAAGTCATTTAGTAAATTGTTAAACAGAGTTTAGTTTTGTAATTTTGGTTTTTAATGATTAAACGCAAAGTGGTTAAATAATTAGAAGTTACTCAGAATGGGCACCTGAAAATTTTTGCGTTATTTTGACGTGTGTTCAAATAGTATTGTCATTTATTATCTCGCTACTAATTTAAACACCGATGGGTTTGAATGGTAAACGTATGAAGACAAAAATGGTCGCCCAATCTAAGTAATGGCAAAGGGGCTCAAAATTAAAAAGGTCTTAAAATTAAAGATGCAGTCAATATCATCAGAAAAGAGAAAAAGCAACAGGGACGGTAACACCGAAATTATCAGAAGAGGACTTCCACTGTTCATATTAACCTTCGAAAATAAAGAAAATATAGCATAAAACTATAACATAAACGCAATTTTCCATCAGAGAGTTAAAATTGACCTCTTGAAAAAAGCTACTAGATTAATCCCACAGTTCAAGAAAAGCCAATAGTTTAACCCATACTCAAAAATAATGTAATCGTGAATTTAGATAATGCACGGGGAAATATGCAGCCAATGCTTGTCAAATTAATAAAACCTCACCTCTAAAATATCGCAATTGCAAAGGAGAGCACCCCGCTAATTATCACGGAAATAAAGTTTCAATAGAACTACAAAAAATGAGAAATATAAGATAAGATATAAGATAAGATATAAGATAAGATATAAGATAAGATATAAGATAAGATATAAGATAAGATATAAGATAAGATATAAGATAAGATATAAGATAAGATATAAGATAAGATATAAGATAAGATATAAGATAAGATATAAGATAAGATATAAGATAAGATATAAGATAAGATATAAGATAAGATATAAGATAAGATATAAGATAAGATATAAGATAAGATATAAGATAAGATATAAGATAAGATATAAGATAAGATATAAGATAAGATATAAGATAAGATATAAGATAAGATATAAGATAAGATATAAGATAAGATATAAGATAAGATATAAGATAAGATATAAGATAAGAAATAAGATAAGATATAAGATAAGATATAAGATAAGATATAAGGTAAGATATAAGATAAGATATAAGATAAGATATAAGATAAGATATAAGATAAGATATAAGATAAGATATAAGATAAGATATAAGATAAGATATAAGATAAGATATAAGATAAGATATAAGATAAGATATAAGATAAGATATAAGATAAGATATCCACATAGATAAAACCTCAAACAAGAAGGGTAAGTTATGTTTCTCAAAACACTTGGAAGTAATTTTTTAATTGGAGGCGACTTTAACGCTAAAAATCCTTACTGCGGGGATCACGGTTAACAACGACTAAAGGTAAGGAGCATTTGTCAGACTGTAAAAAGCTAAAATGCGAATTCTACTCAGGTGGTATACCAACCGACTGGTCAATCTTAAATTCAATATTAGTTTGCTCATATCAATTAGCTAATAAATAAAAATATTTTATATTATTACATTTTTTTTAATAATAAATTTTTTATTATCTTTGACGATATAACAACACAAAAATGTCATTTATTAACAAACAACTTCTGACAAACTATATTTTCATTAACTTCTTTAAAGTCTTTATGTACGTAATAAAAGTGCATATAATATAAAAGCTTTCAATATGTCGTTTTCACATTGGTAGTATAAAAAATTTTTTTTCCATATATTTTCAATTTCTCTATACACATTTTCCACTAAAAATTAAAAAAATTAATGAAAAAAAAAAAATGTTTTAGTGACTTAAAAAAAAAAAAAAAAAAAAAAAATAAAATAAAATATATATATATATATATATATATATATATATATATATATATATATATATATATATAAATGTATGTATAGTGTACACTAGAGTCTCGAGTTGCGTTTGTTAGATTTGCGTTGCTTCAAATGGTAATAGAAAACTATGTGAAGCCATATTTTGCTTGCCATGTAAGAATCTACTCGAAATACTCTTCAACGATTTGACGATTCGGTCATCGAGACGAAATAAAATTCAACATCTACTTTCAAAGGCACAACAAATATTGTGAGTAATGATAATATGCTTCTTAACAGGTCGAATAGGGTCTAGACAAACAGGGTCTAACAGGTCGAACGGCTTTAACTATTTATGGAAAAATATAGCAAAGGAGTAGACATTTCAAGAGTTAATGTGCTGTACTCGTTGAAGCTGGTAAACAATGCTATAGTAACATCACTTAAGATGTTATACTAATGGTTTTGGGAAGGCTTATACTTTTTCTGAAATTTTGTTTAGTTCTTACAAACATAGGTCATCCGCTTAAACAGGTCATATTTATTCCTAAAACAAGAAAAATAGCTCCCACTTATTTGTTTGTGTTGACAGTTACAAAGGGATTTAAGAATAGCTGGTTCTTGAATTCAGCACAGGAAGCTAAAGCTCACATTTGTTTGAGCTTTCAAGATCACATTTTTGATGAACTTAAAGCTTGCGGAGTTCCTGTTCCACTCTAAAGATGGAGTCATAGTTTGTGCCCGCTTACTTAGGGCCGCATCAACAGCACGGAGTAATATATATCATTATGCAATTTGGAACTTTAAACCGTTTTGTTGAGTATTATCGAACCTCAGACACTAAAGTCTCAAGTAACCTTAATTAAGGTCGCTCTTTGTTTCATATTGTAATGCAATAATCATGTAGGCCACATTTCGAGCTTCAGTGATTGTAAATAAGTGGCAATGGAGCTTTGTGCCATAAAAGTTCAAATAATTTGGAAGGAGCAATTAGTGAGTACTGTTTACTATTCCAAAACAACAAGGGCCTGGTTCGATATCGAAAAAAAAACAGTTTTGTTGCTTTGTCCGCCAAACTCAAAAAATGACTGTGGAGTTTTGTTTTCGCATTTATTGAAACCAAATTCTTAATGGCTTTTACGAAATATAACGGCAATCAAATTTTGTTTCTTGAAATAACGAAATTTCATACTACATGAAAAAAACTGTTTTGCTGCTCCAAAACGCTACCAAGGATCTTGAAAGAGCAACAATTTAATTCTTTTGGAAGGAATATAATTAGGGTTAGAGCTGCTGGAAAGCTTCTCTAAAAGAAAAATTAACATTGGGTTCAGGCACACAGTATTAGATGTTTCCATTAATTATTAATGAGTTTAAAAAGTGATTCTACGGTAAATATATTACAGTGATAGTAACATCTGCTAGACATATTAATATTTGGATGTTGATGCGACCTCGTTCGTTTATAATTTGAAATAACTTTTACTTTGCTATACTTTTACTTTTACTTTACTATACTTTTACTTTGCTTTTAGTAGCAAAATTAACGAAGTATATGATTCTTTCTCTTTTTTCCATTTTTTTAAACATTTTTTCAAACAGCGATTTTTTCCTTTTTTCCAGCATAGCTTGGAGAGTGTTAAGATTTTTATCTTGCAGATACTTCCGTTTTTTTGGCTTTAGTTCTTATGAACATACAAAGCCATCTGACCAAAACAGTATACGTACTTTCCCTTAAAAAGAAGCTTAGATTCCAAAATCCTTGGAGAACACCAGATGTTCGAATTCAGCCCAAAAAATGTTGAATGGTTGGACCAATTTAGCCAATTTTTGTTTTCGAAATAATCTGCGGTGAACGTTTGAACTAAAAACTAGATATAATAAAAGAATAACGAGATATAACAATAGAATTTGATAATCGTTGAATTATTCCATATTCGCCATTATTCTCGAAAAAATTCAAAGGAAACATCAACGTAGAATCTTGCCATTTCGTGAAATCCTTCAAATATACATCTACAAGTATATGACCAAAAGAAGTTTCATGCTTGTGATTGGAATTGGTGGAATTTCTATTCATGGAAGAAATTTCACTGTTCGTCACATCTGGAAAAAGGTAAAATAGCATACTGTGAAGAACGTAAAACAAAGAAACCCCGTTCCAGGTTACCCACATGTTTTTGCCCTTAATAGTATGAAATGTCTAGAAAATCACACTCATTTCGGTTACATCATAGGAAATATTATGATTTTATCAAATGCTTAGGCATCACAGAACAAAAGTTCAGTTTTCTTCAAAGTAACGAACGTTCGAATTAAAGAATTTGCATTTCATGCCATTAGCATTTTAGAATAAAATTGCACGTGCTCTTGCTTCATCAGAAATTCTAGCTAGTTGTTGGAAGACAGTTTGAACATTTCATTCAGTGCTCAAGTTTTCGTTGAATATGCAAATGAAATACGGAACTCTAACGCGCAACTTTTTGAAGAACTATGAGATGACCAATGTTTTGCTGCAATGCAAATTGATCATTTGCGATGAATGTACGATGGCGCATAAAATGTACTTGCAGGCAATTTGGCCAAAAGATGATCCGTAGTGACACAAAATCATTTCGAAGTCATTTCGAATGGCTGTATTGTATTCACTGTTAGATTTTGTAAATTTACCGAATCAAACACTAAACTCGTCTAAAAGGTGTTCGTTCTCATACCTCGAATTGAATTTCAAGATTCACTTTAAAATTGCCAGCGAACTGATGAGGTACGATTTGGTGAATTTTCCCTCACACTCTCCAATTGAAAAACAGACCGGTCACTAATTATAATGTTGCCAAATTGAAAAATTGATGAACGACGTGTTCAACAAAACAAAAAATGTCGTGTATCATAATGAGTTGCATTCATAGTTCCAAGACGATCATATTCCAGGCACATTACACATTTTCAGCAATTCAGCATGAACAATTTCCCATCGCTATAATTTTATATTTCTGAGTGTATTCCTCTTCATTGTCGTGCTAGATGTCGCTACTGGTATCGTTTTAAAATAATCGTTTTAAATATTTTGATATGTATAATCGCCTAAATGTCATATATTGATACTAAATTATTACGAAATTCTATCGACCCGACATCTTGAACATCAATGGGTAAACTGTTTTTTTTTTATGATGGCAGTACTATATGTATTTATATTATGCTATAACTATAGTATAACTTGTTCCCTTTAATGGCGCTTCTTCGACTTTTAAATAAGGTATTTAAATTCAGTACAATTACCTAAAAATGTGGTACAAAACGAGAAATTCCGTTACATTTTTTGTATGTCGAACGCATCACTGACGCAAGTTGAGTTCCTAGTGTAAACAATATATTTTTATAACAAAAAAATTTTTACAGTAAAAATGAATGAATGTTAAAAAAAATGAGAAAATTGTTTAAAAATGATGTAAAAAGCTTTTAAAATATTAAAAGGTGCTGTCGTCATCTTCATGTTGTGTTTAACGATTTTTATTTTTTGTAAATTAAAAAAAAAAAAAATTAAAAAACTAAAAACAATAATAAGCAAACACATAAAATAGATAAAAGTGCATTTTATTATTAATTTTTCTACTTAGCACAAAATAATTTTTTTTTGTATGTGTATAAAGTTCATTTTCATGTTCATGTAATAAAAATATCAAATCGGTTTATTTATTTATTTTTTCTATTTTATAAATTGAATTAATATTATAACACCTTTCAACCTATTAGTGCGGCTGGAAAAAAAAAATTTTCCATCATGTACGAGTATGTTGCATAGTGTACAGCATACATGAAATAGGTAAAAAAAAATCTGTAAATTTATGTAACCTTATTGTGCTTAAGTAATTTGTTTATGTATTTTCATATGTGAATATGTAAATTGAATTAATTTTCCATACGTTATTGTTGTTGTTATATCTACGTTTTTTTGGTAGACATAAATACCTCTGCGAGCAATGAGATGAGACGAAGGTACATTTTTTATTTTTCTCAAATCCATAATCATTATCTAGATTATGTATAGTGGGCATTTTTCGTCGTATTTTAAGGAATGAAACAGGCTACGCAAGGATCTATAATTTATTTTACTACTAATATTTTTTGGTAATAAAAAAGATTCAAAATATATTTAAAAATTTACTTTTGAAACTTTTTACAATAGAATGCTTTGAGAACAGTAGTTGATTGACTATAGTTTCATCTGTTAAACAATTAAAATTTAAAAAAAAACTACTGACCAAAAACGGCAGTTTTCTTTGCAGGTACGTACTAGTCAGATTGATCAAATGAAAATAGGAAATGTTTTGCCAAACATACAAGGCTATATATAGACTGTATAAATTTGGAATTTTGGATAGTAATTGGCTACAGATTTGTTGAAAACATCATTCATATTTTTATAGTTTTTTACATATTTTTTTAGAGAGGACATTATCTTTCTAAAGACCTTTATAGACACAGTCCTGCATTCAAATATTTGTGTTTGTTCATTGTCATATGATTTAATTTTGTTAATATTGTGTAAACCGTTTAAATTAATGATATAAAAATAAATAAAATATTTTTAATATTATTTTAAATAAACAAATAAAAAAATAATTTTAAATGACAATTTTTAATTAAATGCAAATATTTGAATATAATCAGATTTAAAATTTTAATTAATAATAAAAAAATGGGTGGTGCGCCGCAATATGTCTTTTGTTATGGAGCTGATTATGTATCGGGAGTAGGTTAAGTATCATATTACGTAAGGGATAGGAGGACAAGGATGGTGGATATCATATTATTATATATAGATAAACATATATGAATAATTAATATTGCGTAATGTATTATTTTTAACATCTGTATGTATTACGTGACGGTCAACATTTACACTTGGCATCTGCAAAGGCCTATTTCCTTTAACCCGCTGTTCTAGCCCGATTTCTGGTTGTATTCGATCTCTTGATGATTGTGCAAACAAACTAAAAATATAATGAAATAATATACTCTTCTATAAGTTTTTTAAGCATTGATTTAATTTTACATTTTATTGGTTACCAAAATATGTAGTTGTCCAAGTATTTGCATGTCCTCATAGATTTCATTATTCTCTCTTAAAGTTTCTCTGTTTATTCCCAATATAGTGGAAAAATATTTTCTTTATGATTTTCTACACTTGGTGGTTTAATTACGTTTATTAACTTTTTTAAATTCGTAAAAGTAAATTTCATAGAAAAAAGTAATCAAAAAATTATATCATAATTGTAACGAATTTATAAAGTTACCTAAATGTTGGCAAGGAAAATATCGTTGGTTAGTAAAGACACAATTTGTAGACCTGTATAAAACGTAATATTCATGGTAGTTTCCAATTTTAATTTTTAATAGTAGTTTCGCTTGATTTCTTTATTATTTTATTACTTTATTACCATTAGTTGTAATTTAGAACTAGGTACTCTATAAGATTGTTTATATTTGTTGTAAAAACTGACAAAATAAAATACATATTTTAAAATTAGAAACCAAAATGAACATGCCGTTTTATGCAGGTTTATAAATTGTGTCCATACTAACTATTGATGTATTGTAAAATAACATTGCCAACATTTAGGTAGTTTTTGTATAATTACAATCATATCATTTTTTATACGGCGATTGGTGATAGATAGCATGGAGTTTTTGGTGACATTTGCTTTTATAAAAAACTGGTGAAAATACAGGCGAACACATTTATGAATTAGTTGAAACTCTGAATCCATACGCTTGTCCTTAATAGTAATTACGGTAAAATATTTGGCATATCAATTAATGATCTCATGAGGATCAGTATAAGGTGTTTGTACATCGTCTGTCCAAAGAATAAAGTTCTCAGGCTGGATTATTTTGTAGAGATTTAAACTAAATTTTTGTTGGAATTTCCTGTTTCTTAGAGCTTAACTTAATTGGCTTAAATCGTTTCATCTTTTTTTTTAATGTTATTGGTATAAAAAATATAGTCCCCTTACTCTTCTGTTCAAAACATAATAAGTTGAACTGCAAATAGTCTCGGCGTTCAGAAGGCCATGTAATGTTTTTTAATAATGATGTTACAAAATTAAAAACCCCCCACATCACTCCAGTGTAAAATTTTTATGTTTTTTTCTAAATAATTTACGTTCTCTAATTTATTCCACACTTACTGTACAAAGTTAATTACATACGTACACACAAACACATACCGATATGCGGAATTACAAAAATTAAACGTTTAAATATATTCAAAATCATATAATTAAGCATAATTTAATTTAAATATCTTAAACATAACAAATTATATAATATATTATTTAGAATCTTTTGAAATTATAAAATAAAAAAAATAAAAGAATTTAATTAATTTAATTGGATTACCGTCAGTATGAAAATTGAATATTTATTTTCCTATTTATATAATTATTTAAAGTATTTTAATTTTTAAAGGAATGCTAATTTTAGTTTTGCATATAGAATGAGAATAAAATTAAATTAGCTGCGAAACTTATATAAATTACGAATAATTAAACAATAAATTAAAGTATAATTGAGTGACAAAATCGTTGGCAATTAGAATATTTGAAACATTACCATAGAAACAGTCAATCAGGCGCAATTGATGCACAATAACATTTCCAAGTTGTAAGAGGGGTAATTTTATATGTATAATCGCCTAAATGTCATATATTTATATTAAATTTTGACGATATTCTATCGATCCGACATCTGGAATATCAATAGGTAAACTGTTTTTGTCTTATGATGGTAGTACTATGTGTATTTACATTATGGGGAATGCGGTAACTGTTAATCCATTGTATGAAAGTTTCTCAAAATCATAAAAACCGAATTGCTGCAGTTTTTTATTTGTTATTACGAGTTTGTGTTATCTTCATTCACATTATATATGATTCTAGATGGGTTCTAGTTTTCATTAGATTTCAAAGACTGTAATCTCGTTAATTATGTGGATGCATTTTATTGTACTGTACGAGATTCTTGAAGATCATTTTACCTTTCGTAAATACTCAATTTTGGAATTACACCATCCATCCTACTAATAAAGTCTATGCTTCGGTGTTGGAGGACTTAGTAAGGTACTCTTTGTGGGTACTCTTTGTTTTTAATGTGCAAACATTTTTGGTTTAGCTTAGAAAAATGGTAACTCACTCTCTGATTCAAAGAGTAAGATTAAATTAACTTAACATTGACTATACATTTTGCAAGTAGAACATTTATAAAAGTAGGATATTTAAATACTTTGTTGGTTTCTCCCATAACAGAACCTATGTGTCTAGAACCAGATAAGAAGGATTACTTTAATACAGAAAAAAATTAAGGTCTTATCAACATTTAATATACTATACCGTAATAAAATGATCAGATGTTCCAAATTTGTAACAAAACACCCAAATAATCCAATAATCCACCTTACTGTTCATTATGCGATGCTCTAATAGCCATAAATAAAATTTACCTTCAATTTTATTCAATATGCACCCAACATTTTTTATTTTTACAAATTTTCAAATATATAACATACGGAAACAATTATATTACCTCAAATTTCATTACCGATTTCCTTTTTTTTCTAGATCCTACCAAAAACAAAAAAAAGTAGGACTAAAGAAAAACACATTTAAATTCATTTTAATGTAATAAAGTTGAAAAAAATATTGAGCAATTTTCGTTTCACCAAGTTACATAAAAAAAAAGTAAACGGAACCGAAAGCCATTGAAACATCTGTTATTTATTGGCACAATCATTTTATGGTTGAATATAAAAAATAACAAACTCTATGCACAAACTTACGTTTTTCTTTATTTTTACCATCATCTTCTTCAACAATTTTCCTTCTTTTCTCATCCTGGTGTGTAGCTATATTTAGTTCGATAATTTTTAAAATATTGATTGCATAATATTATTATTTACCCTCATATACTGTGTGTCGCTTACTGGTTTAAAAAAAGTTGAAATGTGCTTTTCTCTGAAAAGTAAGATTGTATAAATATGTACAGTATGATCTATATAACATGTAACAAGCAACATGAGGTCGGTATTTCAGATATTCTGAAAAAAGCACTTTTCAAGGTTTCATAATTTAATTTCGATCATTGATGCCATTGAGCACAAATCGCTGCTTTAATATACTTGAATTTTAACAAAAAATGAATTTGCAAAAATATTAGCAAATTTACGAATTTTGATTGTGGATTCAATAAAACGCGTAATAGTGGCTCGATTGTGATGAACGATACCTTTATCAAAAGCTCTGGTCTTCAGTATTAATATTGACATAAAATATATTTGCATTTCAACAAAAAAATGTTTTGTAAAAAAATTAGCAAAGGGGTTAGCCTTTGCAAATTTACGAATTTTGATTGTGGATTCAATACAACGTGTAATACAGAACCGATTGTGATGAACGATACCTTCATTAAAAGCTCTGGTCTTCAGTATTAATATTGACATAAAATATATTTGCATTTCAACAAAGAATTTATTTGCAAAAAAATTAGCAAAGGGGTTAGCCTTTGCAAATTTACGAATTTTGATTGTGGATTCAATACAACGCGTAATACAGGCCCGATTGTGATGAACGATACCCTTATCAAAAGCTCTGGTCTTCAGTATTAATATTGACATAAAATATATTTGCATTTCAACAAAGAATTTATTTGCAAAAAAATTAGCAAAGGGGTTAGCCTTTGCAAATTTACGAATTTTGATTGTGGATTCAATACAACGAGTAATAGAGGCTCGATTGTGATGAACGATACCTTTATCAAAAGCTCTGGTCTTCAGTATTAATATTGACATAAAATATGTTTGCATTTCAACAAAAAAATGTTTTGTAAAAAAATTAGCAAAGGGGTTAGCCTTTGCAAATTTACGAATTTTGATTGTGGATTCAATACAACGTGTAATACAGAACCGATTGTGATGAACGATACCTTCATTAAAAGCTCTGGTCTTCAGTATTAATATTGACATAAAATATATTTGCATTTCAACAAAAAATTTTTTTGCAGAAAAATTAGCAAAGGGGTTAGCCTTTGCAAATTTACGAATTTTGATTGTGGATTCAATACAACGTGTAATACAGAACCGATTGTGATGAACGATACCTTCATTAAAAGCTCTGGTCTTCAGTATTAATATTGACATAAAATATATTTGCATTTCAACAAAGAATTTATTTGCAAAAAAATTAGCAAAGGGGTTAGCCTTTGCCAATTTACGAATTTTGATTGTGGATTCAATATAACGCGTAATAGAGGCTCGATTGTGATGAACGATACCTTTATCAAAAGCTCTGGTCTTCAGTATTAATATTGACATAAAATATATTTGCATTTCAACAAAAAATTTTTTTGCAAAAAAATTAGCAAAGGGGTTAGCCTTTGCAAATTTACGAATTTTGATTGTGGATTCAATACAACGAGTAATAGAGGCTCGATTGTGATGAACGATACCTTTATCAAAAGCTCTGGTCTTCAGTATTAATATTGACATAAAATATGTTTGCATTTCAACAAAAAAATGTTTTGTAAAAAAATTAGCAAAGGGGTTAGCCTTTGCAAATTTACGAATTTTGATTGTATATTCAATACAACGCGTAATAGAGGCCCGATTGTGATGAACGATACCTTCATTAAAAGCTCTGGTCTTCAGTATTAATATTGACATAAAATATATTTGCATTTCAACAAAAAAATGTTTTGTAAAAAAATTAGCAAAGGGGTTAGCCTTTGCAAATTTACGAATTTTGATTGTGGATTCAATACAACGTGTAATACAGAACCGATTGTGATGAACGATACCTTCATTAAAAGCTCTGGTCTTCAGTATTAATATTGACATAAAATATATTTGCATTTCAACAAAGAATTTATTTGCAAAAAAATTAGCAAAGGGGTTAGCCTTTGCAAATTTACGAATTTTGATTGTGGATTCAATACAACGCGTAATACAGGCCCGATTGTGATGAACGATACCCTTATCAAAAGCTCTGGTCTTCAGTATTAATATTGACATAAAATATATTTGCATTTCAACAAAAAATTTTTTTGCAGAAAAATTAGCAAAGGGGTTAGCCTTTGCAAATTTACGAATTTTGATTGTGGATTCAATACAACGAGTAATAGAGGCTCGATTGTGATGAACGATACCTTTATCAAAAGCTCTGGTCTTCAGTATTAATATTGACATAAAATATGTTTGCATTTCAACAAAAAAATGTTTTGTAAAAAAATTAGCAAAGGGGTTAGCCTTTGCAAATTTACGAATTTTGATTGTGGATTCAATACAACGTGTAATACAGAACCGATTGTGATGAACGATACCTTCATTAAAAGCTCTGGTCTTCAGTATTAATATTGACATAAAATATATTTGCATTTCAACAAAAAATTTTTTTGCAGAAAAATTAGCAAAGGGGTTAGCCTTTGCAAATTTACGAATTTTGATTGTGGATTCAATACAACGTGTAATACAGAACCGATTGTGATGAACGATACCTTCATTAAAAGCTCTGGTCTTCAGTATTAATATTGACATAAAATATATTTGCATTTCAACAAAGAATTTATTTGCAAAAAAATTAGCAAAGGGGTTAGCCTTTGCCAATTTACGAATTTTGATTGTGGATTCAATATAACGCGTAATAGAGGCTCGATTGTGATGAACGATACCTTTATCAAAAGCTCTGGTCTTCAGTATTAATATTGACATAAAATATATTTGCATTTCAACAAAAATTTTTTTTGCAAAAAAATTAGCAAAGGGGTTAGCCTTTGCAAATTTACGAATTTTGATTGTGGATTCAATACAACGCGTAATAGAGGCTCGATTGTGATGAACGATACCTTTATCAAACGCTCTGGTCTTCAGTATTAATATTGACATTAAATATATTTGCATTTCAACAAAAAATTTTTTTGCAAAAAAATTAGCAAAGGGGTTAGCCTTTGCAAATTTACGAATTTTGATTGTGGATTCAATACAACGAGTAATAGAGGCTCGATTGTGATGAACGATACCTTTATCAAAAGCTCTGGTCTTCAGTATTAATATTGACATAAAATATGTTTGCATTTCAACAAAAAAATGTTTTGTAAAAAAATTAGCAAAGGGGTTAGCCTTTGCAAATTTACGAATTTTGATTGTATATTCAATACAACGCGTAATAGAGGCCCGATTGTGATGAACGATACCCTTATCAAAAGCTCTGGTCTTCAGTATTAATATTGACATAAAATATATTTGCATTTCAACAAAAAATTTTTTTGCAGAAAAATTAGCAAAGGGGTTAGCCTTTGCAAATTTACGAATTTTGATTGTGGATTCAATACAACGTGTAATACAGAACCGATTGTGATGAACGATACCTTCATTAAAAGCTCTGGTCTTCAGTATTAATATTGACATAAAATATATTTGCATTTCAACAAAGAATTTATTTGCAAAAAAATTAGCAAAGGGGTTAGCCTTTGCAAATTTACGAATTTTGATTGTGGATTCAATACAACGCGTAATACAGGCCCGATTGTGATGAACGATACCCTTATCAAAAGCTCTGGTCTTCAGTATTAATATTGACATAAAATATATTTGCATTTCAACAAAAAATTTTTTTGCAGAAAAATTAGCAAAGGGGTTAGCCTTTGCAAATTTACGAATTTTGATTGTGGATTCAATACAACGTGTAATACAGAACCGATTGTGATGAACGATACCTTCATTAAAAGCTCTGGTCTTCAGTATTAATATTGACATAAAATATATTTGCATTTCAACAAAGAATTTATTTGCAAAAAAATTAGCAAAGGGGTTAGCCTTTGCAAATTTACGAATTTTGATTGTGGATTCAATACAACGCGTAATACAGGCCCGATTGTGATGAACGATACCCTTATCAAAAGCTCTGGTCTTCAGTATTAATATTGACATAAAATATATTTGCATTTCAACAAAAAATTTTTTTGCAGAAAAATTAGCAAAGGGGTTAGCCTTTGCAAATTTACGAATTTTGATTGTGGATTCAATACAACGTGTAATACAGAACCGATTGTGATGAACGATACCTTCATTAAAAGCTCTGGTCTTCAGTATTAATATTGACATAAAATATATTTGCATTTCAACAAAAAAATGTTTTGTAACAAAATTAGTAAAGGGGTTAGCCTCTGTAAATTTACGAATTTTGATTGTATATTCAGTACAACGCGTAATAAAGGTCCGATTGTGATGTATGATACCTTTATCAAAAGCTCTGGTCTTCAGTATTAATATTGACATTAAATATATTAGCATTTTATTAACTAATAATTTTACTAATGTACTTTCCAAAATAAAAATTAGCACTTACATTTAACTAAATCTATCTTTTGTTTTTAAGAAAATGTAAATTCATTTGCTTAGTCTTCTACGAGTTATACTGTGTTTTTTGTGTATTTAACCAGAAAAAGTAGCTGTGTACAAATATAGTATGTATAACGGAATGGCAAAAAGATTAGTCTCCGTCTTTATAGGGAAAATGACTTTTTAGAGTTCGATGGAAATCCATTTAGATTTTATTCGTTTAAATTCGATAAATTGATTAAAAATTACAAAAACTTGTTGTTGCTGTTGTTCTTTTTATTTACAAAATTTTTGTTGATACTACTTTGCTCGCGGGATTTTTTATTTATTTTGATATAAAATAAATAAAATTCCCATCGAGCATTATCCATCTCTCGATTCTCGATACGATATCAAAATATAAACCATGGTACACATATATACCAATGTAAAAAAAAAAAATAAAAAATTAAAAAAGCTTCACCTTTTATATTTTAATATGAACGTACGTAAATCGAATTTGGTTTTCTTTTTTTTTTGTTTAATTTTCATTTTTAGTTCTATAACGAATACACTGTGCATTTTGAAACGATTTTTCCAGTTTTTTCATTAAATAATAATAAAAAATAAAAATTGAGCATCAATATCATCATTCATATAATCTTTTGGGACACATTAGTTGATAACAGGTTTTTTATGCAGTTCGTTTAAATAATTTTGCTTACCTTAAAGTTTTTATAAATGTATGGGTGGATATCACCATTCGCCCGTCTAATACTATAAAATTTTATGGATCGAGGGACATGTGGAATAATTTAAAGTGCTAAAAAATATTTTTCGATTTTATATATTATCAATTCATGTTACATGTTACGAATAGTTAGACGATGTGTGACATTTTTGTACAGTTTAGCATTTACTTCATTGAGTAAAGGTTTGTGGTTTTAGAGTGGGAACAAATTCCATGATTTGATGTGTATGTAGTAACTGTATTCTGGACTTTTGGTTCATTTATATTTATATATATATATATATATATATATATATATATATATATATATATATATATGTATATATATATATATATATATATATATATATATATATATATATATATATATATAATTTATTTATTTATTAAACTTATTTAGTCTACAAATATGACTTAAAATTTAATAACTGACACTATAGTCAGGCAGAAATATAAAAAACGGAAGAAAGCAAAGTGTTGTTTCAACCTTCGTTTAAACTATCCTTGCATTGAAATCGACACATCATGTTGACCCGTTCATTAGCACCATATTTGTTTTTATGCACATCTACATGCCGGAACTCTTGTCTTGTTAAGTTTCTGCTGTGGGTCTATTTATATTGATATTTTCCAGCAACGATGATGTATCAATGAGACACTATCCATTTGCATCCATTATGATATGATGGTAACCGCTGCAGGTTTTCTTAGTGCGGTAATTTATGTTCATACTCCCATAATCGTCTTTTCAAGTTATATGGCAGAAAAGTTCTTTCTTAGTTATAAAAGTTAAGACAATAATATGGTAATCGTCATCAACATTCAACATCATTTAACTTGTTAAGGTTCATAATTAAAACCGCAACATTGTAGGTAAAATTCCCAACAGTTAAATTTCATTTTAATTTTCCATATAATTTCTTAAGCAGCATTTTTGAATAAATAAAATGTGCGAAGTGAAAAATTGTTAGTTTCAAGTTTGACTCTTTAAGTAAGAGTACTAGTAATCTTAACTGGCACCGAAACAGTGAGTTAAGTGATTTTGAAAAGTGTAAAATTTCGACTTATTTTAACCGTAAGGACATAATAATAAAGGTCAAAGACAACCAGCAGCACAAGAACTTTGGATTTTTGTCTAACAATTGGCGAGAGCAATCAACGTTCAAATAGGATTAAACAGAAGGCTAGAAAAAAGGGTTGATCAGCTAAAATACTCAGCTACTGTAATTCTATTAAATCGAATACATTTGTAATTGTGAATAAAGGCAGCAACGAGGCAATTTTTGGCGTACAATCAGTCAGAAGTGATATAGGAATGCTGCAATCAGGCTGCAAGACACTTTAGCAGCAAAGAAGCTGTATGACGAATTCTTTTATTTCCCATATACATGAATGAAATCCAGCTGTTGTTCACTTAGCAGTGGATCTAGAAAATTAACAAAGCGTTTATTTCACAGCTACAAATGTGCAACAATTAGGCCTGAATCCACCGGCTACAACATTACCTGCTTTCTTCATGTTATGTCAAAATGACGAGATTGCAAAAACAGTGCTGTATTCGAAAGTGCCTATATATGTATATTGCACGCATGGAATGCAAGTAGAAAATTATTTGAACCCATGGCACATGCGGTAAATGTGCCCAGTTCAACGTCCTTTCAGCCATTTAGAACTGTAAACGGCGACACTCATGTCACTTTCCACAGTGCATGTCACGCACTGAATTTATTGAGGAACGACTAAGACTGGGATGTATGCAATAATGACGCGTTCAACACATCACACCAAATCATATTATAATCATACTGACCATTTCTCCCCTTCATCTCCAATAGAGTTGTGAGAGGAGTGTAATTCGCACATGATTGAAGATATCCGCCTTAGCTCTTGTGTTGTCCGGAATAGCTGCAATATTACTACCAGATGGTAGATTTGCTCATCTAGCTATGAAACTGTCATTGATCATGCAATTCATTGAAACTCCCACTTGTAACATTTCCAAAGCATTTATTATTGTTTGAGATGAATGCACAATGGCACACAAAAAATCGTTCGAGACTTTTGATCAATCATTGCAAGATTTGTGTGGAAACTTCAGACCATTTGGGAACGCATTACTAGTGCTGGTAGGAGATTTCAGTCAAATATTACCTGTAATTCTTCGATCAACACCAGCGGACAAAATAAATGCTTGTTTAATTGCGATCAGCTGAGATATTCTCACACTAACTGCAGAAAATTGGGAACGACAAGATGCTTGGTGATTTGATCTCAGGACAAATTTCATTACCTCATAATTTCTGCAATTTAGTGAATTTTAAAAAAATGTCGGGTGAAAAAATATTTCCCAATATTCAAACCAGGCATAGGAATCACAATTGGCTGAGTGAACGAGCTATTCTTGCTGCCAAGAACAAAAACGTCTACGAACTTAACAATATTACATTGTCTATTACATAGTCTAAAATTCAAAGCGGGGCCGTCACATACAAGTTTGTCGACTATGTTGTATAAGCAGATATGAAGCGGATAATTGTCCAATGTAATTTTTAATTCACTCGATCCGCCAAGAATAACACCGCATGGACTGCAATTGAGCCATAACTTTGCAACGACACGAGACTTTCACTAGAAAAATAAATGCAACATCGTAAACAAGACGTAAAAGTTAATGTAACGTCATAAAAGGTCGAGATGTTCTCATTCCTCGCATTCCTATAATTCCAACCGATGTGACATTTCAATTTAAAGTCAAAATTTAGAATTATGTGTGGTAAGATCTAGACACGGATTGCTGCTTTCACGGACATTACATTATATGTTTCGTGTTCCAGAATTGGCATATCAGACAAGCTCTGTATCTATACACATATAATGAAACAACAAAAAATATTGTACACACACAACCATTCTAAACATATTAGAAACTTTCTCTTTTCTTTCTTTTCCATTAAACCAGACTGAGCATAAAGCACTGCTTCCCTTAACAAATAAATCTGTTCAAAAAAATTCTTTATTATAACCAAAAACCAACCTAAAATTGGCTTATTATTTTCAAATCATTCAATTCAATAAATCTCTAGTTGCATTCGACCATTAAAATTATCATATAAAAGTAAATCCAACCTAACATTCTAATTGGAAAAGGCAGAAATCAAATCTCATACAAAATATTTCAATTTTTTCCCCTAATTTTTTGTTAAGTTGGTTTTATTTTATATGATTTCCCCTTTAAAAAAAGCACTGATTATTTTTTTAAAACATACGAAACAAAAACGAAACAGACTGATTTTCTGTCTTTTAAAGGGCGTATTAATAATAATAAAACAATATCCAAAATATTTTTAACTAAAATTTCTTTTGTTTTGTTACTTTTTCGTAATCATGCTGTTGAATAGATAAAGCAAACTAGTAGTTTAGTAGATTGCTCTTTTAAATATGTATTTTAAAACAAAACGTTGCATGATATAATTTGTGTCATGATACTCTGTGTCATGATATTCTGTGTCATTAAAACGTTACTTTAATGAGATTATAGTGGAATTAACAAAATAAAATCAGGATGAATGGAACGCAGTTTTGATGAAAAGATAATAAATTAATTAAGGCTAACCACAGATTTACACGTTGATGTTTAAATGCTTATTACTGTGTTATGATAAATTAACGTGGCTTACAGAATGAGCTAAACTATTTGCGGTTTTTTGTTGACCGTGTCTTAAGTCTGTTAAAGTTGGCCATCGCTAAAAATCATTCCAAAACCACCTGCAAAATGTCATCCATTTAAAAACTCATACTAAGGTGATCAACGCGAACAATAAAATAATAATTTAAAAATTTGGGGAATTCTTACAGTTCTTATTGGCATCGTTTGCTTCAGATTACAATGGCTCGCTTTCAGGAGTAATGATGAAACTGACAACTCAGATAATCGTGGTAATTATATCAAAACTGTCCAATTGATTCATAGTTTTATAGTTCTATGCGGTCTGTACGGTATGCAGGTGCTTCCCCAATACAAATTTTCATGCTTCGTCACTGATATATATATATATATATATATATATATATATATATATATATATATATATATATATATATATATATATATATATATATATAAATATATATATATATATATATATATATATATATATATATATATATATATATATATATATATACATATATATATTTATATAAACAGTAAATTCTTGATATAAGCTACTTTGATATTGGCGAATTTTACTAAAAGCGACTCTCGATTAGAGCAACCTTTCTTGATTCATCTTTTTCGTTAAAAGTCACCATCATTTCGTAGCGATGAATTCAAATAAAAACACTATTTCCTTGCAAAAAAACTAAAGATTCTGGAAGGTTTGGAAAACAATAAATCATCTAGTGAAATTTTTAATATACGGCTTAAACCAATCGACACTTTGCAAAATAAAACAAAATAAAGAGCAGATTGAAAATTTGGCTACTAATTCGGTTATCCTCCTAAAAACAGTGGAAATAATTAAGGTTTCCACAGATTGAAAAAAGATTATATTCATGGTTTTTAGCAGAGCCTCAAAAAAAGAATATGATAAAGGATCAGCTACTGAAAATAAAAGCTCTTGATATTCATAAGGAGTTGCGATTAAGTTGCGGTTTTTCCGCTAGTCAGGGCTTTATAAATAATTTCAAGGAACGCCATGGAATTCGTATGAAAAAAATTTCTGGAGAAAAATCTTGTGCAGATGAAGCAACAATTAAGAATTTTCAAGAGGTATTCACAAGACAAATAATGTTGGCCCCAGAACAAATTTATAATGCAGACGAAACTGATTTAGTATATAAAAATTTGGATAATCTGACATTGGTTAAAGTCAATTAAAAAACTCCACCGGGAAGGAAAATACAAAAGAAAGAAATCAACTTTAATGATGATTGGAAAATCGGAAAAAATCGAAACCATTTAAAAATTGGAACAACATGCTTTATTATAAGGCATCTAAAAATTCATGGCAAACGACATAACTATTTAAGAATTGGTTTTTTGACCAATTTGTTCTAAGCGTACGACATCATTTTAAGGAAAAGAACCTACCAGAAAAGGCAATTTTACTGATCGATAATTGTACTTCATGGGACAGAAACGATGCTAAGAACGGATAATGGAAATTTTAAAGTAATGTTTTGCCTCCTAATACTACTGCAATCCTGCAACCATTGGACCAAGAAATCATTCAAATTATGAAACTTCGGTATCGCAAAAATTTATTGCTAGATGTTGCAAGCAAACCAGGAAGTGATACAATTGCAAAATCAAAACAAATAAACTTAAAATATGATTCATAAAGCTTTGATGGATATTCCAATTTCAGTCATTCGATCAGGTTGGACAATTCTTATCGACATTGACATCAACAACTTAAACTTAACCGTAAATAAATTTGATGATGATGATGATTTACCATTGGCCATATTTTACAATAATGTTGCTTCTGGCAGTTTATTGTCTAGTTAAGATAAAATGGGGTGCAACAGAAAGTATTTTGGTTTTAATTTAGATCATCAAATAATTTATTCAATGAAATTGTGGAAAAATTTCCAATTTTCGTTAAAAGCTTCTTTTTTGTAATTGATTCAGCTCTGGGTGGTCATTTTGTGGTGTTATATCACACGTTTATATCACATTTGTAGAATTTTATGGTGTTAAAATGTAAACAAAAAAAGTCTACAAATTCAACCCTGTAAAATGAATTTTGTGGAGAACGTGATGAATAAACAGTGACGTGTTGACGTTTCAAAATTAAACATATGAATGTTTTATTTGAAGTGGTATATTACCTAGTGATACATTATAATAATTTAAATTTGTGGTTCTTATTTTTTCTTTATTTTGAATATTTTATTTTAATATTCAAATATGGTAAGTATATGTAAATAAAATGCAAATAAATTCATTTTTATTTCATATATTTCAATAAATAAATATTTGTGGTTTATAAAATGTAAATAATTTCTATATTTTGCCAGAATCAGCGTCAAAGAATTACTTCGGAGCAGAAAATAGAGCTGGTGGAGCGAGTCACGGCGAATTATCATATTGCTGCGTCCCGGTTAACATCTGCGGACGGCAAGCGGCGTAAAACCCAATTTTGGAATCAATTGGTGGTAAACCTAAATGCCATGGAAGGAGCCGACAAAAATGTCAACGGGTGGCAAAAGGTAAATGTTATTTAAATCTTTCATTACAAAATATATATATATATATATATATATATATATATATATATATATATATATATATATATACATATACAAATATATATATATATATATATATATATATATATATATATATATATATATATATATATATATATATATATATATATATATATTTTATTTGTTCACAATTCCACAGTCGTTTTATGACATTCGTAACAAGATTAGAGAAAAATTTAAGCGTAGCCGGAACCATGCGAACCGAACAGGAGGTGGTGAGCCATTTGATATGGAGCTAGATCCATTAGAGGAGAGATTGCTCAGCGTTATACCTGCCGAGCATATGGATGGATTAGACTGCACAGAGGGAGGTTTTGTACGAATAATTTTCTAAAATGTACGCATTCATTTTATGAACTGTATTTTTCTTATAGGTCAGTACAACCATACCAAATGTTTTGGTAGTCCGCGGAGCCCTATCTAAAGTGGAGTCACCACTGAATGTTCCAGTGCAAAGTGCTCCTCGGACCCCTGACTATCCTACAGACAGCGTACCCAGTATTGATCATAGAAATATTCCTGAGCCATCAACTGACGTGTTAGATAGTCAGGTAACAATTTATTTAAAATTCTCCGGTATAAATATTAAACGAGCTCATTTCAGGCAATAATACAAACGACGGTTTTCACGAGGCCATCGGAAGAGCCACGAAGTATTCCATCAACTGCACGATTACCATCACCACTGTCTACCACCGAACGGCTAACAAGTCCACGAAGGAATAGCCGCCCACATAATTTGTATCGCACATCGTTATCGAGGAATAGTCAACGAAGTTTGCGGTTGCAAGAAGAGGCAATCAAAGAAATACGAAGAAGTAACCGCTTGATGCAGGAGATGGTCAATTCATCTGAGCAACGACATCGGGAAACCACAGCTCTTCTTAGAGAGCTAATAGAGCTGCAGCGTGGACAACGCAATTAAAAAAATTTTTACTTAAATTTAATAAAATTGCGTCCGATATTTGTATAAATATTTTGAATTTATGAAATGTAAATAAATATGAAAGAAGTTTCATGGCATACGCTTTTTAGTATAATACCGTACTTGATTTCCTATAATGAGAACACTTTTTTGATGTTGCGACAAGTGCATTTTTTTATTGAATTATTAAACTAATTTAATTGGAATGATAAAAATTCAAATCCCTTCTTTTACAATAAAATATTGTCAATAATCCTTTGACGAACATGACGGCCTGCTTCAAGATAAACATTGCCACCGCTAGTCCTTGGTGCAACATCTACTGTAACAATTGCATCCGCAGAATCATTCTCCTCGTCCACATAGCCATTTAAAATTAAAAAATTATGGCAAACTGCGACAGCATTTATTATTTTTGCGCATTTTTGGGGGGCGTAATGCAGTTTCCGTTCACCAAGAATACACCGAAATCTATTTTTGAGGACACCAATTGCCCTTTCTACTTGGCAACGGATGTTTTTATGGCGACGGTAAAATTCTTTTTGTTTTGTACTTGTTCCTTCATCGCTTACCGTAATTAGGAAAGGCATCAGAGGGTATCCTTGGTCCCCTAGCAGCCAATATTTTTGAGCATCGGAAGTGGTATATTCATTTTCGAACATAGCAAGGAGTTTACTTGCTCCCCAAACATAACTGTCGTGTACCGATCCAGGATAACGAGCATTTATATATGTAATTATGTTTCGGTCATCCACTACGATTTGAGCATTTATGCTGTGATATCCTTTGCGATTCACGTATGCCATTTCAACGTCTTGAGCTGAGCCTGTTAATGCGATTTGCGTCCCATCGATTAATCCAATTATACCCGGTATTCCTTTTGTCCCAAATTCTGCAGCAATTCGAATCCTTTCTGCCTCATCTTGTGGAAACTTTATGTATTTAGCCATTATGGTTGGACTATTGAGGAGGTTCGTCACTTCGTTGATGCATTTGGAAATGGCAGGCTGTGACATATGACCAATTGTGCGGATTTGGTTTTGGTATGAACCGGTGGCATAAAAGTTAAATGCCACCAAACACTTCGTATCAAAAGGAATGTTTTTTTCCTGAGGATCATCCGTTATAACTGTTCCTTGTTGTAGTCCCTGTAATGCTTCCAATTCTTCTATTAATTGTATCGCCAATGGGGAGGTAAATCGATAATAGCTTCGAAAATCTGTTTCTTTCATCTCATATACGTTTGACTCGTGTCTCTGCTGCATGTTGTGATTTCGCTGACCGTGCCAATATTCAAAAGCAATATGTGGGTTGATTGAATCCATGATCTACAGACACATACAAACATTAAGAACAATTAATATTTTTGAAAACCACGTTAGTAGCGGTGCGCGAGTTGCACATGTGAATAAACTATTTCCTTCATGCAAGAATAATTTATTATCATTTATCACTAAGAATCAAAACTTAATACTAAGAATCAAAATTCGTGTTTGGTGTGAAGCTCCATATATCTATGAAAACACAAAAAGTTTTACCCACCCTAATTTTCACACGATGTTAATTATTTATATTATAATATATTAAAAACGCAGTGTTTATTTCGGATAAATATTAGTTTTATTTATTAAAAAGTTTAAAAAAAAAACACATAAAATAATCTTGAATTAAAACAAAAATCAATTGGATACTAGTAAATGTCAAACAATGTAGTATGACACTGACTACACGATATATTTTCATATACTAGTGTAAGTAAGTCAGCAAATCTTGTTGGCTTTTTTATTCACATCAATAAGCGACGAGCAATAATTCATCCACAAAGCGCACGCATTAAGTAAAGACTATTTTATTTTATCACAGTTTATATCACAAAATATGACATAGCACCACAAAATGACCACCCTGGTCGCTTATATCAAGAATTTACTGTATATATATATATATATATATATATATATATATATATATATATATATATATATATATATATATATATATACATAAATTGGAATATTGGAATTATATATGTAAATGGAATTGAAATTATTTTGTTGGTGTAACGCATTTTGAAAAATTTGTTTCGATTGAGTTTGTGAAATGGGAAAACGTGAGAAAAATATTATTTTATTTGGTTTCCCCGAAAGCTTGTTAAAATTGAACGAAAAACTTAACAGTAAAATTACAATTTCAACTTGATAGTACACATAACTATTACATATAGTTTTGGAGTGTTCTTGTTTTTTTTTTGTATATGGTATGTTCGAACATAAAAATTGATTGAAATTTTTTTACGAGTGTTACCAACAAAAACAACATTCGCTTTAGTCTTGGGAACATGTATATCTAACACGGACAGCCACTATATAAAATTAAAGATTACATTTATTATCTAATATATAATCTAACTATATATTAAACTCATATATTTATATTGACAGTATATGTCCGTAAAAGTCATCAAACCGTTTGTAAAAGTCGTTAAAAAAAATAAATTGATTTCCACGTTTTGTGTATCAAATTCCAAATACACACACACACATACAAAATATGATAAATAGTGTTGCGTGATTATTATATATAAGAACACATGCGGATATGAATGCCACAATGACAGGATGTTTTTGTTGTGTCATATTGATAACAAATATGATGGATGTGACGATAATATGTTGTTGGTGAATTAGAAATTCGATAAACTAACGAGATGACAAACAACGTTTATATGTGTATAATATGCTAAAAAGTTTTTGATGCAACTGGGAAGAAGATAATAACGAAAAATTGTCCCCAAATGGGCATTTAAACGATTTGAATATAAATTATCCACATCATTTTGTGTTTATTATATATACAAAAAAAAAATCATTTTACCAAATGTAATAAATCTTCATCAAGTGGCGAATTGACAATTGGAAATGAACATAGCACAAAAAAAGGTCACCTTAATAAATACAGTATAAATCAAAATCAAATAATGTAAATTAATGAATAAATTAACTTGATTTCTTAATCAAAATATAATAATTTCGAATCAATGTGAAATTTAATGGTTTCTTTTGTTCAGTCTCAAGTTAATAATAAATTCAACTAATTTTATTTTATTGATGAGTAATTGTTAATTAAAGAGTGGTAATTGATCGAATTTATGCGTGATAAGTCTAATGCTTTTGATGAATTTATGCTGCATGCCGTACTTAAACTAAAACTATACTAAACATATGTTTCCGTTTTTACCACTGTCACACAAACAGAAGCTTAACTATAGGTATCCCCAGCATCTGCAATTGTGTGACAGTTCAAAGTCTTACCCTTGCTCCTCAAATCTCATCACCGCAAGACCAACTCATTGACACAAGACGGCGTTTATTACATGACATGAAGATCTATAAATATTCTTATGCTAGGTGACCCTTTTAAAATAGTTTCGATATGAGTTAATTTAATTCATTTGTTTATATCCCACAGTAAAACTTTGATTTTTATGAGCCGGGCATCTGAACATTGCTTACGAATCATTTAACACTATTGTTTAAAATAGCCAAGTTTATAGAATATTAGGCAGTTTTTTTGATGTGCTACTTTTTAGTTGCTATTTCCCAAATTTCCACAATATCACATATTTTGTTTTAAAATGCTAAAAATATAACAATTTGCAAATTCAGAATAATTTGTATTGTCTGTGTTATTTGTCTACAGTTGCTTTGATTCAGTGTTTTAACAAGATAAGTATTCGATTTAAGTACGACCTATTGACATTTACACTTATATTATTTGTTAATTTAATATCAGATAAAATGGTTAAGACAAAATAAAGAATCTTCGGTTCGTCTAGCATCTTGAAAATTTCTAAAGTTTGTCAAGCATTCATCTAATAACATTTTTCAAAGGCTGATGTTTTATAACAGTTTAATAAACTCTTGTAATTTTTACGAAATATTAAAAAAATGTTTCCAACGTCAATTTGAGCATTTTATGTTCTAATACTAATCCCTTTGCTAATTTTTTTGCACCCCAATATTTTTTTAAATAAATTAATATTTTATAGCAATATTTATATTGAAGATCAGAGCCTTGATACCTTTATAAAATGATACCTTTATAAAATCTCTAATATAAAATCAGAGATTTTATAAAGGTGTCATTCATTACAAAATTTACATAATCAAATTCCAAAATTTACAAGCCCTTTGCTATTTTTTTTGAAGCAGAGGTGGATTTATAATGCTTGAGGTCCTGCGCGTAAGTGCAAAAAGCGGCCTTTTTCACATTTGTAAAAGTATTATTATGCAGAAAAATTTTCCAAATTAAAAATTTCGATACAGGTTTTTATTTTCCGAAATCGCAATTTCATTAAAGACATTTCTTACATGGGAATAGCTTTCTTTTAATGCTAAAATAGCATTAGCTCTTGATAACCATCTTATGTCACCAACCCTTTTCTAAAATTTTTGGTGTAATTTGTGAGATTTTAAGGTTGACCTTAAAAAATTTTTAAATGTGTTGACTACGAAAAAAAAGTAGCTTTAAGTAGGCGATTCACGTTTAAATTTTGCAAATTTTGACATCAGAAATTATAGGAATAAAACAAAGACATGCTCTATGAGTTCACCAGAGTGAGATAAGTACTTCAATATTATAGTCTCATCAATCAAACCAGCAGCTTGTCCGCCAAGAGCACAAGAAACTCGTTGTAAACTTTATGTGATAAATAATTAGTTTTACCAGAAAAAAATTTTAAAAATTTTGCAGATGTTGTTTGAGAAACTCACCAAATTCCGCAAGATACTTGATGCAAATTATGAAATTCTGCTTTTTCGAGCAGATGTGCAATTTTTAACGCTAGTAATTGCATTTTTTTTCATATTTGGTGAACTGAATATGAATCTATACGATTAAACGATTGCTTTCTTCTAACGAAACTGCACATGGCATTTATAAGGCTTTTGAAAGTTTCGGTTTCATTTAATAATCTAGAGGCAAAACTCCAATTTTAAAACCCCCCATTAAAAGAAAGTTCACTTTTAGATTTTGAAAGTAGCTTGCAATCGTAGCATTACACAGATTTAGTTGTTTCAGAGAACATAAACCTATCTTGTTTTTCTTAACCCTAAATTAATTCGTTAAGCCCTTTGTAGTATTTTCGACCACTCGCATTCCTTTTATATTAAATTAAAATATAAATTGAATTGGACCATGCTTGTTATTTTTACTGTGCAGTGAGTAAACATATTTAATATTTTAAACATTGCGACATATTTTTTGAGCCCCCTAGATTTCGGGACTCTACTTCTGTGCCCCTGGAAATCCGCCACTGTTTTGCAAGCAAATTATTTGATGAAATGTTTTTATATTTTATAACATTATTTATACTGATGATGAGAGCTTTTAATTAGGGCATCATTCATCGTAATTGGGCCACTATTACGTATTGAATATATAACATATTACAGATAAATGGTCACAGACTGGAGGTTCTGATAAGAGATTGCAGAATGCAAAGCAGTTTTACGAATGTGAATATTTTGTGCTTAAGCAGTGGTTTGATTATGGGATACATGAAAACCGGACCACTTCTGTCATTACTGACATATCTTACCTTTCTTATCTCTACAAAAAATAAAATAACTATACGTCGATGAGCTGAGGAGTCCCTAAGCGATCGACGTAGTTATTTTATTTTTTGTAGGGATAAGAAAGGTAAGGGTAACCATGCCGAATTTGTCATAACATTCCTATACAATCTTTCGGTTTTGTTATATGTAACATGGATGGGCGGTATTCCAGGAGTTTCTTGTTAATCCTTGGCCAATAAATAAGTATCGTGGCAATTTATCTCTATCATCACTAATATTGTGCTCAGACTCAGAAAAGCTGTTTTCATTTGTTAAGCTTCTTTGAATATTACAGAACGGAAAACTGCTTGTTGATTAAATCCAGTACAATGATTCGGTATTAACCCCAATTCATTAACCTTAATTTTCCAATTATATAAATTTAATTTTATTTGTATACGTTTCGGATCCAGAAATGACAATTTGCTTTTATAGTTGCAAACTCCGGGTTGGCTGAGTTTAAATCATTTAAAGATCCCTCTTTCATTAAGATTCGAATCAGAGTACATATAGTTTAGCTTGGCAATTCACAAAAAAATCTTGACGGTTTTCCTATTTCTTGAATATTTTTCCGAAAATCAAATCAAATCCCTCATGCCACAAAGCATGACGTCCAGCTTGAAGCTTTGACCTGACTATTCTGCAGTTATATATATATATATATATATATATATATATATATATATATATATAAATCCACATTATCATTAAAAATTAAAGGTAAATATGTGAATATGTCATCGGCTATATAAACTATTTGCTGCTGCTGTTTGTTTAAATATATCAATAACATGTTTTATGCTAATTAACAAATTAAAATTTAATAAATTAATTTATTAATAATAATATTTGAATTTAATTATAAATACAAATTAGTTTTGAACTATATATTTATTTATGTTTATGGGTAATTTACATTTTAATAAAATTATTGGTAAATACTCTAATAAAAAATAATGATGCATGCATATAAATTAGCGGTGTTGGTTGCAATTATAATAATAATTACAAAAAATAATTAATTTTATGAAAAATTTCAACTATTTATTGTATACTCAAATATTTGGTAATTTTATTAATGTTTAAGGAACCACTACAAACTTAAGTAGTTTGGATAAGTACTTAAGTTTATGGTGGTTCCTAAAACTAAAGAGATGCTTAACGTTTTCTACCACATTCTTTTTTGCTGTCAAATATAAGCTAGTAATTTTAACAATCATACTAAAAGTCAACCTATAGTTTTGTTTCGAATTGACTCAACTTCGATGGTGGAAATAACTGTTATTTAGATAATTCTTTAAATTTTAGACGGCTTTGTTTCCGACGACTAATGATTTCATTACTCACTACCACTAATTATTTAGCTTTGCTTAATTTAAATTCCAATTAAGATGTTATTTTGTTACTAACCGTAAGCAGCACTCTTATCCAATTTTTGGTATTATATTTGGATGACTCAGTTTTGGACAGTCCGAATATTCCACCCAGTACAAACACTATTATACCCCAAGATTTTAGTTTAGCAAATGGAATCATTTGCTCATCTATACATAGAGGTTTTTCTGAATAAAATTTTCTGAAATTTTATAGTGTCAATTAGAGGGCAAAATTAATAATATTGGTCTATTAATAATATAGGTTTTGTAGGCTGGTGCATCTTAAAACGTGAAAAAAGTTCAAAACAACTATCGCGTTTCATTGCATTTGAGTTTAAGTCTCATCCTCATAATTTGATTTCCGTAAATCCTATGTTGAAAATCTTTGTTGGACTAGTGCATAAATGTATTTCAATTAATTGCTTGAGTTCAATGTCATCTGCTGTTTTAAAAGTATGATTGTGTTGCGTGAAGTATCAATATTGGATGCCATAATGCAAAATCATTAGTAAAACCCTTTACTAAAACACTTATAGCATGTGACGTAAATGCAATATTGACAATGTCTTGGGTAATTGATAAGACTTTTGAATTTAAAAGTATTATTTTGTTAAGTCGAAGCCTACATGACTACGTCTAGAAAAGTTGCGAAACATATTTTTCTATGTTCAAGTACATTTTCAATGGCGTTCCTACATTTGTTCAATGGTAGAATAACTTTATCGAAATCGAAACCTAAATTGATGAGGCAGCATTAGATTCCATTGAAATATGATAAGCTACATTTTTTTAAACAGCATTTTCAAAAAGTTTTTGGAAAGTACTGAAAGTAGGGAAATTGGCCTTTATGATTTTCTGTCATTGATGGATGCGTGTTTGGTTTCAGTATTACTATTCCTGTAAAGTTACAGATAGCTTTTTTCTATAATTCTCCTTATATACTGTGGGATTATACTCTTTTCCACTTTCCAAAATTTGATTGGAATAACCTGCAGTATTTGTTAGTATTTACCTTAGTATTTATTACCTAATTTCTCCTGTTGATTTTTAATTCTGGTGCGTGATTATTTCGTCTTTTTGTGCTTATGTAGCTTTCATAAAAAAAAACACTTTGCAGTTCTTTAATTTGATTCTTTTACACCGTTGCCATGTTCTATAGAATCATGTAGGTATCAGAGCATCTCTTTGAGGTACATCAGATCTATTTGCAAAAGTTTCCGATAGCTTGTTTTCTTTGACGCAATAGTTTTTGTATATGAAATTATCTCCGTTTTTAAAGATGGGGCGTCAAATTTTCATTCATTACCCATTTCTTTGCTTTGCCATACTAATCGTGTGAATTATTTGTTGGGTTCCTCTGTGAATTGCGTGTTCATTGCTGAGGGGTTGTTCTTTTAAGATTTCAACATTCGATTATTTAAAATTGTTCCATCAACAAGTTTGCTTGATGGTGCTTTTAGAACCTTATTCCTCTAAATAGGCTATATTAAGTTGCTTAACAGCAAGACAGCACTTCTTATCAAACCAATCATTTTTGGGAAACATTTTCACCATATTTTAAGCCATCATCTGAACGTTACTGACAACCGCAGTTTTACGTACCTCCCATAAAGCATTAACATTATCAGAACGGTTACTATCAATTGATTCCCTTAATACTACTGGGTTTTGTCCCCTTCGATTATTCAACCTTACAATTTGAAACGTATAAGGTTCGTTTTCCAGTGAGCCTTATAACTTGTACACAAAAACATCTATCGTAGCATTTCAGTATCAATTGTTGATCACAGCTTAAGAATTTAGTGATCATCCGATATGACCGCACCTTGATCTGGTATGCAAAGCGTTCTACCGGAAACAAGTTCAGCCGGTGACGCCTTTAAATTTTATTTGTAGGTTAATCGAAGGCCGGGAGGTGTTATTGGTAAATGCGGACGCGATAATTTAACAGAAGATTGCTGACTTTAGCGTGTGATGCTAAAGTCAGCAACGACGAGGCCGTTTGATTGCGGATGATATGCAGTAGTTATGAAATGATGAGTTTTGATTGGTGCTGATATATCCAGAATTGATATTATTTCTTGCCAACGTGCGAAACGGTCGATTATCGTTAGGCAATAGCAATTTCCTTCCACTTTTGGAAAAATTCCGATTAGATGTTTGTTTATGTGAGCAAATTTTTCACTCGGTGCGTCATATTTCTTCAACAAGCGAATGTGTTTGACGCCCAATTTTTGCACGTTGACATTTCAGGCAGCTTCGAACAAATTTTAGATGTCGGATTGAATGTCAGGCCAAACAAATCAATTTAACCATAGCACGAACATTGGGTGAGATGTCGTGAATTGCCTGAGTCAACTGGTTTTGGAATTTTTTGTGATAAATGGACAAATGTTGTTTGTTGAGTAGTCGCATAAAAGTCGCTTTGAATTGCCTCGAATGGGAAAAAGTTTTAATTTAATCGAAAGCATATACCACCTTTTTCGAGCAGTGATTTTAATTCATCATTGGTTTGTTGGTCGTCCGCCAATTTTTCGTAATCGATCTCGGCAGTTGAATGGATGCTTTTGACAAGTGATTAAAGTTCTGCAGTTACATTTTAAGCTCCATTTACGTGTCAGATATCGGTGGTTAATTATACGATGTAATCGAGTTGCTTTGCTTGATGATTACTGGCTTTTTTTTTGTGGGAAGGCAAAAGTATGTGGCTTATGATCAGTGTAGAAATAAAATCCTCTTCCCTGTAGCATTAATTTAAAATGTTTGATAGCCAGATACATCGCTGTGAGCTCGCACTTGTATGAACTCTAGCGTAGTGGCGCTTTATTTTTTCGAGAAAAGCCCCAGCGGTTTTAGTACGTTGTCGATGATCTGTTGAAGTAATTCATCAGTGACGATATCCGAAGAATCGACATACCGTGAAATTTCTGCCATTTTTTATGGATTAGCAAGTAAAACAGTAGTGGACAAATTGGGCTTACATTTTTCAAATACACTTTTTGTTTCGCCGGTCTATGTCAACTTGGGCTTACGTTTTAGTGGCGTTTAGAGGATTTTATGATTAGAATTTGCAGTAAAAAATTGTTTCCAAGAAACTATTTTTAATTGTTTGACCATCGTTGGAAACGCTTTGTAGCGATAACAGCTCCTGCATGTCCAAGGAATTTGATCTCTTGCTTGCCAAACTCAAACGGGTTTCACAGGTGATTGTGATGCTCTTCGGGTGTCGCAGAGGCAATGCATATAAATGGTCCACTCCTCAAACACTCAATTTCATTTCGAGCTGTCTTAAGATTTTCGAGGTCGAGCGTAGACGATTACCGTAAATCGATTACTAATCCGAATTTTGTAATAAAATCTACGCCGATGATTGGCGGTATTACGATGGCTACTAAAAACATTCACATTAAGTCACGTCGTAATCCGAGGTTTACTTTCAGTATCATTGTGACGTAAGTTTTGATTATCGTGCCGTTAGCTCCGAACAATTTAATTTCTGTTGGTTTGTGCTTGCTTGTGGACTGACCGAATAGCATGACCGACACGTCGGCACCCGTATCAATCAAAAATTCATTCATTGTGGATTTACCGTGTACTTTTAAATGGTTGATGGATTTGGATTCAGGATTTTCGCTACCTGAATCCGACGCAGGCAACTGGCTTCAACTGTGATATGATTTTGTGATCCATGGCTTTCAATTTGCACGGTAATATTTTGTTTGGCGACAAACTTCCAATAATACCAGCAACTTGGATGCTCTGCACGATATTTTGAATGCTCTCGAGCTCTGCTGACGTTGATTGATTTATCGCAATTGATTGCTTAACTTCTCTAGCAAATTAATTTAGGCCGATGTTGTCGTTGAAGTGATTTGTTTTTCCATGTTAGTCATTTTATGAATATTGCGATCACCGATAGTACGTAAGCGAATCGATTCAACAAGTGCGTGGAATCAATCTGCTGCGTGGAGTCTGCCTTTTACAGGTGAATTTTTCATTTTGATTATGGGAGCGTGTGTCATTTCTGGTAACTGTGTGGCCCATAAATTAACGAGTGTAATGTCAGTCAACTAATCGGATGTTAAATTTTTGATGCGGGTAAAATTTACTCGATATTGAGACGCCGAGCTCCTTCGTCAATAATTTCATGAAATCGATGCAAATCGGAGTAGAACGTTATTATAATTGGCCTTATGTGATTATATTTACCATCCACTGGAACATAGCCGATTTCATATAAGCCATTAAGTGAAATTTGCGCCAATACCAGCAATATATTTAGCTGTTGGGCATCGGCATTCGCGATATTGTCGCATTTGCATGAATATTGCTAGTTTAGTGTGATTCGTCATTGCCATTCATATTTTTGATATCGTTGTCTTTTGGATTTTCATATCGTCCGGCATCTTGAAAATGTATATTTTACGTTTTATTAAGTTCACAGGGGTAACCAATCTGGATTTTATTAACATCACACTAATACACGTTTTTATGGTTTTTATTGGAAGTTATAGAGTTTTCCTGATCTGTATCGTTGTTAATTGCTTATACTAAAAAATTCTACCACATTGAAAACATTATTATTCTATATACAAAACACTTGATTAGTAGGTCAATTATCTTAGTAATATAAGTAATCTCTATACGACATCCAATCTACATTTTTTTTATATTTATAATTAAATCTATACAACCTTAAAAGTAATAATTAATTACCTGCATGTTAACAAAAAATATTATAACGTTATGCTTTTCATCAAAACAAAACATTGAGAAACCTTTTCTAATTAAAATAATAAACCAAAATTAAAAACTAAAAAAAATTAACAACATTTTAGAAAAATGAAAAACTAAAACAAGACCGAATAAAATTATATAATTAGTAAAGTTAAAAAAAATTTGAAATTCATTCAATTTATTGAAATAAATTTTATAAAAATAAATATTAAGTTTTTCAGAGTTTATGAGCTTTTTGAGCTTTTTGCTTGTTTTAACATAAAAAATAAATTATATATATTTATAAAAATGTAAAGCATTCATCTATATGTATACTCACCATATATATATACATACATAAATACATAATCAATTTTATGTTGTATTAGCATTATGGAAATTTAATATTTGACTTGATTTTCAGTTGCAAAGTAATTTTCGAAACCAAAAAAATACATAAGTTTTAACTTGAACATGTAACCTAAAATATTTTTTTTTTTAAGTTTTTAATTCAATTTTTAATAAAACGAAAACTTTATGTTAAGTTTGGAATTTTTATTGTTTGATTATTCTTTCACATAATAAAAATTATGTTTTAGTATTTCCCTAAAAAAATCAAATAAAATGGAAGTACTCAACAATTTCACTTTAATGTTTCATTAAAAATATGGATAAAATAAAATGTTTTTTTTATGTTTTTTCCAGGTAACACGGGATAGTATTTAAAATAAATGTAATATTAAATATTTCCAACTATATACTGAATGACTTTCTAACTAGTCTAATTGTTTATTGGGCTTTACTAAATAAAACCAAGTGTTATAAAAGCAGTTCTAAACTTTGTCATTATTTAAAAAGAATTTACCAGATTGTGAAATATATAAAACTGTAATTTTTCTGGCCATAAAACGTACTCAAATATTGTTCAACATTTTTGACAGTCATTAAAACAAAGTATAGTGCTATTTAAGTAGCATTCATGTATTTTACACCTTATAAATTTGTGTGTTCTAATTTAGCTGCTGAATAGTTTTTACTAGTCTGTTTCCAGTTTATTGACAGCATTGATCGATTCGGGAATACTTTTACGATAATTTTCATTTGGTGGCATACTTCCATATAGAATTTTTTATAGGTTTTGCAAGCCAAATTGACATTTTTACAAACCACTTTCAATATTTTCCCCAATGTTTTAAAAATTTAACATTAGTTATTTTAAAACAACGTTTCCCACCATATTTCTTGGGAACAATTTTCTCGCCATAATTCGAATCTGCTTTGATAATGCTTGTTACGGTATTTTTGTTGATGTCAGCCAATTCCGCTGACTAAACAATCGTATTACCTTCATTATAAAACTAATTTAACATTTTATTTGCCTCAAGACTTCTACGTTGGTAAGAACTAGTTCTTTGTACCCTTATCCTTGGTATCGGATCATCCATTTGTTAATTATATGTATTGTCATCTTCTGATATACCGTTTGGTTATTTCATAACTTGTTATCGGTATACTTATAAATTTTTTAATTTGGTTTGGTAAAATTTGAATTTTATTTGCAAAATCACCTCAATTTGAAATACAAAAAGTTGAATTTGCTTTGGAGACTCTTAAATTTGCTTTAGTTAAAATTGAAATTAACTTAGAAAAAATGTGAATTTGAAATCTTCAGAAGAAGACTTGATACATTTCTTTAGTTTTATTTATTCCGCGCTCAATGCAATTGGCGATAACGTATTGCCATGCTGTATTGTTAACGAAATTGTTTAGCTTATAGGTATAAGAGATCAAACTTTTATTTTTTTGAAAGTTATCTCTTAATTCAAAGACGCCTGTTGTCAAAATAAATGAATAAGTAACTTATCCAATACTTGGACCATGTGGTGTTTCTCAAGGCTTAGTTGTAGGACCTGTTGCGGCAGATGTAATTCATTTCGGATGTAATCACGCCCAACATAATTACGTTTATAACGCCACCAATGCTTCACAATTATTATCACGAGTCGACATTTAGGCGAAATGTCGTTATTTGCAAAAGTGTTCAAATTTACAATTATAACATAAAGCATAACATGATTTTATGGCCTGGGTTATAAAAAATAAAAGCTAGATCATTCGAGATTGAGTTGTGAAAGTAGTTTTGACATTACATCGTACTTATTTAATTAAAATAAAATTATAATTCAAATATATTTAGGTTAAATTCATAATCCCACAATCTTACTGAAAAAAATAAATAAATTTACTGATAAATAAAAAAAAATGTATTAACAGACCTGTATTAGCATCCAATGTTAGTTATAATGATATTCTGCTACTTTTCCAAAGAGATTAATGTAACCTCAGCAAATGTTTTTTTATCATAAGCTGTTAGTGAAAAATTGAGAATCATGTCTTTTGAACGGCCAAATGGCTTGAACAACAAGACATCCATGAATAGTCGTGAATTCTCATGCAATAGCAACACTCAACGTTTTGAGTTGGAGTTCGTAAGTAAGTTTTAATATTTAGGTCTAACTATTGGTTTACAGTTAAATAAGAATTATCACCTCTGTAAAATTAGAAAAAATGTTACCACCAACAGTAAAAAGGCAACTATTTCATGCATCGATTGAATTAATTTTAATGTATGGTGTTTCCAGCTGGGGAGGAATCTATATTATGAATGCCTCTATATTCCACAAAAATTGATTATTAAATTGATTTATCGTCGCCCTAAAACCACATCCACAGTTCCATAATTCCGTGAACTAAATTTATTACTACTTAGATACTTCTAGCTGATAGTTTTATTCTGCTAACTAATAGTTCTTTTTATACGGCCCATGTTGTTTTTTGTATTGCTCTAAGATACTTGATTATATTTATTTATTAATTATGAAAGATTGACAATATGTCCTCTTTGACTTCTTTGTTTTGCAAAAAATAATTAATTTAATCCTGGAATCCAACTCAATTTTTTCCAGGTAAATCTCATTATTGGATTAAGATTTGTCCTTAATCCTATAGTACGTTTAAAAAAAATGGTATAAGATTGCTGTAGCATTACAAAAGTTGCTGTCAGAAATGAATTACGATTAAATATTGAGGGTAGTTCTAAATTTTCAAATTAATCTGAAGAGTGGATTTAGTCTCAGAATAACCTTTATATGAACATAAATTTATACGATAGAGTTATTTTTTGAAATTTGAGCTTAGTGAAAATAATATGAACTTTAAGCCGGCGATAAAGTGTGTGCTCTTAAAGTAGAAGCCTCCATGGTTGGTTTAAATGAAAAATACTATTGTGTGGTTGATGTCCGATGGAACAAGCATCATGAAAAAATTGGAAAACTCTAATAGATTAAAATCATCAACAATGTTTTGTTCATGCTATATGCAATAATTATATACAAGCAGAAGTAACAAAAGTATTTCGAAACTACTCTCAAGGCGAATTGAGAAAAAATTGACAGGTTAACTAAAGTAATCAAACTAGCCACCAAGGAAACTTTACTTCTCATTCAGGGCAAAGCCAGCTCAAAAATATCTGCTGACCCCCAATAACATTTAACTGTGAATTTCTTGACATGTTCCACGACGTGTTAAAAATCGTTTCAGAGCCGTAATGAACGCGTTACTTGTAAGATCTTCAACGAGTTCTAAATGCACGGTCTTCATGCTTAAACAAACCAATAAAAATAAATATAAACCTCATATATTTTGTGGCAACATCCCTTGATAAATTGAATTAGTAGTGGCTCTGCAAAATCAACGCCAAGCCTTGGAAAGACTCGTTCTTGTTCCATTTGATACGAAGGTAAATCCCCAATCAATTTATCTTCAAGTTTGGCCTTAAAAGTGGAAATTACACATTGATGATTAATTTTTTTCAGGAAATTCTTGGTATTCAGAATTCAGTACTGCTTTCTCACCATTGCTAATATTTCAAGAGGCTTTTTGTTACAGATACAGCTTTCTCTGCCATTTAACATTTTATTTATCACCATTGGCTCAAAAAATCTTTTATAGCGTCTATAATAGGCCTTGTACTTTTATTACGTGAACCATTTGGTTGTGTAGGTATCGAAGGTAATACATTATAAAAAAGGTAGTCATGAGACTGGAGCCTAAAAAATTGCATTGATGTAATAATAATTCAATCGATTGGTTAATCCACGTGGTGGAATGCCCAATTTAACCAATTTAATATTTTAGAAAAAGGATACCCAATCGTGCGACGATCATCCATTTAAATCCTTCATTATATCAGAAAGATATTTGCATTGGATAAGCCTTTCAAAGATGCAGCTAAGTTTGATTTACTATACCAGTTGTTGAATTGGATTATAATTTACGGTGCCTTCAAAGGGAAATAGTTTGTTTTTCTCCCTTTAGATGACCGTTTGAAGTTTGCACTGATCCTGGAGACCATTTACCGAAAAATAAACTAGCCCATGGTTTTTTGGACGGTGTTGCAACTGAAGCATTTACGATCAATTGTGGTTGATTAACAGTTTCCTTTTATTTTAGTGTTGTTGTTGTCACGCAGTTACTAGTTTAGTCAGATTGCACGTCGCTATTTGAATTAGCAATGGTGTCGCCATAAGACTTGATTGTACCTGAATTAAAGATTAAGTTTTATTGTTGTTAACCATTTGAGATTCATGAAGAATTGAACTGGTTGCATATCGATTGAATATTATTGGTTTATGTAAACAGAATGTTTCCACCTAGAACCCATCCAAAAATGATATTTGGTAACACCGCATCATTTAGGCTTGTTTTACTTTGCCCTTCTACCAGGATACATAAAAATTGCTCAACGCCTATATGCGGAGATCCACTAATTTGAAATTTGGAATACTGAATAATGGTAAGTGCCTATGGTAGATTGAACGGTTATTGTTCCATTGTATCGCTGAAGGCCAAAACGTCAAAAACATGATTCTGCATCTAAATGGTCACGACAGTGGAAGTCTTGACTAGATGAACAGATGAGGTTTACAAGGGCCGTTGATAAAATTTATTGCGTCAGATTTGTCTGATTACGGTGTAATGAAACCGCAGTTGCCGCATGTATGTGCGGTAAATGTGCGGTGAGTTCAGACTGATGCTTTCTTCGTCAAATAAGGCATCGTCATTTGGATTAATATTTAAATACGTCATGTCTATCACTCAAACAATTAAAGCAGCATAATTGGTTTTCTTAATAATTATTTCGCGCCTCTTTTGAACATTCATTCCAGTGAAATCTTAGCTTTGGTAACATTAAGTCAGCTCCTGCTTGCGTTTCAATCAATTAAATGTCCATCAGCTGTACAAATTGCACATCTGGTTTTATACACAGCAACATGACCCTTGATTGAAGGCGGCTTAGTATGGAGCCTAATTCATCGCATCTGCATAGTAAAAATTCAAATAAATGGTAAACTTTTAGAAAGTCAATCCCAGCTGTCTCTTGGGCTCACTGCACCTTAGATTTTTCGTCTAGTTTACTGGTCAACATATATATTAGGCAATAATCTTGGTTTTCACGCATAAGGTTCCATGGCCTTTAATATTCCCAATAGCTTATCGAAAGTGTCGAGAAGTTTTTTTATGTTAATGTTATTGCCAGATTTATTGATGGTTGTTCTTAAAAGGTTCTAATGCAATCATTTTGTGCCACTTTCTATCGTCGCCCTAGTTCTTGAAGTGTTTTATATATAATTAGCGTTGGTAGCACTAAAATGTATTAGAAGTATTGGCATTTTTGAACTGGTGGTAATGGAACTGAATCTGATGAATCGAAGATGAATCTAAGTCATAAAATGACTTAGAGCCAGCTATACTCAGAACACAGCGACTCTACGAAAAACTTTATGAACTTTTAACTCCTAAACAAACAGTTTAAAATAAAAGGAATAAAACTAACTGCCCAGCATCGTCAGCGTTTGTCTCTCCTTAAACCAAACTAAATGCACTACATTAGCGAACCACACCAAATAATCTTTGTTGAGAATCAATTTTATTTTTATGATGGTAAGGTTTTCCATATGATTTAAAAAAAATTAAAACAGGAAGGAGAGCTTTGAACCCGAAATAGATTACATAAATCAACAAATCACCTGCTGTATCCAATCTGAAAGAAAAAATCGCACTGGCTATAACAAAGAAATCATTAACTAAAACGAATTATCTTTTTTATGTTTTATCATCACACCCCACCATTATTGTTATCATTATTACATAATATTTTATAAAAATTTAATTTTGTGGAAAATAAGGATATCTGTGTTATTTTGATTGTTTGTCCTTTTTAGCTCAAATATATACTTCACATCTATATAGAGTCGTCTGTCATTGTTTAGATATCTCCTATTATTTATATATATATATATATATATATATATATATATATATATATATATATATATATATATTATATATATATATATATATATATATATATATATATATATATATATATATATATATATATATATATATATATATATATATAATACATTTATGTATAATTTAATCTAACGTCTATAATTCGGTTATTTTAAGGATAAAACATGTGTGTGGATACACCAAAGCACATAATATTTTTAGTTAAGCAACAAAAATGTAACCAAAGCTTTTCTAACACTTAAACTTTATAGATTTTATGTATATATATATACACACAATATATAGTTTGAAATTATTAAATAGAACCAGACCAATTTTTAGGATATTACACAAACAGAACTCCCAAAACTACATAGCTACAAATAATAAAAAAAAAAAAAAAAAAAAAAAACTACTCGACCCAAATTTTTCCGTTGTTTTCGTTGATGTTGTTGTTGTCAACTCCTTCATTTTTGTTGGTTTTGTTTCATAATTTGTGTATGTCTGTTTTATATAAAAATGTTTTTCCCATATATATATATATATACATATACGTATTCTGATCACACAATATAATAATGTATATAGTGAAAAAGAGAAAAAGCACACACAGTAGAGTAGAAAAGCTCACAATTTAATCAAATTTATATTTTTACGATTCTTTTGACACAATGACATGTTTTTCAACAATTTTCATTTTTCACATGGGAAAACATGTAATCTTATTATATTTATAGTATCATACCAATATTTTTTATTTTTTATTTTTTATTTTGCTCGTCGTCATCCTCTATTTATTTATATTTTGACTATATGTGCGGAGAAGGAGTTAAGTAGAAATATGTAGTGTTATTATGAAGCTTTTCAGCATACAAACATAAAACATAAAATAAAAAATATAAAAAAAAAATTGTCGCACATTTCTTTGCCAACTTTCAATAGTATACCATATTCTTAAATTTTTGTGTCTGCGCTCAATGAATTATTTACAGTAAATATTTGGATATATAAATGGATATGCTAATAGAAATACTATATATATCTATATAAGTACAATTTAAGCAATGCGACCATTTAGCGATATACTTTTAAACTTTAGCTGAACGATAAGAAAATACGAATATAAAAAAGCTCCTTGACATTCATTACTAATGAAACGGAAATGATTTTTCTATTTTCATAAAACCGGATATTGATGTCGTTAAAGTGTTTTCCATTGATTTTTCCGTTCTCCTTTTGTATATTAGATTTTTTTTTTAGATTTTTTTGTAGAGCTGCCATATAAAATAGACAAAATGATGAATAAACGATGATTCTTTGATGGGTGATAGATTTATTAGAAAAAATGGAAATATATTTTCGTTACAATTTATTGGTCTATTGGAATTATATATATGTTTGAAGTTTTATCTTGATATAATATCAAAGTTTACGTATAATCAATATTTTGAATATATATATATACATATATATATATATATATATATATATATATATATATATATATATATATATATATATAATGCTAAGTATTTCTCGACATTAGATCTTTGGAACTTATTTTTCTGTTCAGGCAGTATTAATTTCTGAGCACTCTTCGGTTTTTTACAAAAAATAATTTGCATTTATGCGAAATAAAAAAACTATAACAGAAACTATGGAAAGATTGGATGGGTTTATACTGAAGGTGGCTGAATTGCATAGGTACAAAATTAAATGGGTTAAATATAATTAAATTATGATCATAAAAAACATTCATAAACTTCAGCTGTTTTATCTTTGTCTTTATCCGAAACCCATGATAAATTTTTGCGAATACAAATTTTTGACATTTATTTGATGAAATCGAAGATACCCAAATTATCTCGGTCAGTTGCTATGATAATTTTTGACACATACCAAAACTTTCTACAATAAAAGCCAACCTAATCACGTAGCACACTTAGATATATGTTTGCATATAAAATTTACTACTTTGTTTTATAATAGTACCATTCAAAAACCACATAAGAAAAATTTGAACTGTTTCGTTGCTATGACAATGCAAACAATTAAATGTAATTTTTCTTTGTTTTCATACCTCATTAAACATTTATTTAAATACAAATAAGGCGGGGAAATATTTCAATAAATTATTATACTTTTCGGACAGTGTGATAAAAAATTGAGAGATAGGGGAATATTTTTATTATTCAAATAAATGTCCAAAATTTTATTCACAAATATTTATCATCGGAATTAAAGAATCAAAATACCCAGGTAAAATGATCAATCAAATGAAACGGAGTGGAAATGGGTAGTAGGAACACCATGGACCACCGATTGGGACCAGATTGTCAATAGATTGTTAATAAATCAACACAGTCCTGATAAAAACGGCAATAAAAATCCTTAGCGAACACAATCAAATTATCGACTCATTTAGCAACCAGAAAACCACCAAAAAACATCAATAGGAATCAAAAACTTCAATAGGAATGTTGGCAAAGCATAATTAAACAAAATTGGAAAAGAAGTCACAGCTCGTCATTTTACACAAGTAGTTCCTTGTCGCAATAAATCTTAATCCAGAACTAACCAGCAACAACAGCAAAAATTATTAAAAAAGCATATTGAGAATTGGCCAACTATAACAAAATAGTTACATTTGTTGCAAAATTTGATAAAAAGCAATAAAACAATGCCGGATTACTTGCAAATATACAGTAAAAAATGATGAGTTTGATGTTAGCATATTTGTAAATCAAGCTTAATTGCTACATTAGAAGACACATCGAAATTTTTATAAAGGCTATCACAATTAATCTTTATATGGATAAGATCAATAATATAAACCGATTAGCGTGGAAAGCATGAAAAATAACCGTAAGTGTGCTTATGAAATTTTAAATGAAGTCAAAAGTTATATATTTCAATTTCCGGCATACGAGAGACACTGCACCCGGTCAGATTCTGCTTAAAAATGCAAACTATACACAGAGTAAACCAGTTTCACTTTCGAAATATGCGTCTGTATTCAAAAGAATGATTTTAAAAGTCAAAGCACCTAAAACGGACGTTTGCAATACATTCTTAACATTAAAATGTAAAATAATGGTAATTGCCAAAAGTGCCACATCGAACATGGTTTGCACATTCGAATAGAAAAATTGTTTTTCAACGCCCAACATCGTTATCGTTCTACAAGAGGCAGTTATAGATGTATAACCTATTACGATACACAAGTGTATTTCAAACAAACCGCATTGTTTTATGTGGGATAAGACCACTACAAAGAGAGGTGGTAATGATATATCATCAAGTTTTTTTTTCATTTTTGTACTCTACCTTACCAACAAATATCACTCGTATTTTGTAGTGATTCTTGTCTCGGCCAGAATAAAAATAATTTTTTAGCTTCCATGTTTGCGTTATTCATACAAACCGGTGGTCTGGAAACTATAAAGCACTCATCTTTAACGGTAGCACATACACACATGGAAGAAAACCACCATAATAATACACCACCGTTAAGATTGTTATATCTTTGTGCGCGGTGTTCGTACCAAAAACACTTTCCATTTTATTGAATGAAGCAAGATTTATTTTACAATTTTAATGAAATTTCTACATTTACATTTAATTGGCCAAAAGCTGGCATGGAAGGTAAACTGTTCACTTGGAACACAATTTGATGGTTGCGCTTTGAACAAAAACTTCGCTATACTCAAACTTAAAAACTCGATCGATCCCGAGAAACCCTTTGGAGTATTAAAAATTTTGTGGCGCGGAATTAATTCGGTTAATTTGCCCTGTCTCAGAAAATGCTATACCAGTATTTTACCAATTAATCACGAAGAAATGAAAGACCTCATAGAATTATTATCGTTTTAAGTAAAACTGTCTTTTAAGTAAAACTAACTCCTCAAATATTAAATTTTTTATTTTTTCAAAAGGGCATAACGGACTAATTCATAAATTTCCGAGGCACGAATAGGATTCCACATCATTCATAACAAGAACATCAGAAGCGTGGAATTTTCAGTAACTGATTGAAGACTTTTATTCGCTCTACTGGAAAATTCAGACTTGTGGTATTCAGACTTGTGCCTTTTTGATTTGTGACCACAAATTTATTTGCTGAGGAATGATTGTTATATTTTACAATAATATAGAGCTAAATGTTGAAATAATGCATTTAAAACTATTCAGTTTATAAAACCATTTGAATTTTAAAATTTTTGTAAAAAACTAACTCTTTAATGTACCTAAACCAGAGCCTCCTATATAACAGAGCCGCAATAACCAGACAAATGTTAAAGTGAGCTTAATATAAGGGATATACATTTTACTATATTCCATAAGACCACATGTAAAATAAGTTTTTTTTTATTCGTATTTTCGGATTCAAAGTCATTCATAACCTCAATTTTTTTATATATATACATATATTTAACCATAATCTTTAAATATATCATATATAAATCTCAATCAATTATATTCAGTAATTATATCAATATTTTAAATTAAAATGACAAGGATGTTATTTTTTTAATAATTTTCTACGTATGTATGTGTGAAATTTTGGTAGAATATTGTAATAAATGCAATAGAAAACCAAATCATGAAATATTGATGACGTATGATATCTCGATCATACACAAAGAGTTTGGTTTTGTAATTTCTGTTTTTTAAATTTTTTTTATATTTACATGTTTTGCGTGTAACAGACTATATTTGTATTTGTAAATTGAGGTTTTTTGTGACCCTTATATTAAAACATTAATTAAACATATATAAAATGGATTTTGTTGATTGAATTTTTAATCATTCATAATTTAACTATTACTTTAAATGTCTGTGCGTTTAAAATATATTTTTACGGCTGTTTTCATGTTTGAAATAGGTTTTAAAGACTACACTTTTTTTCATACGATTTGTATATATAGGAGCTTTGTATATATAGGAGTCTTTGGCTTAAACTAGACTAATAATGATTTTCGATAGTGGTCTTTTGCAAAAAGACTCAATTTAAAAGTACCATAGATTTGTATATATATATATATATATATATATATATATATATATATATATATATATATATATATATATATATATATATGTATATATATATATATATATATATATATATATATATATATATATATATATATATATATATATATATTATTTACAAAATTATACATAAACGATTACAAATTCGGGAAAAACTAAAAGTTAATCGAGCATTTAATAGAAGTATGCTTCACTTTTTTTTATGTGGTTTAAAATTTTCTTGTTTATATATCTATTTAAATATAGAGTAAGAAAATAGATTGGATCCTTAATATTGTTTTCTTTCCTTTTTTGAAATGCTTTCGTATACCCATTATATCCAAAAGAAAATTATGGGAAATTGCAATTTTTTTTTGGTCTGTATCTCTATTTTTCATTTTTTGTTTTCCAGTCTAATATTAGAAAAATTATTTATATGATAACAGATAAATTGTTTTTTAATATAAAAGCGGAAGTTATATTATTTTAAACGAAACCAAATTGAATGCAAGTAAAATTACATTTTGGTTTTTGTTATATACGATAACGTTTAGTACCATAAAGTATTTAACGAGAATTGGGTGTACTAAAATTTATATTAAAAATTAGAAAACGTGTTCTAAATAAGCATTATTTCATAATTCGTATATTTTTTTAAAATAATGTGCACAATATTTATATATACATAAAAGGTAGGTTGTAACGAGTTGTTAATTTAACGAAAAAAGAAAATTATAAAATGGAACGTGATGAATTAGTTAAAGAAAATTATATATCAAAAAGATTATATTTAGCATAAACATGGTAATAAAGTTTTCATTTTTATTTTTCATTTTTCAATTTTGTATTTTTCATATATACACAGAAACATTAAGAAAATTAAATTTCGATTGATTGAGTTCGAATTTTCCTTATTTCGTTGTATTTTTATTTTTTTGTCTTTTATAAAATATGCAATGTTTAAATAAATAGAAAAATCGGGAAATTGGATGTACATATATATGTATGTGTTTCATACGGTATTTTGAATATTATGGGTGAACATAAAAAAATAAATTTGCATATATGCTATAAACAAAATTAATCTAAAGCGAATCGGGTATGGTGCTGCTTGTTCATAGAAATGGTTATATATATAAAATATATATATATATATATATATATATATATATATATATATATATATATATATATATATATATATATTTATATATGAAATTGAAGTTGAATCTGATTCTCGTTTTTGGTCAATTTGATTAAAATCGTCAGTAGTCCGGTTTATTTTTACTTTGTATTTTATTGAAAACTACAAATATCCTTTTTTTTATTTTATATATTGTTTTAAAATACTTTAAATAAATAAATAAATTGGTAACTGCCAATAATCAGTAAACAGTTTTAATGAAATGTCTAAATCGGCTATTTAAAAGACACTAATAAAAAAAAAATAATAAAATTAAACAGGGTCAAGACTCTGTCAGACCTTGTTAGTGGAGTACTAATTTAAAAGAACATAAAGATAACATTAATGGCTTAAATGGTTGTCCATTGATGGCTTAAATGTTACGCTTAAGTTAAAATACAAACAGTCCGAACTAGTTATAAAAACGGGTTAAATAAAATCCTTAAATCGGAAAATACTAGAGCAGATGTAGGCAATTTGTATAAATCAAAGTTTTTTAGGTTCAAAGAAGTTGTCGGCTACTTAAGAAATGTGGCTCTCCCAAGGAACAGTACCAGTTTTTAGTTTTAGTTTTTAATTAAATATATTGTGAAATTGAAATGTGGTGTTTGTAAAAAACTCGTCTCAAGTTTATTTTAAATATAAAAAAAAAATTAAAAAGTAGTTTCACGGTATAAGTTTTAAATGATGTGAAGGTAAAAATTAATGGCACCCAGCCAACAAATGAAACAATGATTTTTGCGGCTGAAGAAGAAATTACACAGCCTCACAGCAGATCTATTTTTCTTGAAGAAATGTAAAGATGAAAAAGTGTTTCCGAACTTTATAAAAATTACATGGAAAGTGAAGAATCATAGAGCTGAAAAATATTAAGATAAAGTAAAATAAGGTGGTTCCAGCAACAACAAAAGTATTTACATAGCAAATTGCCTCCATCTTCAAATAACCAGACGTTTGAACAACAGTGAACATGTAATTTGGATTAATTATTTTAACACAATGAAGGAAGTATCTGAGAAGCATTGCAATAACAAAACAAATGTATTTACTAAAGAATTGATCGGCACCAATAAAACAACCTACGGTAAATTTTGTTCAAGAGTACATACCAAATTTGTCGCATCTGAAACATTTTCTGACCAAGAATTTACCTAAGGACTCAATTTTACGATAAAACTACAAAAAACCAAATATCGAAAACGAAGTAGATAAAACAGAAATCAGGAGGGACTAACATCACCGAATTCAACTGTTCCAAGACTCTATGGACTCCCAAATATACGACAAAATGCAAGGTAAGAGTTAATATTCAGCTTTTCCTTATGGTCCAAAAATAACCCTCTTAGCAACAGTAAACTAGCCGGCTGAAAAAAACTGCATGGATCAACCAAGGATGATTTTTGTTTTGATATTCTTGTTGTTAATTTTCTTTGCTCAAGCCCCGAAATAGGTTAGTGAACAGGTCTGATAAAGAAAATAATTATATGATAGAATCGCAACAAAATTGCCCGGTCAAATTATACAGCTAAAATTCGAAAAGTCACTGGAGGCATCTATCCATAATTTTTAAGGATCTGTGGCTTTTGCAAAGTAAAATTTGACAGGGCTGCTAGTAGTGTTCTTTATCTCTAGCTGCTCTAGAATAACAAGCAGATAGCTTTTTCTTCAAATTAGTGGCAACAGATACTTTGGTAGAAAAATAGTTTGCCCTATAATTTAGAGATATTATTGTTCTACTTAGTAGCTCAATAGGCGAATTCTAACTTTTCATCGTCAATTCCTGTTGTTAAAGTTCCTAAAAGATTTAAACAGCTGTTGTACAATTTGCCATCTTTAAGCTGTGGGAATATATTCATCGACGTGGTTTGTTTTAGGTAAGCTGAGCATTAGTTGCCCAATTAGGAAATGTGGTGGTGAAATGATATTTAAATCATACGGGCTTGTCGATAATGTCCTTAGTGAAAAAAATATGAAAATATCTGGAGTTCACGATAATATCCATTTGATTGAAAGCAGTATGTAATTCTGCTTGAGTTAATGCATCGTTTGCGAAAATCCTTCGGATGTTATACTTTGTCATTTATATCGCTCCTTAATAAAGCCCTCCGAAATGTTATTTGCACCTACACAATTGGTTGTGCTAAGTTTAAAACTCTGGTGGTACATTTTTTCTTACTAAATGATTCGTGCAGTGCTTAAGCTGTGTTTGAATCGGGACATACTTGTTTCAAATTTCAATAGGGAAGGATTAACAAAAAGAAAATTTCATCACTGAATTGTGACACAAAATTCTACTTGAAAAGTTCTATACATTTTTAAAAAGCATGATGGTTACTCTTTAAAATTGGGAAATATTTGGATTATCTGAAAGGTCCAAAAATTCTCAAAAAAAGATGGTTAGCCAATTGGAATTGGAAGATTTGGAATAATTAAAAAGTTTTGTAAATTCTCAAAAAGCATGACGGTTAGCCTATTAATTTTGGGAAATTTCAAGAATAATTTAAAAAAATCCATAAGATCTTAAAAAGAATGATAGTTAGCCTATCAGAATTGGAAAACTTAAAGACAAGTTAAATAGTTTTATAAATTCTTCAAAAGCATGATGGTAGGCCTTTCAAAATTGGATAATTTCATAAATAATTAAAAGTTCTATAAATTCTCAAAAATGATGATGGTTATCCTTTCAAAATTGGGGAATTTCAAGAATAGTTAAAAAGTTCTATAAATTCTCCAAACCACATGATGTTAGCCTATCAAAATTGCGAAATATTTGGATTAAGTGAAAAAATCTATTAATTTTGAAAAACGCATGTTGGTTAAGCCTATCAAAATTGGGTTATTTAAAAGGTAATTAAAAATTTCCTTCAACTCTCAAAAAGAAAAAAAAAAACAAACCAAAACATAACATAGGAATAACCCTGGTACTTTTAGAAAAGAAAATATTGTATTTTATTCCATTTACAAAGACGCAGAGGAAAGTAGAAACAAGTTTCTTCGGCTTTCGAAAAAATGCAGGCATATAGTTTTTCTGTCCTTACTGAATGACAATTTGAAGATTTACAATTCCTACCGGGGATGAAAGCAAAAGTCTAACAGTTGGCCGATATAGTGTTCTATACGATCAAATTAATATTTGTGGAGTAGCGCAGCAATTTTGATTTGTGTCATCTTGTACTCGAACAGGAATAAAGTAAAAATGGATAGACTTCTAAAATTCTTCTTGAAGAAGTTGACACAAAAAGTCGTCTTTCCGCTAATACAAAGGCGCGATGTAACTAATTTAAAAAGCTTTTATTGCAACAATAAACTGTTTTTGAAAAAAATGACTGCCTCTGTTTTTGAACATCAAAATCCAACCAAATTCTGGTTCGCCGTTGCTGAGCTTAGGTATTTGTCCCACGGAATGATTAAGCTTTGAGAATGGAAAGTTTCAGGAAAATATATATATATATATATATATATATATATATATATATATATATATATATATATATATATATAAATAAATTAAATTTTTTTATTATGAAAAATTTTATTATCAGCTAAAAAAAATGTTTCTGAACTTTTTACTATACCTTACTTTGGTCTCCGTTAATTTTATTGTTAATGTTTAGAGTACAGGAAGGATTTTTATATTTCAAAATTTTTTATTTCATATTTTTTGACATGATGCTGTCGACAACTTTCATTTCTTCCTTTCATTCTATTGAGTATAGTATATAATGAAATTTACGCAAAATATATATACGGTTTAAATATAGGAGCTTTTACAGCAATGTTCTTTTGTTCTGTAATAAGGAAATCAACTTTTGTTGCCATATTATTATCCGCATCTTTTTATACTCTATAAATACGTTGACAAAACAGATGAAATTTTTTTGATGTTTGCGGTTTAGTCAAACTTAAGCAGATAAAGTGGAAAGAACAAAAGCTCTTTTCAAAAACTTGCAAATATATATTTTTCCATTTGTCTATTATATTTTATATAAAAGTAAACTATAGGATAAAGTGAACATATTTCTAAATATAAATATATAAAGACAATAAATAATTACAAGTAGGAAGGAAACGTATTTTTGTCGTTCGTAAATATCGAATAAAACGTCAATGTCAAATTCGGAGTTAATGAGTATATTGGAATTGATTAAATTAATTGTCTTTCTTTATTTTTATATTGTTTTACTTATAAATACATCTTTACAGCTCCTTATTGTTATTATTATTAGTATTACCATCCGAAATATATTTTTATTCTATCTTCCAATTTATATTTATATGTATATATATATATATATATATATATATATATATATATATATATATATATATATATATATATATATAATATATATTTATATATAATATATTTATATATAGATCTATATATCCGATTATATTATATTTGAGTGTTATTTTTATTTTAACTCCCATCGTTATCTTTAATATATACATTACCCTATAGCAACGATGTTGTGTCTGCGTTGTAAGTTTCCTTTTTAACGACAATCTAAATTTGTATGTTCGAGTACTGAAGAGTGGTTTTAATTAACTGTTTTAATTGTAAAATTAAAATCATTTAAATTTACATATTTTTGAAATTCATTTTTATCATTTTAATGATCTTAACGTGATGTGCAAATTTGAAATGTTAGCATTACATTTTTTTTAATCATAAGTATTATAAGTATTTTAGGACTTAATTTTCATTATTTAAGAAAATATAAAGTACTTAATTTAAAATTGGAAACTAGATTAAATTCCTTTAAAATACTCCTAGTAAATTTCAATGTCTTAATGTGTCAATTGAAACACAGACAAGAAAATAATAGTTAATTATAGTACCATTAGTTTTTGACACTTTATCTGATTACTGAGTAGACCACTCTACTAGTTTGAAAAGAGTAAATTTATAGAAAGCGAAAATAAATTATTTTATCGAACTCCTTTTAAAAAATTCAAACGATAACGAATATGGACTTCAAAAATTTAAAGCGATTTAAATCATTTCATAGAGCATCCTCAATGCAAAAACTTATGAAAAAGAACTCTTTCATACACCAAATCTGGTTGATGTACCATTTTTTGTCAGTGCCTAATATATTTCATATCTTGTTTTCATTTTCGATTTCAGTTCTTGGTGACAAAAAGATCCGGTTTTTATCCTTTCCAATAGTCGCCTTAGCATCATGGTATATTATTTTTACTTATGCGGGGGTTACCATGATAAATTTCAATATTACAGATTTTGAATCCTATTATATCTTCCATTAAAGCTTTATACGATCTGCTCATATAATGCCAGTTTATTATTGCGGATCCATTAAAATTTCTGAATTGTAATGCCAGATTCCAAGGAACAATAAATCTATTATCAAATTGGATCTCATATTTAATTATGGTTATACATTGCCACCAACCTGTGCTTCCTAATTCACCTTTCGTCAGTATTTTTTTGTTCATTTTCATATTTCATTACTTTGCTCTTCTTGGTCCGAGAATTATATTATTATACTTATGGCTTCAAAAAGGACCTGATTTTTCTAAGAATTCGGTGGCTCTTTATCTTTCAATCAAACAAGATGTAACCATAAGGTAAATCTCTTTGTTGCCATTTAATGAAATACATCAAGCAGTGAGTTGCTCCATAACTTTGATTTTTCGTTTTGAAATCAATAAAACTTCATGCTTGTCGATCAGATGATGATTTCAGTCCATGTTGGTTTTCATGTGAACGTTATAAAAAATTATGGACGCCCAAATCTTTTCGTACATGTGTCTGGAATTTCTAACATATGCCACTGCTATAATACGACCATTATCAGGAATGTTTTTATTAAATTGTATCGTGCAAGCGTCTTTAACTGTGAATTAGTTGTCATTACATTTAAATCACATTCGTCTTCTTCTGGCCAACACGTTATTGGGTATTGAAAAGTATCATACGATCCATGCATTTCAGTGACATGCTGTAGACTGTCATTTTATTTATGAAAAATGTTAAAATTGTGATTGTCTTGTGCTAACATTAGTTGAATATTGGCTGCTGGAAAACCGGATCAAATCTGTAATTACTAACATGCTTTTCCTTTCCTTACACCACAAAAAAAACACTAATTATCGCTTAGGTGTCTGCAACCAGGTCAAGTCCGTCATAACTAACAAGTTTCATCTACTTCTTCGGTTTTGTTATATGTATAACACGAGTGCACGGTGGTGCCCGGCATTCCGTGAGTTCATGGTTAGTCTTTGGCCGTACACTCTAATCAATCAATCAATCAATCAATCAATGAATCCTGTAAGTGAAATGTAAAAGTTTTTGCAATGGATTGCTTATGGATTGCTCAGGATTGATTATTTATAAATGGTAAGGATTCAATATGGGGATCATTTTGATTAAATAATAGTTTGAAACTACCAGCCACTCAATTTTTTTTTTGAATTTTTGCCTCCCATGTAGTATGATCAAAAAAATTTGGTTTGTTGTTCAAATTTGGTGGAGCTCAACACTATGTTGGACACCACCTTTGATTATTGTTATCATAATTGTTGAGGAACACCCAAAGTTAAAGTGTCCATTATTTTCTAGTCATTCGATCTCGTTAGACCGGTAGCCCTTACAAACAGGATGATTTTTTATAAAAATGCCAGGCTTTTATCTCGAGAACTGACCATAAATGATCTTAAAACTTATTAGTAATTAGCAAACTTATTAGTAATTAGAAAAATTTTTGATTTCTGACATGTTTTTACGATTGATTTTGTCAGGCTAACCTCCATGTTTTTTTTTGACTCAAGAACTTTTAAATTTTTAACGCAAATTTCATAGTTTATGGTCTATATTTTTCAGAACTTAATGTAATCCGATATTTTCAAAAAGCTTATTTCTTTTTTGAACTTTACCAATATGTACATGTAAACAAGTTAATCGGTTTGATTATTTTTAACATAAAAATAGTTATAACTTTTTGCATTCTGATTATCTTTGATTTAAATATTTAAACAATTAAGAACCGAATTCAAGTTAATTTTACATAAAAATATGTACACACATCTACACATAATAATATTAAAAATAAAATTTAAAAACTAAAAAAAAAAGTTTTATTTATTATTATACAAGTTTAAAAGTAAAACACTTTTTTACGAGAATTATTTTGAATATTTTATGTTTTTATGTAAGTTATGTGTATACTAGGTACCTAAAATTATGTACATACATGCACAATATGTAATTTTTCCCTATTAGATTTATATCTCTAAGGTTTTCGTGGTATAAAAACATACTTAAGGAAACCAAGTTGTATACTTGAAGAATTGAAAACTAAAATCTTTGAAGGAAATGTTTAAATATACGAGCATTATATTTACTAACACTATGAATGTTAAATATTTTGCAATCTGCATTCCATAGCTAATCACTAACACAGTATATAAATTTATATACCAATACCTTGATTTGCGCGATTTATTGTGACTTGATAAACGTAACGCATACGAAAACATGTACTTACAAGGAAGTGTAAAAGATCGGTTTTAAAACATAAAATTTTACATATAACTTTGAAATTGATCCTTATGCTTTAGCCTTCTATATCCATTGTGCAAATATGATGGTACTTGTTTTTGAACCGTTTAAAGTCGATCGTTAATATTCATAATATAAACGCTTCTCTATCGTTCAAAAAGTCAAGTTGGTCTATTAATTTATCCAAAATTTAAGATTTAACATATGTTGGCCAAAGGTTAAGAAATAAAACATCATAAAACACTGAAAATACGTGTCTTCAAAAAGAAAATGACATGGTTAGCGGTAAAGTTAAAAAAAATTTTCCGTTTCCAGCTAAGCTACAAAGTTAATGTCATTGAACCCCCAATTACCTACTTCCAAACAGAAATATCATGTTATATAGAACTGATGTCTGAGTTTGAGAGAATAAATAATTTCCCATTAGTAATTATAGGCCGCCTTTACTGGCCCGCACCGAGTGAACAGTCTGGATCTAACGAACTTCATACCAAATTGGTTCTTTCTTTGTTTGTTTTGTTTCAGACAACGACTTTTGCGCCTGCAAAATGGCGGTTTTCCTATCAGATATTACTGCTCCATCCACTTAGGAGCAACTTGCAGAACAGGACCAACGCTGGCTTGGACCAACTCGTTGTCTTTTTATTCCATGAACGAGATCATTAATTTTTATTAAGTTCATGATCTAGTGGTTGAATAAAACTCGGTAAGTATCGCCATTGTTGCGTTTGGGGCCATATATCATGCGCATGATTCTTTTCTCAAATGTCATTAACCATCTCTCCTACTCATCCGTCAGGTTCTAATTCTCCCACCCATACATGACAACAGGTCTGATTAACAACTTGTACATCTTCAGCTTGTCGGTATTTGCAAGGTATTTTGACTATTGCAGTAAACGTAAGGTGATATTCTCTTTAATATTATGTAAGACAGTAATTTGTATGCTGTGGCTCCAAATTCTAAAATTTCAAGATGGTTAACCAATGAACATCCCATAAAAACTGAGAAATTTATGCCACCAAATTGAAAATATACAAAATGCAAATTTCAAATTTAATGATGGTTAGCCCATGAAAACTGATAAAATCCCAAATTTAATGATGAATAGCCCATAAAACCTGAAAAATTTATGCTAAAAATTTAAAATCTCCAAAATCCAAAATTTAATGATGGTTGACCAATGGAAACTGAGAAATTTATTCCACAAATCGAAAATCCCCAAAACCCAAAATTATATGATGGTTACTCATGAAAACTGAGAAATTTATGCCACCAATCAAAAATCTCCAAAATCCAAAATTTCATAACGGTTAACCAATGAAAACTGAGAAATTTATGCCACAAATCGAAAATCTCCAAATTCCAAAATTTCATAACGGTTAACCAATGAAAACTGAGAAATTTATGCCACAAATTGAAAATCTCCAAAATCCCAAATTTAACGATGGGTAGCCCATAACAACTGAGAAATTTTTGCCAAAAATTGAAAATCTCCGAAATCCAAAATTTCATGATGGTTAGCTAATGAAAACTGAGAAATTCATGCCACCAATCAAAAATCTCCAAAATCCAAAATTTCATAACGGTTAACCAATGAAAACTGAGAAATTTATGCCACAAATCGAAAATCTCCAAATTCCAAATTCCAAATTTAATGATGGTTAGCCCATGAAAACTGATAAATTCATGCCACAATAAATAAGGTCGTAAAGATAGTTTCACAAAGTATTCCCTTCGAATATAAAAACCTTGGAACTAATGCTATCAACCTCAGGGCACGGTTTCGTTTTAATCTCTGTATGCCCAGTGTGAAATTCTCGTAGAATGGGTCCTCTATGCAAATCTCCGTAGTCTGTATTTGACACCTTTTAAGCACAGCATTTGACACTTGTTGAACATTGAGTAGACCAGAACACTAATTCTTCCAAGTGTCGCGTACTGGCTCGATGTTGACACGGAGGTTTCCATCTTGGTCGCGAAAGGCGATAGACCTAGGTTTGAAGGTATGGTGCAGTTCGATTACTTCTTTAAAAAAGATGTTAGAACTGCACTCATTACTGTATTCCTGTATACTTTTAAGACTTCAACCTTCGTCTATCTACGCATTTCCGACTATAAATTCCCTTGGCGGTTCTTCTAACGAAAAAGAATTAGGAGTGTTCACGCATTTATTGAAATTATTATTTTATTTTGGAATTTGCTATTATATCATCAACTTGAATTTTAAATATTAAAAAGTTTTTTTTTTGTTTGGAATTTTAGTCCAGTTTACGATAAGAAAGCTTCAACATTAACAAGCAGAATCTCGTAAGATTCTGATATAGTGCTCTCTTATCTTCGTTTATTAGAGCTTCACAGTTGAAACGTAAGTTTCGTTTTGGCAACCGATCGATAAGATCTCACATCTTCGATGATCTGAGATCTTCCCTTAGAAATTAGAAAGGTGGTCAATTTGACTTCGAGACGTCTTATGATAGTGTGTCCATGTTTCCCAGTGTATATTTATAATGAGGAAAGAATATGCTAGCCACAATGATGCTTAGGTGTCAGTAACCGGGACAAGTCTGACATAACCTACATTTCTATCTATAATCTTTCGATTTTGTTATATCTAACAAAGATGTTAAGGTGGTGGCCGGAATTTCAGGAGTTCCTAGTTAATCCTTGGTTGTACAATTTAAACATCACTTTGACCGCCACTGTAACATTTTATGTTTCAATTCTTTAAATGTTAAGTGAAAAATATTCAAGACAGTAAAAATGCTTTAAAAAAAAATCGTGATCCTCACATTCCATAAAATTAAAGTTGATTTATAATTTTGTCCAAGCACACAACAATGTCCTTTTATTACTAGAATTTCATCGAAAGGTGAAAACGTGTATATTTATAGGTTACTTTCAAAGCTCTTTCCATTTTTTCTATAAACAATTTAACTTATCAATAATTCTTTAATTTTACGACTCAGGGCATAAAAATGAAAAAAATAAAAGTTGAAATTGAAATAAAGCTGGAAACTTTTGTACTTTAAATTTAACTTGTGTGTACCATTTACGTAAATTATCACAAATTTACTGATGTTTTTTTTATTGGTAACGTATTTACGTACAAAAATCGAAAATAAATTGTGAAAATAAAATAAAGTATACGGAACAAAATAAAATCGAGCTTTTCCGAGCTTTAGTGAAAATTTATTTGTTTATTTTATTTTTTTTTTGTATTATATTTGTTGTTATATTTATATACTTTTATTGCTATTATTTATTTGTACCACACATCACGTACGGATATATAAAGCATCAAATCTGTATTGAATATATATAAGACGAAGACATAAAAAAAAAAAAATTAAAGTACACAATTTTATCGAACCGAATACAATAAATGTTTCAAGATTCTTAACACACACACACACACAAGCACAATGATACATACATACATGATAGAAGAAGTACAAACATTATATTATGAGAATGAAGAAGTCAAGTAGTTTTGTTTACATAAATTTTATGTCAATAAATTGAATCTTATTAAATTTTTTTTTATCTTGTGTCTTTTCGTTTATTGATATTTTAGGATACATATATAATATACGACGTTCAAAAACACATTAGTAAAGTGATAAGAAAACCTAAAATCTCGAATGTTGGTTTGTAATCCGCAACTTGTTTTATTTTATATCGATCCAACAAATTGTATCTCTATGTGTGACGTGTTGTGTACTACAACACCAAACCCAATACAAAATTATGCTACAACATAAATCATACAGTTCAATAATATAACATATTTTATTCTCTACATAGACTGGATATTTTACGAGCTGTTTATAGTTTTTAGCCATTTTTATACTGTGTGTGTTGTTATGGTTTTGTATATTAAACTCGTACTCATAAGGATAAATTTATTGTTACAAATAAAAACCATAATAATAAAAAAAAAATAAATGAGACAAGAAAATGTCCTGAAAAAATAAAATAAAAGTCCTTGTGCGCTTATATTCCGTATACATAATATATATAGTGAGAGCGAATTGATATTTTTAATAATATTCGGTTATAAGGAGCACCATAAAATATAAATCAAATCTGTATAGCATAAATGTGGCATTTTTTCTGTTTTGTGTTATCGTGTGTTATCAGTATATAGACACTTTTAAAGGTATTTTTAGCTCATATGCTTGTATCGTACTTAATACATAATATGATGAACTTAAAACAAAACACCAAAAGGATTATGATTATTTCGGTACGATAAGTAAAAATCTCTATAGAATCGTTTTTATCGGAAAATTGGGAAAACGAAGAAAACAAATTAGTTTTCCTCGCATCCTTCGTCTTGGTATACATTATATATAAACATTTAGATCAGATTCATTTAGGGGTTTAACTATGCGGTCAAAGTTGTTAAAGCAAATTTTTTAATTTTATCTTTTTTTTTAGTTTTGGATATTTTGTATATAGAGATAGATGATTATCTTATCGATACATAAAATTGGGTAGTTTTATAGAAAATTTAATTTTACATAAAGATACAGGGTCGTAGATAAAAAGCTTTGTTCATTGAACTTTACTGATTATAAAAAGATGTTCTTAGCATAGATCTGCAGCAAAAATCTTTAGGAGATTTTTACAGCTAGTCCATATTTAATGAAGTTGTTTCTGAGGTGGTTAGTTATTATTATTTATTCCTTGTTCTATGACGTCATACGCTCAAATTATACGCCATATAATAAGGTTATTTCACCTTAATGTAATTAATGAAATTGGCTAAACTGTTATCATCTTCTTTAATTATTACCACATCTCCTACTTTAACATTAGTTTTCATGATTTTAACTCGATGTTGTAATAGCGTAACGTACTCAATGTGTCATCGTTTGTGGAATTATTGCGAAATTCGTTGAGTTTTTTCACATCTTTTGTTCCACTATTACATTTTGTGTATACAATCAAGTTTGTAACTTAGCGTAGCGTTATTCGATGATGGTAGAATATGAATCTTACCCGAGAAGATTGACAATGGTTAGAAGCCATCCCACTACTAGATACACATTTAAATGTATCGGGTAACATCGAACTATTATTAGGAGTCGATGTGTTCTTCCATATTCGAGAGGATGGCCAAATGAGGTATCCTGATAGTAATCTCGTAGCTCAGGAAACCAAGTTTGGATGGGTTGTCGGAGGAGGCTCGGTTATAGGGTCTAGTGAAACAGTCTCAACATACGCAACAACAATTGATATTGATGCAGTCTTGAGAAAGTGTTGGGAATTAGAAGAGGTCACTGGTACATCAGAAAGTCGTATGAGTCCTGAAGAGAAAAACTGTATTCGATACTACCAAGAAACCGCAACACAAACACCGAACGGAAGATTCGTTACTCGACTTCCATTCAAAGAATCTACCGCTAATGTATCAAGTACATTCAATTTAGCCTTACGCTGCCAGGAGAGCATGGAAAGGTGGTTTCAGTGAGATCCAAAGTTACATCGTCTTTATGTCGAATTTTTAGACGAATATGAATTATTGGGACACATAAAAAAATGAACGGGGTAATAGATCAGAGTACGTATTTTTTTACACGAAATAATACTGAAATTAAGAATTTTTCAATATGTTTTGACCAGAGATATCGAAAAGATGTTCCGGCAGGTACTTGTACACAAGCATGATCAAGGGTACCAGTTGATACTATAGCGAAGAACACGACATCAGCATCATTTGTAACCACGGACACATTGAATCAATTGGCTAAGTAATTTGAAGATACCAAGCCAGAAGCAGCAAAGGTCATCAGACAAAACATTTATGTTGATGATCTTATGATGAGCTCTCCGAGAAAGCTATTAAAGCTCAAGACAGATATTGTGGAAATAATGAGTAGTGGTGGATTCAATTTGAGGAAGTTCACTGAACAGCAAACTAGAACATCAACTAAAACACTATCCGATCATTCAGATGCGGTCAGAGTTCTTGGTATTCGTTGGAACCCAGAAGATGATGCCTTTATGTCCTCTGTAGATATGCCGATCACCGAAAAACACACCAAGAGAACTTTTTTATCAGAGATTAGTCGAATATTCGACCCTCATGCTGGTTGTCTCCGCTGTTGATCATGCCGAAGATGCTATTACAGAGCTTATGGCTCTGAAAACTTGAATGGGATGATGAGCTTCCAGTCGAAGTTCTGAAAAATTGGCAAGCTATCAGAGCAGAAATAATTAATGCATCTTCAATACGAATTCCGAGATAGCTGGTTGGGAGCAAAACCCGAGTTGCTCATCTGAAACAAAGAAGTTTGCCACAATTGGAACTTCTAGGAGCACAATGACTCACTAATCGCATGAGGGCAATTATGGAACAAATTGGTTTAAGCCCAAGGGAGATTTGTTTGTCCAAATATTGTTCTCGATTGGCTTGCACGCCATCCGGGAACGTGAAAAACATTCGTTGCCAATCGGGTTTCAATGATTTTGGAGAATTACAGCAGGGATATATGGAGGCATGTTCCAACTTAACACAATTCTGCCGATTGTGCAACGAGAGGGTTATGTGTTGCCGAGATGATGGATTTTTCCTTATGGTGGAGAGGACCAGATTTTTTATATAAATCACCAGAAAATTGGCCGCACCAAAAGGACATCAATGTTACCGAACATCTTTATGAAAAAAATCTCAAATAAGCGACTGGTTTCCAAAACATCAAAATACCGCAATTTACTTCATATCGGGTCTTATGTACGAAGAGTATTTACTCGTCCCGAGAACAAACATAAACAAAAACGTTTGTCCGTAGAAAAAGTCAACGAAACGGAACGATGGTTGTGCAGAAAAACACAGAAGATACACTTCAAAGAACAGTATGAACAATTGCTGAAGAAGGGATCATTATCGAAAAAGGGTTCATTGTTGGAGCTATCCGCATTTTTAGATGAATTCGGAGTAATGAAGGTCGAAGGTAGATTGCAAAAGTCGTTTTGGTATAACAAAAAACATCCGATCATTCTTCACACAAAAGCAGATTTCACCCAAAAAATCGCCTATTATTATCATCAGATAAACTGTCATCCTGGACCAAGACTTTTGCTACAGCTCATAAGAGAAAAGTTTTGGATAGTACGAGGGAGAAATTTGATTCGTCAAATATTTCGTAATTGCATCAGGTTCATACGCTATAGGCCAAAGATGCAAGGACAGCTTATGGGAGAGCTACTTTTTGAGAGATATTGAATGACACGACCATTTTTCCATGTTGTTTTGGACTTTATCGGACCTTTCCGAGAGCATCCATTTAGAAGAAGAGGAGCGATTCCAAGATGAGCACGCCAAGTTTTCTGGGCGCCTTAAAGAGGTTTGTCAGTGGTCGTTGCCTGTGCAACATCTTCCTGTGCGATAATGGGACTAACTTCGTTGGCACCGCTAACTATCTCAAATGCTCTCCAAATATTTTTATCCAAAAATATAACGATGAAATTTCCAATACTCTTTTAGATAACCAGATTACATGGAAATTTAATCCTCCTGGGGCACCACATATGGGTGGCGTCTGGGAAGCTGCCGTTATAAACAAAGACCCTGCTGAAACAAACAGTAGGAGAGCAAATATTGACGTTAGAGGAGTTCGACGCTGCGAGATAGGGTCTATATTGAATTCGCGGACCCTTTTAATTACAAGCACTGATGATCTCAACCCACTTACTCCGGCACATTTTCTGATACACCACCCAATGAGTCAAGTGCCTCACCTGGCGACGGAATAAAGGTTTTCAGTCAACAATCGATGGGATATCGTCCGTTGAATAGTAATTCACTTTTGTACGCGATGGCATGTGGAATTTCTATCCACTTTACAAAACAGATCCAAATGGGCATACAATAGTTACCGGCGACAAGATGCACTATTATGCGCCCTCGTACACACTTATCATGAACGATGAAAGACCCAAGGTATCGGAAACTTGTTGCAACGTTAAATGTGTCGACACTACCATTGCCTGTTGGTCTCTAAAACCTGTGATTATATATTTTGTTTTGAACTCAATGATTGAGACCGTTGGTCTCAAAACCGGTAGCTGAGAATCATATACAAGTGGATCCAGCAGTTCTCTGACACCATCGCCATTCAATCCAATTACACTGATATCACCTGTATATGCCAGAACCTGGCGTTATTTTAGTTTCTGCACTTTCGCAGTTGAGACTGAAGCTTTGTTTTCTTGTCATCACTGACTTGCAAAAAATTTCCATCTTAGCTTTGTAATGTCCAATAATTCATGATAACTACTCCCAAGTTTGATAGGCGTCCTATAAGATCTTACATCTAGGATGACCCTGGAATATATTTCAAATTGCCCCAAGATCAATTTGACTTCGGGCCAATTTTCAATTTTGTCAGCTCTATAGCATTAAAGTAACCAATCACTATTTTGAAGTCGTGCTCTGGTATGGATCTCATCAGATCATCTTAATTCTTGTATAGTTATGAGGATTTATCTTTGAGTTGTCTTACATTAGTAAGCGCCTAAATGCTGATGATTAAAATGTAAACGTTGCTAACAAAAAAGATTATTGACTTCTGCATGATAAAACAGCCTTTTGCACCGTACTCCCATGAAAAAACTGACACCAAGATTTCCGAGGTCATCTCCACTATAAAGCAACGTATAGCCTTGAGACACATGGTCACCACTTTTTGGCCATCGAGTTTCTTGGAGAACACCGACAAATTAGCACCAATCTTTCATTTCACGATAATCTTTGATAGCTGACACATTACCATCACAGGCGCCCGTTTTTTTTAATGGCAGCACGTTCTATATGAGGAGTTTCGGTTTAATTTTGGCGATATCCTTATTTTATTTTTATAGGTACTTTTAACACATGTTTTTAAAGGACGAGGAATGCCTGGTACTTCAACTTTTGTAGAATACGAAGAAGTGTTGGTTTAACACTAATTTCCAGAAAAGACAGTAACATTACAGAAAAGCCAACCATTTTGAATAGTTATGAAGACAAAAGCAGGGAAATTTAGCTTTACCAAATATGGGCACGAAATTAAATTTTGTTTTTACCAAACCAGTAAAACATTTCAAACGTTTAATATATATCAGATGCAATTGGCTCGTTCGACGGACATAAACAATCATATAACCGTTTATTTTTACTTTTACAGCCATTTGAAAGACATTTGGTACTACTGGTATAGATCGGTAATCCGGGATAGGGTTGGAAACTATAGTTGCACACAAAAACCACATTCAGTATTTTCCTGCGGTTGTAATATGAAGTCATACCACAACCAACCTTCATGGCCCTCTCGTGAATAACATTTGAGCAGTTTTGAACGTTAACACCTGGTATTACTTCATATTTTGACATTTGTTCTTGTGTTGCATTGTAACATTCATCTGTCCATAATTTCATTACAGCATGAATTGTTTCATTTGTTATATATCGATTGAATTTGTCCGAACTATTTGGAACGTCTGCTATGTTTTGTCCAACATAATGATAATTTTTGGTGTTAGCACATTCATCGTATCGAATAGCACATTCTTTTGAATTAATTCCAGCTAAATCAGCAAGCGCATTACTCCATGAAAGTTGTGCCATTTTTAACGCCGGTTTAAAAGTACCACCATTATTTTTCACAGTACCCGAGGCCAATTTATTTCGAAAGTTATTGTGCAAATCCAATATCAATTTTATGATGTCGCTGGAGATTAAAATTAGTCGCGGCTTAATACATGTTAATGAAAATCCTGCTGGATGACAACCTACATGACGTACGTGTATATCACATAAAGCCGGATTACAATATCGCGATGGGTATGTATTGTCACTCACAACATAGTACATGATAGAAAATAAAAAATTTACCAAAAAAATTAGAATTATAAAATGACAAAGAACATGTTTGACAGTCATTTTGTATAATCGAAAAATGTAAATTTGAAATTAACTCTAATTTGAATACGTTATTTAGGCCGGAAAGAAAATTGGAAAGTAAATTGTTTTCCAATATTTAGCGCTTTTTTTGAATGGTCATTGCATACTGAGTTTTTTGACAAAAAAAGCATTTAACGTCAAACTTGATTTACTCAACGTGATTTATTCAATAGTAAAGTTCACAAATGCTTAACATGCAATTGCACAAGATGCGCGAAATAGAGCTACACAATTCAGGAATATTTAACAATCAATTTACACCCGGTCAGAACTTGGGTAGATTATACTTTTCTAAAATTTGGAAAGGACTTTATATGCTGGGTCTCACAAACACTCTGGTTGATAATAGGCATCCACAAAGACACCAAACAGTGCACATAAAAAATGTATTACTACCTTAGAGCGTAGGGTTAAGGAGGACCCGAATGAGTTGATATGACATCGTGCACTATGATTGCCAATTTTGTTGGTCCTCATTTGAGTGGTATTTGAGAAAATTTAAAATTCCGTTAGTATGTGATTTAGAGAAAATATGTACCGTTAGAGTGTGCCTTAGAGGGTTGAGATACAAGACAGCGTAGATTTGCTAGACAATTTATTAGCCCGATTTTTTTTTATGATAGTGATGCGACTAAACAGGGTATTTTAGAAAGACAATAAAAAACCTGGAGACATTTGCAGTGAAGGTTATTTCTTCTTACTATTTTATTTTATTTTATGGGTATTTTATTTTATTAATATTATGACGTAATTATTTTGATCCGCCCATCTGTTATTTGGAAAGTGTTTACCTGAGCAATCAATACAACGGTTCAATGTTTAAATACCGATTGTTGCAAAAAATTGGAAACATAATGTTATGGTAGCAAACGATACAAAATCATATCGACCCTTATACTTGAATTATTATTATAAATTTCTCTAATGAGGGTATAGTCATCTGGTTCAAAATTAGAACAAAAAAACAACCAAACCATCATAAATGTACACGATGGTTAACGAACAAAACACAATTTTTAACCACTGCGACCGTCCAAGAATAAATCAATCGATCATTATTTTGATGCTGCCAAAAAAAAAAGAAAAGTTCTCGAAAATCATTTGTCACCAATTTAACCATAAAATACGATTGAATATAATTAACATTTCAAAACCAATTTTCCTTTTATATACCAAAAATAAATGTGGAAATATTCAACCAAATGAAAAATTCATATTTTCTAATTGAATGATAATTAGGTCATTTATGTTAAAATCATAATAATTATCAACATTACGATGAATATTGTAGAAGGAAACCAACCAACCATATAGTAAAATTTGGGGTAAGGTTATCGAGATGAAAAATAGATTTTTGGTTGTTGTTGTTGTTTGATATTAGAAATTATGATGTAATTACAGTTTAATTTTTGTTGTAGAAACGACTAGTGGTTTGCTTATGTAAACATAATTTTTGGCACAAAGGACATTAAATTTATTTATATTTCATGAAAGATAATGATATAATTATGTGGAACTTCCTTTCGTTGAGCATTCGCATGAGTCATAAAATATAATCGAATGAACATGATATCCATGGAATATTACTAAAGTTAGTACCTGAGTATCCAAGCCCTGGTACTTGTAATTGTTTTTAAGTAAATCTATTGAAAATGACAGCATCCCCTTTTTTTAATACATTATATGCCACTTTCCTAAGCTTGGTCACTTAAGTATACGAATTGAATATGAATTGAATATGAATTGAATATGAATTGAATATGAATTGAATATGAATTGAATATGAATTGAATATGAATTGAATATGAATTGAATATGAATTGAATATGAATTGAATATGAATTGAATATGAATTGAATATGAATTGAATATGAATTGAATATGAATTGAATATGAATTGAATATGAATTGAATATGAATTGAATATGAATTGAATATGAATTGAATATGAATTGAATATGAATTGCATATGAATGGAATTTCTTAACAGTATGATGTGAATTTAACACCAGTTCGTGAGATGGCAGGCTTGAAGGATTTAAGGATTTCAAAAATTTTTAGGTAGTGTACTGTTTTCAATATCGCTTGAAGTGTTAATAGACTTATAATGCTTTATTTGATCAGGGACTATTTGCTACAAAAAATCATGTTCTGGATGATACAATTGCTTTTGAACAATTTCAATCATAATCTTTTTGAAGACAATTTTCGTAAGAATGGACTAGGTTTCTTATTTTATCTTTAAGTTTGGATACACAAGTTTCGGTTTAAACTGTGTTCACTTCACTCCAATACTCAAATTAGGTGATAAAAAATCAGACCTAGTTTAAGTGTTAAGGCATCTTTGGATAATATTCATATAAATTTAAAACAAGCAGAACGAAAATACATCCCCACAAATAAATTGGGGTTCAGATGATAAGTCAAACATATTTGCCTCTTAAAGTGGCGCAAACCCTATACTACTTTATACAAACAACTAAGCATTCTAAACACTTTTTTATTAATACTAATTGAATGGTCACCTAAAGTAAGAGTTTAACTTAAAAGTAAGTCTAAATTCTTAAATGTTTTACAAACAGTTTACGAAAATCATCAAAATAAATCTTTGAAAAGGAGAAAGTACATATAGTTATCTATCGATTTGAGATTTCTTTGCATTTAAACTAAGCCCGTTAAAAATTCAGTTAACTTACTGCGTACAAGATAATATTATTTTATTAACGCATTATTCCTAGCAACAGAATTCTGATCGTTACCACTGTTTTTAAATATTTGGAGGATATATATATATATATATATATATATATATATATATATATATATATATATATATATATATATATATATATATATATATAATATTATATTATTATTTTATATAAAATAGTATTAATAATACTAGTATTTATATAGTTGCCAAAAAATATGTAATTTCTAAAGTAAATTCGATACGAAATTATTTTTACCCCTAAATGTTGTTTGGTGTTTCATATATAATTAAGTCGTTGTTGTTGTCAATATTTGACAACAACAACACATAATATTATAAATAAATAGTAAACAACAAGCTATGACGTTTCAATATTATTTAAAAATAGTTGTTGACTGAAACATAACTTTTTTATTAAATTATTTCATTAAAAAAATATATTTTACTTCAACATATCGATTTTATGAATATTGAAGTATTAAAGTAAATTCGATATATTTCAACATTTTATTTAATGAAATAAAATATCGCAAATACTTAGAAAACTCAAAAAATGTATAAAAAAATATATATAAAAAAATTATTATTAAACTCTACTAAACCACTCTACTAACTAAATTACTATTCATGAGGACGTTAATCTTGTAGAATAATATGACTGTTAACCATATTGGAGGATCATTTATTTCAAAAAGAAGATGATGCAATTTCTGTAGTGCAAATAAAGCACAAACAAAGTAAGCAACACTGGCTGTTAGGAGGTTGGATAAACTATTTGTAGTGTGCAGTGATGCCAAAATTCATATTTAGATCTAGTTGGCTAAACTTTCTGCTCCGTTAATAAAAAAATTTTTGTAAAACTTTTTTATTTAGGATAGTAATACTTTTTGACTTTAGCAATTCTACGTCGAGTTGAATATTTGTATATTTTAATTTTTATTTTATGGAAGGTCAATGATTTAATAATTAAATTAATTTATATTTGGTTCAAAAATATAAAATCTTTTACCAATTAATATATTCCCAATCAAATCAAATTTGTTTATGAAATATATCTCACAGATAGAATAACTTAAATTTAAATTAGCAACTATTTTTTGTATAAATAATATAATGACCTTAAAAAGTTTACAAAGTATTTGAGGTATGTTAGGTATTTGTTTCGATTGAAATTTAATACGAAGGTTCAACAAACTGACTATTGTTTGGTAAATGAGAGCGAATCAGTTGAACCTGCATATATTTCAAATATTAGGTATATGGTACACAACCATACCTAGAAAATGTTATACTATAACAGAAAATGTTACCAATTGTAATTTGCAGTATGAAGAAGAATGGTAGCTGTAAAATAGTAAATTAAACGCATCAAAAATAGTTAATTTTTTTATCTTTACACCTGGAGTACATCAAGAAAGTACATCAAATGTTTAATAATGTTATGCACAACATCGAAAGCGATAAATATGGTTAGCTCTAAACTTTAAATTTAAAGGGAAAAGTAAATGGTTGGTGTAGTTCCCTCATCTGAATAAGCTCTTCAGTTCAACTACTGTTGAACGGAGCTTATGCTCAAACACTTTTTTTATAACATAAGTAAAAAAATGACCCTAGATAAAAGTAAAGCAATGCAAGCACTTTGCTGTGGATGAACAAAAAAAACAAAAGAAGCTCAAAATCTTACTTTTAGAGGTATTAAATGCAACCGAAGTACTTTAGAAGAGGTGACCTTATTATTAGCTTGTAATTTTAGAGCGACTTCTATCAACCAGTCTATTAGACCAGTATCAATAAATTCTATTAGAAAACAAAGACCAAATATTCATGTGTAAGCTTTATAACTTCCAGTTTCAGGTTTTTGATCTAATTAACTTACTAGAATATTCCATTAAACTTTTGAAAAATCGTCTCAAATAACCTCAGGGCTATAAAAAACATAAAACATAGCGTCGGTTATAGATAATCATATTGGCTGTATCTATACATAAGAAGTAACCAGCACCAAACAAAATTTACAATAAATAAAAACACCAAAACTCAATCATAAATCATTAAAGTTGTAACAAAATTTTGCGTTTAGTTTTCTCAAAGTTAAAATATCATTTTATTTATTATGTTTAAATTTCTCGTATTACTTTTTTCATAATTTTTTAAGATATTATGTATAAAATACATGCGCGAATTATTATTTTATTATTTATCCACCGTTGTTACATTATTTATAAATACTACGAGTATTATAATTTCATAGTATCATAAGGATATGCACGATATATAAAAATGTACCTGTTGGGCCTTTATTTTTATGGATTTCACACAAATAAAACGTTAATATTATTTTCTATTTTCTTTTTCTTTTGCATTTTTGTCTTTCTTCGTTTTCTCGCCAGTTTCTGTTATATTTTATTATATTTGAACATTTTATTATTTATTTATAATATAAAAATTAAAAAAAACTTGCTTAATAATATAGCAAACTTGTTTAAGTTTTTTTTCTTAAGGAACTAACATAATTAAAGGACGTAAAATTGCTATATATAAGATAATTGATGGCAGTTAAAACAATAAAATCTCATGTGTATGTGTACAGTTCTTCTATTCTGTTTTAGTGTACACAATATAATTACAATATTTTAAGTTGTCATACGCTTATTGCCTTCGAGGAATGTGTACCTGGAATAATAATACTATAATAAAATTAGAAATAAGCAACATATTTATGTTTTGTATCTATTTCATGTACCATGATATATATATATATATATATATATATATATTATATATATATATATATATATATATATATATATATAAATATTTGCCGAAACTGTGGAAGCAATGAGATCAGAATAACTTTGTGTCTAACAGTGAAAAGTGTGAAAAAAATATTAACCTTGAGTGAAGTTCATACCATTAGTAGGCTGATAGCAAGTGTACACGCTTATGGCTAAACGGGACGATTACGAATCAACAGGAATTTATATACTGTTTTAAGTATACAGTGCTCAGAGTGCACCCTAAAACCCTTCGAGGAAACTCTAATCCTCTTATCAACGTTAACAATTGAGAATCTGTGGACATTTTTTTAAAGGTATGAGGATTGACGTTATATTATACTATAGATGTTATATTAAGGATTTTGCGAGGACGGCAAACTCCTTGACCAACTCCACAAGAGACAAGACCGTTCGAAGCAAAGCAAACCAATCGAGAAAAAAATTAGTTGGGATCAAAAACAAATCATTTCATCATATTTAGGAACTTCTACCATAATCAGAAATATGGGTTTTTCTTAGCTTCGATAAACCATTCATCTGACTACTGAACCAGTACTAGTAGCCATACGATCCCAGGAAGCATTGGCAAAGCCAGACCAATTACGTATATTTCCAGATGCATATTTCCTAATGCAGTATACGGAAAAAAATGTGGCAATAATTTGGGTCTTGACAACCTAAGGAATTACTTATATGGAGGGAAGAAAGATAAAATGCTTAAAGACCACCAATCCTTGATTTTTGCTCTTAGCAACAGAAATCATAGTGCCAAATCGAAAAGATGGAAGGCGCACTTAGAAAAGTATAACTACAAACTTCTTTACAAGCCTGACCGCATAAATAAACTTGCTAATGCTATTTCAAGATTAGAACTTGAGGCTAACACGTTGTTTCCAGAGGGAACAATTCATAGTGAATACAATCCTAATACAACACTGCAAAGCCTTGCAATACTGCACATTTTGCAATAATGCAAAATTATACTAAAAAAAAAGCAAAAAGGTTTGTGCTCGCGAGGAACCTCATCCATCCTACTATATGTTTCATATTAGCCTACCGGATCTAAACAAAGATGATCTAGGTAAAGTACTACGAAAAAAATAAATCAAATATTATCAACGAGATAAAAATACCAATAGAATTTATACAAATCCTTCAAAAAGTTTTTAAGGAACGTTTCTCCAGTTATAAAATTTGCCTCACTCAAAGATTGGTCACGAATAGTTGCAATGAAGAAAATAAATTTTTAGTTGTAAAAAGGAGCACAAAAGACCTTACTAAAGCCATATGGAAAATAGGAAACAAACCTTCAAAGTAATATTTTCTGCGAATGGCTAGTCTAGTAAAAAAATAAACACATACCTGTGATAGCTGCAACATCAATAAATACGATAGACCACCAAATCAAGAGCAAACTCAGGAAACACTCATCCCAGGACAAGATAATCAAATAACAGGACAAGATATCAGTATAATTATTTGAAAACTTTAGGATTAGTAACTTACTTAACACCACCACAAAGAAGTGGGGTAAATTGGATTATTGAGATAGTCCACTCTACGATAAATTAAATCTTCATTAAATCTTCAGTATAAGCATCTAGTACATACAAATATAATAATTTAATAACAAAATAGTATAATTATAATGCACACCTAATTTTAAAATGTTTAGGCCAATCATTTTCCATCCAAGTGCAGGAAAATTCCTTTATCGGATCATTCTCATTAGAATATTAACCCCCGTTAAAAGCTCCAAAATTCCAGCAATATGCCTACTAATAGAAATGTCTGCCAACACAAAATCATTAAATCCATTTGACCTTTTGAGTGTAATTCTGCACGTTGGTTTGGCGTGAAAATCGAGCTTTTGTATCGAGTGAACCATGAGTTTGATCAACGATGTTTTGATATCTTTTTTGACGGCTTTTTTGTTCCTTATCTTTTCAAGAAATTGATTCCGATAAGCGTCCGACAAATCTGAATTATCAATTCATTGTTTTGTGGATGACGAAAAAAAGTTCTGATTTTTCTCACTTTGAGCTTTTGAATGACTCAAACTTATGGTCTGCGTTCATAGTTTTAACACTAAGATTGGCAAACCGTGCGTTCCGTCGTTTTTTTAAAAGTTTAAAGACTTTTAAAAAAAAATCATAGTATAAATAGAACTGGGGTTCCTTTATATTACTTTTTGCTGTATTCGGGATAATTTTGAACTTAATGTAGCTATCATTTCTGCATCGATGCTTTCAACGATCGTGACTTAATCAATAATCAATATATATATATATATATATATATATATATATATATATATATATATATATATATTTTTTTTTTTTTTTTAATATATATATATATATATATATATATATATATATATATATATATATATATATATATATATATATATGTATATATATATTTCAAAAAATTGTGGCTGATTCACAAGATGAGTAGAAACAACACTCCTGTTGATCCGTAATGGCTTGCATGATGTGGGTTTATTACCAACCAAGCTCTTCTTCTTTGATGTTGTTAATCGTTTGCCGTAAGTCTGTTATTCCTTCGTCCATTTCATCTGTAGGTATGGGGATACTTGAGCCAGATATTTTGCTGACTGTGAGGTGGCGGCATCAACAGGTGGTAGTTATTTTGGTAATTAAAATATGTGTATTGACTAAGAGGTTTGTGTCAATGATGAATATGTGCTGAGTATATGTCTCAGCTGAAGTGTACTAATGAATCTTCGCTAAGTACCAATTAGTATTTAGAACTCGTTGACAAAGAAAGTACTTAAATGCTCATTTCGAACTTTAATTCCTTGTGGCAAATCAAAAGTTGGAAGGTAGATCATTTGCTATGATGTCAAATACTATTTATGGATAGTTATCAGTATTGAGCTTCCTCTTAATGAACAACCGTGTACTAGTGTGAGGATTCCACTACCCTCCAGTACAACTGTTTGTAATTGCTTGTGACAGTGAAGATCAAACACTGTCTCCTTACAGCGAAATTCTAGTACCTGCATACTATACAAAGGCCCTTCCAGAGTTCAGATTAAAGAACATTCATCCCAGGTCTTACGATTCTTCAAAGATTCTCTAAATATGGGATAGTACTAAGTTCGGTGATTGTTTACCAATACATATCGGTAATCCGGTTCAATGAAAATAAACCTATCTGCATGATGAGTTGGTATCGAGATCACACTAAGCTCTTGCAACTCATCTTGATGCAACAATGGTAGTCAGACTTAAAAGATAACTTGCTCTTGTACTACCCTAGCTTTGGTGGTAGGCAGCTTGTAGGCTTCTATCCAATGAGTTTTTCCGGAACGTATCCGTGTTGTACTAGGGATTTGACGCAAAACATTGGTACTAGTTCTACCATGATGAGCATCTGTTAACAGGTCAAACAGATTGTTCTGCATGTTTTTAAACAACCAGATTACAGAGTACAATTGTAACACCCCATGCATCAATGAAATTTTCATGTAACATGATATTTTGTACGTCAATGTGAAGACTCTGGTATGGTTTATCAACCAAGTCCTTCTCCTTCTTAATGAGGTTCATGGTGAGATACATTTGTTTGTTGTTGGACTAATGTTTGGAGTTCCAACGTTGTAACTGCTCTGGATATCATTTTTCCTATACCCATGTGAGCTGCAAACGGTGAGACATGTGCCTGTTCCAGCACTAATTCTGTTATCCCCCTTGGTAACCACAACTTCCGCAATTAGGTATATCAGTCTTGAAATCAGGGTCCTTGCTTGGTTGATGTATCAAAAGCTTTCTAATTGATATTTTTAGGTCTACTCTTTAGGAAATATTTTTTTAAAATGTTCCTAGTAGGTCGAGTTATTGGTTCTCCGTGAAAGATGAAGAATGCAAATCAATATTTAAAGGAGTTTCTGTGATATTTAACTCTGCTCATTAGACTATACTCTAGATAGTGCATCTGGAGGATATAACAATTACATAGAATTGTCCTTGTGCTCTCCACTATGAGTGGATATTTAATTTGATATTTTTGAGTGACTTCAGATTTTGCAGCAGAATAGGATCAGATGTTTTGACTGACAGTCAACTCGTACTTCAGTGCGAGTAATTTTGACGATATTATTACACCAATAAAGTTCTGGGGACTCAATGGAATTGTTTTTTGAATGTTTTTATTTGCAAGATAAATCTGTTGACTGATTCTATTTTTACCATGCAAAAATAAAGTTAGTTCCTTTCAACATATTTGATCTCCTTTGGTTTTTATTGTCAGTCACAGTTATGAAGCAGTTATGAAGACCTCTATAAAAAAGCAGGTAGCCGTGCAAAGTAGGTTGATGGATCTCGATTGTTTATCGATTCAAGTGAATATTTAGCTAAAACTAAGCTGCTAGCCCCATGAAAGAAAAACAGATAACCTTAGCAAAAGGTGATAGATACGACAAATTTATGCTTCAATTCTGTCCAAGAACATCCACTTCAATTCCAAACATAATTTCGACTGAAATATGTTTGTATTCCAAGAAGCAGTAAAGAAGGGAAATATTACATCACGTTTTGGAAGACATTTAATTTTTTTAGTGGCGGGTATTTTTCTAATACATTTTGCAATTATAAGCTTAGGAGTGTGAACAAGATCTAAACATCAGTGTAGCAATCAGTCGCAATGTTATATACTATTATTTTGAAAAGCTTTATTGTTTAGTGATATTAAAATTTTGCAGACAGCAAATACAAATATACGTAAACCGCAAACTAATATTAACTGTACTAAAAATATTCTGTCCAAATAAAATTGGTTTCATAAAATACAAATAACTAAATATTAAACAAAACTTTACTTAAAATTAAAAACTACTAGACAGATGGACAGACCAGTTAAAAAGAGCACGAAAAACGATATAAAATTTACAATACAACTATACTATATGCAGAATAAAATTTAATTAAAATTCAACATTTCCCCGATTTTTTATTTTATTAGATTTTTTAATATGCAAATACTCTGGAAACCTCGACCAAAACAAAAACCAACAAAAAATGTCTATACAAAATACCAAATTAAAAATATTTACCGGGGTTATGTCACATAGGGCACACATATTACATATATACGTATGTCATAGATATCTATGTGTATAGTGTAATATACAAGGGATGTTCAGTAATTAACTGGTCAAGAGATGGCGCCAAACATATTAATGAAAAGCTCTTTTTAGTATTGGCATAACGTGTTTATGTTAACTGGTAATACGACTGTTTTGAACTTCGCAATTTGTTGGTAGAGTGTCATAAACAATTCTTACTTTCAGAACTTGTCCTGAACCTACAACCCTTGTATGTACAAAATTTACATTGCGGTTCCTTTCACTATAATTTCGATAACAAAAGTAACTAAGGCGTTCCACGTTTTGGTACTATACGTTAGCGGTATTACATTTCTATACTCAACATAAATCTAATTAATAAATTTCGGTCACAATCAAAACTATTGCATAATATTTATTGTCAAGCATAGAAAAAGTACATAAGAATGATAAATTTCGTATATTACTATGGCATTTGAAACAAAAAAAAAATATAATGTATATTAGTTGTTATGCATGTCAGTAAAGCGAAACAACAACATATTTTTAATTATATATCTATCCTTGTTGCACATTATTTTTCGTTGAAATTTTTATTTCCAGTTTTGTTTGGTTTTGTTTTTCTTTTCTCATTACTACTAGACAAAGACGAATACGTATCTAAGTAGCCTAATAGATTTTTTCGCTTTGACTTTTTTTTTTTTTTTTATGTTTTGAACCAAATATTTCGACTAAATATGTCTTTTCTGTTTTTGATTATTTCAAATACATTTCTTGAATTTTTCTTGTTTAACATAATTAAATCATAATACATCAGCATTCTTAAGACTAAGGAAAAACAAAACCAAACAAAACTGAAAATAAAAATTTCTTTATATGCAAAATAGTGTGCAACAAGGATAGATATATAATTTAAAATATGTTGTTGTTTCGCTTTGTACTAGCATTGTTTTGAATGCCATAAAGTAATATACGAAATTTATCATTCTTATGTTCTTTTTTTATGGTTCGCCTGAGTAATCTGCTTCAATAATAGTAGTAAGTTTCTAATTAGAATCATTAACCCACACATAAATCCATGAATCCTGTTATCAGCCATTACATGTTTTGAAAATATGACTCAAAATTTTTACACTGTTTAGATTGTGTACATTTTGTTAGAAGTTATACCAATATGAGTGTTGGATTATTGGACAACTTCATCCTAGTGTGTTTTTTGAAATCTCATAACTTTGGTAAGAATATTTGTCGTAACGTGAAGACATGTTCTATGAGTTATTCGTTGGTTGAGAATTAATGCAATTTGATGAGTTCATGATTTGGTCGAATATGTTGGTGTCTATTACAGAGGACCTATGTTTTAACACAGTTTTCATCGTCAATTTGACCCAAAAATTTATTATCTTTAGGACGAGTAACATAGAATAAAATCTAATGCTTAGAATTTGAAACACAGTTTCTTTAAAATAATGACAACTCCAGCTTTTATCAAGATTTGAGCATTTATCAAGATTTGAGCATTTTCCTCGACATCTATTTTGCGTTGCATATTTAACAATTACTTCAAATAAAGTCAATTGGCATTAATTTATGTTTTAATGGTGAGTGTCCGGAATATCTTTGAAACATTATATTCAGTTAGCTTGTTCCACTATAGATACGTGAACTTACTTTAAAAATGTAGTTCGAATTTATTTTTGTAAAGTGGATTGAATCACATTTGAGTCGCTTTTCCAAATGTTCTCTATAGGAAACTATCGTACATCTAAATATGGTCAAATCTCAATTCACTTGTTACTATTTTGCAATAAAATGATAGTGTTGCCAATTCAAGCACTATACCCATGCTGATATAGTATTTTCAAAGACAGACAATTGTCTGCTAATATAATGTTTCCGATAGATTGTAAGGCTATGTGGGTGTCAGCTCCGAAAAGTAATTCAAATAGACGCGGTGGACTGAAAAGAGGATCTTTTTAACGATGTTTCTTTGGCATGGATAAAAATCTTTAATGGGAATATTGTAGCATAACAAACAATACTAAAAAGGGAAATTTTTCATGATTTTGGGAATTTTTGATTTATGCAGGAATTTTACTGTTTTTATGGAATAGTCATCGAGTTTTTCCTTGATCTTAGGAATTTTCGATTTGTGCCGAATTTTCACTATTTTGTTGGGCTTACCATCGTATATTTTCTTATAATTGGGAATTTTCAATTTAAGCGGAAGTTTTACAGCTTTGATGAGCTTACAAACGCGTCTTTGCTTGATTTTAAGAATGTTCGATTTGCGCAAAAATTTCACAGTTTTGATAGGCTAACGGAAAGAATTAAAATTCGTTGGGATTTAATTAGATCCTGTTTGCCTCACTCCAGTCAAGAATTGTATTGAGATCTTGCATAAGGCGATTCATCAAAGCCATTCTCTCTGCAAAAACGTCGTTTCAAGATGAAGAAGAAGTTACAAAGTAAAAGGTGGAAAGTGAGCTGTCATCAACAAAAGTGTATATTAGATTGAGAGTTACTGATAGAAGATCATTAATGAAAATTAGAAAAAAATTCGATGAAAAGGCGGATTTCTAAGGGACATCAGTGTTATAAAAATATGGAACGGAAGTAGCCATTTATTAACACCATTTAGATTTGGTGGGAAAACAATCCATGAAATTAAAGAACCGTAAAGACCAATTGACGTCAATTTGCACAGCAAACCTTTGTGCAACATGCGATTAAAATAAATGCGGTTATCCACCAAATATTTCATCAGCTGTAAATTGAGTATGGGTTCAAGTACTTTGTTAAAATCATCAAGAAGAGAGCGATTAGGCCAAAATCAAAAGGAGTTTGATTTGCTTCCCTTATATGACAAAAGATGCGTTAGCAGTTTTCTAAATGAAAAAAATATCCAAAAAACCATAGATCGGTGGAATATTATATGGGTAGATAGTGGCTTTGATAGGGATTTACAACAATATTTGAGAATAATTAAGGGTATCATCAGACCCGGCTGGTTGCCAATCAGCTGGCAATAGAAAAATAATAGGGAGTGTTAAGTTAGAATCTGCTAAATGACATTATCTTTGGGCAGTAGAAAAATACGGTCCTATCTTTCCCACTATCCAATGAGTTTTTTTCAACATTACGAGCACAAAAGGTTTGGGTGCTATAGTTTCGGTTTAAAACTGATTCTTTTTTTTACTTTTTTAGCTCTTCTTTGCGATACCTTCGCGTTGCCAAGTCACTTTAAATTAAGTTAAATTATTTAACTTAATCTTTATTGGTGGTAAGTTTTTACAGTGCCATAATCGACGTTTTGGAGGAGTTTTTTCTTGGCCAAGCCACGGCCTTAGGAATTTCACTATATAATAAGCCGATGGTCAGATTTTCCTAAAGAGGAACTGACAGAGATAGTGTATTTCCCGCATGAAATGTTAAAAACAGATCCAATTGAACCAGGATCAATATAAGATCGTTGAGCCGATCTGGTACTCTAAAATGATCTATATAATCACTGTTTGCTGGTTCAAAGCTGCAAACATTTCAGCCATCTCACCAACTGGTGCAAAGGATTTAGAATAGGGCCGCAGCGTGTCATCATAGAATATGAATTCATCTATCATATGCGATTACAGCATTTGGTGATTTCTGAAGAATGCGCTCAAATGCGTATTTTTCTTTAAAAAAAAAGCTGCCGCTGTATCTTTCTACATGCCAGTACATAATGACCGCATTATGCAGATCTTAAAAAAACATGGCTTGGTAATCGTGCGCCCCCCCCCTATTTTAACTAGAAAGAACAAAACCGCAAAATGGATAATTACTTGGTGAACTTTTTTTGTAATAAAAAAAGCCAACTTTTATGCCGAAACGTAAGCTAAAACGAATACACAATTAAATTAATTGGACACAGAATTCGACAATAGCTAGGGATTTTATTGTGTTTCGTTTAAATGCAAAACTTTTTTTCTTCTTGTTAAAGCTTTACATTAAAACTATTTATAACAGACGAAAAATACAAAACTTTTTCATTAACAAACTATTTTTTCATTTAATCAATAAGTTAATTATGCATGAGCTTTTATCTACTTATCAATGAAATTATTTTATAAACTTTTTTCATTTTTGTTTTGTTGTTTGTTTGATTTAATTATGTATACATAACCCATGTGTATGGTAATAATGTTATAACATTGATAATTCAATTTTATGTTGCCTTTTTACGTATCAAACAACGTAACTGTACTTTGTCTAAAAATAAACAGCTCGTCGGTAGTTATGAGAAAATACTTTGCATCATGGAGTAAAAAGCTATGATTTATTTTTATCTACACTCTGTGTATATACCATTTAACATACTGCGTATGCTGTTATGTGCTTTACCTTTAAATTAAACATGTAATGTAAATTGCACTTCCGGGAGTATATATAAACTGTTTTAATATGTAATTTCCGGGTAATTGTTTATGAATTATACAGGTAATTAATTAGCAGCTATTACAACTAATTATAACGTTTTACATTTTTGAAACAGAATATCTTTTGTATTCGTCTCACTAACGACTGACGTGTTCAAAGGTTTAATTGCCTTTTGGTTAAAACACATGGAGTCTAGGAAAATATAACCGTATCATTACCGACATTCTCAAATAATTTTTCATTTTTAACATTAAGGTACAAAGTATTAAAATATTTTTTATGATAAGTAACTTGCGAAGGGGTTAGCTACAATAACGAAGGATCTATATTGTTTTCCAGGTGAGCTTCTCTAAGCTGACAAACCATAAGTTGGAAATAAAAATTTTTGTAGGTAAACCTCTTTTACTTAATCTATAACAACAGACACAGCGTGATTAGAAAACTATGAGCACATATAAACCAGCACATGCCCAAAAACACTTTCATACTGCATTGTAAAATGTCTTAATAATAAAATTTCACTGACACCAAATACACTAAACGTTACTTTGAAACCAATAAATTTACGAAACTTTTTAAACTTTAACACTTTTTTGCTTTACTTTTATACCAAAAAAAAAAAAAAAAAACGATAAAATTTTTTTTAAAATTAAGCAAAACTTTTAAATAGAAAAAACTCCTAATAGTAGTGACAACATCCTTATTGTTGTGTATTACTATAGAAAAAAAAATTAGCTCGACTTTGTTCTGGAAACATCTTGTTCGAGTTAACAAGGGAATTAATATTTAAATATAAAATGGAAATTATTTCTTAAAGAAAATTTTATAATTGGCTAAACGAACCACGGCATCTTATTAAATTTTCATCCCGCAATAAAAATATCTTTATATAAGCTGGAATATAAATAATGGTAATTCAAACGAATGACAATCAGACTTAAAGAATAATAATGAAGTTATAAAAATGATGACATTACAAATTCATTATCAAATTTTTATTCGTCTGTTAAAATACTGTATAGTTAGAATGCCTTTTATGTATTAAGGACATTCTAATTAAGTTTCAAAGCTGATTGACATCAAAACTGTCTGACATTAGCTTTTTAGCTATTTGGCACATCACTTTAAAACAAGTATTTTAATTGTTTCTGTTAATTCTGATTGATCAAATCATTTAGTATTGTATTGCAGCCGTTTGGTTTGCCAGTCTTTACATTTATTACAATTACATTTTTAAATTTAGATTTTATTGAATAAAATATTCAATTAGTATTGTTATCAAAATTGTTAATGAACTGTTTATAAATATATGGCAAATTACTCGCACAATCCTCTTTAATTAAAATTTTAAAACATTTGCTATAATTGAAGTTTTTAAAATCGTTAATATACGTCTTTGCACCACTTTCTAGAAAACCAGTAAAGTTTAAAGTAAAATTTTGATATAAAAGGAAATAAGAAAGGAATATAGTAAGTGGAAATTGTTCGTATCCTTCGTTGCTTCTACTTATTTTTACGAGTATGTTATGGTTTCCATCATAATATAAATACACATAGTACTACACACGGTTCAGTACTACACTTGTTCGATTTCCGTTTTGAGTTCCGGATTTGAAACTATATCCGGATCATTGACGGATCTTGTTTGAGTTCCGTTTTGAGTTCCAGATTTGGAACTAAATCCGGATTATTGACGAATCTAGTTCTAGTTCCGTTTTGTGTTCCAGATTTGGAACTAAATCCGGATTATTGACGAATCTAGTTCTAGTTCCGTTTTGAGTTCCAGATTTGGAACTAAATCCGGATCATTGACGGATCTTGTTTGAGTTCCGTTTTAAATTCCGGATTTGGAACTAAAACCGGGTCATTGACGGATCTTGTTCGAGTTCCGTTTTGAGTTCCGGATTGGGAACTAAATCCGGATTATTGACGGATCTTGTTCGAGTTCCGTTTCGAGTTCCGGATTAAGAACTGAATCCGGATCATTTACGGATCTTGTTCGAGTTCCGTTTTGAGCTCCGGATTTGGAACTATATCCGGATCATTGACGGATCTTGTTTGAGTTCTGATTTGAGTTCCGGCTTTGGTACTAAATCTAGATCATTGACGGATCTTGTTCGAGTTCCGTTTTGAGTTCCGGATTTGGAACGAAATCCGGATCATTGACGGATCTTGTTCGAGTTCCGTTTTGAGTTCTGGCTTGGGAACTAAATCCGGATTATTGACAAATCTTGTTCGATTTCCGTTTCGAGTTCCGGATTGGGAACTGAATCCGGATCATTTACGGATCTTGTTCGAGTTCCGTTTTGAGTTCCAGATTTGGAACTAAATTCGGATCATTGATGGATCTTGTTCAAGTTCTGTCTTGAGTTTCGGATATTAAGCTAAACCCGGATCATTGACGGATCTTGTTCGAGTTCCGTTTTGCGTTTCGAAATTTGGAACTAAATCAGGATCATTGACGGATCTTGTTCGAGTTCCGTTTTGAGTTCCAGATTTGGAACTAAATCCGGATCATTGACGGATCTTGTTCAAGTTCCGTTTTGAGTTCCGGATTTGGAACTAAATCCTGATCTTGTTCGAGTTCCGTTTTGAGTTCCGGATTTGGAACAAAATCCGGATTATTGACGGATCTTGTTCGAGTTCCGTTTTGAGTTCCGGATTTGGAACAAAATCCAGATCATTGACGGATTTTGTTCGAGTTCCGTTTTGAGTTCCGGTTTTTGAATCATCACATGCAGTTAAGTGGTAAATCTATAGAAAAATGGTTTTCAATATAGGTTGTAAAATTATGAGAAACATTAATATTTTTTACCATGATGTTTAATGTAAATTTTTGCAATTTCGTTACCTGCTTAAAATTCACTTTTATGGAGAATTATACAAATATTGTGATTAATAAATGACAAAAAGATTAATTTTCAATCACATATAGCGAATGTTAAACGATTTTTGTACGGCGCAACATTTTCCAGAAAAGTTCAAAGTATAAGTTAAAGACGGATAAATAATCGATCAACCATTAAAATCAAGCTTTTAAAAATTAATATTTTTAAAATCCCAAATATTCCTGATGGTACTAAAATTGGGAAATTTATATCTCAAATCTAATTTTCAAGGTTGAATTTGGCCAATTTATGATATTACAATTTTTTTTGTTGAAAATTTAGAAATTATTTGAAAATTGACCAATTTAAGTTGTTTATTTTATTGCACAATTCATGCATCGAAAATTAATGATGGTCTAATCTACGTTGGCTCCTCTACAACAAGCCAAGGTAATTGTGGTAAAGTTTTTATTATCCTTGTTTATTAATATTTTACGAGACGTGCAGGTGCCTTACGAGGGTATGAATCATCTCCAAAATGTCGATACATCACATTTACCATCTACTCTAGAATAATAATATATAATTCGAGATCTACCTAATTGTGTAACCCTCTTTAATTGCATATTATTTTACTAACAACCCTCTACGACAGTCCAAGCGGAGAGAAAAATTATTTTTTCCTTCACAAAGTTAAAGTTCAACGGAAAAATAAAAGTTTTACGTTGTGTATTGTTATCCAGAAGTCAACACAATACAAAAAATATTATTTTCTTTCGTTGTATTATTCGATTGTGGGGTGTTCGCTATAAGGAAAAACCGAAAAAAAAATTCTTAAATATTAACTGAAATTGTATATAATAATAATACAAACAACAACAAAAAGTCCATCGTTTCACGGTTGATTATTTTTCATTTATATATATTTTACTTTTGTTGCCACTTTTTTCTGCAACTTTTTTATTTTATCCCGCACTTCTTAAAAATATTTTCCTTTATAACATTTTCACTTATTGCTGTGGTGTGGTTTTTATATATTTAAAGAGTATTAGTATTATACAAGTTGATACCATTCCATAAATAAACTTGTTGAGAAAAGAAAATTTCACTAAATATTATATTCGTTTTTTGATGAATTTTTTGGCAAAACAATTTTTCAAAATTACTCTTGAACTTCCTGCAAACAGCGTATACACAATTATAACCTTTACAAAAATAAAAAAATAAAAACCGTTGTAAATTAACTCAAGCAAAAATCGGAAAATACTACACAAAGCGTTTCATGATTTTCAATACGCATACCAACAAAATATAATATAAATCGTTTCTTTGTTTGACTTTTAATTAATTAATTAATTATTTATTGTTATTATTATATATATATATATATATATATATATATATATATATATATATATATATATATATATATATATATATATATATCAAATTAAAATAAAATGAAAAATACAAAAGTTTTCTTCTTCATTTCATTGTGTTTAGGAAATTTCCTTTTTCATTATTACTTTACTACATAATACGCAAGCAAATGATGAGGGTCTCTTAGTTGTACGGCAAACAAATCATGAAATTTTTTAATCGATTACTTTTACTCTATATAAGAGCATACAATTTTCTTTTTTCCTTTTTTTAAAATATTTCGTTTCAGTTTTTTTTTTATTTTTTATTAAGTGTTTATTAATTTTTGGTAATAATAATGATTTTTGATATGGGTATAGATTTAATAATGTCATTTTAAAATTTAAAATAAATGTACGCTTATTATAATTTTGCTTAAAAGAAATATGTTAAGAAAAGCCCCATTGAATTAATCGGTAAGGCTTAAATTACATTTTGTCTAATGATGATGTTTTTCGATTTATAAAAAAAAATTTACCCCGTTATAAGTATATGGAAAGCAAACCATAATAGACTGGTTATTACGCTGTGTTGAAAATGTATAAATAGTGGATTTGATTATTGGGTTAAAAAAAGAATAGTGATAGTTATTTCTGAGTAAAGTTGATTTAAGAAAATAAAATTTTTGCAAAAGAGGTTGGACAAAAGGGGTTAGAAAAAAGGGGTTAAGCAAAAGGGGTTAGGCAGAAGGGGTTTGGCAAAAGGAGTTAGGCAAAAAGGGATAGGTAAAAAGGGTTAGGCATAAGGGGGTTCGCAAAAGGGGTTGGGCCAAAGGGGTTGGGCTAATAGGGTTTGGTATAAAAGGTTAAGCAAAAGCGGTTGGGCAAAAGGGGTTAAGCAAAAGGGGTTGATCAAAAGGGGTTAGGCAAAAGGGGTTTAGCTAAAAGGGTTAAACAAAATGGGTTTGGCAAAAGCGGTTAAGTTAAGCAAAAGGGGTTAGGCAAAAAGGGTTTGGTAAAAGGGGTTTTGATTATTGGGTTAAAAAAAGAATAGTGATAGTTATTTCTAAGTAAAGTTGATTTAAGAAAATAAAAATTTTGGAAGTAAATCCAAATATATGTCTAGTTTACCTCCAAGTGGTAATATTCAGGCACCGATGGAATATTCATCGACTAAATACTAAAGACGAATACAATCAAAAGGGGTTTGGCCAAAGGGAATAAGCAAAAAGGGTTAGGCAAAAAAGGTTAAGCAAAAGAGGTTGGACAAAAGGGGTTAGAAAAAAGGGGTTAAGCAAAAGGGGTTAGGCAGAAGGGGTTTGGCAAAAGGAGTTAGGCAAAAAGGGATAGGCAAAAAGTGTTAGGCATAAGGGGCTTCGAAAAAGGGTTTGGGCAAAAGGGGTTGGGCTAATAGGGTTTGGTATAAAGGGTTAAGCAAAAGCGGTTGGGCAAAAGGGGTTGATCAAAAGGAGTTAAGCAAAAGGGGTTAAGCTAAAAGGGTTAAACAAAATGGGTTTGGCAAAAGCGGTTAAGTTAAGCAAAAGGGGTTAGGCAAAAAGGGTTTGGTAAAAGGGGTTAGGCAAAAGGGGTTTTAGCAAAAGGGGTTGGGCAAAAGGGGTTACACTTTGTATAGACAATTACGTAGATAATCAAAATGGGTGTAGAAAATGCCGAAAACTACAATCGTGTAGACAATGATGACAATGATGTAGACAATGTATATACTAATTGTAATGCCTAACACTAATTGTATAATTCATATTTTATTTCTATTATGATTGATTCAACGTTTTTTATGAGATGTATTCTAACATTTAAAACTGTATACGTACCTAATGACATCTATTATTAAAAGTCTTATAGTATGAGTCATGATTATCCTAAAAAATGTTTTTAATGTACAATATATGATATCTCTTAGACGATATTAGCACTAGTACCAATGGATGTCAACAACTTAGTTAGCGCTTAATTTAACATTATTCAAAAGTTTTGATTAACATCAAAATAAATCAAATTATTTTGCTGACAAAAACGCAGACGTATTAATTTATTATAAACATTTAAAAGAAAATGTTGGCAGTATATACATAAAAAAAAGTTGCCTTAAAACCGACCACCGCAAGTAATATATTTAAGCACCTATAAGTAATTAAATGTGTTACTGATATTACTATTTTGCATTAGCAGTTACGTGTATAGGTAAAATTAAGTAAAGATATACACCCATAAGTACTTGCGGTGGTCGATTGGAGAGCAACCAGTATTATAAGTTGGATCCTAGGTATGCACAGCTGCATTTTACAACAAAAATACAAATTTATCTCAAGAAAATTGTTTGTAATAAGTAGAACAGTTGTTATATTGGACGAGTGTCTCCGTTGCCTACATTCTCTACATTGTCGACATAATTATTTTGGTTGTCTACATACATTGCCTACACGTGTACACAACCATGTAATTACGCCATGTAGACTACGTGGCACAACACTGTATATAGCTAAGAGAGCTATCTTTAAACAGAAAAATTGCCAAAGATCTTAGAATTATATGCTGGAATGCCAACGGACTAGTGCAGAAAAAATCGACATTTGTCACGGAAAGTCACTTTGTAAATACAATCGGATATCAAATTTAAAAATTATCAAGTATATCAAACCAATCACCCTGAAAACACTGCTGAAAGAGATAGCGTTGTTATAATTCGAAATAACTTACACCATTACGAAAAGCTGAAATATGAAACAGTTAAAATATAAGCGACTGCCATTAATGTTAAAAGGAAACATAATTATGTTTGTGTTGTTAGTGTTTTTACTGCTCTTCAAAACTTGGAATATGATACAAAATTGGACGAGATTTTATTGCAAAAAATATCTTTTGGGGTTCTAGTCTAACAACGATAAAGAACTGCTTAAAGCTGTTAGAAAATGCGGTAGTAAAACATTGCCAAATCAAAAATACCAGATCTGCCTACAGATCAAAACTAAATACCAGATTTATAAAATTATACAAATTAACTATATACAAGTAGATAAAAGTCGGGACCTATACTCGGAGCATTCTCCTTTATTTAATAGAAAGAAAGAATACTAAGAAAAAAATTCAAGTCTAATAAATAAACACACTTGTTGGGAATACTTTAGGCAGCCCTTAAAAGAAAAAATTAACCTAAAGGTTTCATTAAAAAGTAAGGAGCAAATAGAAAAAGAAGTTCAACAATTTTTAAATGATAAACAGCAATCAGCCTGGAAAAGTACCCCAAAAATTAAATATAAAATAAAAAGAAACAACTACTCTAAAGAAATTTGAGAACTCTTGGTAGAAAAAAGAAAAGCGGAAAGAATATGGCTTCAAACTAGAGCTCTTCAATATAAAACTAAGTGAATCATATTTGAAAGATAGATTTTTCAGAATCAAATTGGATGAAACTTATTCGGAATTGAAAGAAATAAAAGCAAGTGTCCTACAAGGCATTGGGAAATTATCTACCTAAATTAGAAAATTACACAGTGTCGACTTTTGCTGATGACACTGCGATCCCAAAACTGTTTGTAAAAGCAACGAAGAATCAAACAAAAATTACAATCAGTTATCTCTGAAGTACATAAATGGACTAAAAGATGGTGGATTAAGCTAAATGAAACTAAATGAGTTCAAATAAATTTTACCAACAAACGAGTTGAACATATTCTTGTTTCAATAAATCCAGAGATAATGCCGTATGCAAACACAGCTAAGTATCTAGGGATGACTTTGGATGCAAAACTTAAATGAAAGGTACACGTTAAAAAGAAAAATGAAGAACTAAAACTAACATATATAAAACTGCATTGGCTGATAGGCAGACACTCTTCTCTATCATCATACAACAAGCTGCTACTTAAAAAGCAAATACTGAAACCAATATGAACTTATGGTATTGCGGTTCTACCAAACTAAGCAACGTCAATATCATACAAAAGTTTCAGAGCAAGGAAGTAGTGAACATCGTCGATGCATCACGGTACGAGGAATAGTGATCTCCATAGAGACCCTAAAAGGGATCTCGTTTCAATTCAAATTTAAAAAAATGTAACACGAAAAAAGATTCCAGGAACATATGACTATCGAGACAATCCAGCTGTTAACCAGCACCAATATTGTACTCAGACTGAAAAGAACCAAACTCTTTGAGCTGGTTTAAATGTTAGGACAAAAAGCGTCCAATGGTTGGAGTCATAGATAAATTTATTTTAGTAAACTCGGTCGAATTTTTACAGCGCTTATAGATTTACCTACAGTATTATTTAAGATACTTGATGAAAAAGCGAATAGAGCATATATAGTGGTTCAAATATGTTAATTGGTTGAGTTTGTTGTGCTTGTTGATGTAAATAAAGTTGTCAGCAGTTTCCTGATTTATAAGGTGGAAATAAATGGGATTTCGAGTTGTTTAAATATCACTATATTAATATTAAAGATGTTTTTCAACTTCCTGTTTTTAGAAACAATACTTGTTGTTTCCGGCATCTTAGTAGAAATAATTTCTTATTGTTTGATTTTGACAATTTCACTTTAATTTTAACAAGATCTTTCATGGATTTGACCACATCTTTCTCCGAAGAAAGAAATTCTTCGATAAAATGTGTTTTCATTTTATCGAAGAATTTCTTTGCCACCCTTTTTTTTATTTATCTGCCTTTTTTCTTATTACGTATATACCGCCAAACCTATTGTCAATATAAACCAGATGAACTTGAAATAATTTTGTTATACATAAAAAGAATAACCTGTACCAAAGCCGTCTTTAATCTCTTTTAAGTTCTAGTCATACGAAGATAAACCATATTAAAAATATAACATGTTGACAGGGCGACAAAAATCCATTTGAAAAATATTTTTAATTTTGTTTTGAATGGTTTAACCCACACCACTAACGTCATATAAATTTGAGCATATTATAATGCTCGAAATGAGAGCATATTATTTTATATTCTCTATATAACCACCAGAAAAAATTACAGGTCTACTCATTTTTTTATTTCCTCTTTAGTTTGCTTTTTTTTTCTACACTGTATTCGCAATCGTATATAAACGACGACATAATCTCACAAATTTTATCAATAGGTTACATTTTTCTAATTGTTTTACAGCTTATATATGAGTACATTTGGGCTTCTTATAAGTGATTAAAGACGGCTTTGCTCTATACACAAATGAGAAAATCTATAAATATTAAATTAGTTTCCAATTGTAAAACTTTTGTGTGTTATTTGCAATACTTTTGTGTGTTATATGCAATAATGTAATACTGAATAGTTAGGTAACCAAACGATGAAAAGATAAGATAAGATCTCAAATTACACGATTAAGTAAGAAATCGAGATTTTCGAAATGGGAAATCCAATTTTTTACAGAGACCATAAACTTTGATTTACGTTCCAAAGATCGAATATATAGTGAAAGAAACACAGTAGGAGCTGTCACTAAAAAGTTATAAAAATGGGCTTTTACAAATCTAGGAATAATTCTAACATGATTTGAATTTAAACGCAGTGAATATCTATGACATGTTAAATGCCGGTTTCCACTAATTTAGAAATATTTATTTAGTACTTTAAAAACATATACAAATGCTTTAATTGTAAAATGCAGTTTTTTTAAACAATGGCCAGGTAGAGCTATTTTATCCTTAAAATTCACTACACGGATAACATGCTTTTGAGCAATAACTAGCGGTTTTATGATTTCAAAATATGTACCCCCTCCAACAATAGTTACCATAACGTAATCTAGATTCTAAATACGCAAAATAAAAAAGTTTAAGAACTTCAAACGAACAATAGTAACGCAAAAGGTACATTTTCCGTATACTTGAGTAGAGTGATCCTTTTGATTCAGATGTATGACATTTCCAATCTAACCAAACATTTATGTTTAGCCCTAGATATTTTATAATTTTAACTGATTCAATCTGCCAGCAGTTTTGAGAAAAGAAATTATTTCTTATTCAACTATAATTATGATATATTATATTCTTTTCAAACGAACGATTTCCACTCAAATCAAATAATATGATTTTAGTTTTAGAGCTAAGCAACAACTTGTGCATAGTTAGATTGCTAAGTCACAATTTGTTTGAAATACTGCAAATGAGTAAGTCACACTACAATAGGCAAAAGCTAAATCATCAGCAAAAGCAATTAATTTTCCGTGAAAATCCTACAGTACAAGAAATTTTGGAAAGTGATAAAATATCAAGAAAAAATTTTTGTGAATGGGTTACTGAGCAACAAACACGAGATTTTTGGTTTCCGAAGAAGATAATTTTCACAGATGAAGCTGCATTTCCTTGGGACGGATAAATAAATTTCCACAACATGCAATTCTGATCATCAAATAATCCTCATTTAAAAATTGAAAATAGTTACCAACATAAATTCACAGTAAATGTATGGTGTGGTATTTTTGGAGACGAATTACTAGGACCGATCATACTTCCAGACAGATCAGTTGGTGTAAAATATTTATATTTTTTAAACAACCAATTTGACGAACTATTGGAAGAAGTTTCATTGTTTAATTTACGATGTATGTGGTTTATGCATGATGGTGCTCCACAACATTTTGCAAGAAATGTACGATCCCACTTAAACATTTTGTTGCCAAGGCAGTGGATTGGCCGCGAAGGAACTATACATTGTCCCAGCAAGATCACCTGATGTAAATCCGTTAGATTTTTACCTCTGGAGCCATTTAAAAACTAAAGTTTATTCTTCATCTTATCCAGATAAAGTAACGTTAATTGCTAGAATATATGAAGCTAACGAAATCAAATGGGATAGAAGCGTTTTCGTAAGAGTTCGCAATTCATTTATGAGTACGTGTTTAGAATGCGTAATGGCTAATGGTGGTCATTTTGAGAATTTGTTGTAAATATTGCGAAATATTATTACCTAATACCAGTACTTATTTCTACCTCAATACTTGCGTCTAATAAAGAAAATACAAAATTTTTATTGTAATCTTTAAATTTTTTAGATAATAAATAAATGGTTCTTTCTCTAGATATTGAGTTATCTTTAATACAAGGTATGACGTTGGAAGGCTTCTCTTCAAACGTCTATAACTTAATAGGGGGGCTTCACAGTGCGAAGTGGTAGAAGTAAAGTCATGTTCGCTTTGATCAAGAAATCCAACGGTACTATTCGTGTCAGCCACTTTAGGGACACCCTGTTTATATATATATATATATATATATATATATATATATATATATATATATATATATATATCTTAGTGTTAGGTTCCAACCAATCATTAATTTCTTATACTTATAAATTAGTTTTTATGTTGTATATTTCCTTATGTTTTTTCTCGCCGCGCTACCTTCGGCAACACAACACCACTAACAAGTACACCAACAATGATAAAGCCTTATTTTCCTCTCGGTGACAGATGAAATCCAAAACTTTATAAAATAAATAATACAAAAAAATAAATAAAACAAGCAATATAAAAATAATAAAGAAATGTAAAATGGCAAAGTTCTTCTATAAAATGGGTGTACAATAAATTAAATAACAAAAAAAAAGCTTTGATCCATTTTTTTTAGCTGTTCTCGCATAACAACATTTTTTTTTATCTAGAGATCAAATACATAACAAAAAAAAAAAAAAAAAAAAAAAAAAAAACATAATTAAGAAAGTAAATGAGAAGAAATTGTTTTTATTATTAAATTTTCACGCGAAATAAATTTAATAATAAAATTCAAAATAATTTTATTACGTTGAAAATAGCGCGAGGAGAACGAGAAAAGCACAAAAGTCTGTTGTTTTTTTTTTAAAGATTTTATTAATTTTCATTTCCTTTGAACTAAACACATACATACACACATTTTGATGATGAATAGGAATCTATTAATTGATTTTGTTGTTTGTTCATAACGTGAGGCATCATTTCGATGTTTGTAAATCACAAATCATAATTTAACACGTTCTTCGAATATAGTGGAATCGAATTTCAATTGAACTTCTAATTTATGTATAAAGACACGGTAAAGTGAGGATTCATGGGGGATATCGATTTGATTTATTGCTTTGTTTATATACTGATTAGCATATGTTACGATATACATGTACTAATAAATTATTTAGTTAATTAAAATTTATAATTGATTATGGTTTATTTACCGTTGCTAAGTGGTTTCGTTTGTATGACTAATTTATAAGAAAATTATTTTAACATGATCTAATTAACAATGTCCTTTTTTAGCTTATATTTATTAAACATACAAATTTTTGCTTAATGAGACTACCAATTGGAAAATATATATATGTATAATTTAAAGAGTGAAACATTCAATTTGAAACATTTAGGAAAAATGTCTTAACCATTTAATATGTCTAAAATCTATCCGCATGACTTAAAAGGATATTAAATCAAATAACAAAGTAATCGGATTTTAACATTTGTTTTTAGAGGGGATGGTTAATGAACAGTTTAACCTTATATATATATATATATATATATATATATATATATATATACACCTAGAAAAAAAATATGATAAACGCATGATTATAACTTCAATAATATGATAAAGAAAATCGAATTAAAATAATTTTGATAATTTCTATTACATTTTAATTATAAATATCATATATTTAGTTATTTTGATTTTTTATGAATAAGTTTATTATATTACAATATTTCTAATCATATGCAACTTTCATGATGAGGATAATCATAATAACTCAATTTATATGATTGTCACAACAAAACTTATGATCTTCTTGATGATAAATGGAATTAAGTTATGATTGCAGTATATAAATGTAGCTATCATAATTTGATTGGGTATACTATAATAATAACGGATTGCTGAAAATCCTTGATATGTCTACTTCTAGTTTTTCCGATCATTTCTTAATAAGTGTTACGTGTGTGCGTTTCGTAATAAATAAAAATAAAAATAAATTACAGTAAAAATTAAACTTTAGTGGTGTGTAATATAATAATCTGATATTTGTATAAAATTCTTAACTAGTATTATAAAATAAAGTGGCTGTGTGCTGGTTGATCCACAAACTTATAATTCCAGTATTAAAAACACAGGAAATTTCTGAATTGGTTAGTTTCACATATTTTAAACATACGAGTATAGCGCAGCCGTAGTAAAATTTCTTGTAGTTTCAGATGCAAATTGATGCTAAATTATGTCACTCAAATATAGGTACATACAAAAATTGGCAAGATGTTTTTATAAAAATAATAGAAGCCAATATTAAAGGGCTGTCAGTTATATGATAGCTATAAATATAAAATCTAGTTCCAGACGATCACTTAGTACTCGCGCTAGTACTACTGCCATATATTATTCCTCATTACGGAAAAAGAAATCAAAACGAGAACTCTTGCCTATCGAAGAAGGAAATACAAAATCCCTTTATATTATTATACAAGGTGACATTTGGACTTTTGTTTCATTATATTAAACTAATCAAAAATAATCATTACAGACATTACGCATTCGTGATGACACACACTCGCTAACATTTTTGGAATACTTCTAGGGGACATAATACCAGAAAAGTGCCCTGCTTAGCAATTGTACATTTTATTACGAGAAATCAATAACATTTTTAAATTCGGTTCATCCACGTAAACATTTTTATTTAACAATTATAATTTAAGAACATAATTTACAATTTATTAAAGTGTAAAAGTCATACGCCCAAAACATCATTTTCTTACTTACTACCCAAGAGTTATGAGTCAAATTGGACCTTTGAAACAGTTTTCGACTAGCCGATTTAAATCGTTTGACCAAATTTTTAAAAATATTGTAGTATCATCGTAAAACAAAGTTAATGTTATTCACACTATAGGATCAAAAATTCAAATAATCTAACCAAATAATGAATTTTTCTGATGAAATTAGCATCATATGTAGACGGCTTACCGAAGTAAAAAATAAAGAACTTGGTTTAAAATGTAAGTTTACGTTCCAAGATAAATGGTTTACCACTATAGCTTCGTTCAATTTGAAAATATTTTAATTAAGAAGGGATCTGTAATTGTTATTGATTGGAACGATGATGGTATTCTTCAATTTGCAATAGTTAAAAAATTACTGAAATATAAAAAAAAATATTTTAGTTGCATTGAATGTTTGGACACTTTAGGTTTTCATTCTCATTATTATGGGTTTGAAAGTGATTACGTTGAATAATTTAATTTGAAATAAATAATCGTATAGTAATTGTTATGATTTAATTGGTAGTTCGCTATTTATTATAATGTTGCAAAAATTATTATAAGTGTCATTTGTTATTTTTATAACATTTTTATCACATTTTTATGTATTATTTAAATAAATAATAAATTTTGGTTTATTTTGATTGTTTTTGTTCAAGATAAGATTATGATATCCATTATCATAAGATTATAAGTCTCCACTAATTTAAATGATAGCCTTTGCCATAACCTCATAATTGTAGTTATCATTACTATAGTTTAGCCTATTAATTTTGTTAGTATAGGTTTTATCATTAATAGCAAAATTTTAATCATAATTATAGTTAAACCTATCATATTTCAGATGGTAAATGTCATTATGTTTTTATCAAGATATAATGTTCTTAATCATTGACTGCAATCATAAATATGATGGTCAATTTTATGATCAGCTCAATCTTATAATTTTTCTGAGTGTATATATATATATATATATATATATATATATATATATATATATATATATATATATATATATATATATATATATATATATATAATATTTAAGGCCTTAAGATCAGACCCTGTTGATTTCAACATTTTTTATTGTGTCATAAAAAACGTTTCACTCCTTATATATACGAAATATGAGTGTACCACACATACACTGTCTAATCCAGTTAAAATTTTTGCAACTTTATTTCTTGACAACAACAACAACAGCAGCAACAACAAAAAAACTCTAATCTCAAACAATGTACGAAAAGCACAAAAAAAAATGTTATGTAATTTTCTTTTATATGCTTGTAAAAAAATAACATAGAAATGAAAATCCAGTAAATTATAAGTCATATGTTGGTTAAATATATAAATTAAATTTTTAATTTTTCCCCAATTTTCTTGTTATTTTTTTTTTTTTTTTAAAACATGAGATTTTTTGATAATGAAAAAAGGAACATTCTGTATATATGGTACACAGCTAGTTATCTGGTAGAATCGGTTTTACTATTAAATTGTGCCATATAGTGTATATATATATATATATATATATATATATATATATATATATATATATATATATATATATATATATATATATATATATATATATATATATATATATATATATATATATATATATATATATATACATAATAGTGTGTAACAATTGTTTTATACAACTGCACATGGAATATTATAGTTAGAGATAATTTACAACATTTTACTGATCTAATACTATATGAAGAAAAATTTATGCACAGGGTGGGTTTTATGTCCCAGGTCACTTTAGTTTTGCCGCCATTTTGGTTTGCACTTCAATTTTAAATTTATATTTGACAATCATGTAAACTAATCGATTCTAATTTATAATGAGGCATTTAACACTACACTTAAGACTACTTATGAATATCAAATCTTAAGCGTCATCTTAAACATCATTAAACTTGCTAACAGTTACACATTTGTGTTGGATTTATGGGCTAAACTTCTTTCATTATCTGTTGGATATTCCTTGATTTAGCCAGCAAAGGCACAAAGTAGAACGTTAAAATTACCCAATGAAAATTTGGGAGAACTTCGGCTCTAGACTATAGTATGGCATGTTTTAAAACATAAAAAAAGTTTACAAAGTAGCCTCTCTCTGGATAAAAAGAAGGGTTTAATTTGTTCTATACGCTCACCCTGTATAATTATTTCATACATTTAAAGATATTAGGATCAAATATGGTTTTTAAAATAAATTGTTGGAAAACTTTTCTATATTTTGATTTTTGTTATAGAGTATGCGATAGAGTTGTTCATTGCACACAAATCATAGAACATAGAAAAAACTAATTTTCGAGAGATGTTATAATACTTTAAAAAATAATATTCTATTTTTATTATCTAAGAGCATATAAATAAGAGATTATATTATGTTTCTTTAATATTTTTAATTAAATAATGTTATATCCGATTATGTAATCTGTCTGGTTAAAATTATTTTCCAAAATGGTATTAAACTAGTACATGATCCAAAGATTAAGGAAACCAGTTTTTTTTCGACAATTGACAAATTTATCAGGCTTAAGAATTCAATGTTTTAAAATAATCTTGAGTCAAATATTTAATCTGACCCACTCAAAAATTATTTTTTTACTGTGAACTTTTAAAAGTTCCAGAAAGAAGCAATTTTAAACTGCTCTACAAAAAACTTTTACATTGGCAGCTTAAAAGTTGTACAAGACATATTAATCCACTTTAATTGTATATATTTTTATAAAAAAACACAAAAAGTTAAATTTTGAAAAGATAATAATATCGATTCATAAAATTTCCTTCTCCATTAGAGTGAAACTAGTCATATAACTGTCCGTGAAATGACCAAGTTTTTTATTAGATTTTGGTCTCAGCCTCAAATTGAATTGTGTGGTGCTTGATTAATGATATTGTTAAAAAAAACAAGTGACATCCGTAAATGCATATCATTGTTGTGACGTATCGCTGGGTTGACTGTACGATTATGTTACATTTAAAAAAAAAAACATTCTAATAGTTGGAGGTCATATTAACAAAAATTTATCGTCGTTTTTATCGTAACGTCGGACGATATATAGAAAAGATATTTCTGTAGATTAAGGTCGCAACATTCCGAAATTTTCCGAAATTCTTCGAAATCATTGAGAATGATTTTTATGTATAGGTTGGCTTCATTTCTGGTGTAGACAGGCGTGGCGTGTTGTCCTGCGAGGCCGTGTATTATAATATATATTCATTTTATACTTGTAGAAGTAAAGTAGTTATAGTAGTCCTCTCGCTTTTTTGGCAGGAAATTCATATATAACATCGGCGTAGTCAATACTTTTGGCAATTTTGTTTTCTATTGACAATATTGATAACGATATAAACCTCTCTTGACTAGTGGAGTGGAGACAATTTCTAAGAAGCTTTAATTTTAAAAAAGATTTTTTAGCTGATGCTACTGTTACCGGTGTTGTTAGTAGTAATGTTAGTACAGTTATCAAATTTGGAAATATTTAATATAAAGTATTAGAAATTATATAATTTATAATTTCTAAACAAATATACTTCTCTGGAATTACAATGTTTCTAAAGAACAATAATTCTAGCATCAAATCATTAGGATCAAAATCTCCTTTGATTGCAGAATGTAAGTTCTTGCAATTATTAGAATTATCAGTTTCGTCCATATTGTTTAATTGGTCGATATAATATAAAAAGCCAAACATAATTTTATGTTTTTCAAGAGATTCAAATCGTTTCTTAAATAATACAATGACAGAATCAACAATTCTCAAAAAATAATCGGTTCTATAATTTTCATTGGCATTGTCGATTGCATCATCAGCTGATTAATTAATTTAATTCTTTTAAATGTCTCATATTGCCACATATTTTTGCATGGTCAAAATCTGCAGTATTTTGCTGACGAAACCGAATTAACTCGCGACAAATATTACTAAATCGTAAGGCTTATAAGGAACTCATATGAAGATAGTTGTATAGTATATCGGTAAAACCTCGCGTTTGACTTTATTGTCAGTTGACATATTTCCCAGTTCTGTTAAAGCAGCGAGAAATTGTTGTACCTGTAGGTATATAGCCTTGACACTTTCTATACGACATTCCAATTTAGTTTCCTAGTTTTTTGGGTGTTAGAAATTCGACATGGTTTCTTAAAACATCCCATCGGGACTTCAAATCAGAAAATATCGTGTATACTTTCTGAAGAATGCCAAAAATGTTTGCATTTATTGACGATTTAGCAATATCACCTAGTAATAAATTTAAATTGTGGCAGCTGCAAGGAACAAATAATACAGTTGAGATCTTCTTTATAATATGAGTTTGCACTCCATTATAAATTCCGCTCATATTGGCTCATTGTCAAAACCTTGCCCCTGCAAGTGGTGCGTGCTAGATGTTCTTTAAAAACTGGATCAAACTTTATAGCTATAAGCTTAATTAGCCCAAGGTAGTTTCCATTATTTTGAGTAAACAGCACATCGGAACTTCCTCTAAAAGCAAAATTATGTTCTGCTAAATACAAGATAGCTGCAATAATACGCTCACAAAATTTTTTCTATTCTTGAGATTCAATCAATAAATGTATATAATTTTTCTGCATTTAGTCAGGTCTGCAATGCTGCTAAATGATTCGAACTTTGCTCTTTGCTCGATAATCTATCACCTAAATGAGTCCAATTACAAAGTCCTTTCATCAATAAGGATACACTTACGGGAAAATTTGTACGGGAAACACCAACTTGTATCCGTAGTTTTGGAATAAATTAACCAGCGTGGAAACTGGATTAGACTAGGATAGATTAACAATATATATCCATTTTTATTACATTTTTATAATATATTTTAAATAAATAAAGTTTATAAATCTAAAATACAATTTGTCTTCTTTCACGGACATGTTCGTAGCTTAAGGTTTACTTAGCAATTGATAGAATCAAATGTATGATTACGGGTTTTAAGGGCAGCCTAAACATATTGGTTTTTGGTAGTGGTGACTACACATATATTTCAATGAGTGATGGGCTTTCTAAATACCATGTATCCCCTGTTCACTCATATGATAATTGAGTAGGAGGGAATATAAAAAAACGCCTTGCTCCAAATAGTACGAGTATAGTGCTTTGTATATAACCTATGTCTAATTTACTAGTCTAACTAACAAACAAATGATGACAAGCTTAAATAGTCTGAGAGATGGCTAATAACATTTGTTAGATGAAGTCTAAAACACTTTTCGAATCTTCTTCACCCAAATTTTATGAAAATTTCTGATGTCGTTCATGAAATAAATAGCTCAGTGTCGATGGCTCTCAAGGGTAGTGCATGATTAGTTTTTTCTGGGTGTCCAGCACAATAAAAAGTAAAATCTAAGGCTCAAAGCCGATGAAACCAGATTGTTTATATAGTAAACGGTTCAGCAATGGCCAGTGAGGGTCGATTTTTTTATTATTATTTGTAACATTAATGATTTTATGTTTAAAAATTACCAACATATAATTTGTAAAAAAAAAATAAGATGGTGCCGGAAACCACTATCCCTATAGTAAGGATAATAACTACTCTAATGATAGTGGATGAGCCAGATCATTGCAATAAAACATTCATGTTTCGTTTTGGATCACCCTTTATAGACACATCTTTTTATATTTACAGCATCTTTATATTAAGAAAAACAAATAAGTGACACCGAGTGACATATGAAATTGTTGAAGTAATTTACAAACACCAAAGATTTTTATACACTTCGGGAAGAATGTAAAAATAAAATGCAAAAAAAAAAAAATAAAAATGGAAAAAATTATATCAATCAAAGTGGTAAACATCTAATGGGATTTGATTGGCACTGTTTTCTTAAAGCTATCCATCTAACGTTTTATTATCTTCGCACATAAACCATGTATAAGGAAAAGTAACCATTTTTATTGTTAAACGGAAAATAACTTTTTATACGATTAATGAATCGGAGAGAATGGAAACGAGATAAATGTACATTAAACTATCAGAGTATGAAACATTTAACTCTTGTATATATGGGTGAAGGAAGTTTTTGAATGGTTTATAGTTTTTTGTTATTATTAATTTGAAATCGATATTGAATACGTGATAATCATGTGTGGTTTATACAGATGAATTAGTTTGCAATTCAATAAAACTTTAACAGTTTCCACGCTTGACGATATGGATTATTGCGTTATTGGTAAGTCGACTTGTAAGATTATGTTTTCAAAATAATTTGACCTAATTTTTTAAAACAGTATGTGTATTGTAGACGGTGGTTAAATTAACAGCATGCTGATGATTATAGTAGCTTTTTTAACGAATTAATAAATAAAACTGCAGTATCGCGCAAACGGCACTTGCGATCGTCTATTTCCAATAAACGAAATCAATTGAATATTTACAATTACTTCTTATTTTCGTCGTAAACTCTTGTTATCATTTTATTTTGTAGACATTACAATAAACCACATTTCCCACAATTTAATATTACAAATCGAAAAATATCTATAAATCACACATATAAACAAATATCCTTTGACAAATTTAACATTTCCATATTCAGGAACACACTAGTTTCCTTTATCTACTTTTGTATTTGATAAAAAAAAACTTTTCAATTTTCTATATTTAGCCGCCAGAATCAATATATAAATAAATAGATTACGGTAAATTCGCTGACTCATGTTCTTACCAAATATGGTATAGTAAACAAGACAACTTCAAGGATATGGGTCGGAAGAAGGAAGGAAATTTCATATGCAACAGTTGATGTATATAATATCAAGCTGTGGCATATCTGATATATATATATATATATATATATATATATATATATATATATATATATATATATATATATTGATTGAGTGATTGATTGATTGGTTAGAATGTACGGCCAAGGAAATCTCGGAATACTAGGCACCACCGTACACCCGTGTTATATATAAAAAAACCGAAGGAATGGAAGGAATGTTAGTTATGCCAGAGTCGATCTGGTTACTGACACCTAAGCGATCGATAATTAGTATTTTTTGTGGTGTAGGGATAGGCAAATTAAGTTTGTAATGAAGGAATTGGTCAGGTTTTCCGGTGGCTTACGTTTAACTATTACTAGCACAAGACAATCACAATTTTTCTGAAATGCTCTGCTTTCTGACGTCTCTTATCAGAAACTCTAGTGTCACACCATTCAACTGTAATCTAAAATAGTTCCCCTAAGAACAAAATCTATTAATGAACTAATTTCTCCAACATATGATTAGTTTTCACCTGTAAATTACAAATTAATTATTTTACCTTCATGCTGCTAAAATTTGTTAAACACTACTTGTTTGACACAAAACTTTAAAATTAATACAAATCGCAGATTTAAAAAAACTTATTAAAACATTGCAAATCAACTGAATCAACCGTTTTTGTCTATCCTAACACAGTATAACAGTATATTATATAATAATATAAACATATAATAATATGAAAATAAAAAATAAAAAAAATAAACAATAATAATACAAACGTTTTATTTAATTTTTATTTTATATCGACGTTTCGATTTGAATTCCAAATCATTTTCAAAGATTAAACTAGGAGCAATTATATAAAACAACAATAATGATAATTAAAATATTGAATTTGACTTAAATTAAACAATTTTTGTACTTACATAATAAAATAAAATTGACTATATTATATCAAATTAAAATAAACTGCACAAGACTACGATACATTTTACAATGCGGCACTTGACTAAATGACAATTACGCGAAAGCGGCTAGTGTATCACAGTTATAGTTACAGGTAAAAAACGGAATCTATAATATTAGTACCGAAAAAGGGAAAAAACCGTTAAATAATTTGGTACCTAAAAATTACTGGGGAGTTTTTTATTTTATGATGTTATTATAGGAATTAGTAAGCGAAAGGCTGTCAGTTTGTTTGTTCATTGTATTATTAGTTGTTTTTATGTGGATCATTTCTAGTATGTTACGTTTCAGGTAGTTGGATTCTCTGTCTAAAATTTTTACTTTATCAAAATTGGGGGAGTGTTTCAGTCGGAGGGAATGGTCAACTAATGCGCTATGTTTTGGATCTTTGATGTTTATATGGTAATGGTGACTGTACATGCGTTTCTTTAAATATTGTTTGGTTTGGCCTATATACGTTTGGTTACAATTATTGCATGGTACTTCATAAATTAAATTTGATTGTATTTGTTTGTCCGTTTTATCTTTAAGTTTGGAGAAGGTATTTTTATAGAGGGTATCGAAAGGCTTAGCAACTAACTGTATGTTATGAGGTTTAAGTATTATTTTCAGGGAATGGAAAGTACGGTGTTCATAGGGGATCGATATGTATCGTTTAATTGTTGGTTCCTCTACTGGTTCGACTGTTGGTCTGGGTGTTTGATGATAATTTTGTTTAACGGTTTTTATGGTTTGGTTCACAATTTGTGGTGGGTAGTTATTGTTATATAATGTTTCTTTGAGGAGGTCAAAATTTTGTTTGTGGAAATCTGGATCTGATAGTGATAAAATGCGTTTTGCTAATATGGTTATTGTATTTATTTTGTATGTTTTGGGAAGATAAGAATTGTAATTGAGATAACGTCCTGACCATGTCTTTTTATGGTACCAATTAGTAACTAGCCGTCTATTATTGTTTCTGTGTATAATGATGTCAAGGAAAGGAATACTACTGTTTGTTTCGTTTTCTATTGTAAATTGGAGTTTTTTGTGAAAATTATTGAAACTATTATGAATTGTCTGAATATCAGTTTGTCTAGCTATGCACAAAATGTCATCTACGTAGCGTAAGTATAATAGTGGTTGTTGGGGAAGGGTGGCTAACACTGTTTCTTCCAGATGTTCCATGACCAAATTAGCTAGTACTGGAGAAACTGGAGAGCCCATTGGGGAACCAGAGATTTGATGATAATGAGTGTTATTAAACGAGAAAAAACAGTTATTAATAACAAAACAAAGACCTTCTTTGAAAGCTCGGGAACTTAAGTTGGTATGTTGTTGAATGTCGTTCCATTTTTTGTTTATAATATCAGATATAAGGTTGTTAGGTATGTTGGTAAACAGGCTTGTAACATCAAGTGAAAATAATCTAAAGTCATCCGGGATTGTTAGGTTTTTTAATTTGGATTTTAAATCAAAAGAATCTTTTACAAAACTGTTGGTCCTACCTACAACATTTGATAGAATATTTGCAAAAAATTTTGACATGTTGTAAGTTGGAGAGCCTATACTTGAAACTATCGGTCTAATGGGATTGTTTGGTTTGTGTATTTTTAAGAGTCCGTAAAGTTTCGCCGGGGTACTATTGTATTGTCTTAAAAACTTGGCCCTGGCATTGGTAATGTATCCCATTCTTTCCCATGACGATATTAAAATGTTTGTATTGGATTGTGTAGAGGCTGTTTTGTCTTTTTTAATTAATTTGTAAGTGTCTCGGTCTTCTAGTAGTTCGATCATTTTTTGGTTGTATAAGTCAGTTGTTAATAGTACTGTAACGTTACCTTTGTCTGCGGATGCTACGAGTAAATCGGAATTTAATTTTAAATATTGTTTTGTGGTTCTAAGACTAGCAAGTAAATGTTTTTCTGTGTTGGAAGGTTTCATGCTATAGTGTTTATAATTATATAATATATTAATTACACTATTCCTAGTGTTGATTTGATCTTCTTCACTTAGGTGGTGAATCGATGCCTCAACACTACAAATAGTTGAATTAATAATCTTCTGTTTGTTGATTGTGGGTAAATTAAATTTTGGGCCTAACTGTAGTATATTCTGTACGTCTTGAGGAATAACTTTATCACTTAGATTCACTAGCCACTTTTCTTTAGCACTGTTATCCACTATTGCACTATTATTATAACTATTTGTAATATTTATAAACTTATTAACAAGCACTTTTTTATTATATTTAAAACTAGTTTGGTAATAATCCTCAAGATAATGTTTGAAATCCTCGTTGATATCCTCTGGAAGTAATTTGTTTATCCTTTTGATGATGACTGCAATTTGATGTTCTAATTTAACGATACTTATGAATAATTTTTCTATTTCGCAGCTAAGTAGGCCAAAAAGGAATTTATCTGCTAGTTTATTAAAGGTGTCAGGATCAAAAAGGTGTTTAAAATTGCCAAAATTATGTCTTAAGCATTTTGGCAGTAACAGTTTTGTAAAAGATTCTTTTGATTTAAAATCCAAATTAAAAAACCTAACAATCCCGGATGACTTTAGATTATTTTCACTTGATGTTACAAGCCTGTTTACCAACATACCTAACAACCTTATATCTGATATTATAAACAAAAAATGGAACGACATTCAACAACATACCAACTTAAGTTCCCGAGCTTTCAAAGAAGGTCTTTGTTTTGTTATTAATAACTGTTTTTTCTCGTTTAATAACACTCATTATCATCAAATCTCTGGTTCCCCAATGGGCTCTCCAGTTTCTCCAGTACTAGCTAATTTGGTCATGGAACATCTGGAAGAAACAGTGTTAGCCACCCTTCCCCAACAACCACTATTATACTTACGCTACGTAGATGACATTTTGTGCATAGCTAGACAAACTGATATTCAGACAATTCATAATAGTTTCAATAATTTTCACAAAAAACTCCAATTTACAATAGAAAACGAAACAAACAGTAGTTTTCCTTTCCTTGACATCATTATACACAGAAACAATAATAGACGGCTAGTTACTAATTGGTACCATAAAAAGACATGGTCAGGACGTTATCTCAATTACAATTCTTATCTTCCCAAAACATACAAAATAAATACAATAACCATATTAGCAAAACGCATTTTATCACTATCAGATCCAGATTTCCACAAACAAAATTTTGACCTCCTCAAAGAAACATTATATAACAATAACTACCCACCACAAATTGTGAACCAAACCATAAAAACCGTTAAACAAAATTATCATCAAACACCCAGACCAACAGTCGAACCAGTAGAGGAACCAACAATTAAACGATACATATCGATCCCCTATGAACACCGTACTTTCCATTCCCTGAAAATAATACTTAAACCTCATAACATACAGTTAGTTGCTAAGCCTTTCGATACCCTCTATAAAAATACCTTCTCCAAACTTAAAGATAAAACGGACAAACAAATACAATCAAATTTAATTTATGAAGTACCATGCAATAATTGTAACCAAACGTATATAGGCCAAACCAAACAATATTTAAAGAAACGCATGTACAGTCACCATTACCATATAAACATCAAAGATCCAAAACATAGCGCATTAGTTGACCATTCCCTCCGACTGAAACACTCCCCCAATTTTGATAAAGTAAAAATTTTAGACAGAGAATCCAACTACCTGAAACGTAACATACTAGAAATGATCCACATAAAAACAACTAATAATACAATGAACAAACAAACTGACAGCCTTTCGCTTACTAATTCCTATAATAACATCATAAAATAAAAAACTCCCCAGTAATTTTTAGGTACCAAATTATTTAACGGTTTTTTCCCTTTTTCGGTACTAATATTATAGATTCCGTTTTTTACCTGTAACTATAACTGTGATACACTAGCCGCTTTCGCGTAATTGTCATTTAGTCAAGTGCCGCATTGTAAAATGTATCGTAGTCTTGTGCAGTTTATTTTAATTTGATATAATATAGTCAATTTTATTTTATTATGTAAGTACAAAAATTGTTTAATTTAAGTCAAATTCAATATTTTAATTATCATTATTGTTGTTTTATATAATTGCTCCTAGTTTAATCTTTGAAAATGATTTGGAATTCAAATCGAAACGTCGATATAAAATAAAAATTAAATAAAATTGTTCTTTTCTTATAAAATTATATAAAAAAAAATTTTCGTTTTCCTTTAATTTAAATTAAAAACTGGGTTCCGCCGAGAAAAAATTCACCAATAAATTTATTTATTTAAAAAAACCCAAGAATTTCAATTACTTTGTAATAATACAAACAATACAATAAATAACAATACAATAATATATCAATATAATAATAAAATAACCCAAGTAACTAGCAAATACATCAAGTATTTGCATAAAAATCCTATTTACATCCTCCCCACTGGACACATATCCCGAAATTATTATAAATAAGATTCCATTAACATATTTAAACGTTCAATTCGATCGAACTCATCGTTTCTTGCCAAATACATCATAATAATCCAATAACAAAATATTATGTACAATAATATGTCTGATTCTGATCCGGAAATAGCCCCATAATAACTTTTATTATAAGAATTCTTTACTAATATTTCCGTTCGTATTTAGTTTACTTATTTTATTCCTACACTCTACAATATTAGTACTATAAAACACTCGAATACTGATGCAAGTTTTTACTATTATATATTTCAATATATCAGCCGCCACCTATGGGTCGTTTCAATCGTTTTAAGACGAAAAAACATTTTTGTTCTAATTTTCACAAATGAATGTCGATTGTCGATAATGTAGTTGCATATATAATGTCAGCTTACAACAATATACAATCATCAACATAACATAAATCTTTCAAATTACTAAGATTATTCGTCAGATTATGTATTAAACGACATTAAACCAATTAATTGTACACTGAATTAATTAACACATAAAATATCAACAAAATATATGTCGATAATGTAGTTGTGTATATATAAAGCAAATTTTTCGATTTTGATTAAATCACAAATTTATACTAACTCTCAGTTTCGACCAAAAAATCGGTTGTTTTTTTTTACAAAGGGAAATATTTTAATTTTTTTTATGTATGTGTATTGAAATTCTATGTATTAGAATCATAATTTAAATATTTGAATTTTAACGTTGATTTTTTTCATAAAAATGTACTGTAAATGGTTGCAAATCTAAAATGTTTAAAGTTTAATAAAAAATAAATGGCTTTTAGTGTTTTAAAAAAATAAATTTTTTTTATTTAAATTTGAATCGCAACAAAAATACATGATAATGACATTTTTCAAATAAATGAAGGGTTGTCCATAATTTTATATTTTAGTACCAATGTAAAAAAAAAACAACAGCAAAAGTTCTTTTCATTAGTACAAATTGGTTGTTTTTTCTACAAATCGGTTGTTTTTTGTTTGCATGTGTTGGTAATAAATTTTATGTGGAGACACAATTTTTTTGTGAATGTACACTATCCGTATGAGGCGCGTTGTAAAAATAGCAACCAACTTTTTGTTGGAAACTTAGACTAAAACAATCGAGAAATGTTTAATTGTACATTGATGTATCTACCTCTTGTTGAAATTAAATCACAGCAACGCAAATTTTCTCTTATATACATTTTCTGTCTACATCGTCGTCAAACTACACACCGACACCACACAATCTCACTAGCGATACACATAACAACAATTAATCACCATTCACGCAATGTTTCGTTTTTTTTTCTATTTAAAAATGCACAATCTAATATTTTAATTTTATAAAAACAACACTTTTAATTCATAGATTTAGCCCTACACACACATCTAAATCACAAAAAAATAAATAAAAATATTAAAAATCATCGTGTTCATAGCACGTCGGCCATCTTTGGTTCGTATGCACCAATAAAAATACAATAAAAAAAATTGCACATTAAAATTATGCATTGATAGTTGTTCTCTGGGAAAGCGAGAGTTTTCGAACCATTTTACTATTTCATAAATATTCACACACTCTCACATTTAAAACAAAAATAAAATTAAATAAATAAATTTTAGATGAGGAGATCGACAAAAACACAACTGACCTCTTCAACGATCAACGATCGACTGCATATATATATATATATATATATATATATATATATATATATATATATATATATATATATATATATATATATATATATATATATATATATATTTAAATATGACGTTTGTAAATTAAAGAGTGGTAAAATATTTCATTCAAAATTATTGAATCCGATCAGAAATCATAAAACCAAATTGAAAAAAATTTTAAAAAATATATAACATAGCTTTTACTTCACATTTCTGTTCTCGTCCAATAACAGTTGAAGATTATTCATTACAATAAACAATTTATCGATACGTGCCTTCATCACTGTATTTATTTCCATAGACCGATTATTTAATATGTAAGCCTCGTCATAAACTTTCTGTATCGTTTCGGTATCAATCAAACCATTTAATATAAATAGTTGGCGCCACTACTGTCGGACTACTTGATGTAACATGTTATAAAATCTTCAACACAAATTTATAAATATTTACTTATTCAGATCAGACAAGGACCAGGAAAATCCGACTAAAATAAAGCATTATGATGGACTAGCGGAAATGGGCATTAATCATAAGATGCATATTTAACCTGTTAGTAAATTATTTAACTTCCAATCTAAACTATTTAACCAAAAGATTAGAAGTTCATAATACGATCTAGAATGTAAAACAAAACAAAACTCACCAAAAAAAGAGTCAATAAAAAAAACGACAGTGAGTTCATGCTCAAATCGCAAAAGTTATGCGAAAACTACTTTTTTAATACTGCTATAAAAAATTAATACATTTTCACAAATCAATTTAAAGCAAAAAATTCGTAAAGGGGTAAGCCTTTAGAGATGTTCGAAAACGAATGAATATTCAATAACTCAAGTAATAGTAATTTGTTGACCATTTTAATACATAACGCAAACTACTAGTATAGACGGCTTTGGTCGTATACCTCACAAATGATTATACATTTTCTGATTCTGTTCTGCAAATGCATTGGTTGAATTTCGCTTTTTAATTATAGAAGGCTTTGCTAATACACATTTATAAATATGTATATATTGTTTTGGTGCATATATACATACTTGGATTTTGTTTTTTTATTTTATTTCTTTCTATGCGGAGTGATATTCATACTTTTGTAATTTTTTTATGTGTCATAATATCGGTTTCATTTTGTCGTCATTTTCGTTAAATTTTTCTATATAACTTGTTTAGTTACTCTTGCCGCTAAAAATGTTTTCACATCAAAAAAGTGCAATAAAAATGTGCACTTATACCTGTTTCCTGGATAAATCGTCAGAGTCTACCTTTTTTATTTTTATTTATCTTCAAAACACTTTTTCTTTCAAAAGGTCAAATTATTTTTGAAAGGTATAAAGACATATGGCACACCACATCTTCGGTAGGTATTAATAAATTATTTCTGTTATCTGGCTGAATTCTGACGCTTTATTTGAAATTTTATTTTATTTGTTTGACCACTTCAGCAGAGTACTTGGTGACGATTTTGCCTTCTTGGGATTGTTTACACCCTCGTAAGAAAAATATTGAAAATATTAAGCTGAAAAGTTGATTGGAAGCACATAAAAATTTAACATAGATTACTTTTTCTGTGTCGGAGTCTAAAATACATAATTTATAGATTTTAAAAACATAATCGAACTATACTAATTCAAAACTATTCAATAACTTCAACAAAAACATAAAAAAATAAAAAAATCAGCATTCACATCTTATTTTCGATGTGCCGAACCCAGATAATTACATTTCCATTATGTTGATCTGTCAACGTCAGAATTTTGTTTATTATTAATTTATTTCTTATTAAAAATAAAAAAACCAATCAAAAATTTCCTACATAAAAATTAAAATAAAAAAAATAATAATTTTAAAACAAATTCGAAATATATAAAAAATTTATTAAACTTTTAAATTTTTTTATATTATATTTTCACTTCAACAATAATAAAAGAAAAATATTGAATTTTCTTCGCGGTTTTTCACATACTTTTCTTCATTGATATAAAATAAAATAAAAAGTTTTTCTTTTTATATATCGTATTTTGTACGGTACCATAAATTTAACAAAAAACGTTAACTCGTAAGATTTTCTTTATAGAAAATGAATGAAAATTTTATTTGGTGTAAGGTGTATGTGTGATACTCGCTCATATCTTATGGTTCGTTATTTAAACAAAAGCAAAAATTAAAGCGTCTTTTTATATTTTTGGTTTCACAACATTTCCAACCTTAAGATGAATAAAAACAAAAATTCATTATTGTAATCCGGAAACGTTAATAAATAAGCAACAATATGAATTAATGTATTTTGTATTTATTATGATTTTCGTTATTTATGATTTAAAATTTGTTTTGTTTATGATTTTGTTGGAAAATGGAAAATAAAAAATATAACAATCGGACGTGACGTAAATAACGTGAACTTCCATTTTCAAATCGGAATTATTGTTATCAAACAGCCATTGTAGTGTTGATAGGTAGGAATAAATTATGCGTGTTAGCTGGGGAGGCAGGATATTTGCGATAATGGCAATATGAAGTTTATATCCAACGTTCTTTGTCCATAAAATTACTTTTATTTATAACGAAGGATATCTTTTGAAATAGTTTTTCCAAAAAAATCGATCACAAGATCAAATTTGGTTATTAGTATGACTTTAATTATGCATTTGGAACAAACATTTTTTCGGTGCACTTGCGTAATGAAAATTAACCTGCTTTAAACCCTTTGTAACTATTTTTTAAATTCTAAAACATCAGCCCTAATCACACCCTTTGTACACATTTCGTTAAACAAATATTTTTCACTCTATATTATGGCTTGTATGACTTGTATGGGACAATCAGAAATTTCAACAATTATTTCATTAAATTTTGGTGTTAAAATTTTCCTTTTTAAATTAAAGTTTTAGAGTTTCGTCCTACCGCCCAATCAATCAATCAAAACTTTTTTCTGTTACTTGAATTATTAAGTGATGACAAGCAAGTGATATTTCCAATAAATTTGTCAACGGTTTTCTTAAATTAAGTTCCAAAAACTATTATACAAGCGTGTAATAAAAAGTTAAAAAAAATGGTAATAATGAGACCGAACTATACCTTTCTACATTATCTTCTACAAGTTTAGTTTTTTTAATTTCTTTGAAAATAGTTTTCTACTTGAAATACCACAAAATTAGGCTATTTATACAAATTTTAATACTGTACTAGCATTAAAATTTAAAATACACTGTACAAAAATAATAAAACAAAATAACCACACAGTAGATGGTTGTACATAAGTATATAAGCATAGCAAGAGATGTATAAAAATAGTTTATGTATTTTATTTATGTTAATTTGGTTTTTCGTTTAATTCAATATTCTCGGTATATATATATGTGTATATATATATATATATATATATATATATATATATATACATATATATATATATATATATATATATATATATATATATATATATATATATATATATATATATATATATATATATATATATAATTTTTCCACACAAAAAGATTTACCATTTTCATTTTCAAAAGTTTAAGCAATTTTTATAATATTTTAAGAAGCTTTTAAAATTATTATATATTTTGTATATCAAAATCACCAAGTTTTTGTTCGTCCCTTGCTCCTCTCAAGGAAAAAAATATATATAATAAAATGATAAACTAACTAAAATAATATATTATTTCATTCGGAAAAAAATAATTTAAATTTTATTCAGAATTTTTATTTTTGGCATACTCTCATAACAAACAATTTTATATATAAATAATTTTATAAAATAGCCTCACAAATAATCAAAAAAGCTTATATCGTTTGATCCAAAAAGTTACACACATTTTCACATATAATCTCAAAAGATTTCAGTTTTTTATTTTTATTTTTATTTTATTTAAAGAAAAGAAAGAATATTTATATTTATTAATAAATGTGATGATTTAGGATTTAACTTTTCGAAAAGGAAAGCTCTTCAGGCTGGCTGAATGAAAAAGAAATAAATGTATGAGCTTTTTATCCACATCCAATTCAATTTTATCATGCCTTTCTGTTTTTATATATCAATATAATATATATATAAATACATATATATATATATATATATATATATATATATATATATATATATATATATATATATATATATATATATATATATAAATATATGGATAATTATATATATATATATATATATATATATATATATATATATATATATATATATATATATATATATATCTCCTACAAACGAAAATACTGCCTTCTTTTGGAAAATGCTTTGTTTTGCACGTTTGCCCAGTGCATTGATTATGCCGCTAGATGTCTCTCAATGTGTCAAAAATATAAACAAAATATTTTGTGAATATAGTTTATTCATGTTGAAATTATCTCGAACAACAAAAAAAATTTAAAACAAAAAAAAACATGGCCAACTATTGTTTTCATTTAAACCATTTGTTGCTTTAAATTATTACATTTTTTAGTTTAGGTTTACTACTTTTCTTTCTGTTTTAAGCTTTTTTGTAATTTTTGTTAATGTGTAATATTCTATGTTTTCCGTTTGACACGAAATGTTTTGAATAACAATATAAAAAAAAATCTTCTGCTGATGATAGCCATAATTTGTTGATAATTTTACAACAACCATTGCATGCGTTTCATTCCGTTTGGAATAGTTTTATTCCAACTTTTTCATGGTTTTAAATTGGAATGGGGGGAAATTGTTCACTGTTATTCCAATGACTAATAAAATGCGCCTAATTAGTACTATATATTTTGATTGTGCTGCCCCTTTTGGAAAACATAGCAAATAACATGATAAACTAAATACTTTGATCGTGGCGCCTCTTTTGGAAAACATGATCTATAATATTGTAATTATAAATTTATAGTACTGTAATAGTGTAATAAATAATAATTTTTTTAATAGAAATAAAAAAAAAAAATACGTTTTAACGCTAACCTTTTTGATTTAACTGAAAATTTACTAGACTTTAATCGTTTAAAATTTGAATTTTACTGTGGAATTTTTTACTGTTTTGCTTTTAACATTTGATTTGATTTGAGTTGAAGTGCTGAAGATTTCATGTCGAAAGGAGGATTGCTCGAAACAAAAAATTAAAAAAAATTTCAGATTAAGTTGATATGTCGGTAGATGGTAGTACTTTATACGGTAATATTTCATTTTATAAATTTTTTTATTGTGATTTTTATAATTCACTAGAACTACCGTGACATTTTTGTAATTATATGTATAAAGAAAAAAAAATTATTCATAGTTCATTGCAGACTGTAGGCAATACTATAATATCAAATCATCGAATCATCGTTTCAAATTAATCTTGGGTATATCGAGTCGATAGCGATTCCGCGAATCTCACAGCGCATGGTAGCTGGCGGCTGTGGTGTTGCTAGTTGCTTTCATTACTAGCAACACCACACAACAGCTACCAGTGGCCGTAAGCTGTGGAGTTTGCGGAATCATTATTTGGCTCGATACACATTTAAGATGGTATATATTGGACGTTGCTAATCCGTTGCTTGGTACTGGTGGTATAGTCTTGTCAGAATGTACTTTTTTGTTTAATTCATTTGTTTAGATGTGTTTGGTAAATCTCCTGATGGTTTTGGATATGTGTTTCGGGAATTTTTATTCCATTCGAATTAGTGTTGGATGTAATCTCTTCTTCAAATGATGTAATAGTTATTTATTAGTGAGTTAAATGTGGTGTTTATTGATATTTTTATTTTTTTGATGATTTATAACTATTTATATTTTTTTGTTGTTAAAAAATCGTATCAGTTTTGTTTAAAGAGCATGAGATGTACGTTATAGGCCAATTTTTACCTATCTCGCTATAAGAGTACCGCGCCAATAATTTGATTTGATATATCTGTTGTCAATATATAAGGTCTTTCGAAATCAGGAAATATGTGTAGCTCCACTGAAGATAGTAAATCTTTCAATTGTTGATAAGCTTTTAGTTGTGTTTCGTTTAAATTTATGGAAATTTTTCGTGATTTATTTGCCTTGACCTTTGCATTTTCTCCTTGTGTCAAATTTGTCAGCGGCCTTGTGATTTTTGCAAAGTGCTCGACAAATTTCCTATAGTCAGAAGTTACATCAAAGAATTATTTCAGCTCCTCAAGATTTTCTGGTGGTTTCATCTTTTGGATGGCAGTTACTTTCCTAGGATTTGCTTTTATTCCCCTAACTGTTATTATGTATCCGAGAAACTCTGTTTCTTCCTTATATATTTCCGTTCTGTCAACATTGAAGCGTTGATTTGTTTTGCCAAATTTGTTGAATATTGACATTATATAGGTGTTCTTTTTTCGTGGTGCCGCCAAAAACTATAAGGTTGTCGATATATATATATATATATATATATATATATATATATATATATATATATATATTTATATATATATATATATATATATATATATATATATATATATATATATATATATATATCATATTTTTCTAATTTTTCTACTCATGATTTCAGAACACCGTCGATCATTTTTTGGAAAATTGTCGGCGCGTTCCTTAAGCCAAATGGTACTCCGGTGAACTAAAATTTTCCATTCATAGTAGGAAATGCTGTTTTCAGGATTTCGCTCTTGTTCATTCTGAAGTTGTGGAATTCCGAAGTCAAATCTATGGTAGTGAAGTACTTCGAGTTACCAAGGCTTGCAATTTTATGTCCGGTATTTTTTTATACCTGAAGCATTTAATTTTTTTACAACCTAAATTGGAGAATTGTAGAAGCTTTTAGATTATGATGCCATCGCGTCGAAGTTTGCTTAACCAGTGAGTGTCTCCCGCTACCAAATTCATCAAGTATTTCACAAAAGGCATGTTCTTCTAAACCATACAACATCCAGTTAAAAACTGTTACCGATAGACCACCATAAAAATTGGGAGTTTTAAAATTAGTGGATCGTAAAGCATTTTGACAAAGATAGTTTTGTGACGCTTATACTTTGAACGAATAAATAAACCAAAGAGCTGGTGTCATTGATCATTTAATTGATTCATGTAAGCCTATCAGATGCCTAAAACTAACGAAATAACTATAAGGTTTGCTAAATATTTACATTTCATAATTTCATAATTGGCCTATACTTTGTTTTACAGGTTCTGAAGATTTCACATTTTGAAATTTAAAAATTTTAATGGAATAACATATGATTTCCAGAATGTTTTGAGAGTATCAGTTTTCTGCTTCATAATTTGCATGGTCTGCCTAATAATTAATTTTAAACTGCAGGTATACAGCTTCATACTTTGCATGGATTTACTATCAACTTTTCGGGTTATAATTTTCCAAATTTGCATGACTTCCAAATTTTTCCAAATATTTTAATGACTTGTTATTTCGAGGGAAATTTTAAAATTTTCTATAGGCTTATAATCATGAGCTTTTGAGATTTCGTTTTCTGGATTGTAGACGATCTAAAATTTTAAAAAGGGTAATAACTTTGCATGTAGGCCCTACATGCCTACTGTGCCTTTTCTATATTTTGAGGATTTTAGAACTTGAGAGAATTTCTGAAAATTTAGATTTCGAATAAATTTTTGTACTTCAAGATTTATTGAGGATTTTAAATTGCAGATCAAATTTTATAAACATCACGCATTTTCCGTTTATTAACGAGTTCAAATTTTTAAAAAATTTAGAGACTCTAAAATTGGCTAACCATCATACATTTTTGAGGATTTACTTTCATATACTTTCGTTACTTTCATATGCCAATCGTTATGAGATTTTTTGGATTAAAATGCTCTCAAATTTTAAATGTTTTTATAATTTTAAAGCGCTAACTTCAAGCTAGCTTCCTAATATTTTAATTACTTGGTCTTTGTTAAAAATTGATAGATTGCATCGACTAGCAAATTGGAAATTTTAGTTTGCAAACACTATTTTTAAATTTCCTAGCCATCACATGTTTTCCAAAAATTTTGAGGGTTTCAGGTTTCAAAAAACTTCTAGATTTCAGGTACAATTTTTCTACACTTCTTCTCTATATTTTGCCACCACTGCAACTCTCTCATCATCCACAAAGCTGACAAATTTTCCTTCTTCTGGTATTGGCAGTTCACAAATATGGCGTTCCATAACGCAAGAGCTTTGACCGACCCTTGTAGTACTCCCTTGGTTATATAAATCTGCTACCCAGGTGTTACTTTCAAATTTTTTTGTATTGTCCGCATATGAAAAAAAACACATTTGCGTTCCAATCTTCTGCTATCTTGGACACTTTAGACAAGTCACGAAATGTGTATTTGCTCAAATGGTTTTTCTGATCTCCACATACTTCGTACACAGCTAAGCCCTTTACGTAAAACGGTTACAATTTGAGTTTTGTGACCCTATGGCACTTGAAATATTTTAAAGGCTCGTTAATTTCTTGAGTTCGGTATATCACCCAAAAAAACCTTAATTTCGCTTTAGATATGACATTTTCTGCTATTTGGTTTGGACGGCTAATCACATTCATTTGGGTCGCACGATAAAAAACTTTTACCGTTTTTATAGAGCCACTACCTTTTATTTCTATTCAAGAGCCTGGAGTACTTGACTCTTTGTAGTTACTACACCAATGTCTCTTATTTTTACAAGGGCTTCAACATCAGCAGCTTTCTGACCAATGCTTTTCTCCAATTAGGATTGGAAAACTTTTTTTTGTAGTACTTTTTGCCTTTATGGTTTTTATCCCACCGCTTTTTGATACAATTTTCATTCTGGTTCTAAGGTTGGCTCCATATTTTTCAGAATACACATATTTGCTGTAATACTTTTTTTGGCATATAGTCTGGGACGGATTATATCTCTTCTTTTTGGCATATAGTATCTGCATTAGAAAAGCCAAAAATACTGATGCTGATATCCCTGTTTTTTGATAAATCGAGATGCCTTCTGGTTTTGTACTGACACGTGAATCTCGAGTCACTGTAGAATACAAACTCCACCATCACGAGTAGATCTGTCTGAGGTATGTTTTCAATCCTTCTTCAGTCACTTTGGATTTTTCCATATTTTCTTCAAACTCCTTTTCCATCTCATTATAGGTTAGTTTAATCAACCAAATGATTAATGTTGTTTATCTGCTTTTTAACTGCTCCAAATCTTCTGAGTCCGCGCATCGTAATTTGATCGTCCTGTTTTTAATTATGGGTTATCTTTTGGGGTGCCTTTTCCTAGTTCTTTTATACTTACTGCTAGATTTTGTTTTAGTCACCTCTAACATAAGGAAGAAAGTTGTTTGAAACTTGATAAAAAAATTCCAACTCTACACGGGTGTATGTATGAGGGTGTGCACCCCATTAGAAATTACAAATGCGATTTACAAGAAATAAGTTAATAGAAATTGGTATCTTGTTACAAAAAAAAAAAAAAAAAAAAAAAAAAATGCTACGCAGACAGGATTAATTAAAACGTAGACGAAACTAATTTTGTGTCAATTTATATTTTAGCACGTGACATCTTAGCGTCAAGTCAATGTATTTATTCATGGTAAATTAAATATTGTATCCAATTTGGCTTCTAGATATTTTTATAATTTGAAGTTTTGCTCAGCATATATATACATATTATGCAAACAATATGAAATCAAACCAAAGTAATAAAATTTTTATTAAACATAATATACATTTTTAAATAAAAACGAACTTTTTCAATAAACCTAAAGCACATTATAGTTAAAAAAAAAAAAAAAAAATTCACTTCTTCGGAAATCACAAAATATATATTCGTTCAAACTTTACTTATTTGTGCATATACATATATAGTTCTTGTGTGTTGTGTTTTATTTATTTTGTGCCTCTAAGCTAACTTGAGTGTAATAAACAATGAAAAACAAGACGGAAAAAAAGTTCACCCTTTTCCAGAGCTTTTTTTTTGCCATTTTCATTTTATTTTTCTCAATTATTTAGTTTTCTTCGGTATGGCTACATTCATATATACATATTCGTAAGTACATACATGAACGTATGTAAGATTGGTTGTTGGCCACAGCAGCAGTAACATGTATTTATGTATGTATTCATATATGGAAAATAATAAAAATTATAATTTCAATTTAGATATGTATAAGCTTCCATTTTACTGACTGCCAAAAATGTACATATATGTACCATGATCAGTATTTTTCTTATTTACATGTGAAGTGAATGAAGAACATATAAACGGAGTCTCGCACACATGAAAGTAATTTTATTTTGCTTCAACAGCCATAAAGTAGTAACAAAAAAATGTTGCTCAAATAATGAAGATTAAATTACCCCGCGCTTTGGTCTGTATTTTCCGCAAATAATAAACTTTTGGTCATTATTCTAATTATATACATTTATATGTTCATTGGCCCCAGATGGGATACAGAGATATAGGTTTTCAATTTACCGGACTTTTTTTCGTAAATAATTTTACTTTAGTCAAAATGGGTTGGGAAAATCCATTGCTCATAAAAACACTTATACACAGTATTGTTAAAAACTTCCGCCCATAAAAAGCTTTTTGCACTAATCATTTGATCAATAATCAGATTGTAATTTGATGTTGTTCTTTATATACCAAAATAACGGTATTATTTCCTTTTCTTTAATTGAATATAATTCTAAAATTTACCATTTATCACGAGTTTTCTATTTTTTTTGTTCTTTTACCATTTTCAATTAGTTAAATTTGTTATTTTGTTTTTCGTACACATAAATACATATACGTATAATTTTCCAGCCAAAACTTTTTAATTCAAACTTAAAAGCTTAGAAATGATTTTATTATTCTATTTTTTTTGCTGTGGAAATGAAATCATTCTATATATTTCCAGTTTTACTCGTACTCCAATTTGACTGTACTGTGCTATACACTGCAGCATCAGGAACAAAAAAAATAAGAGGAAATTATACGTGATTAGAAAAATGTTTTTTTATTTTGTGTTACTTTTGGTTTTTCGGATACGTTTTTATTTCAAAGAATTACTGTTCTGTTTTTGTGCTTTTTTTTATATATTTTGGACATACTCGTATATATTAAAAGTTTTGATTGGAATTTGTAAAGTATTGTAATCATCATAAATCGATTCGATGTGTTATTGGGAATTGGATGGATATCATAATTATATTTCAAGTTTGGAAATATATTCAAGTTTATTTTTATCTCTGTATATTGTGGGCGGATCTGCTTTTTTATTTTATTTTAAAATAGTTAGTATTATTTCTACTATGAACAAGTAAAGCTGGCTTAAATCCACCACATTTTAGGACTTAACCAAATGGATCAATTTTAGTATCAAGTTTGATCATAGTTTGACCCATTGATTTTGTACCTTTATAGGAATTTGTTTCATTTTCATCAATGATTATTATTTTGATTTATGATTATAAAGTGCTTATTATATTATTATATTATTATATTATTATATTATTATATTATTATATTATTATATTATTATATTATTATATTATTATATTATTATATTATTATATTATTATATTATTATATTATTATATTATTATATTATTATATTATTATATTATTATATTATTATATTATTATATTATTATATTATTATATTATTATATTATTATATTATTATATTATTATATTATTATATTATTATATTATTATATTATTATATTATTATATTATTATATTATTATATTATTATATTATTATATTATTATATTATTATATTATTATATTATTATATTATTATATTATTATATTATTATATTATTATATTATTATATTATTATATTATTATATTATTATATTATTATATTATTATATTATTATATTATTATATTATTATATTATTATATTATTATATTATTATATTATTATATTATTATATTATTATATTATTATATTATTATATTATTATATTATTATATTATTATATTATTATATTATTATATTATTATATTATTATATTATTATATTATTATATTATTATATTATTATATTATTATATTATTATATTATTATATTATTATATTATTATATTATTATATTATTATATTATTATATTATTATATTATTATATTATTATATTATTATATTATTATATTATTATATTATTATATTATTATATTATTATATTATTATATTATTATATTATTATATTATTATATTATTATATTATTATATTATTATATTATTATATTATTATATTATTATATTATTATATTATTATATTATTATATTATTATATTATTATATTATTATATTATTATATTATTATATTATTATATTATTATATTATTATATTATTATATTATTATATTATTATATTATTATATTATTATATTATTATATTATTATATTATTATATTATTATATTATTATATTATTATATTATTATATTATTATATTATTATATTATTATATTATTATATTATTATATTATTATATTATTATATTATTATATTATTATATTATTATATTATTATATTATTATATTATTATATTATTATATTATTATATTATTATATTATTATATTATTATATTATTATATTATTATATTATTATATTATTATATTATTATATTATTATATTATTATATTATTATATTATTATATTATTATATTATTATATTATTATATTATTATATTATTATATTATTATATTATTATATTATTATATTATTATATTATTATATTATTATATTATTATATTATTATATTATTATATTATTATATTATTATATTATTATATTATTATATTATTATATTATTATATTATTATATTATTATATTATTATATTATTATATTATTATATTATTATATTATTATATTATTATATTATTATATTATTATATTATTATATTATTACATAATAATAAAAAATAATTATCTATCCAAAATTATCAGAAATATGGGGCATGCAATAAGAACAGGAAGTTACATTTTTTAATAGATTATAACAATAAAGTGCTTATTCTGGCAGATTCAATTGTAATATTTTGACCAATAATATTACAGAAACAAATACTTTGTTACAAGTACAATCTGGTTCTTAAATGATTTCTATACGCAGCTTTGACTACTTCGCCAAATGAATGGATTAAAACAAGTAGTTATTTCCATTGGTTTTCCCTTTTGGAATTATTAATTTATGTTTTCAGACTCTTTTATAATTTGATGGCTATTCTGCAAAATTCGAGTATAAAAAATGAGTAGCTGTGGGAAGATAGTTTAATAACTGAAAAAAAGAGTGAGTCCATCATTTCTCTCAAGGAGATGTGTAAACTGGCGTGTGTATAGTGCGTTTGTGCAGTTTACTTTGAAGGATGACGAAAAGATAATTATCTCCTTGGAGAGTTTTGGAATGCTTTCAGAATATGGAGCAAGGAAGAAATGTATGAACTTTATTGTTTTCAATAGCTTTATTCTGCGATATATATATATATATATATATATATATATATATATATATATATATATATATATATATATATATATAAATATATATATATATATATATAAATATATATATATATATATATATATATATATATATATATATATATATATATATATATATATATATATATATATATATATATATGTATATATATATATATATAACTACCGATAACATGTTATTCCCAATAGGAAGCTGAAATTCAGCCGTACATATGAGTTTTACTTGAATTTTTATATATTGCTCCTCCGGCAGCCTGCTGGCCACCTGGAACTGAATGCAGCATTTAACATTAGAAAATTAATGCGGATCCTAGTCTCGGTAAGCAAGAGAATGGAGCATCCCTGTATGACTATATCGCTTTGTTCGAAGTGATGTGACTTGAGACCCTGGCAGTTAAATGGTAAAAACAATATGTTATTATTATCACGTACAAAAATATGCGATTACATCCTGAGCTGTAACTAGCGGGCTTGTTGTGAGGCGTGCTAACTCATTTTGGAGAAGATCCATTGAGGTTGCATTTTAATGTCCATGGTAAAAGACATGAACCATGCTAGCCGACGTAATAAACAGACCTTCTAGACTCGTTTCTCGTGATAAAGCAACATATACAAGTGGTTGTCTTCATCGAGATGACTTCATTTGATATACTTCAGACAGCTAATAGTTCAATTCGCCAATCCACCTGTAACGTCAATATCGGTTTTGTCAAAATAGTCTCAAGACATAAAGACAGAGCTCATTCACACGAGACTCTATAAAGCGCTGTTCAAACTGGAGATAGCTGCCTCAAATCACTGATCAAAAACACGTCCTTACCAACAAACGGAACATTAACTCCCGTAATTTGCTTGAGTCGCTAATTGACCTGTTGTAAAAGTTCCTGTGACGTTATGATCACTTCATCAATAATAACAGTGCAAAGGTACTTGAAGAGAGTTCAAAACTTTAGAATGATTTCAATCAAAAGAAGCATCTTTTTGGATATAGAAATTTAACGAGTGGTGAGAACATATGCATTGATATGCGCAGCAGTTACCATGCTGCCTCCTGACGTGTAATATCGACTGTGTGGATCCTATCGACACTTAGTTTTCGAGTGAATTCAACGATATTGAATTAAGATTGTTCATCCATGGTATGTATAATTTCACATTGAAGATTGTAAAAACTGATGATTTTTGTAACGCATCAGTTTTATCCATAAGGCACGAGAAAGATTGTCTAGGTCATAAAAGGTGCTTCAAAGCGACACTTTTGAGCTGCTGTATGCATATGACGCTATATAGCTTTACACTCCTGAAGCATTGTTTTCAGTCAAAAAACTAGGCGACTAATTTGAGATATAGCCACATCCAGATTTGTATGAACCCAGAGTAGGGTATGTGCGGTGCTGGAACTCAATCCATTTGAAAAAGTGGTGCACGTAATTGTAATCGAATATAGATTTTTGATGATCAAAATTTTAATCATCACGACTCTAAGATTATGAAATAAAAGAGCACATGTTACCGGATCTTCATTAATAAATGATGCGTTAGTATTATAATGGTGATCACGGAAACATATATCTATTCAATCATTTTCAAATTTGCAGATCAAATGCATTAGCTTTGGCTATTTGATCATTGATTCATTGATGCTCATACGGTGAAGGTTGGCTTAAAAAGTTGCCAAATCATGGCTAGTAAATTATGCTTTCTTTGTGCTCAGTAGTACGTCGAATTGGGAATTGATAGTAGGAATGCCAAATTATTTTATGCATCCGTTAATGAAGTCTACGCAGACTCAAGGTATGCTTGTCAAATATAATACTATGAGGCACGGTATTCTCTTCGGGAGCAATACGTATAGATATATCTCTATCTTCATTCCAAAGAAGAGTATTTTGTTGCGCTATCAAGAATTTGTTCAATGTCAAATGCTTCGATCAAATCCGAAAGGTGTTGTTGTATTTTAAAAATTGCTTGGCGTAATCAATTCAACGTAATCAATTCAAGTTTGAACTTTCCACTCCCACAATCCTTGAGCATTACTTTCTGCAGCATGATTGTCACTGGACTGTATATTATGCAAATATTTTTGGTTTTATTTTTTTTGTTTTATGTGGCGAAGTTAAAAATCAAGCCAACGTCTTATTTTATGATTTATCAACATTTTGTAATACAGATTCAAAAAAAAAAAAAAAAAAAACTAATTCACTTAGTACAATTTATTCAGTTAATTAATGAAATGAAGTATATTATCCCTTACAATAATGCTAATTATCTTCAATAAAATCTTGTTAATTCAAATAAATGCAAAAACATGAAATCGTATAAAAAATAATTTATTAAGTCGCAAAATATATACAAGGATACGATTTTGTTTATAGAAAAAAAAATTATATATTAGAACTCTATCTCATTATGCTACCGAGATAAATAGAACAAACAAAATAAAAATGAAGAGCAAACCCATAAAGTCTGGTAATTTTATGATTTTCCACTTTACTAATTTATTTCACTTGATATACATAATTTTTATGGTTGGAAAATATTATCTTTTTACAGATATCTGTATACATAGCTGTATATAATATTTTTTGCTATTTATATATATATATATATATATATATATATATATATATATATATATATATATATATATATATATATATATATATATATAATGGGGTATACTAGATTTTTACGTGAAACAATTTTCTGGTTTTTATTTTTAATAGAAAAATTATATTATCTCTATTTTGGATATATGTTTCTACATATATACTCGTTATAGATCGCATCCATATATTCTAATAGGGTTAGCATATACAGCATATCCATAAACACAAGGTAGCTTAATTTCTAATTAAAATACTTTGGTTGGAAATTTAGTGGTTGCTTTTCATATCGTAAAATTATATACACAACTAAATAATCAACTTTATGAAATCGATATTAACACCCAAGAAATAATAACCATAATAATCATATTAGAACGTAATAGTAATGAAATATTTTGAAGGTATATACAGAAGTGATGCTTAAACTTAACACCCGATTAAGAAAAAAGATCTTTTAATTCCAATCCAATTAAATTTTTTAGTGCATGTGGGTATATCTCGTTCCATTCATAAAACATCAGCTCAGTTGATACATTATACATTTCTATAATTTCTTCTTTACAAATACAAATTAATTTTGGGTGTACAGTAATTGTTCTAAAGGATACTATTTTTCTTACCAATACGATAGAAGTCATTAGTCATTTCGATCACTGTTAGTTCTCACTAGTAGACGTTGAATAACACTATTAGACGTTAGGCCAAACTTGTTAAAAATTAACAATTATAGTTTGTACCTAGTTCAACTATAGTTTGTAAAAATAATGGTGAAAAAAGACCAATCTAGTGTGTGACAAAGAAAGAGAAAAATTTGCTTACTTGTCTTTATATTCGAATTTTCGTAATTCAATTTCAACATTTTGATATAAGGAGGCTTGGAGATTATTGTGAATAAAATTTTTTTTTTAGATTTTTAAACAAAATAACGATGCCACATAACACGTTTTATTGGACAAAAAAAAGGTGATTGATTGTTTTTCAACGATTATTTTTAACTTTAAGTTTTAATTATATTTATTTCCTAATTTTAATTCAAATTTAATTAGAGATATACTTATGTATACATATTTCAACAAAACATCCATAACAAAACTGTAATTGCTTTGTTTATTTTGAAAATAGTTTTTAACTTTTCAATGCATTTCATTATTTGGACCAAATTTTCATTATTTGGATTTAACATTATTAATTAGTTACCATTAGTTTTAGAAATATATAATAAAAAATATTTATGTAATTAAATTACAAAATTTTATTTTTCGAAATTAAATTTGTGCAAGTACAGAACTTTTTCGGAAATAGGTTTTTAGAGCAAGAGGAATATATAAAAAGACCAGTAAAACTATAAAAAAATTGATTAATTTCTTGTTGTTGTTTTCAATGTTATTTTTGGACGATACTGTATCCATGTTTATATAAATCTGTGCTACTTATATGCTTTAGTGTCAGAAATAGTCATTTAGTAATGCAAGTACAAATTCAAAGATCGTGGTTTTAGTACAAGTGATAATTGCATTGGTCTATCCATTCCAGTAACATTAATTGCTGTGGGAATGGGAATTATGTTAAATAATTGCTTGCTGTAACTTGTGTGCAGATCTGTTGTATCTTGTAAATATATCGAAGATCGTTATTATTGTCTCCTTCGGGAATAATTGTTGCTTAATTGAACTCGTGAATTCGTCTGATTTCATCATATATCTCGAAAATTTAATTCGGTTAGTCGCCTTTGATGTTTGAATAAGTTTGAGGTTGTATCCAAAATCGATGTTTGGTTCTTAATGAGTTCTAATAAATATTCTTAACTAGTTTCTAGTTTTTTTTCAAGCTACAAGTTTATGTGGGAAGCATCTCTAAATCATCGCTAAATGTGTCACTTAAAATATATCCAAATGTTTCATATCCAAATGTAATTTGCAATGTCTCGCTTTCTTAATGCATGCACTTTTTATCTCTCTTTGTTGATGTAAGAGGGATATTTTGTGGAGTTATTTCCTGCAATTGTGCCTTTAGTTATTTTAAGATGACATCACAAATTTCCAATATGTTTTCTGCTTGCCATAACAATGGTTGATTTAGTTCTAAAGCTCATTCTTGAATCCTGGTGTAATATCGTGTAATATATGGTGTAACACATATCTGTCCTTACTTGTTTTACTTTTTGACGTGAATTAGACCTTTTAATAAGTGCTGAGATGTTTCACATCGATTTTTCAAGCGATGGTCTCCATAATATTTTCTAGTACTGTTGCTCATCGGAATATTCTTTCATTTGTTGGTACATTTGTTTTATGTCCGTTGTACATTCTACTTTGCATTTTCTCCATCACAATAGAATTGACTACTGATCCTCTTGCAATTTGGGGCCCACGAGATATATTTCATTTTGGTTAGTATTTTTGTTTATGTTAGCTATAATGCATCAAATACTACTCACAGTTTTGTTGTAGTATTATTAGTTTCGTTCACTGCATGATGAGATATGTACAATTCGTTTTCGTCATAATATTCCTTACTCTCGTTGAAATGAGACCTCACATAATTTTTAGAGATTTGACTGGCTATATTGATAATTGCCATTCAAGTTGAATAAACCTAGCTTTGATCTATCTTTAGATGATTCGAGACATGACATGTTTCGTTTAAATGGAAGTCGTATACCAGGTTTCAGTCATTTATGTGGTAATCCTACTTATAACGTTCTTCATACAGCTTTTCTTCATCTGCCATAAGCTTTCTGGTTTCATTTATTATATTTCCAAATATTTTGTTAATTGGTTGTCGATATCTATATCAAAGTGGTGTATCAGAATAATAATAATAAAAAGAAAAAGGTTTTTACAGGCCATTGCTTTGCTGGCCCGTACCGCATCAACATTCAGGTTTCATCGAATTCTATCCCGAGCTTATTCTTCATATTGTTCTAGACAATACAAAAAAGACCAGTCGTCCTCTACCCCAAAGAGCGACCGTCACTGACAGCAACTTCTGTGCCAGCCAAAATGTGGCTCTGTTCTCAGAGATCAGTTTAATCAGAACGTGAGCGAGTCAGCGTACTTGCTGTCCTTTTATTTCATGGACGATTTTGTGGTAGATTAAAACTCGGTAACTGTCGTCATCGTCGTGTTTGAGGCCATAAATCAAGTGCATTATTCTTCTCTCAAATGTAATTAATCATCTCTCATACTCATTCGTCAGAGTCTAGCTATCATACCCATATATGATAACGGGTCTGATCAACACCTCGTACAACTTCAGCTTGTTGAGATTTACAAGGTATTATGAGTTTAGCAGTAGACGTAATGCATACAAAACGCATGGTTGCCAGCGAAAAGATGTGCTTTAATATCCCCTCCCACATAATTATCATGAGTGACATGGGACCCAAAGTATGGCAATCTTCTTACTCCTTCTAATGTGTTATCACCATTACTAAAATCCATTACGTTTTGGTCTCTTAAACCAGTGATCATATATTTTGTTTTGGACTCATTGATTTTGAGACCAACGGAAGCTGAGAATCATACAAGTGAATCTAGTAGTTCTTTTACACCGTTGCCATTTAGTCTAGTTACCCATATATATCATCTAAATATGCCAGAACCTGGTTGGACTGACGGTATACAAGATGTTCTTTTGGGGCGTTTCACTTTTACGATAGTTAAATTTTAACGTGAGATTAAAGAGTATCGGGGACAAGACATTTTCTTGCCATACCCCAGAGCTAATGGCAAAAATTCCTGATAGCTTGTTCTCAACTTTGTCACAACAGTTTGACTGCATTATATGGACATTTTATATAAACGCACCAGTTTTTCAGGTATTCGCAGACATTGCAAAGCAAACCATAAGCTATCCCGATGGATTAAGTCATGGACTTGTTACAAGTCCAAAGACATCTGATTCACGTCACAATATGTCTCATATTATTTAGAAAGAATCATCTTCAGCGACAAAACTTGCTCAGTGATTGACCGATTAGGAATTCTATATAGTTGGTAGTCACCTACAATTTTTTCCTTCAGATGCGTAATTTGTATGCTTCTCAAAAAAGAGCTATGCCGCGATTGCTTTTGTATTTTGATGGACCTTATTTTTTAAGGATATGGCACTGCGCGGCCACTTTCGATTCATCAGGCATAACTTCGCTTTTCTAAATTAATTAATTCTAAGCTCGAAATTAATGCAATCAACACCAAGACAACTGTTGGTTTTTATAGTCTCTGCGCATGGCCAGTGTGAAGTGGTGTTAGGAGGGGTCCTCTATGCATATCTCCGCAGTCTGTAATTGATAACGTCCAAATAAAGCATTTGACACTTGTTAACATTCAGTAAATCAGAGAAATGCTCTATCCATGTGTCGAGCACTGCATTGTTGTTAACACGGAATCATAGTTCTGAAGGGCCATAGACCTAGGTCTGAAGGTATGGTGTAGTCCGGTTACTCTTTCAAAGAAGCCATTAGAATTGCATTCATTGCTGAGTTGTTCTCTTAAGACTTTAGCCTTCATATCCACGCTTTTTCCCCTACAAAATTGCTTGGTGGTTCTTCAAGCGACGTATTTGCTCGTCAGCAAGACGACACTGCCCGTCAAACCAATAATTTGTTGGTTTAATTTTTACCATATCTACAGTCGTTTAGTCAGCCCATGCAATCCATCCTTTATTTAGTCGCATCCTACGACAAGCCAAGTTTGCCGTAGAAGAATTTCTAGGATAATATTTGTGGTTAGAAGGTTTTACGAGGCATGGGAGTGTTTCTCAACTACAGGGACACCAAGTATCGGAATTCTTGGATAGTAAATGACACCAATGAAAATGTCGATTTTTATGATATGAACTGTGTTATATTTAGCAATAAAACTGCTTCCATTTTAACGGAGAAACTCAACAACAATCTAGCTGCTGCACGTAAATCAATCATGCTTGCAGTAATAGTGATCTAGCTCTCATTTATGCTAATAATATCCACACGTGTTTCTTGGTTAGTTGCTTTGTTTAAACGCCTCTTCCGTGATAAATGAAATTTTTGAGGCAGGGTTTACTAGCATTTGAAGCAGTATTGATTGTTGTTTTTCGGTCCGTACACTTGGATCATTGCCATGGCTAATAATTTATTAAATGATTTGTTCTGCACTTTCCATCCGCTGCATTTGTTGAAGTGTCTTCAATCTTTGTGGTGAACATCTTGCGCATTGAGAAAATTATTGGTATTCAGTAATGTATTGTAAGTTCTCTTAACACACTAATATCGAATATAATGTGAGCGTTGATAGTGTTTATCCTTAAAACACATGGTACAAAGCTGAAAAAGAGCATTCAAAGTCAACATGCGTTGACCCCCGGAGTCTGTGTGGCAGGGAGCTCCATCTATTTGTGTCAATTTGTGCACATCACAAATTTGTGGGAGTTGATTATGTTGCACTAGTACTGCTACAATGGTGGTATGGCTACAAATGTGTTGAATCTAGCATCTAACTCCGATCGAAAATTATCGTAGAATTTGTTAACAGAATCCGATTCTTACCAGTATGGTGTGTTAGAATACCACAAAGGTGATTATCATGTCACAGTTCGTATCTACAGTGTCAATAAGTTTTAGGTTTTTATACGGTAAAATTTAAAATAATTGAAAAACATGTTTTGACAAATAACACATGGTACTTCCTTTAAACGACCTTGATATGTTCAACAACAAAAAATAACCATGTAACCTAATAATTGCCATTTGCTACCCATATTGCCATATAAAATATAATTAGCACCAAACTAATTAGTAGAATAACTTCACCATATCATAATTACGTTAAGTACCTTATTCTTATAATTATTTACCTTTGAAGGTACATACACCATAATGAAAAAAGGAAACTTAATTTTAGTATGCAGCCATTTCCATGTACTCTTACCGCACACAAACACTCCCCATCTCGTATCCTTCCACCTTCTGCATATATATGTACACACAATTTTATTTTCAATTAGACTTTTTGTAACTCAATTTTTCTTCTCTATTCGTTTTTTTTGTGATGCTTTTTTTTGTTGCTACTTTTGTTGTGCTTAAGCAATAAAATTAACGAACCAAGATATTTCATTTGAAATATAAAAAAAAAAAATATTATAATCCAACTGAACGAAAAGCTAAGTGAAATTTTTTTTTATATGTGAACCATTTGATATATAAAAATTTAGTGTTTGCCGGTATCAAAAAATAAATCCTCGGCCGTTTCATTCGTAATCGTTATTTATTACGAATGTAATATGGAATTTGTAAATATATAAATTTAATTACAATTAAATTTGTTGGTCCGCGCATGTAGACTTGTGAGCATTAAATCATAAAAATTATATTAAAATAAATTATGTAACATATATTTGACAGCATAAATGGCAATGGAGCATAACTTAATATTTTGTAATATTATACAGCAAAGTTTATTTGTTTTTGTTGCAAATGGATATTTGTGCTTTTCTGAGTATTGAACTGATATCAATTCCTTTTTCCGAGAACTTGGTATAATTCAGACGAATTTTACCTGGAAATACTGCGGGCTGGTCTCGTAAGACCGACAATTTGCCTCAAACAAGAACCAGCTAAACAAGAACCAGCTAAACAAGAACCAGCGAAGGTACAGACGAGAAATCAACCAAGGTGTGCCAAGATAATTGGTTTGATAAATATCAAAAGAGACCAGCCAATCTCAAAAATCTGACTTTACCATATAGGAAAACCAAAAATGGAAAAACGTGGCAGTCATAGAACTATTCGGTACTGGAACTACGATATTGGTATAAATACCAGCATAACTACAAGCAAAAAATGGTTACATTGCATCTGTCCTTTCGTGATGAAGAACAATAAATTCTCGCTGAGCTATGGAGTATCATAAAACTGTATGACGATAATGAAGTCAATTGATCAGCAAGTAATTTGATTCTTATATATATATATATATATATATATATATATATATATATATATATATATTATATATATATATATATATATATATATATATATATATATATATATATATATATATATATATATATATATATATATATATATATATATTGATTCTTATATATGAAACCATAATTACACAATTATTGGCACATGCCAGTCATTATATGTTTCCTAGTTGCCAATAGTTATATTATAATTTAATTTCCATTCTAAAATTTAAAAATCAAAGATTTATAATACTCCAACATTTACACTACAGTTTTGATTAGGGTCTAGTTTTTCGAGAGTTCGGCTAAGGCCATCTCAATTCGTACAAACGAGGAAGAAGAACGAATAGTTCATTGGATCAAGATTTTCCAACAAAAAGGTTTTCCTAAATGAAGGGAAGATATTACGCCAGCAGTAAAATACTTTTTACTAGAAAATGAGAGACCGACCACATCCCTTTGGGGAGGAAAACATGCAGGTAAAGGGAGGTTCAAATCATTTTTAATGCGACACCCATCTCTATCATTTAGTGCCACAGATCCGGTATCCTCGGCGAGTGCTCGCAGCAAAAGGATCAAGAAATTTGTTCGAAGTTGACAGAGAAAAGCCAATTTGACCGTAATGTTCACTTTTTCGGCTGCAGAAGTGGTACCACGACCTTTGGTTGTTTACCCTTATAAAACGGTGTCTGAAAAAATTTCTAAATCTATGCCGAAAGGATGGAGCATAGGTGTTAGTGATAATGAAAGGGTGACAAAGATGATATGGAACAAAAATGTCTTGGAGTAGCGGAGATCTAGTCTAATGAAATAGCTTACAAAGGAAAAAATTGCTGCTCTTTTATTCGAGGCTATAAAAAAACAGCATTAAACAAGTTTATTAAACAAGCAATTAAGATGTTAAAATGCCTGGGAAGATCTAGCACCAAATCCGATGGCAACTTCAACAAAATTTCAATCAAGATGAAACTAGGGAAAGATGGCACTACAATTAGTGTCTACAATGACGATTTTTTTATTCTATTTGATTTGTACAAACAATTTAAATGTGGAATAAGCCCCAAACAAAGCCAAAATACATAATAGCTTTTTCAAAACTAAGACGACTCTCCTATGAAAATTTCTTAAGAGTGCCAATAACTGTAGTCGTTACGCTATATATATATATATATATATATATATATATATATATATATATATATATATATATATATATATATATATATATATATATATATATATATATATATATATATATATATATATATATTTATTTATATATATATATATATATATATATATATATATATATATATATATATATATATATATATATAATATATTGTTCTTTATTTACTTATGTCCAAATTACGTAACAGTTCGCTAGATAATTTCCACGGAATTTTCGTATTTTGTAAACAGTTTCAAATTAAATTCATTTTAAAAATCATTATTATAGTGTACACAACAAAATTGTCAAAAAAAAAATAAAAATAAAAAAAATTTACCAATTTAAATTTCAATATAATATTCTGTTAGAGAAGCGTGAGCATAAATTATATTATGTTGTCCAACCAACACGAAAAAATGAACCCAGAAGGCAAAAATAAAGTGAAGACAAATTAAATAAAATTTAAGCCAAGCGTAAAAACAAAAAATGTAAAACAATAAATTATTGTGAAAATATAAAACAACAACAAAAATTATCAAAAATAATATAAACGACCATGGATCATGAGTTATTTTCTAAAGCAATTTCGTGACTTAATTGCTTCACTTTTTCATTTGTATCTATACATACGCAGGGTGTTCCAAATTTTAAAGTAGCACATTATTTTGTTGCGCGGACGTTCGGAAATCGAACGAAAAATATTTATGTAACGTTTATCGAGCAAGCTATCAAAAAATAAATTTTTTTGAATCTAATCCTATAGAGGGCATATTATTTTCTATTTAACCGTTTACATGTTAACATGGTTTGTATTACGCAATAGAAAAAAATGACAATATATATATTTATATATATATATATATATATATATATATATATATATATATATATATATATATATATATATATATATATATATATATATATATATATATATATATATATATATATATATATATATATATATATATATATATATATATATATATATATATATATATATATATATATATATATATATATATATATATATATATATTTATTAAGATGAACATAATATAAATTAAACTGATCAATTATAATAATTTAATTAAAATATTTATATAATTACAATTACAATATTTAATTAATAATTAACAATTAACCCTTTGTCAAAAAAACAGAATAGCGAGAGTTTTAAAATAATACATAAAAATGTAGTTGAAAGTATATGCAAAAGTGTTGTGCATGTAAATTACATTGCGTAATTTACACTATTATTTACGTGTAAATAATTGTATTTTTTACCTGAAATTTTTTACGTTACAAAGTAAAAAATTGTAAATAATTAGCGACATCTGTGCGAAATCTTTCAATTCAAGAATATTTAAAAATTTATTAGTGACATCTTGTGCCATTTAAATGAAAAGAGCAGAATTAAAAAAATGTATGTCGATATTACAACCATTTCACAGCTCTATCTATTGAAAATAATTTGAAGGTAGATTGTACTATGTGTTTTAAATAAAGTATTTAAAATAGGCTGACCAAACTTATTTAATTTAACAAAAAATGGAATAATTTATTATGTTTTTTATGTATTAAAATTGTATTTATTCGAAAATGTCAAATAACTATAAATTAATCTGCGCCATCTCACACTTCGGTACCATACTAGAAAAAAATATTCTATTTATTAAATATTAAAACTTTACGAAAATATAATTTTCCGAGTATGTCTTTAAATAATCTTAGAATTCATAAATTTTAAATAGCATTTTAAATTAAAAAAACTTCCCACTAAAATACCTACATCACCTGATTCAAAGTTAACGAATAAAAATTTTAATTTTTTGGACTCCTAATATTTTTTTTAGCTAAAGATTGGTAAGATCGTATAAAAGTGACTCAACTCCTTGCAGAGGGCAGGATAAGATAAAAAAGGATTTGGGTCGAAACAGGATATTTTAAAACAGGACTTCATTCGAAAAAGGATATGAGCCGAAACAAGATATTCCAAAATAGAATATTAAAAAAAAAACAGGATATTTAGGAGTATAATGAATTCGGATTAGAAAGTTTTAGATGATGTTCTGGAATATGACCAATTAGGACCATACTCGGCTATTTCTTAACTGCTTACGGAGAAATTTGATATTTTTAATGAAAATGGGATTATAAAACGATTTTTAAAGAATGTTCTGGAATATGGTTAATTTGAATAGAAGTAGTTTGTTTCTCAACCAGAGTTGAAATTCGCTATTTTATATGAAAATGGGATTCTAAAATAGTTTTTGGATGAAGTTCTGGAATATGGTATTAATAATTATAAATTTTGCATTGTTATCGATTGAACATTTTTAGAGAGGTTTGAGTATGTGAATGGTACTAGTATTTCTTAATTCTTTTAAATGGCATCCCTTTTAATATTTTTTACCTTTATTACAATATTTTACACTAATTACAAGATTTTACCGTATTTTAAAATTTTTTACCTAATGTATGTAAAAAAATATTTTTTTACGCGTAATTGCACAACACTGAATGCAATTATTCATTGATGAACAATAGAAAAAGCAACGGACCTAAATGACTGCTCTGAAGAACTCCAGATGTTGTTTCATATTCACCCGAGAGACATTTATTGAACTTAACAAACCGTTTACGATCGCAAAGGTAAGATTTTAACCACAGCAGCAAGTTTGAGTGAACGCCGACTTTCTGCAATTTAGATATAATAATCTCATGTGAGATTCTTTCAAACGATTTTTTAAAGACAGTGAACACCATATCAACTTATGAACCATCTTCAATTGAATTTGTCACAAAATGTACAAGTGCAACGAGATTAGTAGCAGTTGATCTACCCGGAAGAAAACCATTTTGTTGTGGGATAATAATTTTACCAAACTCAATAAAGAATAAGTCTGTAATTCTCAATTAAAGATAAATTACTAGTGTTAAAAACTGGAATGACATACGATGTTTTCCAACTGACTGGAAAATACCCAATAGACAGTGATCTATTTTATATCAATGCCAGAGGTAATTTTAATGAATGAGCACATTCACGTAAAAAAACTGCGGTGACTAAGTCAGGACCACCATTATGATTTGGTTTCAACTTGGAGATATATTTAAAAATAAATTCAGTGTCCAAAGGAGTCGAACTCAAATTATCAACCGTTTAGCAAGCATTATTGGTCTGCTCGTCAATTAAGAAATAAATTGCTATTTGTTTTTGGTCCTACAATTGATGTAGGACCAAAAACATTTAGGATTACTCTTGATATTACCCTCACCCACAGTTATATACCGACGAAATTTATTACGATGCATTTCTAAATTCACGTCACCCTTTTAGAAATGATAGATAACTTAACGAGTTAGCATGTTTCTTAAATTTTTTCCATAGCCGATCCATTTTATTCTTTGCTGAACGCAACTCCTTATCAACCCACCGATGTTTACTAACCCTGCTGCTTAATCTAACAGGTATAAACGAATTTAAATCTTTAAAGTTACCCTTGAACCAGTCGTTAAATAACTGTTTACCTGTATTGCCTAAACTCATTCCTATTTAAATTTAAAATTATTAAAATAGACTTGTGATGTTCATCATTCTTCACTAAATCTTGACTTTCCTCAAGATGATACTGAAGTTCACAAAAGTTACTAGAAACAAAAATTAAATCAACTAAGCGCGCCCGAGAATTAAAAACGTTATTAATTTGAGTTAAATCTAATGATGACAGGGTATCAATAGAATGAGATGCGATAATAAAAAACGAGTTACTGGGTAACATTCCATTTAATTGTTGTGTCCAAGTCAGATGAGGCAAATTAAAGTCTCCAAAAATTAATACAATAATATTATCATCTAAACCTTCAACGGTTTTCGTGGTAATATTACAATGTTCTGTGTAACGGTTTAAATTAGATTTTGGAGTAATATAATGAACACCAACTGCAAAATGTTGAGAGATTTCTTTAAATTTTACCCAAACAACTTCACACTCACCCGTGCTAAAAGGATAAATTACTTTACTAGTAAATTTATATTTTATTGCTACCAGGACGCCACTGCCACGAGAACTCACACGATCGTACCTAAAAACAATTTATTCGGATCCAAATAATTCCGCGATTAAAACGTCAGTAGAAAGCCAATTTTCAGTTAATATAATAACATCAAAATCATTTTCAATTACAGCTTAAAAAAATATTTTAGTTTTTGAACGGAGACCTCTAACTCCCATGGGGATCTGAATGCAGCAGCTTATTAAATGACGCAGGGTTAATTTCGATTTTAAACGAGATGAAGTTGAATTTGCTGATATCTTGATTCGCAGCAGCAAGTAAGCGACAGTCAATTTCTTCTTCCGGTAACAGAAGTTTATTATGTAAAAATTTTTTTTTACAGCACCGGTTGTCGTAGAATTGTGAAACTTTGATGCATGAATATATTTTCGTGCTGGAACTTTTTTTAAGGAATCTTCAACAAACGATCCAATAATAATATTGTTTGTAATTGCTTCGTTATTATAGGCAGTTTGAGTACTTTTAGAGGTATAGAAAACACGTCATCATCCTTGACTAGTTTCTTTTTTGTTTATCGCGTTAATCTTCTTTCAATCGCCTGGCCAAAAATAATAAAGGTTTGAACGACATTAGATAGGGACTGCAGGGTATTTAACAACATATACATTTGATGCCACAGTTTATCCAATATATCTGAGCACTCATCGCAAAACCATGTAATATTTTTAGTGGCAAACATAGAAAACGCACTATTATTTATCCCTACGCAACCCGCATGAACCTTGAATAACTTTGAATAAATATGCTTGAACTTTGTTACAACTGAATTGTATGCCTAACGAATTATGCTATTGCTGTAAATGACTTGTCTTTATTACCGTACCATATATTTATATTCGGTTGACAGAAATAAATTATAATTACGGGGTAAACCCGTTTTTAGTTATTTCAGCCATCAATCTGTTGCAGGAAATTTTTTAATCTTTTTTGCAACTGATATTTTATTGATGTGTAGAAGAATAAATTTGGTTGCAAACAAAAAATATCTTTGACCATAACAAATTATTTTTATCAGTATAATATATATATATATATATATATATATATATATATATATATATATATATATATATATATATATATATATATATATATATATATATATATATATATATATATATATATATATATATATATATATATATATATATATATATATATATATATATATATTTATTTATATATACTGAAAAAAAAGAAATATTTGGAACTTATTTAGGAGAACTGTTGATGTATTTCTAATAAACAATTATGACTTATTTGAAACAATTATCTTTTTATTTAACTATTAATAATTTCTCTAAAATAGTTTTCAATTGTTTATACATAAATAACATATATTTTAGACTGAAGCAGAAGCCGACAAGACAATTGCTAATTTTACTTAGCCTAGAATTGTACTGATTGGAAATATTTGTCACCCGAATATATAGTATTATAATATATTCGTTTAGTAGTTGAGTTCGTAAAAAGTTATTTTTGTGTCAAACATGTAGCATGCATTTACATAAATACCTCTGTATATAGATTATAGATCACAACAGGAGTTCGTTCCTAAACTCTACATTGTAACAATATTGTTAACATTGACAGTTTTCTCATATTGTTACAGCAAACATGTGCGTTTTGGCAATCATAAACTATTTTCAAAATTGTTTTAAGCGTCATTTCCAACCCTATTCTATAGTAGACTTGTAGCGGTCAAAATATAGAGCTTTTTGTTTTTTAGTGGTATTCAAATTTAAAATGAAATAAAACACAGAAAAATAATAGCCGTATTATATTTGACTATGTAATTGGAATTTGATTGTAAATTCAAATAAAATAGGTTTTAAACATTTTAATTTTTTATATTTTTTTTTAAATATTTATTAAAGAATTAAGATTACCAAGGTATTAATTATATTAATTAAACTTATTATGGTAAAATTTTAAATATTTTTTTTTAAGATTTAAATTTAATTTCGCAGTAAAAAGTAACAAACACATGGAAAGTAGCGCACCTGTTATTTGACACTCTAACTAAAACATAGGGTCTGTTTTTTTTTGATATCGGAGAAATCGGAGAGATAAATTTACTGTCAAATTTTCAGATATGCGTTTTTTTTAATATCCGAGAAAAAAATTATCTCTCTGTGTCGTTTTTTTTTACGCTCCGATAATTATCGGATACGATCTTTTTACTCTGAAAAAATGTACAGATTATTTTATATTTTTTTAGTAAATTCTAAAATGGCGACTCCGATTAATGTTGAGCTATCAGGTGACAAATAAAACTTTAATTTAGGGAGTTTCATGCTGAAATTCATAAAATAATTTATTATTTTTGGTACTAAAAAATAACAAAAAAAATATTTTTTTCGATCTGATAGATAAAAATCGGAGAAAAAAATTATCAGATATATCCGATAAATAATCTCTCTGATCTCTCCGATTACTCCGATATCAAAAAAAAACACGGCCATAGTATTGGAATACAACCAATTCCATATAATAAAAATTTGAATTTTTTCGTTGCTATGACAATCATAATAAACGATAATAAATATCGCACACTACTATAAATCTAATTTTTCTTTATAGTTTTATATATTTTGACTTGACGTTTGAAACCATGTCATTGTAAACCATATCGTTTCATTCATAAAATGATAGTTGTTACAACGTTCTAAAATGTATAGTTTAGGAACGCACTCCAGCACTCATAAGTTAGATAGTTTTACATGTAGTATTTCATATTGAATAAATATTATAAAAGTGAGATTCCTTTTTTCTTTTAATTAAAGATATTATTGAAATTGAAAATGAATTAACAATGTAAATGTTAATTAAAATGGAGATATTTGTGAGTATTATATATATATATATATATATATATATATATATATATATATATATATATATATATATACATATATATATATATATATATATATATATATATATATATATATATATATATATATATATATATATATATATATATATATATATATATATATATATATATATATAATACAAATATATCCATTTTAATTAACATTTACATTGTTAATTAGGTAATTTATGTAAAATTCGAATGACATTTTTGTGTGCAACAAAGTTACATATAATTAGTGCATTAGTGCATATAGCTTATATATTTTATCAAACAAAATTTTTTTTATAAATTCTTTAAAATTTCAACAAAATTTAATATTTAAATTTCTTTCGAAAGAAAGCTTTTCATTGTTTCTTCTTCTACAAAATAGACAAGAAGAACAAAAATAAAAATGCAAAAGCGTTATAAATAAATGATTCTTTTAATCTTTCCGAACAACAACAACTAATTGAAATTGTAATGTTTGCTGATATATATATATATATATATATATATATATATATATATATATAATACATATATATATATATATATATATATATATATATATATATATATATATATATATTTCTATTTTATTGTTATGTATATGAATTCACATTTCACAAAAAGTAACTCAAATAGTGAAAATCCAAGAAAAATAGTTATGTATATACAAATATCATGTATGAAGAACAGTAAAAACAAAAGACATTTTCTTGTTAAATGTTGATGATGATGATGTTGATGTTTATGTAAAAATAATTTAAACAAAAAAAAAACGTTTCTCAACAATACATTTATTATTTATGTTTGGATGAAAAATGATTTTGTTTTCATCTTCTTGGAAAACATTGTAAGTGGGGTGTACATAGTTTTGTTTATTCATATAAATATATGTCAATGCAATGAATTGGCAATTAATGGCAATTAGAAAGGTTTTGTTAATATATTTTGATCAACATTATTGTAAGAATTTTAACTTTATCGGTTATATTCTCTCTCTGATTGTGATGCATGGTACCTTAATCAAAAGCTCTGATCATCAGTATAAATATTGTACATATTTTTTTTTACAAAAAAATCAGCTAAGCAATAATTAGCCTGAAGGAATCATGGAGGAATCCATTTCCAGCAATGAGTTGTATACACTATGACAACCCAAGTTGGCCTCCAATTTGCTTACGCTAATATATTGATATTATTTTGGTGGCCAAAATTTTGCAATTCCGACTTAAACTGAAACTTTCAAAATGTGAACTGAAAAAGCCAACTCTCGAAATTCTTCCCCACGCTATTTCCAAAAATGGAATAGTGCTTTCTAAGCGTTCAGCGAATGTCGTAATATTAGTTATTTAACCAACGAAGTTGCTCATCAACAATATTTGCAAGAAATCGATAATAAGATAGAACTACGTCTAGTTGTTCTCATTCATCTACATTTAACGGAATTGCGTAACCTCCATAAATATAGTAAATCAATTTATTAGTCGGATTAGTTACCTTGCTAGCTCACCCAATATTGATGCAAACCTGAGTGTAATAACAGATACTTTGAGTGCGCTATTAGTGGGGTGTTGCATTAATTCAATCCAGAATTCGATATATAGGGACCACTTTTGTTTTTCTCTTGAAAATTTCAAGCAGTAGAAGTTTTTCATAAAGATAATTATGTGGCGATTATTTATCTCTAACATGTAAAGTGTTGATAATGCAGTAATCTAAAATACTGGAACATACTGGAACGTGTAGTATCGAGAAATTTATTTCTGAGCAACTAAAGGATGATAAAAATAAAAAACTGTCAAAAAACGAAAAAACATGTAGATATACATAGATATCGTTACATTTGAAGGCCGTTTTGAACACAACCATATGGATTTTTTTTATCGAAGGTTATATTTATATCTTCACTATTATTGACAGTTTTTAAGATTTTCCGATACTGATCCGATGAAAGGTGCAATGTAAATGTAAGCAATTATCGGTCGATGGATTTTCCGAGAATACACGTCTTTTTTCGGATGGCTGGAAGAAATTATATGAGCACGCACACACACGCAGCTATCACATCCGAATAATAAAATGTCTACACATATATTGTTGTTATATTAGTGACCGCAACGTGATATAACACATGCTACGCTCTTCTTCTGATTCTTTCTTCTACTTTTATTTCGACATGGGTTCGTCACATATTGCAATAAGACAGTCTAGAGGCCTTCCCTTATACTGAGTAATGTAGCCTAGATAGGTAGCCCAAAATATGCCAAAAGTTAATAAAAGTTTTTTCCAAAGCTGCGAAAGCCATTGATACTCATTTTAACGATACTCAGTAATATTTTGTTCACAAATAACATAAAACTGTCGTATCAAATTGATGCAACACATAAATCTTACTATATTGATCCGATACATTAGAGGTTTTAAAAATTAGAGTTTATAGTTAAGTTTATCTAAGACCTAATTGGCTAATCAAAAATTTTGTGCCGTTTCAATCTTTCCCTCGTGGTGGTAGTGACAAGTTTGTCCACTAGTTCGTTTGGATGAATTGTCAATCTTGAGTGATACCTGGAACTGGAATTCCTAATTTCGTCCTGTATTGTTGGGATCTGGAAGTCTCTATGAATTATATCGTTTACACGAACCATGGTGCATCTATACTATGATTCTTAGAAGTAAAGATTGGAATCGCTGAAGAATGTCCAAATTTGAGTTGCTGGCCGTTACCCACAGCTGTATACTTTACGTCCAGATAGGTTTTATTATCATTTTACAAGGCAGTAGTTTATTTTCAATCGATAAACTTGATTTTCTGCATATGAGCCAATACATTTTTGACAGTTTTATGCCCAACTGCTTTCTTTTTGTCCATATTGTTTACGTCATGTTAGACGTTTGTCGAGGTGAATACCTATTTATTTTACTTCATCAGTTAGAGGTATATTCTGGTTATTTATTAGTATTTATGGACATGTTTCTCTTCGCATCGTGAAGGTAACATGTTTATAGAATTAGCTGTGGTATACCAGATTAATTTGGACGGACATTTGTAAAAACATCCTGATGTTTTATAATAAAATATCTGTCCTTCAAATACGATGTTAATATTCTATAGAAGTCATGAGGTAAGCATTGCTTTATTTTGTATTGTAATCTCACATGCCACACCTTTTCAAAGGCTTGCGCTATATGTCCATGAATACAGAAGAACAATAACTTTTTTCTTCCAGAGCTTCTTGAATTACTTGAACTATTCTATGTATTTGTTCAATTGTTTAGTGCTCTGGGCTAAATCCAAACTGATGGCGTGGAATCAGCTTCTTTTCCAGCAATATAGGCTTTAGGCGCTTAAGTAGTAGTTTTTAAATAGCTTAGACATTAATGGTAGTAAGCTTATAGGTCTGTAAGAAGTTACTTCTTCTGGAGGCTTGCCTGGTTTTGGTATCAGTATTATTAGTGAAACCTTTCATTGTATTGGGAAGTATCCAGTTCTAAGTACTTCGTTAAATAAGAGGATAAGAAATCGGATACCCTTATCTGGTAGCTCTTGCAAAACCTTTCCTGTGATAATATCATATCCTGGCGCTTTCTTAGGATTTAACTCTCTCTGTATTATAGTTTTTACTTCAAAGATAGAAAATTTTGAGATTATATGATTCATTTGCAATGGCAATTCTATTTAAATGCATTTGAATGTTGTTGTTCTCTTCGTCCATAGCTTCTGATGGGTATGGTTGAAATACTCTTCCGAAATGGTCTGCAATTACATCAGCCTTTTCTTCATTATTTCTCGTTCACTGACCGTTATTTTTTAGGTATTGGCGGAATATAATGGTGTGGTTGTTTTAGTTTTTTAGACGCTTTCCACAGTGAATAATTTGTGTTTTCTGTTGGTGATAGTCGCGACAAATATTCTTGAATTGACTGATTTTTTTCATTGCTGTCTTAATTTTCTTTTGTCCTTAATCATTTTTTGACTAGATTTGAACATTCTCCATTCTTTTCTTTCTCATTTTTTACTGGTGTGGACTTCCAAGCTGCCGACTGAATACATTCATTGAAATGTTCCACTGCTTGATCTATATCACACTCTGTCTTTAATTTTATTTTTATGCCTAGATTCTCTGTTACCTCACATCTGAATTGGTTCCAGTCTGTTATTTTGTTGCTAAACATTGGTTATCTTTGTAGCCAGAATGATTAAAACAGGGGAGAGGTCCGATGATAAGTCTAAGCATGACGTCGCTTTAATGTAATTACTTGCAATTCCTTTGGTGACGCAGAAATCTATGATGTCTTTCCTCTATAATCTTTCTTCTATCACTAGGCCAGTGGTAGGTTCACAGGATGACACACGATTAATTTTTTTTTTTTTAAAATTGATTTAAGTAACGCTTGGCCTCTCGTTGTAGCCAATATTGATCCCCAATATTTATATATTTATATATATATATATATATATATATATATATATATATATATATATATATATATATATATAATGTGAACATTAAATGAATCAAGCGCCCTGCTAGCTGTCGGGTAACAAGATGTAGAACAAGGGTATATGCACGATATTTAAATGCAAAATGTCACCCAAATTTTAGACATTGCTCAATGTGTAGTACTGCTCCTTAAGGCATACATGGATATAAACACACATACATTCAAAAACCTTAAAAAGAAAAATTATCTTTAAATCTAGTCGATTACGTGAATATTAACGTGATTGGATTTTATACCGTCTTCCTACGTTGCCGCGCGTATGCCATAATTTTTTAAAGATCAGATTAAAACCCAATATCTATAAAATTATAATCGAACAAAATCAAATAAAAAAAAACAAAAAAAAAATCATTTTCTCCGAAATTAAACAGTCTTATCAAAACGTAGAAAATTTTCTTTGTAATTAGAAAAAAAAACTGTTAGATATGTTTTGTGATAAGAATCAAACGAACAAAAAAAAAAACGAAATGATTATCATTAAAATTTATCATTTTACAACTTAAATTGTTTTTTTCTGGGAATATACCTTGTGCTTTTTCGTATATATATATATAACGAAAGCTTAAAAGGAAAATTTTCCCGTCTTTTATGTTTTCGTTCGTTTTGTGCTTGTGCGGTGCGAGAAAACATACACAAAATTGAAAAATAATAAGAAAAAGACTAATATAAAAATTATAAGATAAATAATCATTAAAATAAAATAATAGAGATTCAATTTTTCTTGTGCTTCTTGTTTTTCTGGTAAATAATATTTGCTCAAGAAGACGAAAACTTAAATATTTATCTAATTATTTTTGGATAAAAAAAAAAACTTTTGTCATATTAGTTGCTATATACAATGAATCAAAAGTGGCACGGATGGAACGGGTAGGTGCGGTGTTAGTTATATGATTGTATAAAAGACTTTATATTATATGTGCTTTTGAACTGTACACATGTATAGGATTTGTGGTTTCTTTCGAACTGTACACACACACATACATCCTTACACAAAGCAACATATTTTTCTTTTGTTTTAGCAATACATAAAGAAAAAGAAATGTTTTGGAAAGAAAATTGAAAATTAAGGAAAATCAATTTTTTTTAAACTTTATCATTACTCAGTTCATTGATTTGATATTAACAAAATATTAGAGATATTTATACGCACACATGTATATACGAGTACAACATTATATATATATATATATATATATATATATATATATATATATATATATATATAAATATATAGGCAATTCTTTGGTTACAGTATTTTGTTCGGAAAACACATATGGCGTGTGCAGATGGGGTGGCATAAAATGTATATGCCGCATATTATTCGAGCAAAAATAAAAATGAAAATTTTCTTATGTGGTTTGACTTGATTGATTTCCTTTTATTTACTTTGTTTTATTCGGTACAGATATACCATATAGCGCAAATAACATATACATACATATATGAAAAAGAGAAAAGTTTATTCTCGATACTTCACCAATATTTGTAGTGGAAAATTTTTGTTTGATGTTGGTTAAATTAATCACGATTGGAAAAAAAATCTCCATAGGATAAAATATACTTGTACGCGTGATTAATATCGGCTCTTTAATATTAGAAAATATGCTGTTAAGCGTAATATTTATAGATTACTGACTTTCTGGTTCATTTGGTGATAAATTGAAGTCAAGTTTAAATCGCAATATGGTGATTATTCGACACGTTTTATTACGCGGAATTGGGTGTTTCTTCAAATTGACTGGCTCGTGGTATTAGTTTTGAAGAGCAGCTCTACTATACTATATCACTATAAATAAATGGTGCGATAGTTAATGCCGGTAATATTTGAGATGAAAATATTATTTTAATTTTTTTACGAAACTTCTGTGGTCTACCCAAATCACAAAAACGTATAGGGTAAAGTATGTACTTGTATTAATTGAAGCCAAATCTAAGGTTACTTTGTTGCTCGTCCAATTCAACAAATTGGTTAAAGGTGCATTGCCTACAATCATAGGCAATAAAGACTACACGACTGTTTCTAGTATTGTTTTGGATTGATTGTCAGACGTACCAAGTCGGTGGGAAGTTTTCGTGGAATAATAATTTAAAGGGAACAAATGGTACCATGTTCTGTCTAGCCAGAATACCAGCAATTGTGCTTCTAATGGGGTAATGCCGAATAATTTAGTAAAACATACATTGTGGTGGAATAGTTCATCATTGAATGTTTTGTGGGCTTAAAAGTTTAAAGCAACGAAAACTCATTCATCAACAGCCATAGGACTGTAAAGAGAAGTCACGATTGATTCTCAAATTTAGTTCCTGTTTAAAATTTGAAAATCATCAATTATCATAGAGAATCGTAAATCAAGGACAGGTCTATCAAACAATGACGAAACAACACCAATAAACATAGCCATTGTTTAACCATCAAGCATTGAGTTTTAGTCCTGCCAAGAAATTTATCAAATTTGCCGTAGTTAGCTTGCATAGCTGAAGTTTTACAACAAAGCTTAGGGTATTTTACAATCAGAAAAGTGTGTTGGGAAATGGTCACAAAATGGAGTTTTGATGGAAATTGTATAGTCCAGCCTAAGCAAGATAACTCTTAGATTTAGAATTTGTTCATAACTTTTAAAAAGAGATATTGACAAAATGTTTAGACAGGTACTTAAACAATGTCAAAACCAGAAAATACAACTGATAGTATGATGTAGATCGCCCAATGAAATAATTTTAGTCTATTAGCTAAACAAGCTAATAAGTCACCTATTCAGGACAACGTCAGCTTGATTTTTAACAACATACAGGTTTAATCAATAAGCAGGCTGATTCGAGACCACCAATCCATATGCAGTTAGGGTTATACAGCAAAATATTTATGTAGACAATCTTATGATGTGTTTTTAGATGCAAAAACTGCTAGCTAAAAAAAAGAGAAAATATTTGAAAGTGAAGGATTTATCTTGCAAGAACTGAACAGTAAAACAGATTTATCTTTCTCAGTATACATTTAGAAGCCGAGCTAGTATACTCGAAACATTTGGTTATGTGAATTCTTACCTTATTTCGACAATTATTCATCTGCAGTATTTCTGTAAATGAATACTAGTAAGTGGTGTAGATAAAGCCCCGTATATGTAAATACTGAACGTATGATTTTTTGATGCTTTTGTAAGCAATGGATGTCCTCCTGAAATTCGTAAGCTTGAACCCACTTCAAATATATGTTTTATATATTTTTTGGATTAATTAAACCCAGATTTTGGTACGATATTTACCATCTTATAACTTTTGCTAAAATTTGTTTGATCCTTAAAAATGATTCAACCCTTTTAAATAACTCTTCTAGTACGTTACTCGACATTTTTCTATAGGTTTGTGTGCTCAATAGTCCTTTCTTTTGGCCAGTTTTCTTTTGATTTTACTAACTAGCTAGTTCAATTTCACCAATGACTGGATTATGTATCTACTTGATATCTACTGGATTCTCTTTAGAGGCTACCTGTGTTCATTTAACTTGAGGGCTATGTTCTAAAATTTCTAAAGTTCTGTTCCCAATGATGCATTTCCATCTTCTTGGAATATCTGCTAATCACAATAACACAATCTTTAAATCGGTCCAAGCATAACATTCCACGTCTTTAAATCCAGCGCTTGTTCGGTATATTTGATTAGTCGACTTCACAATACCGCTTCACACAGCTCAAGTCTTGAAAGGGATATCTGTTTCAGAGGTGAATTCTTTATTTTGGATAATTCTAGTATATTTTATGCCATGACTTTTATAAGTCACTGTGGCATAAGACCACTCTGACGAATCACAAAACCCGTAGTTTGGGACTTCAGTAGTTGAATCGGACACCAATAAAAATGGTTGGACTTAAATTTTTTTTTAGTTTATTTACTAATGACTTGCTCATGTTTTAAGTTGTGTTCGATGTCAGTAAGAGTAAATCGTCCTTACTTGTGTTTTTCAACCATATAGTAATGATTTTATTGAATTTAAATTTTATAATTTCACGTGAAATCCAGCCTAAAGGATGGAAAATGCCTGCATTTGGCAATATGTAATGATATTGGAAGTAACATGGATGATGGAGTAAATGAAGCATAAAATAAAAAGATGAAGTCAATCATAATGTCGGCTAATTTACTGGCAGGAAATTATTGAAGTTAACATTTACTATAGAAGTGTAAATACAACAGAATTAATTAACTTAACAATTTTATATTTTCAGCTGGAAAGTACGCCTAAATGTTTACTCTACTATTTGTAATTTACAAGAAAAAAATCCACAAGAGAAATTAATAACGTTATAGAACAAAATGAGGAGACAAATGCTCTATAAAAGCTTGCCAAATTTGTTTATGTATATTACTGCACCATTCCTGAAAGTTTAGGGAAAAATTAAATACCAATGTATAGAAATTTAGATATAAAAAATAAATTAATCATAAAATAAATAAAATTTTGTTGTAATTCATTAAACAAAACAATGAATCATAGTTTTGTGATATATTTACTATTTTATCTAGTGTAAACCTTCTAAATAACATTGATCTCTCTTATGAAATTCACAAAAACGTTTTTTTTAATACCATCTTTAGTTCTGATTTTTATACATTTATCGAGTTATTATCAATTTTTGTTTCATTTAAAAATCCTTCTTGTCTATAACACGAATAATTTAGTGATATTCACAAAAAAATTATTGATTTTCAAAATATGATAGATATTGCGTTATAAATTATTTACTAAATATTTTGTAAATTCAATTCATGATTGATTATTAAGCATATTTTTAGTAAATAGTAAGTTTTTTCCGTGTGCAATCTTAGATAACATTTTCAGGGCTACCATCAATTTTGCGCATATTACAATGCATTAAACGAATTTTCAAACTTTAGACCATGCTGTGTAAACTGAACGATTTTTTTTTAAAACTCAAAAGACATCAATTAGGTTCAATAAAATTTAATTTAAGTTCTCATAATGATAAGCAAACGCTGTCTCATTAGCATAAGACCCAGCCTCTCCATTAAGTTTAATATTACAGAGAGAGTTAATGTTGACTAGAAACAGAATTGAACCCGATACTATATCTTGAGATACATCACAGTCTATAACCTACATAATCAATATCGCTGCAGATACCACTGGAAAGCCTTGGTCATACATTTATAAACCGGCCAGCTAGTTTTCTATTTAAATTAAAATTTTTGTTAATAATTTTGATTACAGTCAATTTTCTGAAAAAAATATTTGGAAAATATTACAGGTAACTATTTGATATGTATCTTGAAGGTTTTTTCAGGTGAGATTAAAGGCCATGTGTAGCCTTAAAGTACATATATTAATTCACTTCTCTAGCGTCAGACAAGTTATTTATTTTATCTATATTATAAAATCAAACATTTTTTGAGTTACCGCTGCACCATCTTAGCTGTGTCATACAAAATTTTTATTCATATATTTTTATAACAGAATATATATTTATAATAATTTATAAATTATTAAATTATAAATTATAAGAAATTGTAAAATCAAATTTTGACTGTCCTTCTGAGCGACACCTCTTTAAAGCCCGAAAGTGTTTCAACTATACAATACCTCTTTTAGACAGTGTCCGAAATCCATAATAAATAATTGTGAATACAAATTTTTAACATTTACTTGATCGAAAAAAAAACAAATGATCACGGTCAGTTGCTATGATAGTTTTTGACAAATATCAAAACTTTCTATTATAAAAACCAAACTCATCACGTGGCACACTCGGATATATACAATAAAAGAAATAAAATTTACTACTTGGTTTTGTAATACTACCATTAAAAAACCATTTAAGAGCAATTTTAAGTTTTTCGTTGCTATGACAATTCCAATAAACAATTAACCCTTTCGCGGAAACAATATTTTTAGAAAATTCTCTCATAATGACACATTTTATAATTTCGGTTCTAGACGAGTTACACGAAGTATGATTAATGCTTTGGGAAGGAATCAATTATTGGAATCAATTATTTACAAGCCGACGTGCCCGCGAAAGGGTTTGTAATTGTTTTTTATGGTTTTTACTCCTCGCAAAAGGTAAATTTAAAAATATGTAAGACAGGGAAATGGGTTAATCAATTATTATACTTTTCGGATATCTTAATAAAAAATTAGGAATGTAGGGGAATGTTTTTCAAATAAATGTCAAAAATTTTATTCACAAATATTCATCATGGGTTTCGGACATATTCTTAATGTAACGTAATATTATAGAAAATTTTCTTTTTTTCTTTTTTTTGATCCGTAGTTTTCACTTGTAATTTGAACAAAACTCTATCGGAAATAAATAAATAAATAAATAAATAAATAAATAAATAAATAAATAAATATATAAATATATATATATATATATATATATATATATATATATATATATATATATATATATATATATATATATATATAATTTTTATTTATCATCGATAAGTAACGTTAACAAGAAAATAATTTTGTTTCAAGTAACCACTATTACATTGAAAAGTTGAAAATTGAAGAATTTTCATTCATTTCGGCATTTTTCTTAACCAATTTGATGAAAATTGATAACAGCTAACTGTGTAAGACAGGACTTGGCAATAAATGAAAAAATAAAAAACATTAAACACAATACACAATATGTAAGTACTTTACCAATAATATTGTGTTGTGGTATCGTTGCTAACGTAAAATAAACTTTCGATTATCCTGATAAAACTCTAATCCAAAAACGACATTTCAAATCACTTTCTCTCAATATAATCTTCTAACGTTTTATGCCACTTCCTTTTATTATCCTTTAAAAATTTGCATTTAAGATTTTAATTAAAATCATTTCACCAACCAAAATAAAATAACTTTTTAACGATTATTCAATTTAAAAAATTGGACCATACCATCAGCAAGGCTATTGTTACCAGATGACATTTATTCCAGAACTCAAATTTTATACAATCTTATCGTTATGTAATCGATTTTTAAGATTGAAACATTTATAAAGAAATGTTGTATACTCATGTAAGTCTATAGATACATTTTATTCTGATGTCGCGTTTAAATTGTTGTTGTTGTCAAGTTTTTAAATGAATGAAACAAACAAAGTAATATCCATAAGTAAACTTTATTTTCTTAACACTGTGATGTGATATGATAGCGTACAGCGCATAATATGTATTCATCAAGATAATCTTGATAATGAGCATAAGCTTTTCGTTGCTGTTGTTTTATTTTTGTTGTTGCTGTTTCTGTTGTTGTTGTTGCTGTTGTTGTTGTAGTGAGATAAAAATTTAAATACAAAATACAATAAGCAAAAACATAAAACAAAACAAAAAAATCTGAAATTAATTTGCATAATACCCAAACATTAAAATATATCCGCTTATATATATATATATATATATATATATATATATATATATATATATATATATATATATATATATATATATATATATATATATATATATATATATATATATAAAATAAGAAAACAAAACCAATCGTCACCGTTAAAGCCTATAGTACTCAGATCGATTTCGAGTGAAATCTTCATACGACTTTAACAAAGCGAAATCAATTTCACTTGAGATTTGGTTCTCGAGTATTTAGATCAAGAGCGAAAAACAAAATTTATTCAAGTACATGGTATGTTCCAGAGATGGCGCGCATAAACTTTCCAATTTTTTTTTTCACGAAATTAATGTACCAACCCAATATTTCATAAGTTTTTTATGTTTGTCGTTTGCAACTCTTGGTGGTCGGTGCTATAACAAGGATTCATTCCAGCTATAGATTGATGTGATCCAAATGGATTGAGTTTATTTGTAAAACTTTGAAAGCCATAAAAAAAAAAATTTCAAAATCGATGCAATATCTTACAATAGTACAGCTTTTGACTCAATCAGTCACGTGCAATTCATTAGGTACTTAAACTTTGGATTCTCTATAATGATTTAGTCAAACGAAATGGGATTGGTCTTATCAGATAGCAGTATATTGAATTAGACGACAAAAGATCGAGACCAATTTAAGCACATTCCGTAGGGCCTCAAAACTCGAACTTTGTGTGATTTAGTCTGATTCAGCATATATCTTAGAAAATATCAATCTACACGTTCCGTCTAGAAACACTCACCAGTGAAACTTAATTCAACTAGCCCAACACTGAAAGCCATCTTGTAAAAAAAAACTGTTCCTATCAGCTTACAGACAAGTGCTGATAGTTACAAAACAACGAATCCAAGTTCTTCAATGTCGACTAATGTCGCTCCAATCGCAACATTGTTCGACAATTTTGTACTTTAAAATTGATAAAAACTCCTCACTTTGTACTGTTTGATCGGGTTCTTAATGATTTAAGCTAAAATCAAGATTTTACTCTAACCTTACAGATAACTGACATCTTTATATACATCGATAATTAAATCTACTTGAAATAAAGAACAATTATATATTCAGTTTTGTAACAAAGCCAACAAAAGTTCAAACTCGCACCATATTACTGGTGGTAGAATGGTTGGACAAATTGTGCATATTCTGTACTTAATTCAAAATATAAAAAATAAGTTTTTTTGTCATGTTTACCACCGATTCTTAAAAACCCTACAAAATTTAGAGTATATATGCATAAACTCCTGTTGGAGTGCAGGATCCATGGGCCGAACCATCGTCTATGTCAGACGTGATTTATGGTTAAAATGGCTGATCTGCTGGATTTGTGTTAATTGGCTCATATCGCCAACAATTTTTGCTGAACATCTGCCAACAAACTTTTTCCAATTATTTAGTTGACCTCTTTGCAAAGCTAGAACCACCGTTGAATCTGCCCACGAGAAAAAATTTTGCCTTAGTAAACCAAATTCTGATGCTACATTGTTTATCTGTTTTGCAAGAAGTTGCGTGCTACACATTCGAACTTTAAAATATACCGATATTTTAACAGTGCTACTTTTGTTTTCATTGTTATCGAATAATTTTCGACCGCTCTTCAAATTTGACAATAAATTTGGCATTATAAAATCCATGAAATTCGCAGCATGTTGCGGTTATGTGGTAAAGAAATGAGTAATTATGTGGTAAAGAAATGAGTGACACATTCACTCATTTCTTTACCACATAATTACTGGAAACGTGTTTTGCAAATATTTAATGAACGTGAGCACCACCCAAGTATGGATACAATACTCTTGATGCTTCAGAAAGCAAAGTTGTTTAGTTTTAGTTGGTGTCGTTTTTGTGTACCCGGAATGTAAAGGTATCTGAATGCAGTAATCATTGAAGTCTAACTATTTTTACTGTTAGTACATTGTCGTTTGGTATTTCTTGCATAAGTTTTGCTTCATTACACTTATAGGTATACAACATTAGATATTCGTTTATGTATAGGGCAAAACCACTAGCTACCACAGTTGTAGGACATTTTGTCTTGACGTTTCGTAATTAATGTTGTGTGCATCAGAAGACTTTTCAAACTAAATTTTTCGACATATTGTTAGTTCATGCAATATGGCAACAGATGTCACTAGTTCAAAAGTCTTTTTTTCTGCCCTACATTCGACTAAACTTTGTAAAATAAAATTTTAAGAAGTTAGAAAAAAGTTAAATATTTTAAAAATTTTAAATCTTATTCCAGTGCTAATGCGCAAATGCGCTAATAAAATGCACTAAATGAGACGTTTGCGCTTGATAAAAAGTAAAAACCAATAAAATTACATCGGATACAGTACGACCCGGCCCTTTTTATATTTTTATTTTTATTTTTATTTTTGACTTTTTAACTTTTTCCTATGAGACAGTAGCGGAAGCTTCGAATTTTGAAAAGTTTAGTTCGAAAAGTCTTCTGAGGCATACAGTATTAATCATAACTCCTTTAGTACGTACGTTTTTAGTTGCTAAGCTACTTACTGTAATTCTTGCATTGTTTTTTTTCAACGATAATTTAATAGTTTTTTATCTATGAACAACGCTTGTGACCTAAAATCTAACATCGCCCTGCAACAGTATACTTTTTTTTAAACCATCTTTATACTTTGCAAGCGCCGTTGGTAATATGGAAATCAACCAATTTGTAGTCTAACTCTCTAATTTGTTTCAATGAATTGTGGCATCGTCTACATTGAGCACATCGATACTTAGATCTGAAATGTTGAACTGAATTCTTCAAATTAAGCAAAGCCTTTTATCGGACACAATTCTTCTTCTTTCGCGTAAACTCAATTGATATAGGAGTCGTTGCTCTGAAATAAATAATGTTGTACCTTACGTATTAGGTAGGATGTATTGGAAATTGTTGCTTTGATTTAACAATGAGTTTGGTTTCAAGAATACGCAGGGTAGTCTCATTTCATTGTCAAATTTATACAGCATATGGTATATGATCTCAAACTCCTCAATACTAGCGATCTCAGCTTTCTTGCCATTTTTTCTTACCACCAGTTTTACGGATTTATGTGAACCGTTTGAATGTGGCTGACCCCTTACAAAATCTGATCCTTCATTGATGTGTCAAATGAGCTTAAATGCAAGTCGATTGAGTAATTTTTTAGATCCCGAAATATTGATGATTCAGCGTAATTCCCTTAAAATGATGGTGTACTTGTGGAAGTTTTACATACATGCCTTTAGATCTCCTTGCTGGTCAAATAATCGTCGTATAAAATGATCGATTTTCTCACACACATAGTCATCTAATCTTGCTTTAAATATACCTCGGAACCTTGTTATCGAAATTTCATTTTGTAATTTTTAACCTTGAAAATTTCTTTGTCCATTTCTCGAAAATTTTAATTACATTTTTTAATTATAATTTTTTTACGAATATTCCAACTTTATCGTGACATCTTTAGATGTAGCGACATCTTTAGATATTATTCTTGAAGGCGTAGTTTGCTGAGTTCTTGACGATCAGCAAAATGGTTTCCTTTCGATAACCCTTAGTTGGAGACCATCCGCAATTGTAAATTATATGAAAGATAATGGATTTCACAACGTCTAAAATTCGTTTAAATTACATATATTACCGTATATTACGTCCGGTTTTTTCATAGTTTACTTTGAATGAAAATCCAAGGTTTTTACATATGATGTAGGCAGGAAGGTTACTGTGCTTTCTATTATGTTCAAAGCTACGCTTCCCGTCTTTCAAACAACTTTTTCTCGAATGGACATTTTTGTGCTAAGCTGATTGATAAAAATTAATTAAAAAAAGCCTAATCTTATATCGCATCGATTGCTCTCTGTACAAATATTTATGTATGATTTATTTTGGTATATTGGTCCAGACCTCTTACTGCAGTCGGTTGAATAAATTTGGTGATTAAATATAACAAATTCTCTTTCAGTACAATATGCATTACACAATAAAATCTTTTCCATTTACATTTCTCTTGAGATCCTTAATTTTATATTTATAGAAGAATAGCGTCACACGCTCTATTGAATATCGTTCACAGAAAATAATTTTTATCGGCTGCAAATGAACTGGAAAATGTATTGAACATAGCTTTGTTGTAGCAAGATGCTACATTGTGACACGTAAGTTCGGTATTTAACCTTGAAATATTCTACAAGCTTTAATTTTATTGTATACGATTGGCTCAATATAAATTTAACGTCATATAGCGAACAATATTTTTATAGAAAATTGTGAAGGTAGCACCATTATGATATATTCGCCTGCGGCCTTCATTCATGATGAAGCTATTTTTTTTTTGCAGTATATGTATACGTATAACAAATATATAATAATTCAATTTACACACTTGTTACAGCAATAAAAATGTTATATCGCAGCATATATTCGATTTGATCGATGATTACTCAATATTTTTGAACAAAAGAATTAGCACAAGACGTTGTAAGACAAATATTTGAAAGAAAATCCAAATTGATTGATTTTCGTTCAATTATATTACTTGTGGCAGTGTATAGTGCTGTTCATACGTCAAACCACATATATACAATTACCGATACATTCATTAATATTTCATGTGGTGACCTGCATTTTTACAAAAAAGCAGAATTGTTACACACGACTGGATCAAAATACTTCCTGTATGTGTACATTCACGAAAATTACGGTATTATAAATTGAGTTGTTAGGTTTGATAACTAAACAATATGTATAGCATTACTATTCAGTCCACAGAAATGTACATTGTTTATATATATATATATATATATATATATATATATATATATATATATATATATATATATATATATATATATATATATATATATATATATATATCATAACAAATAAACATTTTAAATTTTCACTCAATATACAATACAAAATGGCAAAGTCCTTCAAAAGTTTTAAAATTTAAAACGGAACCGGTTTGTTAGTCGCAGGCACTATTAACATGCAAAAAAATGGTCAAAATTAACAATCTGCAAACAAAAGAACGTTAAATTAAAATCGAGCTTAAATGTCAATACAGACAAGGAAACTTTCGGAAAAGCTTTGTTTTTTGTCGAATCAACAATTTTTTTTGTTAGGGTTTTTCTATACTTTTTCGTTATTTTGATGGACGTGAGATGAATAAAATTTAATGCCGCTTGCTCGTTTTTTCTACCGTTGTTCATCTTTCACATACATAGGTTGCTGTATTCTGTGTTGATTTCCTACCTTTGGTTAACATACCAAAAAAAATCGTTTTTTTTTGTGGTACAAAGTAAAAACTAAATTTTCCAACGATTTGTCCGAACGTATTGAAACTTGTTTGAAATTAACCGATGTTGTTGGATTTATGTTCTCATTACCGAATCTTTTTTTTTGTTGGAATTTTTTTCCTGTATCCCTTTAACATAAAGATCAAAGTTAATTGAATGAAAATTATCATTCTGTTGCTTTTTGTTACTGTTTTATACTGTGGGCCAATGAACATATGACCAATTACCTATAAACCGGTAAAATAGCAAAAATGTGGGGTTTTTTAGAAACACATATTATAAAATCCATATTTCCAAACTATACCATATTTAATTTAATTTTATTGTATACAGTACAGGCAGTAGCTGTGCCATAGCATAAATACAAATCATCTGTTAATTACATCAATAGGAAGGCCGTTTCTTTGATTTGATTTTCTGGATTTGGTCTCAATTTTCTGGATTTGGTCGATAGCCATTGTTGTCTAAAATGTGGCCCAAAATAACCCAACAAACATTTATTGAGCTTAAAACGAAACCGTTACTCTTGGATGTGCATGACAACTTCAAAAATATGGTTCCGATACTCTTTCTTTTCTCGCTCTCTCAATAATAGGACGCAAACGAATGGAAAATTCCTTTAGAAAGTAATTGTCGTAATCAATTGTTGGCGCGGCGAAACCTGAGTTATTGCCGGGACTGTTAACTTCTAAGAATTTCAATCTCTTAAGCTCATTCTAGATTACTTCCGTTATTGTGAAAGGCACTAACCATTTAATACGAATAATTTTCGTTTTTTTCAGGCTTCAATGTTAAAGATGTTTTCGTTTTCCTGCTTAGCCTCAACGAATTAACGTTTTTGATTCATTTTCTTGCTCAGTCTCATATTTATTTTTTCCTTAATCGTATGTGCAATTGGAACATTTCAAAAATTTAAAGCTTTCATTTAATCACTCTCGTGCGATAAATCTTTAAATCGTCCAAAATGCTCATGATTTGCTCTTTTCAAGCAACCAATTTCGGCAAATTCATCATCTGCCCGATGTTTTGGGAAATAATCGTTCAATAAGTTCTAGAATCGAATTGCAATTTCAATTTCGTGAGGTCATTTGTTGACTCGACGAATTTCTGGGTCGAAACGACCACAGCAAGGTTTTGACGAGTTTTGATGTTTTGTCTTCCACGGAAGCGTCATGACAAAACTGCTTACTTTCAAATTGGAAGTTTCATATATTCTTTTTTATTCTGCTGTTCTCCTTTGAGTTCTGATGCATTGCTAACACATCACAATTAACAACGTATGGGCGCAAAACAATTCACTTCTCGACTTTGGGACTGCTTTTTGTGTCACATTATTATCGTTATTTTTTAATATTAGTTTAGAACTCACTTATTAAGATTTCTTGAGCCCCTGCACAAATATCAAAACTTTAAAATGTCACGTGCCCGCATTTTGACATAACAGATTTTTTCGCTAATGTAGTTCACTTCTGCTACATATTCGGAATAATTTTCATCAACCTCTTCTCCTTCTACAGGTTTGAAGAAAAATTCAGCGAGAATCATGGCTTTAAATTTGATTTTATCCAAGCAAAATTTATACGGCCAAGTGCAGAGCTTTATCGGAATGGTAAACTTTTATTTTACCATCAGTTCTTCCCTCATTTAATCGAACTACTTCCAGCAGTATATTTGCAACTAGCCATATCTTTAAAAGATACGAATAAAGTTATCTGTTGGACATAAGAGTGTCAGACAGCTATGCAAACTAAAGCAGCTCTGATTTATTTTAGTCTGCTTGTTTATATTAATTCGCCAGAGTTCCATCACTGTGCGGTCAGCGCTCTTGGAGCAGTACGATCAGGGATGTTAGGAACCACATAAACTCACCTTTATAAAAAGATAAGAATCCCAGTAAAATTAAAATTTTAAAAATCTTCAATTTTTAATTAAATTTACAAAGTGTAGAGAATATTATTCCACTGTCACTAAAAGGCAATCAATTGATTCACAATTAATTAAATAGATGAGGACGACGACACGGACATGATACAAAAAAAAATCGTCTATTCCAACATAATATATATAATCTCATATAATTTTTCATTTCCAATTTTCATTTCACTACACCCAATTTTTTAACAATTTTCCCTAAAGTCGTCGTTTTCTTTTGTGTGTCGTGCGATAAAAAATTAACACAAGGCAAATGTTTGAAATAAATAAAATGAAAAACTTTTTAATTTCTTTTTAATTGAATTATTGATTTTCCTATTTTCATTTTTATTTCAATTTTTCAATTTTTGTGTTTTCATTTCATCATCATTATTACACTTTGAACAGTAAAAAAAAGCACACTGAAAACGGTAAGAAATACAAAAAAAAAAAAAAAAAGGATCACCAAAGCAAAAGAATGAATTCGGTTCACAAAGGGATTTTTTTTTGTTTTTTGCTTCTTTGTATTATTTTTTTTGGCTACTCTGGGAAATTTATTTATACGAGTGAATATATATATATATATATATATATATATATATATATATATATATATATATATATATATATATATATATATCATACACAAAAAAAGGGACATTATAATTTAATTTTTACAAATAAGGCACAAACAAAAAATTGTTTTTTTGTTTCGAATAAATTGAAGAAATTGCTTTTAGGCTTTTTCTCATTTTATGATGTATTTTTGTTTTTCAATTTGTGAATTTTTACGGCTGAAAGATGGAGAGAGGGGAAGGATATACGCATATATCTACCTTAATATTAAATCCATGGACTTTTTTTTTTAATATTTTACTTTTTGACTTTGATCTTGTCGCAAAATTATTTATAACCCAATGGGCGAAAAAAAAAATAAATTAAGTGTATTTGGGTCAGACATTTTCAAAGTTTAGTCGGGCAAATCTGCTAGCCATTTTATAGAGAAATATTTTTACTAAATGTTAAATTTTTATCTATAATTATTTTTCGAAATTCTTTTATGCATACCTGTTAAATTTTTTGGTCAATTTTTACATTGAATCAACAGTCAATAGGATTCATAATAAATCAGACCTAAATTATTATTGTAAGTGTGGTGTTTTTTTGAGTTTGATCTATCCATTCTTTTCTAAGCCGCAAAGCTCACTCAACACTTTCGCGGTTAAAGATATAACGTCCAATACTTTACGCAGTAGCCAAATCGAGGACACACGAATACAGGTACGTTTTGATTTGATCGCAATCAAGTAATGAAAAATCCCTTTTTCAACCCTTCTTCATTCGAATTCGAACCCGGTACCTCCCGACCCAAACACCACAGCTTTAACCGCTCAATTCGAAATTTATTTTAAATCTCAAAATGGTGGATGACCTTTTAAGCATGTTTTAAATTCTTCACGCTAGTCTTATTAATTTTCCAGAAACTTATAATACTTCGCCATGTAAAAACCTCGTCATCAAAGGTTTCCATTATTGCCTTGATTCATCATCAAACAAATAAGCTATTCATCTCATTGCTCAGCTTTTGTGCAATACTCCTTTTATCATCCACTGTTCCTTAGATTGGTTTAGAAGCCTCCGAATGGTGGTAGCGTGTGCTTGGTAGATTTTGGGTTGATCCGAGAATAATTTAAAAAACTCATTGACTATTATTTGGATAAACGACTTAAATATTTTAGAAATTGGTGCAATATTATGTTTAATTATTATACACATGTTGAAAGCTTTTTATGTAGCTATCAATTTTTCCTTCTTGACACCAACTATATCCTATAGAGTTGAGTAAATCATCAATTGAATAAACGGTTTGGATATTTTCAAATTTAGCAATATTTGATAGCCCATGCAAAATTATCATTCAACACTAAAGTCTAGAAATTATTTAACCCTTCATATCAACCATTCTAAAGTCTGATCTTTGCGGCCATTGCGTGACACTCAGTAGCAAAAAGGCATTCAATTGCTTCGCTGATTTTTTGATGTTCAACATAAAGCAACAACATTTCTCTACCAAAGTTCATTTAAATCGCTCAATTATCTCTTAGAATCAAATATGATTAAAGAAATTGGGTGGATAATTCCTGATTTCATACGATTGTATACAATGGAATTATGTGAAAAATTGTGGCTAAGCTCTGTGGTGTCCAAATTGACATTAATTTATTTACAATTTGACCAATCCGAATCATTGATCAGACGCGTTTTTGCAGCACTACGTACATTTATAAACAGCTTTTCAACAGATTTGATTAATGGTAATGAACGATTACTAGGGCTTCCATAATCTCTGGCTAATTCCGACTCTTAAACACATGAAGTGTTACATACATATCAACGAAAGCTTACAAATCATGAGCAAAATGGAAATATATTGGAGGAAGCTTGATAAATAAAATACTTGACATTTAAGATTTACAAATGTTGATTAGAAAAAAAAGATTTGAGAATCTTTGTACGAGTATAAAATAAGAAAATAATCCATGAAAAGGAAAATCTCACCACTGCACCGTTTTAATTATTATGTTCAGCTGACAAATAAAAAATTCCACTTCATAATGCGATACTTTGTATGACACAAACGTATTTTTATTTTTTTGTAAATCACACGAGCAAATGTACCACCAACATAGAATATTCGAAAACGACTCGAATTACGTGTATATGTACCAACTTAAAATGTAAATATAACTTACAAAAAAACTAAAAAAAATTAAATTTTTTCACAAATTCAACCAAAACTGTTCATTGTGAACGTGTTTAAAATATTTAACAATTTAAATAGTTTTTTGTTTCTAGTTTTCAAACCATTTTGATTGTTATCAATTTTATGTGTCTTTTGTTTGTAATTTTCTATCCAGAAATTACAAATTAAAATCGGAAAATTTTTTATTCGATAATTATTTTGTTGAATTGATTTGATTTTTTTTTGTATGTGTGCCAGTAATTTTAAATTTTAGCAAAAATTCGATAGATTTTTTGTATTTGTTCATTTGGTTGAATAAAAATGGAAAAATGGAGTTTTTTTCAAGCCATTGCTGGCCTATACAGTATCGGTTTTCATTTTTGTGTATATGATGTCTACTTTGTTAATTTAAAATTTAAAGATCATGCATGGCCCAAGTGAATGCAACCGAGGCAATATATTTCTGCTCAAATCAATTGTTTAAGAATAACAGTTATAGCTTTTTGGTTTTAAAATGCCCTATTGTTTGTAATTTAATATTTTTCAAAGTTATTCCATTTAGTTAAGCTATGTAACGATCTTTCCTAATTTGTATGTTGTCAAATTGAAATATAATTTGAAATTTATGTCTCACAGTAACTTTTGAACAAGTTCACTAAATTCTATCGAAAATTTAAATTGTAACAAGTTGTAAATATGTCCGCCATGCTCTTTAATAAAATGAATGGCTGCAATATCTGGTCAACATTTGAACGAAAAAAAAAATTGTTGATTCTAATTAATTTGCGTCGTTTGACCTTCTAAAATAGTCAATAATGGAAATATATAATATGCATGATATGACTCAACAAAAAAAAATCTTAGCATCATTTACAAATTAATATATTCTCGGAATTCTTAAAATAACGAGCAGACATTATTTCCACACATATACATAACAAATGTTCTTCTACTCATTACCGCACATATATACATCAAAAACTCTTAATAATCAACAGAACTGAACATGACAGTCTATCGATAAACTTAATCAATATCGATCAATCAATGAATATTCATCACAATGATTGTTTCTAACAGCCTACCTCGTATAACCCACCCAATCGTATACAAAAAGTTCATATCTTCGAAACTGCTACCACAAAACCATCACACTCACCAAATATCTCTTAACCTTTCCTCAGTTCAATTAACGCAATATACAGATATAAAATTTCAATAAAATTTCTGTTAACTTTTTTTTTTTTTAGATACTCGTACTAGAGCATTTTATCAATAGAGACACAATTATAGTTGATTTTTGTTGTTGTTGTTGTAATATTGTGTTATCCATGTTAGCAACAAAAATCTATTATCCTATATGTGTATACATGTTGTAATATATTAAAAGCTATGAAGTACAAAACTATATACTAGTAAAAAAAAACTACTAACTTTTTTTTGATTTATTCACCAATAAATTTTTATGCAATAAAAATGCAAAAATTCAATAAATTTTTTATTAACTTTTTTGATACACTGTATATTGGTATGTACATTTTAACAAAACGAATATATATATATATATATATATATATATATATATATATATATATATATATATATATACACATAAGTGAGGGTTGTTTGATAAGAATCTGACCTCTGCACGAGATGGAACCACTGATACTCATTATTACAATTTAAAAAAAAATTTCTACGAGGTTCATTTCTACAGTTCTTTTTTGCAATTGTAAAACAGCCATAATCTCTACTTGGCACTCGCAAGTAACTAAATTAACACTATAATCTACTATTGACAATTTTGGTTGAAACTACTAGAACGGTAGAACATATATATTTCAAATATGGGAAGAAACTTGATAAAAGTTAACAAAAATAGGATTTTGAAAGCAAAATGCAACAACATGTTTTAAAAATGCAGTTTTAGGACATCAAAAGAGCTCTCAAAATAGCAGGAGGTGCTAAATCAGATAAAAACCGAACTGAAGCCATTTTGAAAATAATATATATAGTAATGAGTAACGATATTAACTATATTATATGCTTTACAGACCTAAATGAGTTTAACCAAAGCCTTCTATATATACAAAGCCGCAAAGATCAAAATAGAACTTAAAATAGAGGTGGTAGTAAAACAAAATAATTCTACTTTTCAAACAAATCGTATGTAACAAGTCTTGTCATTAAAACGGATTTCAAACATGAAAATTTAAGTAATAGTTAAATTATGAATGATTAAAAATTCAATCAATAAAATCCGTTTTATATATCTTTAATTTATGTTTTAATATACGGGTCATAAAAAACTTATATTTACCAACACAACTATAGTCCGTGACGCACAAAACATGAGAATATAAAAAAATTACAAAAACAGCAATTACTAAAACAAAATCTTGGTATTTGATTGAGATATCATGCGTCATCAATATTTCATTATTTGGTTTTCTATTGCATTTATTACTATATTCTCCCAAAATTTCACATACGTAAAAACTTATATTTTACATGCTCAGTTAAAAATTTGTCAGATCATTGCAGCTCTGTTATATAGGAGGCTCTGGTTTAACGGTGAATATAAAGTTTTATAATAATGATGAGAAAAATCAAACAAAAGAAATGGTATTGTTATACATGACATAATCCTCTAAATCTAAAATATATATTTATTTTGGATTGTTAAATTTAAATTACTTTTAGGGCAGGACTATATTTTATTTTATAATTACTAGATAGTTCCATTAAAATTTTCAAGAGTTTTCCTTCTTAAAAATAAACAAAAAAACTTTTAATACCTTTACTTACTACGCTCATTTCTCTTAAAGATAGATAACTTAAGCGATGGGTGCCAAAAAATGCATTTGATGGAACTCTTTACTATACAGTTTTGGTCTCATTATAAACACCAAATCAACGAATAAAGATTGAGCCTTATCTAATTTAGCTCAATCTTTATTCGTTATGTTTGCAATTGCCAGGTTGGTTCTTACGAAAGAAAAATAATTGAAAAATCTACCGGAAAAGTCGGAAAATTCCGTAAAACCGGAAAATTTAAATATGGTCTTTTATAAGAGAATTTTTCCTAATTTTCTCTTATAAAAGACCATATGGTCTTTTATAAGAGAAAATTAGGAAAATCTGATTGGAAAACTTGGAAACTTCTGGAAAAACTCGGAAAAAATCGAATTTTTTTTCTATGAAATATTGAATTTTTTGCATATTTTTATGATTTTGAACGTGTGCATTGCATCTATAAACGGTTCCATTATTACAACCGCATAAATTTCGGTGTGATTTCTACGGTTTCGATAATTTTTTCCAGACATTTATTGGTGCGTGACAAGTTTGATACGATCGCTTAGTTCATTTTTGTGGATTAAACATTTGTGGGTGCACTTGGAGAACAGGCAACGTGTATTTTTCACGAAAGCTAATGTGGCACAACGAGTAGAGCAACCATCAGCTACAACACATGAATTGCTGTGAAATTTGCCAAAGCGATCCGATCGCACGAACATTGTTTTACCGGGAAATGCCAAGCTATAATCTTGAAAACAGTCGACGGAGAAAGGTCAACCTGTTGCAGGATACTTCGATGTGTATTCAACTGATGCGCTTGGCCGTGTGTTCACCGTTCATCCACGACAATACGAAAGCTTCTGTATTCGTTTGCTTTTATTCCATGTTCATGGTTCTACTTCGTTCGAATCGTACTATGTATGGTATGTTGTGTGTCACTTATCTAGAGCCTTTATTGGCAAACCATTTCCTTTGATCATTTACGCGCCGGAGAACAGAAAGAAAAATATGGTTTATTCCAATGCATTGTATTGATTTAATTCGATTTAATTCCATTTGAATAAAATACATTGAATTCTTTTGAATTCCATCTGACTTTAAATCATTTTCACACTGTGAGAAAAAACCCAAAAAAAAACTTAATTTCCGATAGATGCCCGTGTTTGAATTGACATTTCATTCTCTTTTTAATACATTAGTACAATGCGTTGAAATACGGGTGCAATGCTTTTGATTTATACAATGGTTTGTGCTCCGTATTGTTTTGAATTCATAACCTCATTTTTTTATGTTATCATATTGTTTCTATCGCAGTGATTCAATTTATCTTATAATTGAAAGTTAAAACTATATGTTTTGACCAAATAGTTTTAAGGTAAAATTATTCGCCACTAATTAAAATAAAAACAATTGGAAACAGAAATGGGTTTAGTTTATATCATCTACTTAAAAGCACTGCACTAAATAATAAGTAGCTTTTTCCGTTTGAGCCCATATACTTATCATACGACTCTGGTCTAAATTTATGCTGTAGTGTAGACACCATTTTTTTTAATGCAATCACAATTTTTTTTGTATTTAATTTAGTATTCTGGTTGTCTAGAATATTACATGCACCATGGTACATATTATATTATATTCATATATGGCTGAAGAGAATATTTATCATTTAAAATTTATAGAAAAAATCCAAAAAAAAAAAATTAGTTTTTGGTATAAATCCATATTATTATGAATAGAAGATGCAGTATTTTCCACACAAAAAATAAACGTTTTGGAGGTGGTTGTCTTGTAAATCTATCTCTATTTATTTTTATTGATGTGGGGTGTTTGTGTTGATTTAGCTGAAATTGGTTTTGTTTTTGTGCTGCTATATTACTCTTAAACTGGGATCAAACCCACAAACATCAGCTAAATCGTATATAGTTGACTTTATCTGAATTCAATAATTTTTAAATAAGATGATTTCATCCAGCTATGAGTATGCAATTTATATGCAGTCTGATGTTAGTAGTAAGTTTGTATATGCAAGTATTTTAAGAAAATTACAAAACTTATTTTAACTATCTTAACCCGCAAGATTCAAAAAACTGTACAAATATTAATGGTTTTCAACCTTTAATGGTTTTACCACTTTAGAAAAATCTTGCAAACTTATCCAAAGAGTCACCATTATTGATCAGAGCGAGCTTTCCATCAACCAAATAATAATTCCTAGTAACGATATAATAATGCGCGAATCGGTAATAGTGCCGAAAAAATAAATTCAATTAGTGTTCATTCAAAAGCTCAAGCTATTAATTAATTTTCGTTAGCTTAGAAAAATATGCGGGATACAGAAAAACTATACCATAAGTGGATTGTATCGCCGTTTTCGAATTGCCAAACGTATATACTGCTATTAAAATATGGTTGACGGTAAACGACCGATCAATTAGTAAAAAGTTATTCTTTCGCCTATTTCAAATAATGTTGTACGTCAATTGTTTTCTTAATTTTACTTAATTTAACTTTAATATAAATACATATACAAGAAAATATTATGATTAGCTAATATTTATTTTACCCCTAAATGTTGATTCGTGTTTATTTGTAACGATACTTTTTGTTGTTGTCAATCGGATTTTTTTATAAGGGAATTTAAATCTTTTGAAGATAAAATGAAATTTAATACTAGATTTAAAATTATTTAATTATGCTCACAAATGAACTGAAAATATTTTTTTATGTTCTAACACTAGCTAGAAAATTTTAATAGAACAAAAGAGAAGATGCGACGTACAAGACGAACAAGAGTCGCCGCGGTCCATCGAGGCAAGTTTGCATCTAACGAATGCTAATTAATTAAATGATACTTAAAACGAGTTACTAGTGGTCTGGTTATAATATATAGTGGGCGGCCGAAAGATGTAGACAAACTCTTGGTAAAATTTAGTGGTGACGATAGTTATTCTATGGAAAAATAGTTGAACGACATAAATCACACTGTTGTTTGAATTGGATGGAGCGATATGCAAAAAACGATTTAATTTTGTACTAAAATTCAAATGTGGTACATCTTAAAATTATGGGTCTATTCATTTATCTAAAATTTAGGCCAAATTAATTCAATAGTGATGACTTATATTACGGTAAATCTGAATGGTGAATCAAAATTTTTTTATGGACTCAACTGAGATTATCGCAAAGTTTTCTCTTTATTAAAATCCAATAGTTTGTGAATAAAATAAATGGTTTTATGAAAAAATGTCATAATAATACCAATACCATTAAACGTAAGCACAAGCATCTAAACTATTTGATTTATAACTAAATTCAAAAACAAATGACGATGTACAAAAATTACTCATACAGGTGCAAATGAAAAAGTTTTAAAAAACTTAATTTTTGTCTGACCAAATTATAATTAAAAACTAAATTAAATTAATTTAAACTAATTATTTTTTTATTATTTAAATGTTAGTATATGCATGGTAAACACGTTTATAGTGTGGTCGTTCCTTTTTACATACGTGTACATGTTTCAAACCCTTACAACATCCACATCTATGTAAAATGTTAAAAGTCTTTTTTATCTGTTAAATTTATTTAATATAATTAAAAAGGTTAACATTAAGATGGCCATACACATAAAGCAACATATATAGCTTTATATATTGTGTTGTCGAGTACCTAATATGTAGGTGGTATATATATAGAGAAGTGAATTAGTATATCTACACACATGTAGAAACTATATAGCAAAAAAGGTGAATCATTTAATTTTTGGATAAAATATTTGTTTAACATTATTTATCCTTATCAAAATAACAAAAATAACAAACCAAATAATCCAAATACACAATAATATTATAAGAATATGTAGTTATAATTAAAACTAAAAATAATAAAGGTATATTTTATTATATATGCTCGTAACATGGCATAAATTGTAGTCTCGTATATCTATGTATGTACCATTTATAGCATAAAACAAGAAACTAACAATTTATGGTTGAATCAAATATTTGTTTTATGGTTTTTCCATAATATACTCGTATAATATGTGCTTTTACTACTGTGCATAGTGTGTACACATATACATACATTTAGAAAAATAGAATCGAAAAAAATACCCTAAACAAACAGGAAAATTTTGTAAAATGGGGAATCCAACAACAATCATAATAAAAATAACACCAACAGCAGCAACAATCCCATAAACAAAAAAAAAAAAAAGGTAAAAAACCAAAGATTTTAATTTGTTGATTAATGAATATTTAGGTTATGTTTTATTTAAATTATATAATAGACTTAAGTATCGGCCCCCCATATTTAGTTGAGCAAACAAACAATATTATGGGATTGTATAAATTTTAGACTAGATCTAGGCGGAAATAAAACTTTTTTATTTTGTTTATCCGTGATATGTAAATTTATGATGTAAGTGTTTGATTTATTTAGATTTATTATTTCGAGAGGGTGTTAAATGAGGGGATGTACGTACATATAGAAGATTTAGATTTGATTGCATTTTTACGTTTTATATTGGTGTTTAAGAAAATTAAATTAGAATATTTTTTAAGAAGATGAAAAAGAGGATTTGTGATAGATTATGATGTCATTATTACTGTAATCAGATTTTAGTGTGATTATTTTAGAACTCTATTAAGTCTACAGTTTTAAAAGCACAGACAAGAAAAAAACGTTACTGTCTGATTGGTTTATCACCAGCCTTAGACACATATATACAATAAGGATATTATAAAGAATCTTTGTAAAGAATTCTGTAATATCGATCAATGTTTGATAAAATATTGTCGGTCAATAAACACCCATAACACCTTCACTCTCCATGGTTAATGGTGGTGATACTTTGACCAACTGTTTATAAATCATGCAATAATTTGTATTTTATTAATTACGGGGTGTTTAAACAACAACATCTCCAATGATACTTTAGAAAAATATTTTTTGTGATAGCATATCAAAGTTAAATTTATTATTTATGTCATTAAATTTTTAATATTTTCATGTTTTCCTCACGAGGTTTAAATACGTATCCCCATCCCGACATACACACATATACACAAACACCGATAAAAAAAAACAAAAGAAAATCTAACTTTTTTACACTTTTCTTGTTGTTTGTGTATTTTTTGACTTGAATCTCCATAGAGCTTTCTATATGTTTTTATATAATATACTGTGTTGAGCTATACGTTTAGCCTTAATAAATTAAAAACGAATTAAGATGAAAAATATACTGAACAACAACAACAACATTGAAATGTATATAATATACAACATTCTTAAATACAATTTTTTTTGCAGCTTCGTCTTGTCTTTTAAAAACACAGTGTTTTTAACTTGTTTTTTTTTCATGTAAGTTAAGATAAAATTATAACATAAGACTAAACATAACAATTTTTTGTCGAGTTACTTAATACAGTAATTAGATGAAGTGAGATTCTAATTACACTACGCAAGGTTTATCATATAATAAAAAATGAAGATAATAATAACAACAACAAAAAATCCACTGTGCGCTACATCTGTATAGAATTTTTCCTTAGTACGTAACGTTGTATTCACATTTAACGTCGAATAAAAATTATTTATTCATTGTGTTTCAGTCTTAAAAGCAGCAGAAGTAGTAGCAGCGCAGCATCATAAAAAACACAGAAAAAATAGGATATTTAAATAAGAAATAATAAAAAAAGATTTACCTTAATAATAAACAAAAGAGCGACGATTTAAAGGAATTATATCAAGAAAAGAAATGGGAATTAAGTTGGATTTACAGAATAAATCAAAAAAATCGTAATTGACAACAACATAATGTGAATATACATTAGACGTTCTGCAAATGTATCTCAACGCTGTATCAATTCGAATTTAATGATTGGTGATAAAAAAAAATTAATAAAACAAAATCATTTTAATTGCAGTGAAGAAATTAAAATTTTTTGTATTACAATTAAATGGAAACGAATTTATTTATTATATAACATAAATTCGTGCACATACCTTTTATCAATTAAGATAATTTGAGCTTTTATTACATTGTAAATTTCATCGCTTTAAAAATAATACAAAATGCAGATTAATGGATCATAAAACTAAATTGCAATCTCAAAACTTTGATTAAGATTGAGTTGTTAATTAAAAACTGGTTTGGCGGAATAAAATGTTAGCATAAACAAAATTATGTCAAAAATCTAACAAATAGTCAGTCTTTTGTTGGAAATAAATCGTATAAGATTGAATGGGATTCTAATATTTAAAGCTCAATCATCATAAAGTGTCATAATTAACGTCATTTTAACTTTAGCATTTGAAAATTGTCGTAAGTATAATATAAATAAATTTAAGCGTATAACGCAAAGCGATTGGTACCTATGAGACTAACATTTATATTTTCTTTAAGCTTCCACATCGCATTTTGGTGCCGCAAATTTTCTTGTTATAATGATATTTTATATTTTGTCTCTATTATAAGTCTTTTTTTGGCCTGTGTATTTTTAATTAAAGCTGCATCCAAATCTTCATTCGGATATAATGATATTAATTTTTATTATTTATATCATTTTTATGGTAAATGCATATATGCTCTAAAATGGAGGCTATTTATCTTCTGAAGTAATTGCAGCTGCAATTTTATTCCCTGTTGAAAAATTGTTTCTTCTGGGATCCTTGCACTTGTCCAATGTACATTTAAATGTCATTGGACTGTTACTTGAATCACATCCTTCATAATCCCAAATGCTTAAGCGTAATGAAAAATTGCTTTAAAAGTGTTTAAATTAGCCCTCCAGAAAATAAAGTAGCAAATATTTCACATCTATTTCGGTTTATGAAACTGTTGAAGACGTAAGATGGTATGTCTGTCCATGTATTGCAAATACTTCCAAACCACCACGAAAGCATTCTAATTTGTGAGAAAGCATTCTAATTCGTTTTTGTTAACAATGATCTGAGAGATTGCGGATATTGGCTCTAAGATAGAAATTATACTGTTTAACTGTTGAAGCAAGTTCCAAATGCTTTTTTGTAGTTTCTTTCACCTTGAAAAAATGTTAATCAGAAATGTTTAACTGGTTCGAAAGACAAGACCATCTAGTAAGCTGGATTAAATGATTGGACAAGGCTTGGGGCCAAAAATATATAATACGAATCGAAATTTCCAAAATTCAGAAAAAACATGATGGTTGTTAGCCCATTAAAACCATCATATTGATATGCCACTTGGCATATCTTAAAGTGGGAGTGTTTTGTTACTGAGTTGATGCCAGCTTCAACTTTCATTTTTAAAGGCTGGCAGGGTGCACAATTTTTTAATATGACGTTTCAATGAGAGTGAAGCTCGTTGCTGCTGTTACGCGATGGTTTTTATCACTTTTAATGTGTAAAATATTCCTTTGGTGCGATGAACGCTTTTTGAATGCTGCTATGAAGGTGCGGACTGTTAAATCATAAACCTTTTCGAGATGAACTGCCTTTGCTGAAAGGTATATAAAAAAGCAATGTAAAAAAGCATGTCCGGCATAATCAACATCGATTTGTGTAAATGGCCGCAACGAGGTGACATGACTTCTTTTTATAGATCAAGTTATTTCATTAGTGCCATGGAGCGTGGACATATGGTGCCCAATTAATAATATGAAAAAGTGTGATTAGATGGTAGAGGATATTTTTGTCCGAATTAAAGATCTGATATTTTATTCCTACTCCTTTCTTTATTAGCTTATCGCAGTCCAGAAACGGATGCAGCGAGGCGATAGTGCTCATCTTTTTAAGTGATTGTTGATATGACCCATTTGAAGATATTCTTTCTGGAATTCTACATACAACTATTGTAGTCGTTTATTATATAAAATATTTTTTCAATCAGCAAAAACCGATGCGAGGCTCTCTTCTTTCGCAGTAATTACAGAATGCACCACTGTATCTTGTTTTTGGTGGTTTCCTTGATTGAACAAATTTCTCAAAATTTTCTATCAACCTTAAATTGTTTATTTGAGATGACATTTACTACTATCTTTCCACACCCTGTTGTGGGGTAGATAACAAACTTTATTTTGGTATGTTCTTTGTTCCTTTGGTGATAATTTTAAGATGTGTCCCAAGCTGGAGTATTCTTCCCTAAAGTTGTGCTCCATTGTAAATAGATTCGACGTTGAGCTGCCATGTATACGTGTCTTCAAGAATTTCCATATTACATTTGAATGAAAGTGGTACCTTCCCATCTTGTCATATCGTGTGGTTTTCGTAAACAGCTTTTTACATATACATGTCCATCTTCAAATAATACAAGTTCTCCAAACTTGTATTGTCCATTATATTAACATTCATACTTGTTAATTTCGCATATTTTCTTTCCTGGATTATCTTTATCCACTGAAGAAAATGCCCAGGCTTGTTGTGTGTCTGAGTCTGTTTTCCTCAATAAAATATACAACAGCCAATGATCTCGAGAGCCTGCTTTTGGCAAAATTGGCTGAAGTCTACGAACCACTTGGTCCGCCACGTTGTGTAGATTTCTCAATTTCTTCGAAGAAATCTTACTTAATGGCTGCTTGACATGCATAAGGTTTGAATAAAATCACTAATGGCGGTTTTTCTATTTTCGTACCGGACACAAATCTTAGACTAGGCCCTGTAATAATTGACATAAGATATTGAGAGGTACTTTATGAGCTCCGCAGATTCACCTTTAAGACAGCATTTCCAGTATTGGAATTTTTCAGCGTCTGATAGCGTCTTAAAGTTAACGGAGGCAGTAAACAAGTCCTTAAAGCTTTGAAACTCTTTGTAGTTTCCATCAAACATTGGTACCTATATCCTTGGAAGCTCAGCAGTAAAATTAGGCGATTTGCATAACTTATTCAAGAATGATTGATTTAGGGATGTACTGAGTGGATTTATGAAGTTAGTCATAAATTCGGTTCACTGTGGGGATGTTGTTCCAAAGCCAGTTGAAAAACAAAAGAGAGAATTTATACAATTCTAGAAAAGTTAAATGTCATTGGTTGTACCTCTAGTGTTCAAAAATATGACTATAAATTCATATTGTGAATTTGCCATTGGAAAGGCACACGTCATGGTTTATATGAATTGGATTATAAACAAACCTAGGTAATATTCAATTATTTCCATTTATGGGTTTCAGGATATGTTTTTTAGGTTGTGGATAAATGCCGCTGTTTACTGAGGTTGTGGACAGTTTTTTTTTAAAATATTTTTAGAAATGTTGGATGTAGTCATGTAGTGGATGACGTAGTCATGTAATTAACTCAACTTTATTAATTTTATTTTACAATTTACATTTTTATTTAAACAGTTTACCCATTGAAGTTCCAGATGTCGGGTCGATCATCGGGTTCCAGATGTCGGGTAGATCATGTTATACGATTTAGTAAATAATATTATAATATAATGCAGTAAACTATATTTGATGGCTCAGCATTTCCTAAAAATTTACTTATAGGATGATATTAGCATTAATGCTCAATCAACATTATATTTTTACAGTTGAACCTATAGTTCCAAAAAAAAATTACAAATTTTGAGTACACATCATGCCACTAACCACTTTACAGTTTGTAGACGTGCTAACATTTTTTTTAATTCCACTTAAATCCAAGTATTATACTTCTGTTTTTAAAATTAATATTAATTTTTAAAAATATTTTTTAAATCTAATTTTACAAACCATAAAACTAATTGGTTTTGTCATTTTATTATTATAATGTTGATTCAACTGAAAATTCATAAAATAAAAACTTTCGAATTGTTGTAAAAATTATTTACAACAATTTTCTCAAGAAAAATCGAAACAAAAGAAATCACTTCAGTGGAAAATCACAATCATTAAATACCAAATTTTATTATTTGTTGTGATGAAATGTGAACAAAAAAAAATGAAATAGGGGAAAATATTTTTAAGCACTATAAAGGGTTTACAAATTATCCAACACTAAATAAAAAAACGACGAATCGCATTGTAATTTGTATACATTTTTCATCGACATCATAATCATTGTTGTTGTGGTACCGATTTTTCACTATATACAAAATCATGAAAATGAATAGACACCATCAAACTTATGATATATTTGTAACCATAATTTTCATCACCGTCATCATCATCATCACCATCAACCATATTCATCCATCTCTATCTATTTATATAATATGGTCTGATTCGTAATCGTATATACACATTTTATTTTCATATGGATTCGGCGGGAAAGATATCATCATCTTATTATTATATTTACCATATGTTTGAGATGAGAATTTTTCTTATGCAATATTCATGGGGAATTGATTATATGTCAAAAAAAAAAAAAAAATATTATTCCTTATAAGATGTATTGACATTATGAAAATTATTGATAACAAAAAAATGTTATATTCTTTTTTTTTTTGCTTTTTCATCCTCCCCTATTCACATCATCCATTATATTCTTAACCAATTTTCCACCCATCCCTTATATAGAAAATTGTTCACATACTTTTTCATTTCGACACATAATATTTACGTATTTTGGTACATGCTATATACACGTAAAATCTTTAAAAATACGTTGCCTTCTGAATTTCTGAGATGTAAATATTTTGACAGTATATACCCGCATCTCGATAATACGATACATACATAAAACGAGCCTAATAGTTAACATTAATATTTGATTTACATGCGCTCATCATCAGTGTGTTATATACATATATATTATGTATACGATGTATATAAGCGACATGAATAAACTGTGTGTTATGCTGATGATATCACCGTAATGATTTGATGGGATTAAAACGCATTAACAAGTAGACTTACACACATAGTATATTGAAAAAATTGTCACAGCAGCATCTTATGTATACATATGTGAGAAACCTTAATTTAACCAGACAGTTTATGCGGTAGTAAAAATATAAAAAATGTATGAGTATTGAAAAGTGCTATTGAAAATGTGTAATGATGAAATTTAAAGCAGGGACTAAATTATTTGTAAGGACCGATTCTAAGACCGCGAGCAACAAATTGATTGGGTCTCCCGATATTGCCACTTCCTAAATTTTAGGCAAATTATGGTGAATGTTTGGACGTCTTAAACGAATGTATGTCGATAGTGATTAATAATGCTGATTTAGCATATGTTGGGCGTTTCTGCTGACTCAAATCATAGCTTATGGGGAAAGACCTAGACGTACCATTTCACAAATGAAAGAATCGAGTTATAATTTCAAAAGTCCTTTGTGACGATGGTGGATTGCTACGAGAATAAGGCGCTCATGTTCTAGGCTCATATCAACGATGGTTGATGGTATTTGGAAGATGTTCGATCGAGTCTTTTCTCGCTAAAGGGCACTTAATTCACTTGCAAGCAAAAATATGCTAGCCAATAATTTGCTGATTTGCTTGATGTTGTCCAAATGGGACTCAACTACCGCCATTAAGTGGGAGGAGTCTACAACTGAGGATATACCGATTAAAGAAGGATTTTGTACATATTTGGAGAAACAAGAAAAAAAAATTTACGATCTCTTCCGATGAAAGATATCAATGTGCAAGCAGAAATAGAATTTGCATGTTGTGTGTGGAGGAAAGTATTGTGTGAAGAACTTTCCTGTTAGAAAACCAGGTAGGAATTCCAGTTACAACAATCACAAAATGTTTAAACTCGAAGGAAGTTCTTGTTGCATTTGGAGGTTTTCAAATGGATTCAGCTGTACAATAGCCACTAATATAATCAACGTTCTTGATAATCAGTTCTTGAACTTTAATTCCGAAAGGTTTGTCGAAGACTGATGATATATCTTAGAGGAATCGTATCATTAAAATTTTCATCTAAGGGTTTTTGTTGACTTATTATTGTGCCTAACTTTGGCACCAAAATTAAGCATGCGTTGACTGTTATGTTGTTGACACTCGCTAAACTAATGATGGGTGTTAAATGGCCGATTAACGTTTTCGAAAATTTGGTCGGGCTTGGGCAAATCTTATAATATTGCGCAATGCACCGCTTTCTTAACTTGGAAAATAAGTTTTAGCGCTTGACCAAAATGAGAACAAACTATTCGAAGTTTATTCGGGAGGACAAGATGCTGTAGCACGCAAACATTGACGACAGTTTTTCTGCCGCATCAGCTCATTACATACAATTGAGAATCATATTGACGGCACTTGCAAGACTTCATCATCATTTCGATTGAATGATATTCTGCATTTTGGACCTTGAATTCAAGATGACCTCTTTGTGTTTCCTTTGTGATCCAGATTGTTTTGGAATATTTTAAGCGGTGGCATCTAGAGGATTATCGCCAACCAAGATGATTCACTTCAACTTGTGCTTATGCACTTATGATATAATTGTTACACGATAATGTAATTTAGGCGTTTTGGAAGATTAGAAAACAAATTACGAAATTGCTGAATAATGGAAGCTTCTGACTTTCAAATTCTGAAAAAAAGAGGTGATCATTGAAACAATTGATACCCAGTATCGAGAGAAGTTCCTCAAAATCCACGACTATGATGTAGTCGGGCACCCGGAATATTTTTAAATTGGGGCAAAGAGTTAAATACGGAGCTGTCATTTGGTTGGAATTGATTTGGAGGTCAATACAGCTCACTTGGGACATTACAATTCCAAGGTTTGTGGGCGGCAAACTCAAAGGCACCAGAATAGGGTTGATATACCTTTTATGCATGCACGCATGTAATCCCTATTCGAATACCTGCATTCATGTTTCGAGAGCCAACATTTGGTAATTTTATTGTTTTGTGCCAAATCATGTATTGGCGCCCACCAAAATTGTAACGATCGTCAGACTGGAACTGCTGGCTACCAAATTGTTTTCTGATTTACTGTGTCAACTATATATAGATCGAGGTTTAAATCTGTCTGTGTTGATTAAATAGGGAACACCATAATTTTAACCCATTTGTTGTTTATGATGTGTCTACTAAAATCAATAAATAACTAAAATTGTATGCTGGCTTAACATTCGAGGTGAAGTGAATCCTGCAGACATCGGCAGTCGTGGTTCTGTGCCAAGTGAGCTAGGCAATTCTAGTAAATGGATCTGTGTTCTTGTACCAAAATGTCATCCAAAATACTTATAACGCATATACTTGAATTCTCTAATTCTTTAAATTTTTCAATGAATTGGAAAAATCATCGTTTTTCCAATTCATTAATCTAATGTTTTCATAGTTACACGATTTAGCATTTGGGTCGACTGTTCTTAGCACTATCCGGTCGAATTTTTGTCATAGATGGAAGTAAAGAGTTCAATGACTGTTAGTTATAAAACATAGTTTTTGTTTGAAGGTGTCAATGACCTTACCAAATCAATATTAAGCTTTTCAAATCGTTAAGGGGAAAATTGAATTTTTGAAACTTACAGCCACTGTGCCTCCTTACCTTCGCTTTTTAACAGCAAACGTGTCCAATCTTTTGTCCACTATGAAGTAGTTTTGTTCATAAAGGCGGCCGAAAGTATTTTGAGGCTACCTTTTACCTTAATGCTGTAACTCCAGGATGCTGGTTAGGTTATGAAAACAATTTGCAATTAACAATTGCAAATTTAGTTGATAAGATTGTTAATTTGTGCAATTAACAATTTTATCAATTTTAGTTTTTCGAAGGTTTTAAGGAGAATTTGCTAACTAAAACAGCCAGAATGTTAGAATACCACGTGTCTTATAAAAACTATTTTCGAGAAATAATAGCAAATGGCTGTCATTCAGTAATCTGGTTGATTCATCTTATCTTAAGTAAATTTGACCTACTAAGATGGGCAATATTTTTGTTGGATATACCATGCTGTTCTTTTAATGAATTTTTTTCCGAATGTCCATTAAGATTTTAATATCAAATTTGCAGTCAATCGCATATATTCCCTGCTCCACGAAAATGTATCACACGGCTCAAATGCAGCCTAAATAAAAACACTTTATGTCCACTCGTAATCCATAATTCCAATAATTTGACAATTATAGCCAGAAAAAAAAGTTATATAAAATCTACCTGAGTTTGTGGCTTTTAGCATTTTTAACCCTTCTCTTATGTTTTATACTACCAAAGTCCTTAATTGTGGTCCAGGGATATACACGTTATTATCAGAGATTTTCTGCGTTGTTGGACTAAGCTGCAGAATCAAGTCAAACATTTATCGCATTTTTTATGAATTAAGCTAGAAAAATACGATACATTTTTGAATCTGCCGCAAAACCTTATCTGTGTAAATAACAAGGGCCTAGATTCTACTAGTGTTATGGTAGAACTAGAGTATAAGTGCAATTGAATATTTTGTCATCGAAAAGTCTGTTTTTGTCACCTAACAAAATACGAAAATGTGTACCTAATCTCTAAAACTTTCTGATAAAAATTTTACTAATTAGTTTCCATCGATATACTTTTTGGAGTGAACTTTTTTTTGAAACTACTACGTCATTTTGCACAAAATACGTATTTTTGTTATGTCATCTCAAGTAAAACGTCGCTAAAACTTGATAACGGAATCATGATTATCATATGACTTTTTCATAAACTGCTTTGTAGATCTCCATGATAACAAACATGATAACAATCTTTAACAAACATTTTAAAATATATCCACAAGACTGACGGAATTTTTGAATTATGTGTTTGTAACACTAAATTTTCACAAAACTAAATTTAAAAAAGAAAATTATGATTTGACATATACGGATATTTTATATATAAAAAATATATATTTACAAAATAAAAATATGGCATCACGGCGGTCAGTACCTGGGATCACATTCACGACCACATTGTGCTCAATCCAACACCTTAACTTTCACTATACGACCATTTTACTAAATTATTAAAATTAAAATTCCACGTAGAACTTCCAATATCGGTCATAAGTCATAACTCGCGAAGAAACAATGAAGTGAGAACGCGACGATTAAATAAAACACACATAAAGAATAGATTAGGATGGTTAAACTGCAAATATCACAGTCTCGTGCAAATGAATCAGTCGCATACGAACAAAAAATGTATCAAACCGATTTGGAAATATACAAGCAACTACCAGTACATCAAATAAGCTAACAAATAGCTAAATATTCAATAAATTTTGCAAAAGCCTTAAATTGCAAAAATGAAACTCTTATATATATATATATATATATATATATATATATATATATATATATATATATATATATATATATATATATATATATATATATATATATATATATATATATATATATTATATTTTAAACAGAACAATCAAAAATCGTTTTCTATCAACAGTCAATAATAATTCTAAAAACCAGAACAATACCAATTTAAAAAAAAAAATAGGAAAAGTTTTCCGTAATACGGAAAAAATATAAATTTCGGTTACTTTTTTTTTATTTTCAATTTAGCAAAAATAAGGATACGAAATATAAAAATAATAACAGTTATAAATAAAGAAATTCGCTTGTTTTCCTTATTTCGTATTCAACAATCATTTGGTTTTTCTTCGTGCTTCTTGTTTTGATACTCTCTGTATTATAATATGTGTAAAGTAAAATATCAACCAGCCTCGAGGTTGTATTATTATTATTATCATGATTGTGATAAAGAACAAAAAATACGAAAGGACTTTTATTTTTGTGTGCTTTCTTATTTGCTGGTACAAAGATATGCATATTAAAACTCCTTTGTATATTATCCTGTTTGTAAAAAAATGATTTTTAAATAACGAAAGAAGGCAAAAGTTGAGAAAAATGAAAGTTTAAATTTGCATATACGAAACAAAATTCCATTTCTTTTTTTGAAATGCTCTCCAATTTATGTTTTACATCATTTATCAATTAAGTTGTTGTTGTATTTTTTATTTATTTCAATGTGGAACACGCACATATTTCAAAAACATTATAATGAATTTTGTAACTAATTCAATAATTAGCATTTTGACTATATGGTGAAATGTCCGCAGGTCAATTAAATGTTTTTGTGTGCAAATATTTTATGCTAAATGAAAAAAAATTAAAATTGTAATCACAATTCGAGTATTATCGATACTTTATAATATTGATTCGATTACATATTCCGGAAAAATAAATATATAGTGATATCCAATTTATAGTCATTCATTGAACTAATGAATACCCAAGGCTGTCAAAATAATCGGATCAAATTTCAGTTAATTTGGTTTTAGGCAAAGTAATGAATTGAAATGATTTATTTAACGAAATAATTAGTTTGGTTAATATATCATTTTTAATTGCATTTTAGTTTTAGTCAGTGCGAAAAAAAAAAACGGAAAAACTTACACTTTGGTCTAATATATTTTTTGTAATAAAAAAAAAGTCACTATCATGGAAAAATCGCTCTTTTAAACATCGGCCTTAAATTTCATTCGATTTAGCGGATACTGGCAGGATCCTATCTTTTACTGTCAACGATCTGATCGAGCAAAGGCCGTGTGATACTCGGCAACACTAAGGCGACAATAGTCATGGAAACATTCGATGAAAATCGGGCTTGTATACCAGGAAAGTACTTATTTTTTTTCGTTGTTTGTTTGATTTGTTTCGATGTTTCCTCGCTGATGAACGAAATTTGTAAAACCAGGTCAATTATCCGCGTACAGTTTTTTTGATTGTGTATTTACAATTTGGACTGAAACCATTGCTGTGGCTAACAATGCTCCGGTTGACACGTACGATTCATCGAATGAACTGTTTGTTGAAATTGGATACAATCAATTAAACCGTGTCTCTTTCTACACCATACACAGGGTTTTAGTGATTGTGTGGCACATGCAATGACTAATGCTTTCTTTTATGTCGAATAGCCTGTTCCCAAAGATGGTATCTTATGAGTTTTGTTTTGGTCATTTCTGGGGCTAAGAATCGTCGTTCTAGGAAATCGAGCAATTTGGGCATTTCTTTCATATCGTTGCAATTGACATTTCCTATAGCCTAAATGTTTCATTATCCAGATTTAAAAAAACCGCGTAGTTTCCTTATTAGTGTTGCTTACTCTGAGGGTATTACTGAGGAGTTGATTTTGTTAGATATTATTGGAAATTTACGAATTTGATTGAATATTCAATTCAACACGTAATAGTGACCCGATTGTGATGAATGATACCTTAATCAAAAGCTCTGAGCATCACGATAAATTCTATTTTAACACATTTATACATTTCAACAAAACAATTTTTCCAAAAAATTAGCAAAGGGGTTAGTTAACCTTTGCAAATTTACGAATTTGATTGAAAATTCAACACAACACGTAATAGTGGCCCGATTGTGATAAATGATACCTTAATCAAAAGCTCCGACCATCAGTATAAAGCCTATTGTAAACATTTATACATTTCAATAATAAAACAATTCCCAAAAAATTAACAAAGGGGTTAGCCTTTGCAAATTTACGAATTTGATTGAATATTCAATACAACACGTAATAGTGACCCGATTGTTATGAGTGATACCTTAATCAAAAGCTCTGACCATCAGTATAAAGCCTATTTTAAAACATTTATACATTTCAACAATAATAAAAATTTTCTAGAAAATTAGCAAAGGGGTTAACCTTTGCAAATTTACGAATTTGATTGAGTATTCAATACAACACGTAATAGTGACCTAATTGTGATGAATGATACCTTAATGAAAAGCTCTGGCCATCAGTATAAATCTTGTTTTAAAACATATATACATTTCAACAAACAAATTTTTTCCAAAAAAATAGCAAAGGGGCTAGCCTTTGCAAATTTACGAATTTAATGAAATATTCAATACAACACGTAATAGTGACCCAATTGTTATGAGTGATACCTTAATCAAAAGCTCTGACCATCAGTATAAATTCTGTTTTTAAACATATATACATTTTTATAAAAAATTGATTTTTAAAAAATGGGCAAAGGGATTAGCCTTGAAGGACCTTGAGTCCATGTTCTTGGTCACATTCTGCAGTCAGACTCTAATCGAGTAATGCACGATCTTTGAGAAGAAAGCTGTCATTTTGAAGAAGCAGAGGTCTTTGATTTTGGAGTGATGAACCATTGGTGTAGGAAACGACCAAGCTTTAATTTCTTATTATGGCACTTATTACATAACCTATATTTTAAGTGTAACATATTTTGCATAATGATGCGGTTTAACTGAAATCATAAATCATTTTATTATACATTTTCTACCCACCTTGACAACTGAGTACCAAGTATAAAAACTTACCTTCTTAAACATTAAACAAATTCCATTTTAATTAAGCTTTCCGTCCATTGTTCGTTTGATATCACCCATGAACCATTACGGTTCATTATCCATATATTGAGTTCAAACCTATTTTGGTTACATGTAGGGTATACACATTAATTATACCTTTAAAAACATAAAATCATAAAACATCCCTCGAAAACCATTCTTTTGTGGTGTCAAAGGTTGAAAAAATGTTTTTTAATTGTGTTCCTTCTTTGTTTAGGAGAAAAAATTCAGGACCAACAATACAAAAAAAAAAATGATAATTTGAAAAACATTAATTACAATCGTAATATTATAATAATATTTAAAAAACAAAAAAAAAAATGGAAATGAATTACAAAACAATAAAATAAAATAGGAAAATATATTTTCCAACGTTCCGTTACTGTTGCTGCTTTTGTTTGGGTAATCGGAAAGGAATTTTCCCAACATTTCGTTTGTTTTTTTTTTGTGATTTCAATTATTTCATTTTTTTAATTAAACCAAAAAGGAATTAAATATAGGACGAGCACAAAATATTCAAATTACGACGAGTAAACATGTCAAAATAGTATAGAGGAAAATTAATTTTCCCAAAAAAATATATTTTGTTTTTTTTTTCATTTTTGTTAAAAACATTTTTATTTTTTTCTTTACATTAAAATTATTTAATTATATATTTTTTAATTATTTACAATTTTTTGGTTTTATTTTTAAAAATTCTTTTAATTATTAATTTTAATTATTGTATTAATTTTGGTTTCCATAAGCTGCGTGTCTTATTTGTTTGTGTTTATTATTTATAAATAATTAATGTAACGATTAGTAAATTTACAAAAAAATTGATTTTGTTTGTTTGTTTCTTTTGTTTTGATTTTACAACAACTGTAATAATTTTTTTTTAAATATTTAAATTTTATGTTGTCTTATATAGTTTCGTTCTATTGTTTTACGGTTTTTTTTGTTTAATTTAAAGGTCAAAATCGTGATATTTGACCTGTTGTATTACTATGATTTGTTATTGTGGCTGATGTAACTACGGGTGGTGATTGTGAACTTTGTCGCATAATTCGATGGTCGAGCGGAAGTTGTGTTAAATTTGTTGATTCACGTGTACAAACAATAGGTACGGTACGTTGATCATGATCATGATGATGATTATACTGTCGTATTATTTGTGATGGTTGAGATGCTGGTATCCAGGTCACCGTCGAATCATTAAACGTGACTTGTTGTGCATTAATGCCAATTGGATTGTGAGCCAAATCAATTTGAGCGTAAATCGTTGGTTCGTTTAGTCTATTGTCTTTGTAGCGTGGTCTACCTAGTGTAGCGCTTGTATATATTGTCTTTGCATGTTGATTTTGTTTTGGTATTACCAGCGACAATTCACCAAATGTTGTTGCATTATTTCCCTGTTTGTGTTATTTTTTTATTAATAAAAATAAAATTAAAAATTTAAAGGTTATAAATAAAAGTTTTATATAAAAAAATTGGTCAAAATATCACTGTTCTAAATCACAATTTCGTCGCTTTCTGTACCAACAATCAGCATTAATGGAAAAAAATTATATGCATACCAACAAAATTCTAAAGCTGCTAAAGAGGCAGCAATAAATCAAAAGCAAGAAAAGTTAAACATTCTGCAAAACTCGAGTAATAAGGCAAAGATGCATACTCCCTAGAGCATCCCCATTGGTATTGAATGGGAAATAAGAGGCCTTCAATGATCTCAAATATAAACTATTTATCGTGCCGTAAAATGAACACCAGCCCTTAGATTTGCACATTATTTAACAATTAATAAAACTGGTAAACGAATTCATATACATTGAAGGCATAATAGCAAAAGCAGGTAGGACAGTAAAAAACCACAAACTGGAGACACTATTATCATAAAATCTGAAATATTTCTGTCCTGCCCGGCAAGACCATGATACGAAAAGTCAATTCTTGTAGAAAATCAGGACTACTGTAATAATAAAGGAAATCCCTAACTGGAGTGCCGGTGGGTTGAAGTTCAACCTACCTTGAAATTCAAAGAAGATTCTTTTGCACTGGAAACATCTAAAGGCGTTAGCAAAAACAGAAGGTTGGGGCGTTTACATCTCTTCCTAGATCGATTTAATATTTAAGGGGCAGGAGGTTGGTTAGAAATTTCATAGTTACTGTATAAAAAACGTCATGGAATGGTCATATGGTATCAAGGAAGGACATCTTACCAAGCTGATCTTGGACTGGGCACATTATTCAAGGAAGTGAAACAGTAAAACATCGTATCCACTACCAATTTAAAGTTTAAAAATCAAAACTACTTTTGAGCCACTCTTAGAGTCACTATATCACAACCGATTCTTTATACGGATAACTAAAGGATGAGGATTCAAGTCATTCAAAATGTACATCTGCAAATTCATCAACAACATGCGGTCAACATACTGTTCCAACCTTCAAATTTTCAAGATTTACAAAAACCCCGTAAATACTTCGTCAATTCAGCTCGCCATCAGAAATAAATACACGATTAGCACGGATATAGTTAAAAACTATCATTAGCAAGAAAGCTCTACCATTTAATTTAACAATTTAACCACGACCTTATTACAACAAAAACATTTGTTTAATTTAAATTTTAAGACCACTAACCGCACAAACTGTAAACCAATATTGTCTTAAATGTTCAAGCAACGTATTGTCGGTAAAAAAAAAAATTCAAAACTGACTTACCATAATCTGATGATGATGGTGATGATGATGCATCGGTTGTTGTGTTAGAAAACCAGGATTTTCATGCAATTGATATCCTGCCATTGTTGCATATGTATGTGGCTGCATTGTATTCAACCATTTCAATGATTTCTCATTCTCGTCGTTCGATTGCGGTATAATATCAGGATTTTTTTCATCTAAACTATCAGTACTGCCCGAATTTGTATCCCGCATTGTATTAGCACCATCATTATTTGTATTACAACTATTTGGATTATTCGATTGTCCATTTAAAAGACCACCACCAACGCCACCACCACCACTGCTCAATCCCATCATACCAATAGCATCACCATCGTTATCAATACGATTGGCGAGATCACTTTTATTCTTTTTTTTATTTTTTTTCCGGACTCGCATTATCAAAAATGTGGCAATCGATATAAGGATAACGCCAAAAATAAGCCCAGCTATAGCACCCAAAAATAATTTCATATGAAGCACTGATCCTGGATAGGGTAATAGAAAATCTGTTGAAAATAAAATAAAAATGAAAAAAGAAAACGAGAGGAAAACCAAAATTCACACAAAAATAAATTAAATTTTTTGTTAATAAAATTTAGATTACACACGCACAGTATATATATATATATATATATATATATATATATATATATATATATATATATATATATATATAATATACAACATTTTGGTTTTGTTACAAATTTTATGTGAATTCTCGGAAATCAAATAAAAACAAAATTAAAATTCCTCATCTTCCGCCCCTCATATAGAAATCAAAATAAGAAAACAAAATTCTTACCCGTATGCTTCTCTGCATTATTTAACGTATATATGTGGTGAAACGTTAAATCGCTCTCCCCCTTTTTATTAACAGCCGCCAATGTAATATCATAGCCCAGCTCTAGTTCCAACCCTTTAATTTCAAAATACGGTATTTTCGATGTTTGCGACGCTATTAACTGTTTTGTTCGTGCTGAATACACTTTAATTAAAAATTCTTGAGGTAGACCACCATCGAATCCTTCGATACACTCCAGTTGTAAAATGTCAGACGTTTGATTTAGTACCGTACAGTTGGACGGTGGATCCGGTCGTCCTGCCGGATTTATATTATAAATACATGGTTCAATTTGGCTTCCAATTTCGTTGCTGCCCCAACACAATAATGTGCCATAATCACTTTCGCCTAATGGTGTATAGTGTGCTATACTTTTTGCCCGATCCACCGTAATCGATGTGACTGGTATATCAGCAATAAGATTATTATTATTACTGTTTGATGAATTGAAGCGCCATGTGAAATTTACTTCGTGTGGATTGGCTTCGAGTTCACATATAATTTTGGCCGTCTCTTTTCGTGCCACCCCATAATTTTGCACTTGACCTGGACGGCATATTGGTGCAAATTTAATATCTAAGTGGACGTGATTACTTTCGCCATCGCCCTCTTTATTACTACCGATACATGTATAAATTCCACTACGTGCTCGACTTACATTTTGCAGTACTAAACTTTGATTGGCCACTATAATTCCGGGTAGGGCATTATTATACAAATGTTTACCATTGTGACGCCAACTAACTTTGTATATCCACGGATTTGATTTTATGTTACATTCAAAATAGACGTCAGCACCTTCTTTTATTATCGTTGAATTAACATTGCTACCAATTTCTAAACTAACTACAGGTACATCTAAATTTGGTAAACATAAAAAAATGTGGTATCAACAATGATGATGTAACGAGCATAAAAAATATAAAATTCTTACGATGAATATCAAGTTTCCATCCACTTTCCAGACCCGAATCTGGTATTAAAGATTGTTCACCGCGACATGATAAAAATTTTCCACCATCATCCATTGTTGGTGTAAATGAAAGTGTGGAAATGGTTACATTGCCTTCGGAGTTTGACACCTCTTTTGTGTTTGTCATTTGTACACTACCTTTCCACCAAGTTATGATGGGTGCTGGACGGGCACCAACAACTTCACACGGTAGTGCATATTCTTGTCCGGCTGATAAGGGTTTATTTTCACCCGTTAATTTCACCCAAAGCGGTCGTACTGTAATGACAAGAATTTTTTTATTTTTTTAAATTTTTTTCATAAATTATGCTAAATATTTGGCATCGGTTTTTTATCGTTAAATTTTTTTGTTATTTATTTGTAATCTTTTTTGATACAGAAGATGTTCGATTTTATCGCAACCCCAACAATTCGAAGACCAAGTTGGTTCTAATTGATTAAACGTGAGCATTATGTTTGGCAGAAGTAGTTCATTTTATAAGAATTATACAGTAGTTAGATTTTAAAATTCAGTTATGTACTAAAAACGCAATTGAAGAATAATTGCCTTTGGTTTAGGCAAAATTGATTTTTGAGAAGATAAAACCTTATACACTTCTAACTTTTATCCTTTACATTTCCAGGCTAGGATCATGCTTAACAGGACTTTTTTTCGCCACTAATGGTAAAAATAAAATGTTCTCGAGCTTTTCACATAAAATCCATTTTATAATTTTACCATTGGTCATTTGCTAGAAAAAATCAAAAGTTCATTGACCACACGAAGGCCGCGTGTTGAGACACTAATGCAAATATTTATTGAACTTGAATTTCGAATTTTTACGGCCGATCTAAACATAGATAACAATCTAAATTTTGAGGAGCGTTGTTTTTCCGCTCTCTCATTATAAACAAAATTTTATAACCGAATCCTGTATGCAACGCCATCAATTGACGAAAAGAAATACGTGAGTTGCAATTAGTGGATTGGGACAGCTAGCTCCGGAACGTCAATAACATGGATAAAGTAAGTTAAAAATCTTTAAAGTAAAAATTTACAGGCCAGTGCCTTTTTAAAAACATAGATGTTGATTATAAGTCGTAACCCGAATATAATTAGCCGATCTGAAATTTTCAAACCAGTCACGAATGACATTCTTATGGAAGTCGAGCACTTTTTCCATATCCTTCAAAGTAGACGCATCAGGTCGGGTCCCACTAAACCAATTCATCAAAATACTGTGTTTGAGTGGATCGTTTTCGGACAAGTCAATAGTACATAAACACCCGAAAGCTAAGTTCGCCGAATTCAGGCGTAAATTTTTAGAGATAGAGTCCAAATTTTAGTCTAAGAAAACCCTCTTACCAGATTAAACACTTTGTGAGAACCATTTCGTTAGAAACCATCAACTAACGAGAAGGAAGATTCATAGTAATTCTTCCTTTTAAAAAATCAGCAGTGTTTTTCGCAGACTTAGAGGAATAGAACCCAGACTAATTCGTAATTCAAAATTTGGAATAATGTATCATGAATTCATGATCGATTACGAATGCTCTTACCAGAATAGAGATAGAAATGTCTCCATAAAATATTTCTTTATTTAACGCCCATGGCGTAATCAAGAATTCAAATATCAGTGAACTTAGGGTTGTATTGGACAAATTCACCAAATCAACAACTGGCATCTCACGAAATGGTTTTTTCACCGTTAATCCTATATGGTTCATTCTAATTTATATTCAATCATCTTACGTTTTGGGGCACACAGAGTAGTCTTCTTTGCCGATATTTGGCAAATGTTTCGTCAGGTTCACATGTCTTAATCTGGCATGTATTATCATAAAATAGAAAGGTGATCTGATCCATACTATTTTTTGATAATGCATGCCAGATCTGATAATGCATGCCAGATCTGGTTACCAGAACAACTAATCAAGTTTATCTCAGGAAAACCTAGAATCATATCCTAAAGCTTTAGACATCATTCGATATATATGTTGGTGGTTTGATTTCTGGTGCATCAGAACCTACGAATATATTAGGCCTTTCCTGATTACAAAATACTAACACAAACAACTCTTCCCCATATTGAGCTATGCACTACCGTCTGGCTTATGAATCTCATTAAACTCACCCAATAAGAGTCACGACTTGCTATCAACCAAATATCTGGGCAGATTTTCAGCTTATACTCAAATGGCATGCATGCCACCCAAAACGATAGATTATGTTCGTATTTGATTGAAATGCGGAAATAATATCAACAACATCTTGTGAAAACTGAAGACATTGCTATTCGGCATATAATCCAGCGGATTACACTTCTCGTGGTTAATCTACCAACGATATTCAATCACACTCTGATTTTGCGATAAGATGGTTACTTTTTCTTTGATTAGCTCACATTCAAATGCTAGCTAAATATTCATCGTTTCAGTAGCAATAAAGAGTACTGAGTTATATACTACAATTTGCACCAATAATGCAGCATATGTCGAGTCTAAAATAACTAGTACATTTTATCGCCAGGAAAACTTTACTACAACAATAAATAACCACTCTGCAGGATGAAAACGGTACTCACACATCAAGCACTCTTCGATCATTAGAAAATTCTTTTATAACTTTGAGCCCATTTGTTTTTGTGGATGGTTCCACATCAACATGGCATTCTATTCTACCAAGCATTTTATAATATAGCATCCAAAATCCATAAGAGATCAATTAAAAAATTAACCAGGTGGGACCTTCGCTATTAGGTGACACCAAGCCACTACGAGAATAAAATTCTTGCAAAGCAAAGGCAAAATAAATAGTCCTCTAATGTATTATCTGCGTTAAACTCAAGGTCAATTATCAGAAATAATTAATGGACAGTTTATTCCCATTATATCCATTAATCTCACCAAGGGATGTGGACATACCACTTACAAAGCTTATATTTGCCTTTTTATATACAAGAGTACCAATGAAGTATTTTTAAGTGCCTTGAAGAGATTCACAGTCAAAAGAGGGGGTTGCCATAATTTGCATAGTAACAACGGCGTAATTTCGTTGGCTTCGACGTTAAACCTAGGGAATCATTCAACAAAATAACGAAAAGTTAAAATAATATATCTTATTAATATTCCAAATTTCGAACCACCTGTAATTTTTTTTCTACCTAATTCTGCACATATTGAAAGCTTGTGAAAAAGACAAACAGCATTGAAATTGCAATTAGTAAAATAAAAGAGCTAATAGCTGAGAATATTGCATTAAAATCTATTGTATATCTACAATTGATCCGAAAACCGAATACCTCGAGTAGTTATTTCTCCAAAACTGTATGGAAATACATGGAGTACCCACACAGAATGGTGAAGATTTAAAGAAGGTTGTGCTAAACGTATTAAATAATGGAATTGAATCTTTATCAAAATCTCTACCTATTGTCATAAAAATTGTAAGAAGAAAAACCAAAGAACGTGTACTCCATACTAAGTATAAGCAAAGGATTAATTATACGAATCTGGATTATTCTGCTGATCACCTTTCAAACGTAAGCTGCTGTACGATAGTATAAGAATTTCAAAAATATGTATAAGTTCAATTACATCTGGACGAGAAACGGAACAACTTTTTTTGCGGAAAACGGCCGTAGCACAATTATTCAAAATTTCAAGTTAATGTGTATTAATGTGTAATGTAAACAATAATGGTCAAGGTCACTGAAATCATAAGAATCATAATAATTGTAACTTTATAAATATAGATAATTGTTCTTCTTTTCGTTTTAGTATCCTTCACAACAATATACGTAACGTACGTGCAAATTATGATAGCTTAACTCTACAATTAGACTTGTTTACTGAACTTTCAAAATTAATCTTTATGTTGGAAATTGGGATTTTAAATCAAAACATTGCTAACTATTTTAATCTGTATTTTTCTAATTTTTTAGCAAATACGCAGCAAAATTTTATTATTTCGTTTAGTGTTGAACTTATAGATATTGATCAACTTATTCAAAGTAGTTTATTTTTCCAACCTATGTGGAACCTTATGTTCATTATTTAACCGTTGTATATCTAAAAGAATTTGTCCTGAATCATTAAAGGTTGCTACTGTTATTCCACTATTTAAGAAAGGAAATCGTTTAAAATCTGAAAATTATCGCCTGATTTTACTACTACTAGTAATTTAAAAAATTTTCGAAAAAACTATTAAAACGCTCATTTTTGATTTTTTGGATAAACGTAATTATTTTAGTTTATGTCAGTTTCGTTTTAGACGTAAGCTTGGTGGCAAGGACGCTTTAATTGTACTCATGAATCCACTACATCAAGGTTTTAATAAAAAAGTTTGAATTGGATCTTCTTTAAGCGAATTCGTATATCTAGTAGCAAGTTTCCTCGGACATCAGTGTTAGGTCCTAATTTGTTCTTAATTTTCATTAACTCAGTTCTTAAACTAAATTTTAAGGGGAAATGCGTATCATTCGCAGATGATATAGTGTTAGCGTATAATTTTTCGGATTATTTTAGTTGTTAACTAGTCCCAATACGAAAATAGTTCTATTTAATCTGAACAGAAATTGCTCATTGAAAACTATATTATTTTTCAGGTCGTTGGATCTTCTGCTACTAAATCCAGAATATGTTCTACCTCTTCTAAATTTTGTCGAACAGATCACATTCAGAAGTTATGTTAGTACTGGCTAGTTTTCCGGTCTCGGCCAGTTTGTTGAAAACTCTGGCAAATATACCTACTAGGATGTCTCAGATGTGGAAAACGTCGACAATATTCCACAACAGCAGCCATATCAGTCCCATTACAAAAACCATAAACAAACACCATATTTGCATATACTACATTTGAATAAATGTGTGGCATTTTAAACTCTTTAATTGCAGAAACTCAATAAATAACCGTACTTCAATCAGTTTGACAATACAAAAATGATCAAATGTATCAAATATTTTCGAGCCTGGAACATAGCATACTACTTTATTTACGCTAGTTTATTACTGACATTTCTTTAATTTTTGATTACGCTATAACTTAAAAACAAATGAAAGTCGGATAACAAAATTTGGATTTTTTGTTATTATTTTCACGTGTACAATACAATCCTGGAGTATTACAGATTCCTCTCGACTCACCCTGTATAATATATATATATATATATATATATATATATATATATATATATATATATATATATATATATATATATATATATATATATATATATATATATATATATATATATATATATATATATATATATATATATATATATATATATATATATATATATATATTTATATAATTTTATTGACATTTTTAGGTAATAAATAAATAAATTTTTAGGGAAATTAGGTACAAACATCAATTATTTTTTCAATCATATAATCATATTATATTACATCACTAACAACACATCGACATTTATACTCAACAAAAACAGCCTTTACAACAGAAATAATTTGTCCAATTAAATTAATTACCAATCCAATTAACGTTATAAACAAACCCATCTTCACAAACCTACATACATAATATTAAACCTGACAACAATTAAAGTTTTATCGTCACCAACTATTAAAGTGTCATAATTCAACAAATCATAAATAATTAATAATTTTTTTTTGTGTTGCTTTATATAAACACCAACTCATACACAAACACGCATATGAATACCGGATAATTATTATTCCCCAGTGAATGTAATTACACTTCAATCTATAAAATGTAAAAATAAAATTACAAAGTAATTTTCTTTCGTTGTATATATAATAGGGTGAGTCATTTAAAGTGAGATAACCGAATAATTACGAAAATGAGCAACTTTTCCATGAATATCTTGATGCTTTTAATTTTTGATCTATAAAACTTGCCCAAAGTCATTTCAAGGTAATTTTAAATTTTTAAATATAAACTTTTACTGGTAAAATTCGATTTTTTTCATAAATAAACTTGTTACTTTTCCATTTTGAATTTTTTATATTCGAAAATATCCATCAACCGTGCATTGCTGATTGCAATTGTTTCTTGTAATAAGTTTGCGTTAATTTTTTTTTTTAATAAAATTCCATTATTTGTTGGTTTGCAAATGTAAAATTTAAAATTTTTACAATTTTGAATATTAAAATTTAAAAGAAGTTTTAAAACCTTTTATTGCTTTTGGCATTAAATAATGTCTCCAAAATCCACAACTGTGAAAAACAACAAATACGTTTTTGTTAAAACGAGTAATTACTGAAGAACACAAGAGGACAAATTTATAATACTTTTGAAGAATGTGGTTATCAAAAATTACATTTACCTACCATTGAGTGATGCATTAAATGTTCTTAAAAAGGCTTTATGAATTTACTTATCAGAGGTAAAATACTTGAGCTAGTGGTACTCGTATATTTACTTTTTTATAGTTACATTTTCTTCAATATGTCATATTTCATTTAAAAATTGGTGATGTTTATTTTTGTTGCTGGAAAATTTAAGCAGAAGTTCAGAGTAGGCCAACTTGGACGGACTGATTTGAAATGCTTTTAACTTGGTTTTTAAAGTTTTTATTTAATTTTTGTTGCACTTAATAAAGAATTTTACACAATTTTTGGATAAAATAGATATGTCAAGTAACAGAACTGTCGAATTTGGCGTACGGAGAATCCGAGAGCAGAGATGCACTGTTAGTTGCGGAATTATGGCTAATAGAGACATTGGTCCATATTTTTTTGAAAATGAAATTGAACATGGTGGATATCGTGATTAATTTGGTCAAAAGTGGATTTTGGCAAAATTGGGTACTGATTTTAGTGAAGATGGATTTTTACAATGATGGATTTGGTTTTAACCAAAGTGGATTATAAAATAATAATAAAAGTTGGGCTTCCATATTCGTGAATATTTTTATACCAACTTCTAGTTAGATATTTTAGTATTATCACTAAAAATATACTTATATACATAAAGATATCAGATTATCGAAACATGGGTTGCTGTAGAGGTAGAACACCTCTTTCTTTATATATATATATATATATATATATATATATATATATATATATATATATATATATATATATATATATATATATATATATATATATATATATATATATATATATATATATATATATATATATATATATATATATATATATATATATATATATATATATATATATATATATATAATAAATGTTTACTAAGAGAACCCTAGCAAATGTATTTAAAAATTTTGTTTTGACAGGTTTCAATTTATGTTTCTGCTTAGACAAATCTCCCCAAATGGCAACCATGCACAACAGATGAGACTGTAATTGAATACTGAAACGAAAACTTTTCTTAAGTCAATCGTAAAACTTCTATTTTCTTACCTAAAGCTAACTAAATGAGGTTTAAAAATTAAACATGCATTTGTCTTAATTTGGTCATTTATTATTTTTTCACTATCTGTAAATACTGACAACACATTATTATTCCTTTAACTATTCACCTCATTTATTTCTTTGTCTTTGTGCAATGGTACTACTCTGGCTAATTTTAGTGATGGTGGGGAACAAATGCAGTTTTAATAAAACGATTATATAAACTAACAGCGATATCCATTATATAGCCATCTAAGTTTTAATAGTCTCCCTCATTTGACAAAAGTTGTGTCTCAGTGGGTAATTAAATGTTGTAGTGGGTACTACAACATTTAATTTGTACAACGTGATAATATTTCCTAGTTCTAAGAGTTTTACAGAGTATTCAAACAAACAATTAACAATTAACAATTTTTTAAATAAATTGCTAAAAATTATTTTAAAATATTTTAAAAGCTTGCTATATATTTTAAATAATGGAATGAAATTATGACCTGTAGTTTTCATTAGAAAAATGTTGTATGACCTCGAAAAGGTACCTTTTTGTAGCTATTCTTTCAGGAACAATAGACTGACAATATATCTGCTAAATAAGTTGAAATTAATCGGATATCTCCTGTTTTGTTTTGAAATGGTTGTAGTTTGAGATCAAAGTCCGGAAAAAGTTGATGATAATGATGAGGTGATATCATCACCTTTTTAAATTTTATCATCGCAACTAATACAAAAAAAACTAAACATTTTTGTTAATTATATTAATTTTTTTACAGCTAAAACCGAAAGACCGTAAAGTTTTTTTAAAATAAGTAAAGTGTAGTGGTCTTACTTCAAAAACTTTCATGCTCCACAAGATAGAACATGTGGTGTAAATTGTAAAATTATATTATCCTCCGTTGAACAGCAGTAGAAATGTGTCTTATTATAAAAATCTCTAAATTTTGAGTGGTATATCATTAAAAATTTCAGTTCTTAACAAACGAAAGAACTTTAAAAAAATGTTGGCTTTCATTTATTAATTTAAATGACCTTGAAATAATATTCGAAGTTTCTATTGGACTTAAAAATATGCTATTTCAATCAATTTTTTCTTTTCAAATAAAAGAAGCTTTCTAAAAAATATTTTTACATTAAAAGAGCTCGTTATGCATTATTCAATTGCCTCAGTTTAAATGACTCACCCTATAAATATGTATATATATATATATATATATATATATATATATATATATATATATATATATATATATATATATATATATATATAATATATGAAATATAGATAGACATGTATGGTAATGATGGCGAGTGTGATGGTTGCGCGTAGGTTGATGGAAATTAAAGAAAATAATCATAATCATCATTTTCCCATTATAGACTTTTTCAAACATACAATAAACTTTAAAATTAGGTCAAAAAAAAATTGTTTTTCATTTTCATCTTCTTAAAGTATTGTATATAGATATAACCATACATGTTATGTGCGCTTTTCTGTTGTCTATATAATAAAATTTATCGAGTACACAACACATCAGAGCCAGAGTTCTATTAATTTTACAAATTAGAGTGTGAGAGATTAGCAAATTATTCTAGTAACAAACTATTTAATAGTGTTGATTAGGGGGACTGCTATCTGATGTTGTGTATATACATTTAGTCGTTGAAGTTCATAATTTACACTTTGAGAATGTTAAATATGCTCGTTTGCCTGCTAAAACGTGATGGGTATAAAATATCCTCCATATTGCTGCGGTAATTTGGTTTTCAAAAATATTAAATGTCATTAAATGGTCGTGCTAATTATGCAAATCCTTATTTGTAACTGCTATACTTTACTATCCACTACGTGTATCAATGAAACAGTAGTCTTTTATTAACATCAAAGCACTAATATACCAATATCCTTGATAACGTATTTACAAAGACCAATGACGTGGCAAAGGGTCAGATGTAGGAAGACTATAGATAGTTTATACGAGAAATATAAAGCAATTATGGTATAAATTGGTGATCATGCCACCGGTCGCATATCAATTGATAAGATACTTCTTCGCCTCGTGAGGATCCTACGACTTTAATGGAATTTATAAAACAAATCAAAAATGGTCAAAATTCAGAAACGCATGAGTTCAATCAAACTATCAAATTTATGCCACAAATGAAACATTTTTAAAATCCAAGACCTCACGATGGTACTATACAATTTTCGCCAATAAACAACAATTCTGAAATTCAGAAAATCCCTGATGTTCATTAAAACAGTAGAATTTAGGCCACAAATCAAAAATTTCCAAAATACAGAAAGTCACGATGGTTATAGCACATTAAAACTGTCAAATTTATGCCATAAATCAAAAATTCGGAAATTCAGAAAATCCATGATGGTTCAGCACATGCAAACCTAAGCCACAAATCAAAAATTCTGAAACTTCAAGAAACTCACGATAGCTCTATTTAACTGTGGTATTTATGCTACAAATCAAAAATTTCCAAAATCTATAGAAAAGCACGATGAAAATCCCAATTAAACTGAGGAAATTATTTCACAAATCGAAAATTTGCAAAATCCTGAAACCCACCATGGTAATCCCATTCAAACTGCCAAATTCATGCCATGAATTGAAAATTCTGGAATCCAGGAAATCCATAATGGTATGCCCATTTAAGCTGTGGAATCTATGCCACTAAACTAAAAATTTCCAAAATCTAGAACATCCATGATAGTTAGCCCATTAAAACAGTGGAATTTATGCAACAAGTCAAAAAACGGCCAAACTTCAGAAATACACAATGGTGAGCTAATTTTATCTCTCAAATTTATGCCACCAATCAAAAATTACCAAAATCTAGAAACTTACGATGGTTATAATCTAACTATGGAACTTATGTCGATAATTTAAAATGGCCAAAAACTATAGAAACTTACGATGGTTAGCTAATTTTAACATGTTAAATTTATGGCATGAATTGAAAATTCTGGTATCCAGAAAATCATTGATGATCAGTTCGTCGATTCAAACGTGTTCAGCTTCTATAACATAATATAGTTAGATGGTAATGTTGAGCAACGATTCTTTAGAAAGGAACAATATACAGAAAATACTCCTCTGTTGACAAAGTATGGAATTATGTTTAAAACAAAAATGTTTAATTTATCTATTTTAGTTTGTTAATAAGAACATAATTGATAGGCCATTCGCCTATCTAAAATATCAGTACCTTGATCAAGTCGGTTAGAATGGGTGTTACTCCAAACAAATGCTTTACAACGCAATGAAAACTATACGCAGTATAGAGAGCAGCAGTCTATAATATATGATTTGAACAGGTCGGAAAACTCATCAAATTTTACTAAGCAATACTGCCAAATTATTTTATTAATACTTGTTTAGAAATAAATTTAGCTTTTCCGAAATCTATACCAAAATTGACTTCATACTGGACTACGCGTAAGCGCAACTATGCACCAGTTTAGGATACCACCAACTATGCTCTTAACAGTTAGTGCAAATGAGATGAGGAGATCTAATCTTTTGAAGATTTTACATAAATCCAAAATGAAAGAAGGAATGTTGAGTCTTGAATATATTGAAGTTTCAATTAGTTTGGGAATAACATCGACGAGCAATTCGGATAACTTGCGCAATTAAATTCAACAATTTAGTTAATAGTATCACGCCTACACCATAATCGAAGAAGTATAGTAGAAATTGGGCTAACTGATACTTTAATTTCATTATTCTCATAAGAGCCTTCTGGCAACATTAAAGTTCAAAACCACCACCATTTATTTACATGTTTTAAAAATCATGTTTTAAAGTCATTGGGCGTACCCCCAAAGTCATTTTGAGGCACTTGCGAATTTTAATACCTTTATTTTCAACACACTCCATTCAAATATGCATTTCCAATCCATTGTCGAAGAATATTGATGCTCGCAATACTTGGTTGAATACTTAAACAAAACTAATAGAGAAAACAGGAGTTTGTAGGAAAAGCTCTTGTGTGCAACACTGTGTGGCAACGTCCTGGACAGCATCGAGATGACAAGAGTCAAGAGGCTATTTCTATTGAAAATATTCCAGAACATCGCGAGAAATTTTGACATAGCTAAAAATAAGGTTTGATAATGAAGCACGGCTTCCTCTAAGAAATTAATTAGCTCGACTCGAAACTAGAAACGTTTGACACAATTCGAAAAGTAGTGCTCGAAAATGGAAAGGAGAAATATGGCCATTTTGTCTTTCAATTGCCAAAGTACTACGGCATATATCAATAATATGTGTGATGCAGAAAGGTTTTTGAAAATCGTATATCTGCTAATGTTATTGAAAACTTGGTTTTGGATGATCAGCGTGTGATAATTTTAAATTACAAATGCTTTGCTCAATACAAAGGACTTGTTTGGAGGATTAATTCAAATTTTAATAGGTAAACATGTTGGGTCATTAAGCTATTTGATAAAAAATGTATATATTTGCATTCAGCAAAATTATAAATCAACATTTTCTTAACATTTTACATTATTTCGAATTTAACAAATCGCAACTTTAAAATCGGTATCTCCAATTTTAAAACACTTACTTTACTATCTCAATTCAGCTAACATCTTTTCTTAATTAAAACATTAAATTTCATTAATATTGCGCTCAACAGATTTACTTATTATTTGGTGTAACGTTCATCCGCTTATACATATATACTATGATAATATTATGCTCGCCACCCTAAAATATAAAACTAAAAATTGTATTCAAATTTCAATTAAATTAATTCTTGTGTACAATATACATAGTACATACAACATAATATATACATAGCATGTTTTGGGGGCATTTTATTTTTACAAAAGTAATGATTCTCTGTAGATAGGTAATTACTTTCATATTTATATTGCTGGTTTTGTTTTTAAAATTAATTTTGACATTAATGGATGGTTGAATTTATATCAGAAATTTAAATTAAAAACTTTAATTTTTTTTATGTAATCGTTTTCTTGTTGTTGTTGTTGTTATATATGTTTATTAAACTCCCAGAACTAATTATAAAGTTTACATAGATATTTTTGAAAAAATATTACAAATTTTTTTAATGGATTTACATAAAACTATGAGTATATGCAATATCTAGGTTGTGGATGGTACGGTTTAATTAAAAACAAATAACTTTAAGTGTAGAAATAAAATAAAGGTGCTTGAGATAAATAAAACCGTTTTTCATATTTTCCTCAAGTTATTGTGCTTTACTTATAGTATTATAGCTAGATGTGGACAAAAAAATTTTTTTCAATCATACACAGTAAATCAAGCTGATTAAAAGCTTTAGTAAAACAATTTTACCAAAGAGGTGGAATAATATTTGATTGTACGTTTCAAGGTCAAATTAAGTAAGTTAGTCAAAGCCAAATGTCATTTCTAACGTTCATAGCTTGAATGCCAATATACGTATAATCAACGTAAAGACAGTTGAAAATATAAAATGCTTTCATTGAATAGAGATTGGTGACCAAATTTATTTAAAAAGCATTAAAATTTAGTGAATTTGGCATTAACGAGAGTCAAGCAAAATAAAGTTGTATTTAATCCTGAAAAAACTTAATATAAGGATAATAAATACTGTGAAGTATTTGGGTTATACTAAGATTACCAGATACTAAGCAAATGGAGTCAATTGCTAATTGTCAATGGTTTTTGGGTATGTTGAATTTTTTGCATAATTGTATACCAAACATGTCAATGGAGTCTTACCCATTAAGACAGTTGCTAAATAGAGTGAAATTAGATGGAAAGATAAACATCAACAAGCATTTGATTTGTTAAAAAAATGTGTAAAAAAATGTCTTGTGCTTCAGGAGTTAACCCATTTTGACAAAAAAAAAAAAAAAATTAGTAACTATACATAGTGATGCAAGTTTGTATGGAATAGGAGCCTATTTTCTACAAGATGGTAAAACAGTGGCATTTGCGTCGAGAAGTCTAAGTAAGACGGAACAAAAGTACCGAATTATTGAACGAGAACTTTTCATAATTTTATTTATGGACACAAATTGCAGATAGAAACCGATCATAAGCCTTTGTTTAGTATATATTGGCAAAGGATACTCACAAAATTTCTGCACGAATTCAAAGGATGTATGTTAATTTGTTTGTTTATTCATTCGAGATAAGGTATTTACCATAGAAACGCGAATGTATATTGCTGATCAAGAAATTTAGGAAATAATGAAAGTGTTTAGGATTGTAAGATTGGTGAAGATGTTATATTTGTAATTAGTTTTCATGAATATTTGCCTATATCAGAGGAGAATGTTCGAGAATCCCATGTAGAAACGAGTATGGGCAAATGTTTGAGTGAAGTTTTAAAATATATTGATGAGGGGTGGAACAGGTCTGGTAAAGGAGAAGAAAGATATTATGAAAGTTGAGAAACAAATATTTGTGAAGGAAGGATTAATATAAGGTGGTAGTGCCAACCAGGATAAGACAAGGTATGTTAAAGTTAAAACATAAAGGTCATAGTGGTATGGTCTTAGTGGTATGGTCATAAATGTTATAGTGGTTAAGTCGAAAGCTAGAAGATTGTTGTATTAGCCTAAAATGGGGGTGGATATTGAAAAATGGTTCACATTTGGCAAGAGTGTGCTAAGTTTCTAAGGAGCAACGTTAAAGAGCCAATTATTTTACATGATATCTCAACATTGCCATTTCATAAAGTGGCTATGGATATATGTTAATATAGTACAGTTATATATCTGGTCACAGTTGATTATTTTAATAAGTTGATAGAAGTTGTGGAATTGCAGTCTAAATCGGTAAAAGATGTCGTTAAGGAATGGATTAACCTTAGCATGGACAGCAAATTTTTATACTATATATATTATATGGGCAGGATTTACAAATGTAAATATTTTGTTTTTCTTTGTGTTTCAGTACACACTGTTTTTATTAACTATAATTACAGTTAATAAAAACAGTGTGTACCTAAACCAATTTTGCCTATTTAGTTTTGTGCAAACCAAAAAAAAATTGGTAATATTCTATGATATAGACGGAAAACCCAACGGGATTGCTTTATGCGTTTAAAATCTAGATTCATCGATTCATAAGATGATGAGGCGGAACAGTTGGTAGATAATGAGAACGAAGAATAATTTGATGAACTGGAATATTCCATCGAAAAAGAGTCTGATTTGGAAATAGAAGGGACAGAAATAGAAGTGGGTGATGCTGTGCGAATCTGAAAACGAAAACGTCTCTATCGACGAGGATGATGATTTATTTGTAACAAATGAAGATATTGTAAAAGACAAAGAGACGAGTGAGCATTTTGTAGAAAAAAGCGGCTTAAAATGGAGTAAAAATTCCGGCACCTCATCGTAATCACAAGTTGAACATATTTCAAGAAAGATTTGTCAGTCGTAATCCAAACCCGAACATTTTGAGCGACGTTGATACGTTTTTTCGCCCCCATATACGTTTGAGGGTTCCTACACTCGAAATTTTTTGTTTCGCAAAGCGTCTGCTAAAGAAACGGATATAAATAAATTGTCCGTTGTAATGTTTCTGCCGGTATTTTTATAAAAGGCTACGAGATCTAAAACTACATGCTCCCCGTGATTTACATCCTTTTTTCGTTCTTTTCCAGTACGTTTTTGCATCACTTGCGCACTACACTTTGATGCTATATTTAGCCGGTTTTGATGGTATGTACTGAGTAAATCTGGTTCTGCCTCTGAATGAAAACCACTGCTCGTTGACGGTAATATTTTTCGATAGTTTATAATTTTGACGAAGATCTTTTACTAGCATTTGAAAAATTTCAGTTATGGTGCTGTCTTGTCGGTAACAATTCTTGTAGCTCTAGTTTTTTGTTGATGAAAGAGGATAAACCTGGTAATATTTCTAAATCGTATCGCTGATTTATAGGCTCTATATAGTGGATAATCATTCTTTCTCCAAAGCAAATTTAAACTGTGTGATTTTTCCAGAGTAAGCAAAATACCTAAGAAAGCTAATAGTTCCCCTACATCTACTGTCGCCCATTTTTGTTTGCCGGTTTATCGGAATTATTCTCATTAAAATTAATTTATTCCAATTTGGCCTTGCCAATTCGGCAATGCCGAATTTTGTGGACACATAATTGTGGTATTTGTTCGTATGTGCCGGAAAAAATAAATTCTACAGTTCTACAGAGAAGTTTGTACCGGATAACGATGATCGTGGCAACTCAAAAGTGGAACGATTATGCTTCATGTGTTATCACGAGGAAAATAAAAGAAAACGTAGCATAGCCTAATACAAACAAAATGTGCAAATTGACATCAATAAATTGTTATGTAAATATTTACAATTGAAATTTTTTCTCAATTATTTAAAAACCAATAAAACATTTTTTATGGCAAACTTTTAAGATTTTTCCGAATTGTCAATATACTTTGTACCACGAATTAAAATTAGCGACAAATTTATACTTTTCATATAAAACACATTAATTTTTTATCGTAGAAAATTTAAAAAAAGTGCTGAAAAAGTGTTTGAAAGGGCTTTTTTAATGTTTTCCCTGACGCTTTCGAATGAACCTCAAAACATTAGTCACTCAGCAGAAAGATTTTAAAAATAAAATGAAAAATGTAGATTTTGTTCAAAAATTAAAATGGAAATATTTACATTTGTAAATCCTGCCCATGTGTAGGTTAAATTGCTTGCTGTACATGGCATATCCATTAAGAATGTTTGCTGGGAATTATGCTTTCACAGTAATACATACTAGTCCTTATTATGCTAGGTCTAATGGCCTTGTGGAAAAAGCAGTAGAAATTGCAAAAAACGTAATGAAGACAAGCAACAATGAAGCAGAAGTCTACGAAGAGTTGGTAGAATATCGTGCAACCAGCGTTAACCGGAACACTTGAAAAGTGCTTGGTTTCACAGTCTCATCGATCAATCAATCAATCAATCTTTTCCGTCCATTCTGCGATACTTTATTTTTTGACTTTTTTCCCAGTCTGGTCAATTTTTTTATAATAAATTATATCATCAGTTAACATGTGGTAAAGTATTTTTGATCCAAACCGTCACTGTTTGTAAGTTTTCCATTATCAAGGTCAAGCAACCGTTTACTGAATTCGACGTCAATGGAACGGACTTTTTTAACCAAATAAAAATTTGAGAGTATTGTCCACAGATCACAAAAAATAATTTAGGTTTCCCAATGATCGTTTAGTGAGCATGTGAGCATTTCCAAATAGTGTTATATTCCATAAAGTGACGGTTACATCTTTCAGTAACCGATCATAGGGATTTATTGCATGACTTGATGCCAAAGTGGCTTTACCCAATAAAAATGGCTTTGTAGCTGCAAGAGAATAAGAGAGAGGGATTGCAAAAAAGTAAATATATATTTTGGTTAAGCTGTATTATTTCTATTTGATCCCTTTGGAGAAACAGTATACAAGTTGAAAACCGTCAATTCTAAAACAAATTTTACTAAATTAAGCGGCTTTACTAATTTACCAACCATTGTACGAGTAGAATTTAAAGTTTTTTTTATATTTAACGTTAAAAAATTATTATTCATCAACTATACCATAATCTTATATTTAAAATTAAACTTGATACTACCAATTTTAAAATATACAAAAAATTATATTCAAAAACCACCCTCTGTAGTAGACAACAAGACGAGAGTCATTGGTGGCCAATTATATATACTCGTAATATCCATTTTTTATTTTATTTTATGTAGATCTTTATGCTCTTAAGTCGGTGGTGGTTTTATATCTTTTTATTCTTGCATAGATAACAAAAAAAAAAAAAAAAAAAAAAAATGTTTTAATTTTAATGCCAATTTAATAATTTCATTATATAAAATTTTATTTATACTGTCATCTTCATTATTCTTCATTATCAAGATAATGTTATATTTAATGTCGCCAAAATTACACTCCAACACAATTTTATACAAAAACAAAATTTCTCCATTTTTCGCAATGAAACGAGGACGAGTCTCAAGTGAAGCAGTGTTATGTAATTTTTTCTTCTCTTCTATACTGTCTCTCTAGTTATAGTCTATACTCAATCTCAAGTCAACATTTTTGTTGTTTTCTTTAATAAATAAAAATTTACTTTCAATTCATCATCATCATCATCACCATTCTTTATACTCGTATATAGTACATAAAAAAATATAAGAAGCAAAAAGTTTATAGTTTTTTAGTTAACAGACGAATATTATCCTGTAGATGTATATAGAAATAAACATAAAATTGCATTAAAACTCAATCCAGTTGTTGAAAGTGTCTAGTTGGAAAACTATTACAGTTGTTTTGAGGAAAATAATGAAAAAGTTTACTATTTTTATGTGTATATATGTGTACGTATTTAACATTGTATAGTTATTTTCCATTTTTATTTGTTTATAATTTTTATTTTTTCCATTTTCATTTTTATTTTTATTTTTTTAAGAAAAGAAAAGTTTCGGGTTTATATTCCGTAATAAGATTATAATGGGTGAATTACTTGGAAAATTGAGTTTTCTGATAGGAAGCTCACAACAAATATTTTTTTACTTGTTAAATGTATAAAATGCTTTTTTAAATTCTGCATCTACTACTATAACTGAACGAGTGGAAAGAACTCGAACAATACATTTAATGAAATTTAAATATTTCACAGTAAAAGTATATCTTCTGGATGATAATCACGAAGTCATTTGGAATGTAACTATTTTGTATATTGGTCAATCAACTTTGTGCTTGGTAATAATTTTATTCTACGAAATATTTTTGTAGACGAGTACAGAGTTCGTAAAATTATATTATATTATATTATATTTGAAAGAGAATTGTTTTCCCATGAATTTATTTAATTTGTTTTTGGAATGATCTGAATTGTTCGGGATTATAATTTCTTGCATTGTAATGGTAATAAAATGTTAGACTTTATAGGTTTTTGTCAAGTACAAACAATAACTTCCCAATTTAAATTTAGAATTCCTCTAAACTATTAGAACTTCTTTACAAAAATATTTAAGTTTCGAATTTAAAGAGAGCTTTAACTCAAAAATGAGCTTTCTGAATAAATAATGATAATTAGGAACCACTGAGAAAATATAACTCGTTTCATTTAGCAATTTATATAGCTTTCTTATGGTCAGGTTTGAATCATTAATGAAACCCAAAATAATGCGAAAAAGCACATATAGTTTTTTTGACACTACAAAAATAATGAGATTTGTATGCTGAATAACACTAATGCGATGGCTAAAAAAAACCGACAGAAATTTTTAGTGACTAATCAATGCATGTTAGAAGAATTAAGTATAATCGGTATTTTAAAGAGATATCACAAATTAAGACCAGCATTGAGATTAGTCAAAGGAAATATAAAGCTTTAATAAATCTGGAACTTGCCCAGGTGAATTTATATTTGCCTTTTCCGGTGAATTTATAAATTGTATTCCATTTTTTAATTATTAAAAATGCTTGTGTTAAAACAAACATTTCAATAATATATAATAATTTTGACATTTGTGTAGCACTCCAACTGGTTCTGCATTCAATATAGAATTAGGTCATTACAGAATACAGATCACTGCTTCAAACTTTCTCATGGCCCTGAAACTGTTAACTAAAAGATTCGACAATCAGAAATTACTTGTGCAATATCACATTAAGGCACACTTTAACTAACCAACAAAGGATAAAGGATCTTTTGTCAAACTTCAAGAACTGATTGATTGCATAAACCATCACTTTTTTTCATTTGCGCTATTTAATTCAAGGAGATGAAAACTTTTCACTTACATTTGAAGAATTAAATACACTTGGTATTCAAATCGAATAACTCACGCTCACTTACGCTAATATCATCAGACTTAAATAACCTACAAGCGTTAACACCTGGTCAATTTCTCATGGGTTTGTACAATTGTAAAGGATGTTAAAATCCTTCTGTCAGCTAGATTTACACACCTTCGAAAGATACATAAACAAGTTTGACATGGAGTTCAAATTTCAATGGCTGCGAGAGATTTTTAAGAAATCCGAATTGATAAGTTGGTAATATTTTTCTACTAAGTATTCTGGAACATTCAGTACACCCTCCAAAAAAGAATGTCTTTTCAAGCTCCCATGCGTACTGGTTGGACAGTAAAATAAAGTTCACACCATCAAAATCATAGTTAAATAGCCATTCAATAACAAGATGTCATAAGTTCCTACACCTTACAATTGATCGCAACGTCATAATTTCGTCTCTAGAAATGCTACGCTTCTGACATTATAACCCTCAGGTTAACATTTCATCAGGTTAAGAGCCCAGATATTAAGACCCAACTGTTGAAAATAAATATTAAAACCGGCGAATTCTTAATTATATTTCCGAAGGATTTTTAGGTGTAAAATTTCTGACAAGATGGCGACAAATAATTTACCATCAATGGAAAAGTTAAAAGGCCGTACGACTCTTAGAAATTCGCAGTTCAAACCTATTTGGAGCTAGAAGAACCGTCCGATTGTGTCTTGGTAACCGGATGAGATAATAAAAAGGATTTAAAAGCCAAATCAAAAATAATTTTGCTGATAGAATCAATGAACTATTATGTGCATGTAAAAAAAGTGACTTTGGCAAAGGAACTTTGGGATCAGTTGGCAACCACGTTTGAGGACTCAGGTTTAACAAAACTAGTTAGTTTGTTGCGCACGTTAATTACGACAAAATTGGCAAGCTTACCAGATATATATAAGCCAATGATTATAGGAATTGAGCATTCGGGTTGAATCAATCTATTGGCCCTCGGTTTTTCAATTGTAACAACTGTGGGCATATTGCAAGACTTTGCCCAAACAAAAATAAAAGTGTTGTTGGCCAATGAAAATTGAATGCACAAAATTTGTTATACACAACATTTTCAGTAAATGCAATCATCCATGACGATTGGTACGTGGATTACTGTACTTTGGCACATATGACCATGAGCAACATCTGGTATACGGAGGTCACTGATATGCAGTGAATAATTAAGTTATAGTCGCAAATAACTCAAATTTGAAAGTAACTTCAGTTGGATGTACTGAGGTTGATGTGATAGTAAAAGGCAAATTCTAGAAAGTAACTATTAAAAACATTTTATACATCAATAATTTGAGTGCAAATATATTGTCCGTATGGTTATGAACGCGAATAATGTTAAATTTAGCAAGTCGGTATGTGAAATCTTCAATAAATTTGGCGAACTAATTGCAACCGCAAGTCTAGTGGGAAACATTTACAAATTAAACCGACCAAAGGCATTAACGTACCTAGTTAAAGGAATTCCCAAAATGCAGTTATGGCATCTTAGACTTGGACACTTGAGTTGCAGCGGTATGATAATATTAAGTGGTATTGCATACGTGGTCAAACTTGATCATTTTGGTAGCAACTATATGGCGTGTTTAAGAGGTAAAAAGACTCCACAACCATTTAAAAAATTCTAAGCATATATACCAAAGAAGTTTTGAAACTTGTTCATTCATATTTGTGTGGTCGATAGGAAGAAGCCATTATTTTCTAACATTTATTGACGATTTTTCTCACAAAGATTTTGTTTATATGTTAAAATCAAAATCCGAAGCTGCAGAAAAGTTCTAGAAATTCAAGATTTTTATGTAGAATCAAACCGGGAAGTCGATAAAATGTTTGCGAACTGACAATAGAGAAGAGTGTATTAACCAGATTCATGTCAACATTTTACGAAAAGCTTGGATATTTCACCAGACCACAGTTCCATGCATACAGGAACAAAATGGAGTTACCGAAAGAACGAATAGGACAATCGTTGAGAAAGAGATGTATGATTATTGATGCCAGATTAGGTAAAAAGTTCTGGGCGGAAACAGAATCAACTGCATTCTACATAAATAACCGATCTCCTAAAAATAGTTAAGGAACCAATATACATTGACAATTACCATCCAGCAAAATCAACAGAAGAAATACAATACCGAGAAAATCATCGAGACAACTGAAACATAACCAAATGAAAGATTTTGTTTATTACATGTCTCATCATAGTGAATTATATGATCTAACAACCATCGCAGACGCTTTGTCAAGAGCTGATGTATTAATGTGGGAAAATGCAATGCGAGAAGAATATGAGTCTCTCATTGAAAATAATACATAGGCACTCACCGATCTGCCACCAAACAAGCAACCAATCGATTGCAAATTAATTTTTAAAACGAAACGAAACACCGAGCGTTAACGGGCTTACCTCCTTAAGATATCGATTTTGACATTGAACGGAGATTGACGCTGTAAACGCTTTCCTTCATATGGTGAATTTAAAGAGGAAGTTTACATGCTTCAACTCGAGAAGTCCCGCTGAGGTGGTTTGCAAGTATTTCCAAATACCATAACAAAGTTACCAATTTAAAAAAGTGGCATACAAATTCTAGGAATTGCCGACTTGATAGAAAGAATGTAGAAGATAGCAACAGTCAAGAGAGTTACATCAAACACTTCTAATATTATAACCGGAAACAAGCTTTAACAAGATTTCATCAAAAAGCTAAAGTCGACGGCCACAAATATAGTTGGAGTGAGCTCTACATTCCCTCCTAATACGTAGAACTAAAAGGAAGCAACCTGTACTTCAATCATTGTCTTTATTCTTAGATACCAAACCTTTCATTTAGGAGTCGGTGCTCTTCTTAACACTTTCTTACCATACACATCAAAACATCCAGCATGACTACTTTGATGTTCCTGCGCTAGGTAATTTTCTAGTGAAAATCCGCTCAGTTTACTACCCATGCCAGCATTTACTGATCATTCACCACTTTATACTTTGATGCAAATTGTTTTGAATCATAGTACATTTTGAAATCGCTGGTCCAGTGATTATTTAAGATCACTTCTGCAACAACATCGCTAACAAATTAATTAATCCATACTGATTTTAGAATTTTGTGTATAGATTTAGAGTATTGTGACGTGTTTTCTTATATAATGATTTTTATTTAATTTTTGTGTTAAATAATTATTTTATTTAAATCTGTGATTTATATTCATTTTAGGGTTTTGTGTGCATTAAGAATATTGGTAAGTTTTTTTATTGTTATTTATCGATAAACTCACCAAACTCGTACTAGTTAGGCTTTCTTCTAATTACTATGACGTATATTGTATGCTTAGCGATTATTTCATTTAATTTTCGTGCTAAATATATTTTTTTGATATCTGAAGATCAAATACATTTTTTTGAGTTTTGTTTGTATCGTAGTACTCGGTTTCCTGGCCTGATGAGACAATTAATTTAACCAATTTTAGCTCAGAAAAGTTTAGCCTTGGATTTTTACACTTTAAAATAAAGAATGTCATAATAAATGCCTAAAAATAAATTGGTTTATTTATTCGATCTGACACGATCTGACAATCGTTACTTAAAGAAATATTTCAAAGATTGATGACTCAGTATATTGACAAATTTCATCTTCTTTATGATCACATTTTTATTATACGATTTATTTCTTTCAAAAGTTATAAAATATTTTGAAACCTGCGTTCAGGGTTTCTGGATTTCAAACTATGTTTACAATGTTTTTTAATTAAAAAACTATGAGTTCTGAATTATGATCAAATGGTGTTTGTTATTCGAAAAAATTCTACTCAAAGCTGTTGTGGGATATGAATTTTCGATTGACAGGCAGATTAACTTCATTTAATTTTGCATTATAAATTTTTTAATATCATAATTTAAATTAATTAAAGATTAACATATACAAATTATACATTTCTACTTACAATTCATATCGAGCCTCACCGCACTGCTAATCGGCGTCGAAACATTATTATTTGCTGCTTGGCACGTCAGCACCGAATACATATGATGCCGATTGAGTTTATCAATTTTTAAAATATTTTTCACTTTACGCTCCCCAAACAGACTGAATGTTTCATCCAGTACAGTATTTTCATGCCACCATGTAAGTTGTGGTAGTGGACGACCTTATTGACATGAAAATAAGAAAAAAAAATATTATAATTTTTTTTTTTGGAAAACAGACAAATGTGCACGCTAAAATAGTTTTGGCTTAATGACAATTTGGCATTTAAATGGAATATTTTTTTTTTGTTTGTGTCGTACAAAGTCAAATCGTGTTTTTGTTATTTTTGTGTATGCTCACACAATATAGAGTCGCACACAAATAAAATAAAAAACATAATCATAAACATAACAGTGAATATTTGGTTTAAAGTTCAAAATTCTTAAATTAATGCACATAATTTACCTCCTGTTGAAACACAAGTCAACTCAACCGAGGCTCCCTCATTATATGGACCCAGAATATAGTGTGGTATATGTGATCCTTTATCATCGAGGATGAGTATATTTTCCGGTGGAACTATTTAATTATAATAAAAATACAATTTGGCAGCGAACTTATGTATGTTACACATATTATACATGAAATAACTTACTAATTATTGTTAAATTAATTTTTGAATTTTTTGTTGGACTTTTAAAAAAATCAACTCGGCACCGATAGAATCCACCATCGTTACTTTTTGTTTTATTTATATGGAGCACAGCCAGTATTTTATTATCGTGAAATTCAAATCGACCCCGTCCTTTTAATATGTCTGGATCCGACCAATGTTTACCATTTTCCGATTCTCGTGCATCGTACGTATATATTGGTGACGTTAATCCATTTTTATACCATATAACTGTCGAAATACGATCATCTTCTTTTGGTGTGGTTATGTTACAAGGTAGTTCGGCGATTTCACCTTGAACCGTTTCGGAATTAAATATTTGAGCTGTAAAATAAACATTAAAGAGATAATCATTAAAATGAAGACATTTTGTATGTATGTTCGAGTCGTATTGTACATGTGCCAATTTGCTCACGATTTATTAAATCATAAACCAAAAAAATTCGGGTTGGTTGCTACTCTGCTGGTGACTTTTGCTTTTTTATTCTTTTATAAGACTTTCTTGTTAAATTAATAATAACCATTGGTATTTTTGACATTTCGGATTTTATTTTATATACATGTTGGACATAATATTATAAGATTTTATCAGACAGCTTAAGAAAACATAAAATATAATACGTAACTTGTTCATATTTTATTCAATTCGCCTACCCATGTGGTCAATTGTGTACCTTTATCATTTAGGATTAAAAATATTGAGCAGACACCTTGAACAAATTCTTAAAAAAAGATTTATCAAGAATGAAGTAATGCCGATATGGTTGAGGCATTAAAACAAACAAATTGCAGACGATTCTAATCCTTAGAAAATTATGAAAGACAATACACTGTAATTTTCTAAAGGAGAATTCGAAATTTCAAACATTCGTTTAGCTTTAATAATCATCGTCTATTCTTGAATGAATTCACATTTGCCCACATCTTTTTTTTGGTCGTATAATCTGCTGATTGTAAATACGTCTATGCACAGTATATATATGGTTAACGAGAATTTTCCTTTATACATTTCAGTCTTAACACCCACACATTCAACTTGCTTTGTAATTTCCGTTTCACAATTTAAATTATATGTTTACGTATATTTACCTTCTTGGAGGTTTAGAACATATGATATATGTATATGACGAATACCAAACATTGATTTAAAAAACATAAATGCAATTTAAAATTTTTATTTTTTCGTAAGTCATTTCCGTTAAAACATCATCGACGTGACGACATGACAGACTAATATTGAAATCTTAATCTATCATATTGGATAAATGCGGGCGGCATATATACCACAGTTTGGAAAAATCTTTTAATGATAGAATTTGTCCAACTTAATATCATAAATACATCGAAAAACTTTTGTGTATGCGAATGAAAAATTAAATTATCGAAACCAGAAACTTTATATAAGATTTCATGACTTTCGCTTTTCTCTTGAAAAAATCCAACACAGCAAATTTTCATTCAGTTTGACTGAATGTGTGCGTATATACATACTTACATAAATCCTATTTCTGTCTAACAAACCTAAATTTCAATTATAAATTTTCCATTAAAACTTGTGTAAAAAAAGCACAAAAGTTCTCCCGGTTTTTTTTTGTATGTACGAGTATAATATAAACTTGTGTTGCTTTGCTCTTTATACGAGAATTATATAGGCGTTATATACTTACATAAATAAGACTTAAATCATAAACAAATTATGTACTTTCCGCGCCCGCGTTTTTCTTGTTGGTGCGTAATTTTATTATTTACAAATTAAACTTTGTTCACATTGGAAGGTTATGTACCATCACACGCAAAGTTAATGATAAAATTAAGAAAATGTCTTCAAGTGGGGTATAGGTATAGGTGGGTAATACACATTTTTGAATAATTTTATTTTTGGAGCTGTATTTTTTTTTGGATCACGGTAAACATCTTAATCTAATTTGAATCGATTGATGACTAATAAATGTAAAAAAAGGCGCAATTAAATGTTTTAAAGTTAACGAGACTTTTTAAGTTTACTAGAAAAAGTATGTTGATTGGTTGATGGAAGACTGTATCCAGTTGCCCGAATATGGTTGAATGTTTCTCCAAAATATTTATCGTTCTGTTTCACCCATTTTCGTTTGTGCAAAAGTTCATGCCTTTTTACCATCACTATATTAATTAATGCTAATGCAGCATTATTCGTAAAGTAAAAGTTATACATGGTCCCTCTAGCTAAAACCAAACGACAAATAAACCACTAAACAATAATCAAAAGACTAAAACGCGGACAATTTTATCAGTATCTAGAAAAGCCATCAGATTTTGTACACAATTTAGAAATGGAAAAGTTTAAAAAAAATTGGAGTAAAAATCATCACCTTACAAAAAAAACTGTTGTCAAGATGAGAAGAGCAAAAGACAAAAAAAAAATTTTTTAAAACCAAAATCGAGCAGCTGGAAACACTAAAGTTAGGAAATCGAAAGCAGTTGATTAGATTAGACATCTTTGTTATATTTCACAGAGCTATGTCTAGTACATTTTTTTTAATGTAGTAGGTTACCACTGGCGGGGTCTAACTAGAAAACATAAAATATTATGTTGTTAATTTTTAATTCATTCTGTTTTAATAGTTCATATCAATTAATATGGTATTTAACATAGAATGGTTAATTCAATTGATTTGTAATGTTAATAAATTTTTAAAATCTAATTTATATTAACTTTAAAGTTTTGTATCAAATAAAGTGTATATAAATTAGATTTTCGTGCAAATATATGACGTTTTGGTCACAAAACGTTTAATTCAATTGAATTGTTATTTCTAATAATTTTTTTTAAATTTAATTTATTTTAATTTTAAAGTTTTGTGTCAAATAAAGTGTATATAAATTATAATTTCGTGCAAGTATATGACGATTTTGCCATAAAACGGTTAATTTAATATATTTGATATTTCTAATCAATTTTTTTAAAATCTAATTTATATTAATTTTAAAGTTTTGTGTCAAATAAAGTGTATATAAATTAGATTTTCGTGCAACTAAATGACGTTTTGGTCATAAAACGTTTAATTTAATTGAATTTTTATTTCTAATAATTTTTTTTTCAATCTAATTTATATTAATTTTAAAGTTTTGTGTCAAATAAAGTGTATATAAATTAAAATTTCGTGCAACTAAATGGCGTTTTTGTCATAAAACGGTTAATTCAATATATTTGTTATTTCTAATCAATTTTTTTAAATCTAATTTATATTAATTTTAAAGTTTTGTGTCAAATAAAGTGTATATAAATTAGATTTTCGTGCAATTATATGACGTTTTGGTCATAAAACGTTTAATTCAATTGAATTGTTGCATCTAATCAATTTTTTTAAATCTAATTTATATTAATTTTAATGTTTTGTGTCAAATAAAGTGTATATAAATTAGATTTTCGTGCAATTATATGACGTTTTGGTCATAAAACGTTTAATTCAATTGAATTGATATTTCTAATAATTTTTTTTTAAATCTAATTTATTTTAATTTTAAAGTTTTGTGTCAATTTAAGTGTATATAAATTAGATTTTCGTGCAATTATATGACGTTTTGGTCACAAAACGTTTAATTCAATTGAATTGTTATTTCTAATAATTTTTTTTAAATTTAATTTATTTTAATTTTAAAGTTTTGTGTCAAATAAAGTGTATATAAATTAAAATGTCGTGCAAGTATATGACGATTTTGCCATAAAACGGTTAATTTAATATATTTGATATTTCTAATCAATTTTTTTAAAATCTAATTTATATTAATTTTAAAGTTTTGTGTCAAATAAAGTGTATATAAATTAAAATTTCGTGCAATTATATGGCGTTTTTGTCATAAAACAGTTAATTCAATTGAATTTTTATTTCTAATCAATTTTTTTTATATCTAATTTATATTAATTTTAAAGTTTTGTGTCAAATAAAGTGTATATAAATTAGATTTTCGTGCAATTAAATGACGTTTTGGTCATCAAACGTTTAATTCAATTGAATTTTTATTTCTACTCAATTTTTTTTTAAAATCTAATTTATATTAATTTTAAAGTTTTGTGTCAAATAAAGTGTATATAAATTAGATCTTCGTGCAATTTTATGACGTTTTGGTCATAAAACGTTTAATTCAATTGAATTGTTGTATCTAATCAATTTTTTTAAATCTAATTTATATTAATTTTAAAGTTTTGTGTCAAATAAAGTGTATATAAATTAGATTTTCGTGCAATTAAATGACGTTTTGGTCATAAAACGTTTAATTCAATTGAATTTTTATTTCTACTCAATTTTTTTTTTAAATCTAATTTATATTAATTTTAAAGTTTGGTGTCAAATAAAGTGTATATAAATTAGATTTTCGTGCAATTAAATGACGTTTTGGTCATAAAACGTTTAATTCAATTGAATTTTTATTTCTACTCAATTTTTTTTTAAATCTAATTTATATTAATTTTAAAGTTTTGTGTCAAATAAAATGTATATACATTAGATTTTCGTACAATTATATGACGTTTTGGTCATAAAACGTTTAATTAAATTGAATTGTTATTTCTAATCAATTTTTTTTAAAATCTAATTTATATTAATTTTAAAGTTTTGTGTCAAATAAAATGTATATACATTAGATTTTCGTGCAATTATATGACGTTTTGGTCATAAAACGGTTAATTCAATTGAATTTTTATTTCTAATCAATTTTTTTTAAATTTAATTTATATTAATTTTAAAGTTTTGTGTCAAATAAAATGTATATAAATTAGATTTTCGTGCAATTATATGACGTTTTGGTCATAAAACGGTTAATTCAATTGAATTTTTATTTCTAATCAATTTTTTTTAAATCTAATTTATATTAATTTTAAAGTTTTGTGTCAAATAAAATGTATATAAATTAGATTTTCGTGCAATTATATGACGTTTTGGTCATAAAACGTTTAATTCAATTGAATTTTTATTTCTAATAAATTTTTTTTTATATCTAATTTATATTAATTTTAAAGTTTTAAGTCAAATAAAGTGTATATAAATTAAAATTTCGTGCAATTATATGGCGTTTTTATCATAAAACGGTTAATTCAATTGAATTTTTATTTCTAATTAATTTTTTTTAAATCTAATTTATATTAAATTTAAAGTTTTGTGTCAAATGAAGTGTATATAAATTAGATTTTCGTGCAATTATATGACGTTTTGGTCATAAAACGGTTAATTCAATTGAATTTTTATTTCTAATCAATTTTTTTAAAATTTAATTTATATTAATTTTAAAGTTTTGTGTCAAATAAAATGTATATAAATTAGATTTTCGTGCAATTATATGACGTTTTGGTCATAAAACGGTTAATTCAATTGAATTTTTATTTCTAATCAATTTTTTTTAAATCTAATTTATATTAATTTTAAAGTTTTGTTTCAAATAAAATGTATATAAATTAGATTTTCGTGCAATTATATGACGTTTTGGTCATAAAACGTTTAATTCAATTGAATTGTTGCATCTAATCAATTTTTTTAAATCTAATTTATATTAATTTTAATGTTTTGTGTCAAATAAAGTGTATATAAATTAGATTTTCGTGCAATTATATGACGTTTTGGTCATAAAACGTTTAATTCAATTGAATTGATATTTCTAATAATTTTTTTTTAAATCTAATTTATTTTAATTTTAAAGTTTTGTGTCAATTTAAGTGTATATAAATTAGATTTTCGTGCAATTATATGACGTTTTGGTCACAAAACGTTTAATTCAATTGAATTGTTATTTCTAATAATTTTTTTTAAATTTAATTTATTTTAATTTTAAAGTTTTGTGTCAAATAAAGTGTATATAAATTAAAATGTCGTGCAAGTATATGACGATTTTGCCATAAAACGGTTAATTTAATATATTTGATATTTCTAATCAATTTTTTTAAAATCTAATTTATATTAATTTTAAAGTTTTGTGTCAAATAAAGTGTATATAAATTAAAATTTCGTGCAATTATATGGCGTTTTTGTCATAAAACAGTTAATTCAATTGAATTTTTATTTCTAATCAATTTTTTTTATATCTAATTTATATTAATTTTAAAGTTTTGTGTCAAATAAAGTGTATATAAATTAGATTTTCGTGCAATTAAATGACGTTTTGGTCATCAAACGTTTAATTCAATTGAATTTTTATTTCTACTCAATTTTTTTTTAAAATCTAATTTATATTAATTTTAAAGTTTTGTGTCAAATAAAGTGTATATAAATTAGATCTTCGTGCAATTTTATGACGTTTTGGTCATAAAACGTTTAATTCAATTGAATTGTTGTATCTAATCAATTTTTTTAAATCTAATTTATATTAATTTTAAAGTTTTGTGTCAAATAAAGTGTATATAAATTAGATTTTCGTGCAATTAAATGACGTTTTGGTCATAAAACGTTTAATTCAATTGAATTTTTATTTCTACTCAATTTTTTTTTTAAATCTAATTTATATTAATTTTAAAGTTTGGTGTCAAATAAAGTGTATATAAATTAGATTTTCGTGCAATTAAATGACGTTTTGGTCATAAAACGTTTAATTCAATTGAATTTTTATTTCTACTCAATTTTTTTTTAAATCTAATTTATATTAATTTTAAAGTTTTGTGTCAAATAAAATGTATATACATTAGATTTTCGTACAATTATATGACGTTTTGGTCATAAAACGTTTAATTAAATTGAATTGTTATTTCTAATCAATTTTTTTTAAAATCTAATTTATATTAATTTTAAAGTTTTGTGTCAAATAAAATGTATATACATTAGATTTTCGTGCAATTATATGACGTTTTGGTCATAAAACGGTTAATTCAATTGAATTTTTATTTCTAATCAATTTTTTTTAAATTTAATTTATATTAATTTTAAAGTTTTGTGTCAAATAAAATGTATATAAATTAGATTTTCGTGCAATTATATGACGTTTTGGTCATAAAACGGTTAATTCAATTGAATTTTTATTTCTAATCAATTTTTTTTAAATCTAATTTATATTAATTTTAAAGTTTTGTGTCAAATAAAATGTATATAAATTAGATTTTCGTGCAATTATATGACGTTTTGGTCATAAAACGTTTAATTCAATTGAATTTTTATTTCTAATAAATTTTTTTTTAAATCTAATTTATATTAATTTTAAAGTTTTAAGTCAAATAAAGTGTATATAAATTAAAATTTCGTGCAATTATATGGCGTTTTTATCATAAAACGGTTAATTCAATTGAATTTTTATTTCTAATTAATTTTTTTTAAATCTAATTTATATTAAATTTAAAGTTTTGTGTCAAATGAAGTGTATATAAATTAGATTTTCGTGCAATTATATGACGTTTTGGTCATAAAACGGTTAATTCAATTGAATTTTTATTTCTAATCAATTTTTTTAAAATTTAATTTATATTAATTTTAAAGTTTTGTGTCAAATAAAATGTATATAAATTAGATTTTCGTGCAATTATATGACGTTTTGGTCATAAAACGGTTAATTCAATTGAATTTTTATTTCTAATCAATTTTTTTTAAATCTAATTTATATTAATTTTAAAGTTTTGTTTCAAATAAAATGTATATAAATTAGATTTTCGTGCAATTATATGACGTTTTGGTCATAAAACGTTTAATTCAATTGAATTTTTATTTCTAATAAATTTTTTTTTAAATCTAATTTATATTAATTTTAAAGTTTTGTGTCAAATAAAGTGTATATAAATTAAAATTTCGTGCAATTATATGGCGTTTTTATCATAAAACGGTTAATTCAATTGAATTTTTATTTCTAATTAATTTTTTTTAAATCTAATTTATATTAATTTTAAAGTTTTAAGTCAAATGAAGTGTATATAAATTAGATTTTCGTGCAATTATATGACGTTTTGGTCATAAAACGTTTAATTTAATTGAATTTTTGATTCTAATCAATTTTTATTTTAAATCTAATTTATATTAATTTTAAAGTTTTGTGTCAAATAAAGTGTATATAAATTAAAATTTCTTGCAATTATATGGCGTTTTTGTCATAAAACGGTTAATTCAATTGAATTTTTATTTCTAATTAATTTTTTTTTAAATCTAATTTATATTAAGTTTAAAGTTTTGAGTTAAATAAAGTGTATATAAATTAGATTTTCGTATTTAGTGGTTCTTAAGTAATTAGTTGTGTTGTGTTGCGTCATCCGTTTTCTAGTTTTTTTCCATTAATTGTTTTTGTGCATTTCATACTCTATTGTTTACCTAATGTTTGTTCGCGACGTGGTGGCAGTTTTATTTGAAGCGTAAGACCCCTCTGAGTTCACCTGCTCCTCGAGTTATTGGCCGGGGAATTTCACGGCCGGTAGATTGGCGCCCAACTTTTATTTTTTTCATTGTCTACCCTAAAACTACAGCTATAGTGTATATGGCACGTTACAATTTGCATATTATTGTGTTGTTATGTTTTTGTGTTGGTATTATATTGTGTTTTTTATTATATTGTATTATTTATTATTACATAGAATAATTTTTAGCTACGAATTAATAAATTTGTATTTTCAGGCGAAAAATAATCCAATTTATTACAGCCTATGGCTCATTAATATTTTTTGTTTTCAGGGAAATTTTGCAGATTGAAAATGAATGGTGGCACACTGGAATTACTAATAAGAGCTAACAGAATGCAAAGCAGTTCAGTAAAATTGTAATTATGTAATGCTAATAGTTGTTTGAATATTGGCTACCGAGAAACCGAATTCCGTCATCACTCACATACCTTTTCTTTCCCTACCCCACAAAAATTTACTAACTATTGGCCACCAAGGTGTCTGCAAACGACGCGATCTCAATAATTTAAAACTATGTAAAAACGGGTGTATGATGGGCTCTGTAAGCCCTCTTTAAATGCATTGCCGTCTCAAAGTCTAAAGGTTGCGAACGGTCTAGGTATCTCTGGAAGTGTTCAATATTACATTTTGCTCGTCCAATTTGCAGTTTGGTGTTTTTATTAGTAAGGGTATGTCTGCACAGTATTTGTATAAACTGTAAGTAAGTGTTGCTTAAAAAAGTTATGTTAGTATTCCATTTGCACATAGTTCGATTAGTTGACAAGTACAGTTCCCGATATGGTTCAGTTCTAGCCAATATGTTGTGAGAATATATTATGTTGTAATTTTTCATTCTCCAATAACCAGACGTCTTTAACCTATTTTATTTAAGTAGATGCCTGGGAGAAACGTAAACTTTGCTATTTTGAATTTTGCTGTTTCCCCAGCTTATACCACTCCTGAAGCATGCACATTAATGAGAGGGTGTATAGTTATAATTTTGCCTATAGTCACTGGTCTGCGTGGTTTGTACTATACATCCAGCGAATCAATTGTAAGGTTATCGCCATCGATTGTAGTAGGAATTTTCTCTATTGGTAAGTGCAATAGTTGGGAAATTGCCCTCTTGTAATGAATTGGCTTTTACCGTGTGCCTTCATACCGATTTTGACGTTAATAAAGTATCTTTACATAGCAGTTACAGATCACCGTTTCACTCAACGATTTGAGTTTTTAACTGTAGCCATTTTATTCGTTATTTTAACCTGTGAAGGTACTCGTTACTCCATTCCTTTCAGAAGTCTTCTATATGAGTTTTTCTAACATTAATTTGTCATCTAGTTAGTCTGTGTATGTGCGTATTTTCTAGGTTTCTTTCACGTATTGTTGTTATCGATTCACCTATAAAAAAATAGCCGAGTTTGAGTGTTTCAAGATGTGCTATGTTATTGGAAAATGGGGACTTGAATTTAACACGGCTGCTATTTAGTTTTCTATATATCGACAAGCAGGTTTTATAATTTTAACTTCCTCTTCCCATGTTCAAAAATGAGACGTAATCAACAGCTGACTAAAACTAAGTTGATTACCACGAATCTGTGGCAGGTTACACATTTTGAGAGGACTCCTTTCGTATTTATTTTACTATTTAAGATCCAGTACTTTTTTCGAATGAATGCAAGTATATAAACTGTGTTCCACCATTTGCATTTATTATGCGTTTTTTATGTGTGTGCGTTTATTATGTGCATGACTGATTATCGTTTTAGGGAATTGATGGTGGGTGGGAATTATTGCCGGATGTTTTTCTTTATAATTTAATAATGTATTGCCACATTTATTTTGATCGTTTATAAGTATATGCCTCATCAACAGCAGGAGCTCACGTATTTAGCAGTCAGTCTGTGAATTTTCAGACTACACAATTTATACAAAAAGTCAATAACAAAGTGGTCCTATTCAGATTCTTACACGAGAGTATCACATACACCCCACAGTAACAATGACAGCGCAAAGTTTTTGCAATAATACTGTCATATCCACTCAGATAATTGTACTCATGTATAAAAACACCGATCCACCGTGTATAACCACATCTCTTTGTTTAGGTTACGAATTAACAAAAAAACAAACTAATATTTTGTGTGCGTGTACTGTTTGGTTGTACAAAAAAGTCTGACAATTTTTTTTATTTTTTTAAAAATGTTCTCCCCTCCGTGCAATAAACCGATCTAGTGATGCAAGAAATGCGTTTGTGTTTAATTCTGAAGCTACCTCTAAGTGAATGGCCTTAGTAGTAAAACATAAATAAATTACAAAAAATCCTTTTATCAAGGTGGCAATTCTTCCTTTTTTTGATGCTAGTAAAATAGGTTCTGCATTATCCACACCACCTATGGAAAATGGACGATTTCGAGTTATTCCTCGCTTTAGCGAGACTATCCATCAACAGTTTCGATTTTAACGTTGAATATCGAAAGCAAGTTATGCATTTATGACATATTGAACGACAGCTATCTCTTCCTCCCAGGATCCAATATTGATGCCGCGAGAGTGGAAGTAAGAGCGATGGTATAGCATGCAGCAACTTATGATGCAAATAGGTGATGATCATTCTGGTTACCATGTGCCCCTTAGGTAAGATGATTGGGTGTTTATTTTAATCAATGTTAATGTTCCAAGCATCCGCCTACTCTCAAGATACCATTGGCATCAATAAATAGTGCTAATAATGCAATACGTTAGTTAGATAGGACTCTTGAAATCTCGTTCAATGATTTCATGTCTACACTCATTGTTGATTATCGAATGACTCTAATGATAGTTAATTCTGCATTATTAAGTTCTGATACGGTAATATGTCCGTTTAAGTTACTCTTTGATGTGCGAAAAATTTGGTTTTGACTGAATCTTCGAATGTAGGCTACTATTCGCAATAATTTTGACCACCCTGATATTTTTTCACATAGTGACTTTTTTTCAGCAAGTGGATATTGACTTGTCTGTATTATTGTATGAAGTGACTGGACATTAACGTTCGAATATATTTCCTAATTAATAGTGAATGGACTTAGCCATACCAATGCGTCAAATATTTGAGAGGCGATAGATAAAACGCTTCTCTTGGTATAAGCAGTGTTTGATATGTCAGAAACCTTAAATGAAAACGTATAATCCTTAGGGTTCCAGTTTAAACCTTAATCCTTTGATTTATGATTATCGTCGATGATTTGCGATCCATCAGGTGAGTCGCTTAAATGCAACCCAATAGATCACCATTTTTTTTAGAGTAAAACTCGACTCGGCTAACACCCTTGATAGTTCGGTTTTTAGTACTTCGAGCCGAATTTATCAACATCATTAGCTATCAACATCAACAAAGCGTGTACGAGTTTATAAGAGGGTGAATATTATCATCAATTAATCAACAAAATCATCGGGGAAAAAATCAAAATCAAAATATCGTCATCCATTCGAAACCACGTATATGAATAAAAGATAAATTTGTCAGCCATTGTTACCGCAGGTAGTGAAATTAATAATCAAATTGCATAACACGCGGTTTAACAATAAATGAAAGTGTGGAGCAGGCACCAAATCATCAATTATAACTATCATCAACAATCAGTGAGGCTAAAGAAACAAAAACTAATCAACGATCATAGTAGAGTTTGGGGGTAACTCCAGAATCTATATGCTACGTGAGAGAGACTTTCATCGAGATAACTATTGAACTGCAGTCGTAAGCAGCTCAACAATAAAGACTTTTATCTACCAATCCAATTGTGGAGTGAATGTGTGATCGTAAATCGACATCAATAAAAGTTAAGCTATAGATAGGTAAGTGTAGCAGTAGAGTGTAGCTTGGTTGTGTATTCAATTGTTTACTAAATAAATCATTCCAATTGGATTCCACCTAAATGTCTGATCAAGAACGTGATCATATAGCTAGAAGAGGGCTAGCGAAAGGTTCGATCACAAGACTAGTTAAGTACGTAGATGCAATGACTGACAAAACTTCAGTCGTTGAAATATCAACTCGGTTAGATCTGTGAGAAAAGGCATATGTGAGTTGGCTGGCATGCAAAGAGCAATTAGTAATGTTCGAAGTACGTTCCGAAATGGAGGATTACGGGCGAAAATATATGAAGGTGAAAACTCATTTAAAAAAATGATTAGTCGTTCCAAAGCAAGACCAGGAAGTGAGCAATATGGAAAAGTTCATATCTCGTATATTTCGCGAGCAGAATGAATTTCTTACAACGTTGTAATCGGGTTTCACAACTTCAATGAATCAAACAATGTTGGCACATGTTGATGTACGTCTCCCCAAATTAAACGTACCAATTTACTCCGGGGACTACAAGGAGTTTCCTAGTTTTCGAGACATGTATGTAGCAGATGTGCATAGCAAATTAGGTCTAAATGATTTGGAAAAATTTCATACCTAAAATTATAAATCAGCCTGGGATAAAGTATGCAATCGCTACAACAAAAAAAGGCATGTCTTGAATGACTTCTTCAGAGCGTTTATGGATCAACCAGTGGTAAAGATCGAATCGGTCACAGCATTATAAAAGTTACACAGTACATCAGATGAGGTAATGCGAGGTATCACGGCATTGAGAAATGAGGCTATATCAAAAGATCCATGGTTAATATTTACTCCTCGACAACTAATGCATCTGGTGGAATAGCCATGCTAAGACTTTACTTAGCCAAATATACTTAAAGGTAACTGAATACCAACGTCAACAATCAGGGCATACACATCCGCACAGTAAGTGGCATTTTTCTTGCTAAAGTTTCAGTGGCCACTAATGAACTTAACTTCAGTTTACTATTTGGATCCAGTTACGTTAATTCTGAGAAAACAAAAATGACAACCTTTTTGCTTATATAAAGCTCTCTTATTGTACATAAAAAACCATCTGCACTTACTGCTATATAAAGTGTGAACTTTAACAAACCGCTTGTGCTCTACAGTGACTTCACCATTGAGTTCATCACTAAACCCAAATTCGTGCACTTTGTCATTTCCAAAAATGGCATCTTCAACACACTTACTCCAAGCACTTTAGGAAGCACTTAAGATGATCTCACATTTACAAGAAATATTACCGCTAAAATTCTATCATTCATGCATACATTTTGTAATACAACACGTAGTAGTGGTCCAAATTTTATGAGTGATACTTTAATGAAAAGCTCCCATTAATACTGCTGTAAAATATTGGCATATTTTCATAAATAATTTTTGTGCTTAAAAATCAGGAAAGGCTAAATTTTGCAATAAACCTCACAATAGAAGTTTGATTTTGATAAGTTATGCTTGAATCAAAAGCAGTGAAAATATTACTAAATTTGTTTAAAACGTTTTAAAGCATACAAATTAGGCCCCCATAAATATTAATAAATCTACATTTTGCAATAACAAATTTTGATAATATATCTTTGCAGCTTATTTCCAGACCCCTGTGACAAACTTTATCGAATGCTTTAATGATATACAGGATTATACCAGGGTGTCAAAAAAATTATTTTTAATACAGAAACTGAGAAAAGTGGTTTAATGTGTGTATAAGTTATATGTAAACCATTATAAAATTATATCTCATACTGTATTTAAGCATTAATCTTAATGGCCCACTTTCCACCACCGAACATAATATTATTCTATAAATAATAATATTTCACAAAGACAGAAATTGCCAAGGAGTAAGAAAAGTCTTTCGACCCATCCAAATTAACACTGACACAACAATAGCTCATCAAAAAAATTTCCAAAAAAAAAAAAAAAATTTTATCAGATATCTATATAGAAAAGAACGTTATCCCACTCCATATTTAAATTTTTAAGTTTGGATCCCTGTTTAGTGTCTAACATAGTATAATATATGTATGCGTGTATATAACACGATAAAGTAAAATAAGAAAACAAATTTACAAAACACTAAGATAAACATTATAAGAGGAAGCAAAAAAAAAAAAGACAGATCTTCTTAAAATATTATCAATGTTCTTCTGGTTATGCAAATGAAAAACAAGCACAAAAAATATCATAAAGGAAAAAAAAACTTTTGTCGCCTTACAAATAAAGCACAAGTAACAAAAAAAAATACAATTTTTTATTTTTGATGATGATGACAAGAAATGATGAAAATCATTTTCTACTTTAAAAGTCATTTTCACTTTAAGTTGTGTGCGACCCCACACTTTCATTTTTTTTTATATATTTCAAAATTAAATTTCATTTCGTGTTATTTCCTTCTTGCTTGGCTTTTATTTATTTATGATTTGCGGGGATGGCGAATGATAACAAGAGTATACATAGTAACGAATAAAGTGTGCTACACATCCCATTTCTTCGTGCTTATTTCTTTATTTACCCGCACCAATACCATTTAAAATATTATTCGGCATTGTTATTGGTGTGGAGGAAAATTTTATTTGTATCAAAATAAAGATTTTGGTTTTCTTTTATTTATTTTTTATTTTTTATTTTTGGGGAAATTACAAAGTAGAATGAAAATTCAAGTAGGAATTATTAATTTGTTGGTTGATTAATAAAAGTATAAAAGAAATCCAAGACGGAAACGCCAACAAAATAAAAGTAATCAAACAATAAATTTCATTTTCCTTGAATTTTTTTTATTCCTGCGATGTGAAAATGTTCTATTGGTGAAGCGTAACCGGCAACAAAAAGGGTTTTGTGTTTTATAGTGGCTTTATTTTAATTAAGAAAGATTTTTGGTTTTCTATGGTTTGCTAATTTATTTAAATTTTTTTTTTTATGAAACCAAAAAAAAAAAAATATCGAAAAATTGAAATTTGGGTAATCAAAATTGGTATGAAAAACCATAAAAAAATGTTAAAGTTTTATTGGTTTTTAATTGACTTGCGCTTTAATTTTGAACTAATTTACCAACGTTAAAATGCTATTCTAAATTGAGTTATACGATATGGTTTTGTTAAAGAATGGAGGGCAAAATCTTAGTAAAACTATGGGTTTGTTCAAATTTCAAGTCATTACCTGTATAATCTCGTGTAGTCTGGTACATTCCCCTTAAATGTACTAAATGATACCTTTAGTATATAAAAGAGTTTTGTTCGAAAACCGATATGGAAGATGCGTGTTTGGTTTATTGCTAAAATAATACAAATTTGGCAATTATTTGGCAATCATCAACAAGGTTGATGTTCCAAACCAATACACTAATTGTTAAATTAACATTGGTCTTTGGAGCCACCAGAACAACTGACCGAATAAAATTTACAACAAGTACCTATGATATAACAAAACAACAACAAAATGGATAGGCTCATCTATAAAACCAAGATGAAACAGGTGGTAAAATAATTTTTATGGATACCAACTACCCCTTAATGGGGAGTTCAAAAGCGTTATACAAAGGTTACATCGAAAATTAAGAAAATATCCTGGCCATAATACCACTAATCGATCAGAACCACGCATAATCTTCAGAAAAAGGAAGGACATGCAGCTAATATACGATTTTTGGCACCGATTACATGACGGGCCCACAAGACGCTGACAATAATAATATCAAAATATTATAACCATCAATCTTTATAGCATTTTCAAAGCTGCACCCACTATCAGATAATGCAACAGCGTTACAGAACACCCTCAACACCAAAGATTACTGCAAAGTACAAACTAGAGAATATTCACTAGAATAAAAGGTTATTTAACAGGCCAGATTTTTTTTAAACTAAAATTGAATCAATTAAATAAGATAATGAAGGAGATTGATTCACTTCAAATACCTATATCGTTGTAGAAACTGAAAAAGATGAACAGACCTCAGATTACTTCTCAACGATTACTTTGGAACACTTAAGGATAAGGTGGACTCCATGATAGTGCGAATATAGAAGGAAGCTAAACCGAATCAACATTTCTGCTCAAAGTTGGTCTTCTAACATTTCATGGAGACTATAAGCAGTGGAGCTTCGTTATCGATATTTTCACGGAGCTCATCCACCAAATATCCGCAACAGGGTGAAAATGTCATATCTCAAATCGCACTTACAGCACTAATCAGTCAATAAATGTCGAGATTTACTAATAATAGACTACTGGCAGACAAGTATTTTCTGTTGTAATTACCAACTATACAAGTTGTAACTGTTGGAACATTACAAAATTATAACACTCAAATAGAACTGATATACAACATAGAACAGCTGCACATGAGCTCCCTATTCAAATCTTTGATAAAGCTTATGCTAACCAAGAAACTGGATCCAGAATCCGTTAGGCTTTATGAACCAATATTTTCCAATTCTACAAAATTTCCAAAAATTAGAAAATATTTCACTTTCCAAGAGCGAAGGTTCTAATAGTTAATGACGAATACAAAAGGATCTGCACCAAGAGAATTGATCATTGCCTTAAACATTGCCGCACCAGCTTATTTTAAAAGAATCGTAGGAAACGAGACCATCTAAAATAAAACTAATCCATGCGAACAGTTCAGGAAAGGGGCAACAATAGACGCAGAAAAAGTTAGGGCTAATCACATAAGTCCAGCAAACGCTACGGTACAACTTTACATTCAACCGCACAGTTTTTATTATCATACTGATTAAAAGTTGAAGTCTATGTATTGCCAAAAATTACTATGGAGATTCCGACACATGCAATCAACCGCAGCCTAAACAAAAATTGGGAGCAGCGTTAACCTTCACTGACGCTAAGTTTGACATCCCTGCTCGTATTGATATATTATTGAGAGCTGACATGTACGATGATTTGATCAGTGATAAAATAATTAAAGAGAAACCAAATGCAATCAAGACAAGGTTAGTTGGGCGTTTTCTGGGCAACACAAACAGACATCATGCATTGTGTTCAAAAGCTTCACAATGTAGATTGAATAGAAAATGAACCAATTTTAGGAAGTCGAAAAAGTTACGGTAACTATATCGCAGCAGGTTTAACCAGACACGGCGTGTGAACAAATCTTCGAGGATACTACCAGGAGACCGTTGAATTGACATTTTGTGACGCAACAACTATTTGAGAAGCTTCAACTTGACCAGTTAGGCAATTCCAGGCAACGAACATTGCAGCAATACCTCCAACTAGAAAATAAATTCGACTCAAACCAAACGAATTATAAGAGCTGTATAACAAGTTAATAACGGAATACTATGTGCCACATGAAGGTTCAACAAAGATCTGAGTGTTTTTCGATGTAAGTCAATGGAAACCTCGAATGGTCTGAGAATTAATGACACGCTGATTTGTGGATCATCCTTTTAAGGTGAATGAAACATTTAGTGGTTTTTACAAGAATACCAACTAATCACAGTATTATATGGATCATCGGCCGCCCCTATCTTACCATCTGAACTTTCTATCAACTGTTTGCGGATAAAAAAACATTACTGCATAAAAGTACGGAATGAAACTGGTGAAGTGGGCAAGTCATCATCCAAATATTCTAGAAGGAATTGCGGTGGACCTGCCGCCGAACTCAAACCAACTAACTAAAAAAAAATTCCAGCCCGAAATGTCAAGGATTTTTAATTCATTGGAGTAGCTAACACTTTTTACAGTTAGCTGCAAAAACATGTACCAGAGTTTACGGAGTGTGAACTAAGGCTGGGATGACATTTTACCATCTGTGTTTTTTGACCGATAGAATCAACTCAAGAAGTGTAAAACAAAATCATTACTAACAGATAAGTTGTAGTTCGGCCTACCAAAAGGTTGCGCTAAACAAGACGAGACTGACAATTTCAAGTTTAGAATCATGTGGCGCTTTATTACTTTAATCCGACTAATCCAACAAGATCATTTAGTCCAAAACACATATGGACCCATAAAAGCTAATCTCTGAGGATAATCCAGCAAAATGAAAGCTCGCAGAGTGTCGTTGAAAAAATTGGCATCAATGATGGTAGAACGCACTCCTTTGGTCGTTAATGTACACAAATGTGTAGGAGCTACTTTTCCAACGAACATTTTTTTTAGGAATTTTTATAAATGATATTATTGATACGATGGACGTGATCATTATTTAATCCTAAGAGAATTCAGTTTTCACTCACAGTTCACTCACTATTACATTCTCCAACACGGAATTAAAGCGTCGATGCAGCACTTGGCCCCTTGAAATAAAGCTAATAATTCAGCAATATTTTGCCGATTTGTTGCTACACTAAATAGATTTCGTCTATCAATACCTTATCCTCTACATGATTCATGAAACCTTTTTGCAAAAACTGTTAATTTTTTACGGTACTATGAAATAAATGAACCAAAGTATTTCCTTTTGAAACTTCCAAGCGCGATAGTAAAAGCACAAATTATTGAATGAAAATCAATGACAACATCGTAAAACATTATGTATCATTCATAGCAGCATGCGAATCGCTCTTCAGATGTTCCAACATTTCTACTGATAGACAATTGACTTTTTATAAGTAGCGCTATATCATATTTAAACCGTAATGATATAACAACCAAAGATGTTGGTTTCTAATAGTAGAAAATAATTTGCCCAGGACAAGAACAACTCACATGAGACCGTATCCGATGTAATGTTTATTTGGGTAAAATACACGCGATTTATTCGATGACTGTGAGCTGTCATATCCTTTGACAATTGAATCATTTTAATTCAATTATTTTTTTTAACAAACACTCAATAAAATCGAATTTATTCAATCATTCACACAAAACTAAATGCATTTCTAAAATGCAATTTCAATTTAAAATAATTCACACAGTTTACCCATATATATAATCCGTACATTCGAATTTTCCCATCACTTTGGTAAAATAGTAGACGTTAGTGTTGTAGCGAAATTTAGTTGAACCAATTCAAAAATGATAATAGAGAGGAAAAAAAGGCGTAATGTCATTTAAATTTTCTAACAATTCTATTCAACCAGAACGATTTACAAATTTATAAAAAAAAAAAAACTATTTTATAATTTTATTTTTAAATCGTTTTTCATTTTCAATTAACAATAAAAACATATATTTTAAATTCAAATATATGAACAAAACAAAAAGGGAATAAATTTTAATTTTAAATTACAGTGAAACATACAAAAAGCACATTTACGAAAGCTTTTGAATATTTTTTTTGTGTATTTTTTTCTGATTTTTATTTTTTGGTAATGTATGCACATTCGTTCTGTATTTACAAACAGATTCCACTGCAATAATTTTTATACATCCATTTTTATACTAATGAGTAGATGATCATCTATAGATGAGGGTTTTCCATTTAAAAAAATTTAACTATCGGTTACTATTTGATATGAATCAGAATGTTTTTGTTTTGTATTTGATGGTTTCCTTTATTTACCGCTTCTGCGTAAATTGCTAAGTGTTAGTTTTTCTATATACTTTCGGAATAAATTGGATTTACTATTATTCTACCAAATATTGGTTATTTATTAACGAATTCTTGCCCAATAGTGTTTTGCAATGTGTCGGAGTTATCGAATATTATTTTTATCAATGGCTATTAAATCCATTAAATTCCATTAAATTTTAGTATTGCCAAATGTTTAGTCCTCCAAGTTAGATTTGTTAATCTATTTTGCTAATTAATTAAGGGTTAAGTGTGTGATAACGTGCCAAATTATGACTACAGTGTAGATTTCAATTGGTACAAATCCGAATAAATATTTTCAACATCAGAAACCGGAATCTACTAAAAGGGCTCTTTCCAGCAGGATGCCTTTACGAAATAATGAGAGAAGATGAGTAGAGGATTATATAGGGTTTTCCGATAAGAGGTTTCATTTTAATATTAAAAAAAAACGTGTTTTTTAAGAGAAATCAATGAATATTTATTTCATTGTAAAGAATAAGGTATGCCATTAACATTTGAAAACGATAACAGCCAAATGGCCACCACGGCTACGCTTGCATCACAATATCATTTTCATGGAATTTTTCATGACCAATTCACACATTTGCGGCTGTATGTCCTCAATAACTTCACGAATTCTATCTTTAAGGTCTTGAATCGACTGTGGAGCAATAGTATAGACCTTTTCTTTCACGTGGCTTTAAAGAAAAAAGTCTAAAGATGTTAAATCACAAAATCTCGGTGGCCAAATGTAATCATATCTTCGAGAAATAACACGGTCAAGAAATTTTTCTTGAAAAATTGCAATTGTTTTGTTACTTGTGTAGCACGTAGTGCCGTCTTGCTGAAAATAAACGTCATCCATCTAACATCTTCCAATTTCAGCCATAAAAAATCATTAATCAAGATTCGGTAGTGCAATGCATTCACCGTAACCGTTGCACCAGCCTTATTTTCGAAAAAATAAGGTCTAATCACACCGCCAGCCCAAAAACCGCACCAAACAATGACACGTTGAGGATGGAGATACATTTTAACAATCATTCTTGGATTTTCTGAGCCCAAAATACGACAATTCTGCTTATTAATGTAGCCTCCGGATTAAAATCTGGATCATATGGATGCATTTGAAGGACCCAATCAGCGAAGATATGGCTTTTATGGTAATTACGTTTATGGTGTTATCTAAACTTTAAAATCATTAAGACCTAAGTCCTTATGCAAATTACGGTATAATGCCGGTTGTGGAATGTCTAATTCCAAAGATTGACTAGGAATGGACAAACCTACGTTAGACACGACTTCAACACTACGGGCTACAGCAGCAATGTTCTCAGTTGTTCTTGAGCTACGCACACGGTTTCGATTGTTCACATCACTAACTTGTCCTAACAGCTCAAATGTTTCCACCAGAATTCTAAGGTGTTTCAGTCATATTATCGACTAGATATTGGAAGTTTGTATTTTTTTTATAAAATAGGTTTATTGATCAGTCAGTTTAAATCCACTAAAAAGTGGAAACGTTTTGTTTAAGTCCCTTGAAGGACACTTCAATATTTTTTTATATTCACACAAATTCATTCAACCCATTCTCTTAAATACAGTACATCCCACCTGCGCCTATGCAATGCGCAGGTGACGTGTACTGTACTTAATATAATGGGTTGAATGTATTTGCATAGCCCATTGCCACTCTATACAATAATATGTAAGATAGATCGGCCCATGAATGATCTGCAAAATAGAGGCTCCAATAGAAAAATTCACTTTTGCATCTTGCCGCTATTGAGATTCGAACTCGGTACTTCTCGTTCTTAGAAGAATGAAAACTGGTCAATTTCACGTTGCTCATGAAAAAGACATTTCATTTACAAATACTCATGCATATCTAGTTTGGTTCGCATAACCTTATATCTGTTAGGTTACTTAAACAATGTAAGTAACCATACAAAATCTACCAAGCAATTAGCGTATTAGTTAGAGCTGTGCGGTCCGAAGATATCAGGCTCAAATCTTATCAGATGAAGAATGTAAAAATGTTTTTTCATCACACGATTGCTTTTGGTTGCTGAAACATTGCAATTTGTAGATACTAATTATCTTATAAGGGTTGGGAGAGCTTCGGCCCAGTAAATATTGCTGAACTAAACTATGGCTGATGAATTACAATTAAAATACATTTTATGGACACAAAAACTATCCTATGATATGCGATCAGATTCCTATAAAACCAGAAACGTGGTTTAAAACATACTACGAGAGAGCGAGGTTTAATAAAAGAGTATTTGTTCTTAATAGGAGAGAGCTGCCACTTACGGATAGTAGGTATAACATGTTTCAGAAAGTATACCTTAATCAAAAAATCATTTTACAAAGGTAGGTAAACAAATGAATGTACAACCAAATAGAATAGATACCTATAAAACGAAAACCGTAAGCTACAAATAAAACTGAGTGACGATGAAACACTTATAACCTAATTAAAAAGTGAAGTCGTAAAACTAAAAAAAGGAAATTATGAATTAAGGAAGGTCAACCAAAAGAGTTCTTCTTGAATCCCTATATGGTCAGTCATAACTAAACAAATTGTTACATCGGTTGTACCAATGGGCTTAACAATGACAAATAGATTAATATAACAGAAAAAGATGGGTCACAACCATCTTCCAACCGAAAACAAAACAACAACCAAAAGCTGAACTAAAATTGAAGGCTCCTCCGCCAACTCCAAAACTTGAGGTCTTCAATGAATCATGAAATTTATTAAAATTTGTAACATTTGTTTAAATGGTAAGTGTAAGAAATTTCGATCACAAATTGATCATTTCTTATATCATTGATGTTTAGTAATGAGAGAAGGAAATAAGATACGAAATTACTGTTAAGAAAATCAAAAATCAAATAAACAGAAGACATGGAACGTTTTAGACTAAGAGGTTGAGGTGTGAGGATAATTTCTCATTAATTTTCCCAAAACGATGACTAATGTATCGTGAGAACTCTCTTAAATACCAAATACCGTCTTTGAAGACCGAATTATCTGAACGATTACCTAAGTCAGGTTATACGAGCGAACAGTTCAACGGACATCTAACTAATAAAAAATTATCTAGCTTGAATTAAAGAAATGTTACGAAAAGTTTGGATCCATTAGTGAAGCCAAACATTCCATTTAGTTTTTCTATAACACTTTTGCACTATTGAATGAAAGACAAACGTGCAAAAAGTCTTTGCAAATTTACGAATTTGATTGTATATGCAATACAATACGTAAAAGTCGCTCGATTGTGAAGTATGATACCTTAATCAAAAGCGCTAGTCTTCAGTATAAATAATATTTTAAAATAATAGACATTACTTAGGGAAGCAGCTGATGTAACATTATCGCAAAATTGATTATCAAAACAAATACCTATAAAATTATAGAATTATAGTTTTAGAAGTATTTATAATTTCCAAACCAGGCAAACCAATAAACGATTATTTATTTCTGCAATAATAAAAGTATTCTGAGTATTCTGCAATAATAAAAATAATAGCAGTCATACTTTTTCCCTGGACAGAAGGTAAACATCAAGTAATATTTGCAAATAGTACAGCTACACCGCCCATTGGAACTAAGAGCCACAACCAAAACAAAAAGCAATAAACGCAATCAGTAAATGGATAAAAAATGCGCATTAGTCTTAAAGAAGCGAAACCGGTTAACAAACTTCTCAAACCAGAAAGTTTACTAGACTGTAGTGGAAATTAAATCATGGCTAGTTCAATATACAAATATTACTTAACATTTTTTGCGTGATCTTCAATTGCAAACTTAGACAGTGTGCCTCCGGTCGAGTTTTTGGCTAAATACTTGTTTTTTATAAATTAATGTGTAGTCTTGCTAATTTTTCTTAGATATTACTAGTGTAAAATATATATACTGTGCCGGCTTTTCAAATTTCTAAGTTTGTGACACTTCAGTTTTCCGAAAGTATAATTACAATATAAAAAATTTAATAAATTATTAGTTAAATTATAGTTGAAAAGCCAACTCACGATGAGTCTTTTGGTCTGCCGCTAAATGAGTAATAGCGAAATGTAACATTGAAATGAAAAGTCAACAATTTAGACAAAAAAATCGACCGGAGGCACATAGTCTTAGTCGGAAAATGCACGTTAACGAAAAAAAAGTATTACATCAAATATAGACAAATGCCATGCTTAGGGGTAGAAAATCTGAACATACAATTTATAACAAAATGCTATTATAGTAGACAGTACCAAAACCAGTATAGACCTATCATTCAACCTAACCCATTCAGCGAATAAGAGTTTTTCGGAACAATGTTTTCTTCATTTAAGAACGATAAATTACTAAATAGTTTAAATTCAGTTGTAATATTAATAAATAAAAGTGCGGTTCACTAAAATCTTTAATAAAATAATAGAAAAATGCCCATTCAAGAAATGGGCGGCAATTTGAACGATATATCTCTAATTGGAAAACTATAGTTACAACTTTTATAGTAGCATCATATGGGAGTATTCTGCGAGTATAACTCAATTTAACTTTATTGATCACCCTTAACTTTTATTCCAGTTTCACCAAAAAGTTTTAAATGGTATTTAACATTTTGATAAACAAAAAAATGTTAAGGCAATAAAATAAAACATTGTATACATACTTTCCATAATCTTCAGCTAAAGTATATATATATATATATATATATATATATATATATATATATATATATATATATATATATATATATATATATATATATATATATATATATAAATAAATGAAAATATTTTATCTAAAATAATGCTGCCCTTTTTTTCGACGAAATTTAAAATGATAATTTTTTATCAAAACATAAAAACCCATTCAATGACATCATATAATTTTCATTTTGATAACCGTAAAAAATAAAATTTTCATTACTATCCACTGTCCTTTACGTTATTATCGTATATATTATATAAATAATATAAAAAGACAATAAAGTTTTATATTTTTATCTTTATTATTATTACTATTATTTTTAAAATATTAGTATATATCATAAATAATCTGTTGAATTAATTTTTTTCATATTTTCAGTTTTTCTGCCGAACACATTTTGCTTTTGCTCTTCCAACAGATGTATATGTTCAGGGTATATGTTGTAAATTTATTTTAAAAAGCATAAACCAAAATGAGTCTTTCGTAAAGTATTCGAGAAAACCAAAATCATTTAAATCATGTGTTGGGGTAAGTTTTTTTTCCATACTTTTCAATTTGTATAAAATTACTTTGCACATGTACGAAGTACATTCCATCAAGCTATTAACAATGGCAACATAAAAGCACTGTATTATTATTACTATCATTTTGTTTTTAATTCAACTTTAAAATAAAAACAAAGTAAAGCGCTTCCAAAACACATTTCATTATTTTGCTCACATTTTTTTTAGCGGAAAAAAACAACAGAATATGGAAAAATCTAAATTTAAATTTTTCCGTTGATTTTATTTTTTTGTTTTGTTTTTCTTACTTTCGGTTCTTTGCATTTTAATTTTTTTTTTATTTTTTTAACAAAACAAAAAAAAAAAAAAAGTTTTTACCAAATTTTACAAAAGTATGTAGATTCTACATATGGAAAAATTTATAGCTTTACCTCATGCATATAGTATATAGTGCTGTAGCCAAATATAATGCGCGCCCAAACGCGCACATATACCAACTTTCGTTTTGGGGTTTTACAGTTTTTTTTTATTGTTATGCACACAATATATATATGTGGATACATATAAGAAAATTTCCATGTCAGTAGAATTAAAAATGAAAATGAAAAAAAAAAAGTTGTGGAATTTTTGTAATTATTATTGTAGCAGAAACGTATCACAACCCATTTTCTGTTTTCCTTTTTTACTAATAAAATTTTTGTTTGGTGGTGTTGTCAATTTTTTTTTAACATCAAAAGTTCACTGCATTGCACAGTTTTGTGCTTTTTATGAACGTAAAAAAAAAAAAAAACATTTGACCATAATTTACGATAATCAATTTAATTTATTATTTCATGTGTACACTTTTTTTATGTGGATGTGGAAAATAGAAAATTATACAGATTTATAAAATTTGTTTTTTTGTTTGCTGTATCTGTAAAGAGATTACCAATAGAGGTGGAATTTACGAGGCAGCTAACAAAATAATCAGGCGTACAGAATATAAAATGAGATTTGATTAAAGTTTTGCAAGTCGGCTTCCGAATAAATCGAATAAATCGTATCGTTTCGTTGGTTGTCCCACATTGGTGTTCGGCAATAACTGAGTGAAATTAATATTGACCAACAAGTATTAGTCTTTCGAGCCAACTAACAACTGGTACCTCAACGCCAACCAACAACCAGCACCTATTACAGTCAACCAACAACTGGCACCACCAGTTTGAGCCATCAAAACAACAAGCAGAACTCGGTCGTATAGATCCCAAGCCACCAACCAACAAACAAATACAAAGTAAAAGAAAATGTCAAATTTAAGGCCCTACTAAACATCCAAGAGTGAAGATAGTTTAGATGAATACAAACTACTTGAAAGATGGCGAACAGGTCGATAATGTCATTTGAAGGACGGGCCGACCATTACAGCAGAAACATCCTAAATTCGAATTCCGAAAGAAGATAGTGGAGATTTACGAGCTCCTAATTAAGGATATTTGAAAATGGTTGAATGACGGGCCTATATCAACAAATTTGTAAACGAGGGAAACGGAAAACCACCAGCGGTAGGAAAAGGAGATTTATCTGGATTAGCATATAGACTCTACGAAATTAAACAACAAAGATAATCAATCAGCGTCCACATATGTGTCGAGACAAGATCGATTGCCAGATGCATCTTAAGTCGAGTCAAAAATAGCCAGTTACCAAAATTTAAGCAGCAGCTGAATCAACAAGACGTCTAAATAAGAGGTTTATATTGGGAAATTCGATTAGCTGCAGATATGTTGGAAAGTAACAACAGATCCAGACCAGTTATAAAACTAACATTCAGAAACATGGAGAAGATGATGAACCAAATCATGGACCTTCATGAATATCTATGCATGGAAGCTTCCAGAGAACAGTAAGCTAGTGCAATATTTTTAGTAGACCAACACTATGAAAATGTAAGTAACGCATATAAAAACGTTGCAATACAGTTATCACTACTGTTAGAAGAAGAAAAAGGCTAACCAAAAATTATCGATATTTGTTTACCACCTGTAGAGATCCCACATTTTCACGGGGACTATACACGAAATGGGTATAGGCTTTTTGGTCACATTCAAACGTTCATGAGAACAACCAGTTTAGGTTAATGAAGAAATTGGATAGTGAGTCACGACGCCTATACGAAAACTTTTTAGAAAATCGAAGGGAATTTCGGACAACACCTCAAATTTTGAAGTTTCTAGAGAGGCGATTATAACCATTGGAATCCGTTAGTGGAAATAAAATACTATACTAACTAATCAGCTAAGGATTCAAACTCAAAGACATGCTTTTGTGGCAGCAACAACTAAAACAAATAACTAACGTTTGTATATTCTGCCAAAAGAATCACAAGATCATTGAACGACAACGTTTCAAAAACCTGAGTATTTCAGACAGAAATCAGATGGACATGCTGCAGAGTTTGTGCAGAAATTGCCTCGGTCAAAATCACACGACAACAGGTTATAGCAGTACAGTCAAATGTTTTCAGCATAGTCAACCTGAACATTCTAACAAATATTGCGGACCATACTTTTAGCAACAGCTCTAGTTAAATTTTAGAATATTTACGGTGGTTTCAACAAATTACGGGCTCTAATCAACCCAGAGTTTTTTATCACAGAGTGCTGCTTAGTCCAAAATTTCCATTAATCTTCAAGACAAAAGCTAATGTTTTAGTTCAGTGGATTATTACTAAGCTACTTCCAAGAGGGTTTAGAAAACAAACTTCAAAAATAAGTAATCCTAGCCAACCCAATACATTCGGTACTCCCGGATCTATAGATCATTTAATAGGTGCTGACGTATAAGAATAGATGATGTTAGAAGGTGTAAAAAGGAATCTGCATCACAAGTGTGTAGTGCAAAGAACAGAACTAGGATGGATCACATCTGGTCGTCTTACTCAAGATAGCAAAATTCAAATCACTCGGTTAAAAAGCTACATCACGTTAACGGACATAGACAAGCAGTAAAAACGCTTTTGGGAAACTGAAGAACTGCATCTTAAACAAAACCTAACTGTGAAAGAGATCGAGTGTGAACAGTACTATGAAAAAACACACCAGCGTTTGGAAAATGGAAGATTTGAGATTCAGATATCATTTGACAACAAAAAGCTCAAAAGAAGTGGGATTAGGAAAATCTTAAGGTAAAGCGGCAGCTACATTACTACAGATGGAAAACCGATTTAAGAAAGACGAAGACTTTTAGAATCAATATCAAAACGAAGATTACTCTAATTCCTCTGAGGAGCGAAGCTGAAATATTACTGAAATGGTTTGGCCTACCAAAAAATGTCAGTAATATTTTAGCTACGCTCCTAAGTCAAGTTTTGAAAGAAAAATTTTAATTTTTGGGATGCCCATAAGTGGTTTTAAAAATGTTACATATTTTGCCTTTAATATACAAAACTACCTAATATCTAATTTACATAGTGAAAAGTGGCAGAATATAAAATATGAGTGTGCAAAAAATTAGTGACGTTTAAGTAGTGACATGCTTTAGAATGAAAAATGCCAATGCAGCTAGATCCATAACGGACTGCAGTAAAATAAAACGAGGAAATTTTGTATTTAGGTTCTGAAAATGTTGTTTGCGAAAATGTTGTTGTGAGGCGGTAAATCCGTATAAAAATTCTTTTAACCCATATTATCGTTAATTTTAAGTATTGCATATTTTCGTTTATTGTTATTTGTATGTTATGTTAATTGGCAAGTGGAAGAAAACTTGTTTTGCGGGAACAATGCTTTTGCTGGTGTTGGTCAATTAAAATCAAAAATTAAACTGGTTAATCGTAAATGTCATCTTTAAACTGCCTAAGTTTCAGGACATACTGGTCATGGCCATTTAATAATCTCTTCAACGTATCAACATTCGGTGATGATATCTTTTGCATTAAAAATGGAGTTAATAATGTTGAAATGGGCACTCATGTTTTAAGGTGGACTTAAAACCTTGCCTTGAATCAGTGGCAAAAATAAATACATAGGACAAAATTAAACAGTTTATTCAAGCATGTTTCTGTATAAATAAAATATTTTTGCTTATAAAAACACTCGTTCAACCTGTGTCAATCGAATTACAGAGATAAGCCAATGTAATCATATTATATGTTAGTGATTTTGTATAGTAATAATATATTTTTATGTGTTTTATCTTTTGGGGTTTTCAAAAAAGCAAACTTTAAAACTAAGCAAATGCTGCTGTGGTTCACTAAATGGCTGAACTGAGTCTATGGTCAATCATCAAATAAATGACAAAATATAGATTAAACTTAGAAAAATACCAATGCAATTATTTTCCAAACCAAAACTGTTTCACAGTAATACAATCACACTGTCAGATGTAACAGTAGTATGGTCAGAGGTTGTAAGGGCCAATACTTCAGAAATAAAGGGTCAAGGGCCGTTTTGTTTGCCTGCAGTCTCTTAATTACAGTAAATCTATTAAAAAAGCTTGAAATACCCACAGATATAGAACTAAAAGAGTTCATTGCATTGCAGCTTTTAAACACTAAGTAGATGTATATGCCGTTTGCATATGCACAGTAATATTGATGAAATACTCATTGAATGCATTAGCGATGCCTGTGTGGTCCGATATTATAAGATCATTACTATAAATTGATACTATGGTCAAATTAGAGTCTTCAGCTCAAATAACACTTTTGATTATTTTCCATTGTCGGTTTTAGTTTGATTTATTATTTTGTAGATAATTTTTGTAGAAATTTTCTTTTGCCATGTCACTCGATTTGTTAAGCGTTTTACAACATTTATATAATATTTTAGAAGATTTTGATTTTCAGAATGTTTGCTAACTTTATTTAAGATAATTTCTGTTTTTTGTATGACCTATTGCAAGAAACGTGTATTTCGTCAGGCAATAATGATTTGGATCCACGAAACTCAGTGGTTTTAATAAAAAGAGATATCAGAAAATGTTCCAAAATATGAGGACCAGTGACATTATATTCAACAAAGAATTAATAAAACGATTCGAATCTATACAAAATAAACAGTATCCTTATATGATATAACAATCAGATAAGCATTTAACATCCTAAGGTAATGTTACTGTGTCCTTGTTGTTGAACTGTTGCTTAATAAACAAGTTGCTATTGATGTCTTCTTAGTTGATTGATAATTTTAATCCATTGATTATTATTAGTGTTACCATGTCAAAAGTAGATTTATTTTCAAATAGGCAGCACCATAAATCCTAAATATGATTTGGTTTTGCTTTTGCTCAAATCTTTCTAAATGCATTGCGAGAGAAGCAACCTTATATGTTGGAGTTATATTTCCTTCAACAAAAGCTATTCGAACGGCATTATCTTTTTTTCAATAACTTGCTTTTAGTAGCTCGACAAGCTACTAAAAAAAAATGCTCAACTTACTAAAATTGGTTTCAAATTGTGTTTGTCAAACACTAATTGTGTTTTCATTTTAAGATATAGTTGCAGTTCCAGTGTGAAAAACTCTTTGCGAACATCCAAAAAAGAAGATGGTGGTCCTGTTACAGAATTGAAATAGTTTGATCCCAGCCACGATTTAATAACATGACTTTTAATGTCACTAAAGGTTAAAGTTTAACACATTTATATATATATATATATATATATATATATATATATATATATATATATATATATACAATTTAAATCAATATAACTTTATTTAAATCTGTCATGTTGAATTGTTTCCCAAGAAAATTATAAGCACACACAAATATGATTTTATATATTGAGTTTATTACACACATGATAAGACACCGGATGATGTGCGAGCTTTTAAAATAAAATTTATTAAATATTTTTTTGACACATATATCTATACATATAATATTATTATATTGTAGGCATTTCCAATTTTGAGTTTAATATAAAATATTTTGTTATGTATTTTTGAGTAGCTGCGGGATACATTAGATCCTGAATTTATATATCTTCAAAAATAAAAAATAAAATATTTTATATTGGTAAAATATGGGAAGCTTTTTAATGTGTAATTTTATGTGTCACAAAATGATACCATATACATATTATATGTGGTTTGAAATTGTCGAAAATTGATTGGCCAATTGATTTATGCACAAGAGAACCGCACTAAATATGTATATTTTTATGCAATTTGTAAATAAATTATTATTTTTTCAATGTATGTATAATATATTTATTTTTATAATAACCGAACATTTTTATTATTATACAATTAAAGTCATAACCACATATTATGTGTGATTTTTATAATTTGTTTGTTTGCAGTATTTTCTGGCATTACCATTCTCCCGAAATTACAAAATTTTAAAGTGTTGTTTCATGTTAAACACAGTGCAATGGTGGCGCCCGTTATATATATATATATATATATATATATATATATATATATATATATATATATATATATATATATATATATATATATATATATATATATATATCGATTTTATGAAAAAAGTATTTTTTTAAAAATTTCAATTTTGTGGTAATATTAAATATATATATATATATATATATATATATATATATATATATATATATATATATTTATATATATATATATATATATATATATATATATATAATATATAACATATTATTCTTCTTTATGAGTGATGTTGTGGTACAAATTATACATTTATTGTGTGCACAGACATTACATATTTCTCAATATATCATTATATATAATCATATAATATAATCTATGTATTCAAACCAAGAAAATGAAATATAGTGTAATCTACAATTAATGAATCAATATTGTTCTTATTAAATGAACTGAAAATTATTGTTGTGGTTTTCTTATTTTTTATATTTTATGAATAAAATTATTGAATTATATCAATTTATGATAAAATATAAAAATATTTATGATATTGGTTTATATAAAATATACAATAATGTATATAAGTAAAATGTTTTTGACATATTGATTTTATTTTATATATTTTACGAATATTTATGCTTCAATGTGTTCTAAAACTTTATAAATAAATTGTCTTGTACTTTTTCTAGTCCTAACATATTGTCAAAGGATATTTTTTGGTATCACATGCGTCACAACAGTATATGATAACATGTTCTTAATTATATATATATATATATATATATAAATATATATATATATATATATATATATATATATATATATATATATATATATATATATATATATATATATATATATATATATATATATATATATATATTATATATATATATATTTATATTAGGATCATTCCATATGAAATCGTACATAAAAATGGGATTTTGGAAGTTGATGTCTCAAAAATTGTTCGAACCATATTTGTTCGATTTATAAGTAAAAAAAAAAATTATTGTAGACGAAATTTTTTTTTCTTCTCTCTCTCTCGACAGTTACTCTCTCTTAAAGTTTTCACTTTTTCAAAGAGTTTTTGGTACATGTATTACATTTTTGATCATATTTTCGGAACGGTTTGGCCGATTTTAAGTTTCTCAACGGTTTCTTAAAGCTACAAGAGTATAAAAAATTATAAAGTTATTAATTTTTAATATGATTTATTTTTAAAAGTTAAGTAATTCTTTAAATCTGTATTTTTTGTTACCTCAATAACAAAAAAATGATTTTTTTTAAATATTTTAAATTACCGTTAAATCATTTGTAATGATTTATCATAATGACACTTTATTCTGTGAAGAAATTAGCTTGGTACTAGAACAAAAATTTTGAAATACAAGACTTAGAAATCAATAGTTCATATTTCTTCCTACTCAAATTGTCTTTAGACTTCTTTGGTATCGCCCTGTAGCACTAAATTGAAGACAGCTGTGTACATTAAACTTGAAATTTGGTGTGTAATGCAAACACTTACTGAATTTGTCCTGAAGCACCTGGAAAAACGCATTCTCTTGGTCGTTCCATTGCAAATTTTTGAAAATCCGACACGATCATCTTCATTTTGCTGTTTGTATTTATGGTATGCTTCCTTTAGGTTAAGCAACATCAACCTCTTAGTATTTTTAACTTTTATTGTGCTTTCACGGATGCTCACTGTATATTTCGTGCCCGGCAATATTCGGTTTACTTCGTTGTCGAAATAATATTCCAAAATTCTACCTTTTACATTGTCTGATAACGGATTACATTTAATCGGTTCTGGGTAACTATAATGTCCTTTGGTAGCAACTAGCTGTTTTACTTGCCTGCTTGTATCTGCTTACTCCAAATTCTTCTTCTATACGCTTTTGACTCCAACTAGCTGGCAATGTGGTTAGCAAGTACATCCTTTGATTTTGTTTCGTTTCCTTTTTGAATGCTTCTTTTAAATTGAAAATCCAGGAATTCAATTCGTTTTTAATAAAACTGATGCCAGAGGAACTTGGGTTGCTTGGATCTGGAATTTGAATTGCAAGACTTAAAATTGAAGATACCCTCTGAATTTTTTCCTATCCATATGTTTTGCTCCCCAATTTTCTTTGATTTAATGCGATTAATCCACATGCTCCTATAATTTGGTTAGCTTGCAGTATAGTTTCATTTTCCTCAATTTGAATCATGTCAGCTGATTCCATTTCTCTTTCGTCTGGTGTGGTGCGACTGCTAGTTGTATCTGAAACTTCTTCGGTTACTATCAATATTTGCATGCAACATGCACCACAAATATAATTTTCTGTATTCAGTTGTTGCTGGTTGCTGATCTTCATAGCTTCAGATATAACACGCACAGTTACTTTACAAATTTGTAGATTCTTACGTGGATGCGGAGTAAGATTATATGGGTTACAGCATAATTTAAATGACATTTTTGCAAAATTTATGGAAACCAATTTACAAAATTAATCACAAACCACTATTATACCACTTTATTTTAGTTTTAGATAACATTTTAATTAGCATAATCTAACGTAATATTAAAATATCAATAAAAAATACGATTTTCTTAGGTCTCAAAAGTTATATATTTAGAAAACTCCGAAAACAGATAAGTTACAGTACAGAAGGATGTACAATTTTAATTTCAAAGGCCTGTATTTCAACATTTTTGTTCTAGTGCCAAGCTGATTTTTTTCACAGAATAAAGTGTCATTATTAACAAGTGATTTAACGGTAATTTAAAATATTAAAAAAAAATACTTTTTTTGTTATTGAGGTAACAAAAAATACAGATTTAAAGAATTACTTAACTTTTAAAAATAAATCATATTAAAAATTAATAACTTTATAATTTTTTATACTCTTGTAGCTTTAAGAAACCGTTGAGAAACTTAAAATCGGCCAAACCGTTCCGAAAATATGATCAAAAATGTAATACATGTACCAAAAACTCCTTGAAAAAGTAAAAACTTTAAGAGCGAGTAACTGTCGAGAGAGAGAGAGAGAGAGAGAAGAAAAAAAAATTTCGTCTACAATAAATTTTTTTTACTTATAAATCGAATAAATATGGTTCGCACAATTTTTGAGACATCGAGTGCAACTCATGTACGATTCCATATGGAATGATCCATATATATTTATATATATAAATATATATATATATATATATATATATATATATATATATATATATATATATATATATATATATATATATATATATATATTTTTATATATATATATATATATATATATATATATATATATATATATATATATATATATATTTATATATATATTTATTTATATAGGGCTAAATCTATCTCCCAATTCGAGAACAGTGGGCACTCAAATTGGTATATAGATTTTACCCTCCGGTTTAAGAAAGAACTGTTCCTATTGGGGACATTGAAGAAGCACTTATAAAAAATACCAATGGACAGTTAGACCAACCTTTGCTTCATAATCAATTAGTAAACATTTTATCCAATTTTAAAAATCGAGATAGACATACAGATAAAACAATCTTTGATGATAGTTGTCTCGTGCGTGATGTTTCTGCTACAAGAAAATTCCTAAAGGATCACCCAGAAATATTAGTGACAAGGGCAGATGAAGGCAATACAACCGTTATAGTAAAGCGGGCCAATTATTTAAACAAATTGCTTTCTATTTTGGCTGACAACAATATTTGCCAACCAATAATAAAAGACAAAACAGTATCAATCCCATCAAAACTAAATCGGATGAAAACTGTTTGGTAAACTGAAAATAGGGTAATAGAGGTAGAGGCAAAGCCGCTAAGATGCCATCAGGGTGTAACAGCCAAACTTTAAGGGCTACCAAAAATATATAAAGTAAACACGCCATATCAACCTATAGTGAGTTTGATCGGGACACCACTATATGCTCTATTCGCCTTTTTGTAAAGAATTTAAATAATACTGTAAGTAAATCTATAAGCGCTGCAAAAATTTCGACCGAGTTTAAAAAGTAAATTAAACAAGTTAATTTATCATAACATTACATCTTTAGATGTAGTCTTGTTATTCACGAATATACAGCATTTAGCCTTACATCAGGTAAGTGATAAATGTCAGGAGTTAAAAAAGAACTTTTAAACAAAATTGAAAAAGACGCAATTTATCGAAGCAATGGAGCTTGATGATTTGAATTTAAATTAGGTAAAATTAACCAATTAACATGCTTGGTAGGAAATACCACCCGAAATTATCAATTTTTTATTTAAAAGTATTCTGAACAAGATTTTGGCTATATAGATAAAAGAAAGGTGAATCAGTAGCAAATTAATTTTTTTGGTTTTGGTATATGTTCTTGATTTTCTATTGTATTAGAAAAAGAGGTTAGATAGCAACAATGCCCATTTTAATATAACTGAAGCATTAATAATATTTCTTTTGAAGAATCTTAAATAATATAGTTAAAAGCTCAAAGCTTCCACGTATAATAACTTATGCAATTAGTCAAAAGGAGAGAGGGTAAACTTTTTTGAAGATCAGTCAAAACTTTATGTTTTGGCTTCTCTTTTGACTTTGTCGTAACTGTTTTTTAAATCATGATATTAAATCATTTTTTAAACCTGGTGGTTTAAAATGTAACTTGAATTTATTTTTGAATTTATTCTATATACTATAAATTCATTTTTTGCTATATTTTGAGATACAATATAATTTTCAGAACATAATTGTAAGTATAAAGAATACAGTTTTTTGTTCTGGTCTGATTCTTAGAATTACTTCCCACATTTTTCACTGTTATAATGACTTTGATATGCAGGATATAAGAAGAAATATAAGGATCTTGTCAATTACCATAGTAGCAATTTTGAAACTTGGTGTATACCTTAATTTTTTAAAGTATTAAAAACTACTATGTTGGAAATATGAAGTGGATTAAGGAACACCACTTTGCATACTGTTAATACTTTCTTAAACAGTAAATTTGTGTATTAATGATTTTCCGGTTTGTTAATTGAAACCTTTGCTCCTAGAATGTGTTTTTGGTTCATTGCCATACATGTTTGAATGCACGGTCTTTTAAGACCATTATTGGTTTTTATATTTCAATAAGTTTTAAAAAGTTCCATTAAAAAATATTTCAACGCCGCCTAATTGGACATAGTTATATATTTAATTTTTTCAGAGGTATATGGATTTATGGCCATATAGTTTCTTTGCCTCTAAACATGGCGTAAATTTAACATAAGAATTTTGGTAACGACTTGTAGGATCAAACATAGTCAAAAATCATGTGAACAGTTCATTTTTTTAAATAATTTTAACTTATATATACATATGTATCATAATTGTTAATTTTCTGTCGTAATCTATTATCTAATGCAAGAAACAAAACAAAAAAAATTAAACATATTCTAATCCCATCGTCACCGTCAAACGATTCACCTCTGCACCATCTGCTTAGTTGGCTACAGTTATCATCAAAAGGTGATTACTGTTCAATTTCGAAAGATACTTGTTTCGAATTTTCTTTGTTCCTTTGTAAATCGATTTTCTTTTATATTCTCAGGTGGAATTATATCGACAAAAAATCGTGTTTAACTATCAAACTGCGATATATATATATATATATATATATATATATATATATATATATATATTTATATATATTATATATATATATATATATATATATATATATATATATATATATATATATATATATATATATATATATATATATATATATATATATGATATATATATATATATATATATATATATATATATATATATATATATATATATATATATATATATATATATATATATATATATATATATATATATATATATATGTATATATATATATATATATATCATGCATTTATACTATATATAATATATATATATACTATGAATATATACTTATTTTAAATTTCTCACGCATTTTCAATTTAGAAACATCAAATTCTAGATTTTTTTGCTTTACATGCTGATATTAAAGATCATTTACCTTGGTTACACAACATATAAGTACATATACACGAGCTCTAAGCATAACTAACTATATTACATGATATGCATAAATTCATGTTAATGAAATTCAGAGTTTTTATATATCTGTGTATCTACTTCATGATTTTATATATATATATATATATAAATATATATATATATATATATATATATATATATATATATATATATATATATATATATATATATATATATATATATATATATATATAGCATGTATATACATGCGGTTTATATCTTTATTTTGATGTGACGATTGACCTAGTTTTAATTTACAATTGTTTCGTCTATCTGACTATTTATCTATCTGGGACCGAGCATGTATATAGTATCGATTTTATACTTTTTCAAAACTATTTGATTTTACAAAATTATGGTTTTATGGAAATTACATTTTGAACTTCATCATAGTTCCTGAAGGTCTAATTAAAAGCATTGTAAAACAAAGACATGATCGTTGAATTTTAACTTTAATATATATATATATATATATATATATATATATATATATATATATATATATATATATATATATATATATATATATATTTATTTATTGTTGATTTGAAAAGTTGCCAAAGTTTTCATAATTCGATCGGTGTAGAACTTCTTTTCAGCGGCTCATGGATCGGCCTTTTTTTACCATCAAGACAGTTATACAGAGATCGAAACAAATAGTCAGATGGTGCAAGGTCCAAGTTATACGTTGGATGTATCAAAACTTCCCAACAAATTTTCCTCAATTTGTTCCGAGTCATCAAAGATGTGTGTGGCCATTCCATTATCGTCATGATGGAATACAACTTCCTCTCTGTGGGTCAATTGTAGTCGCTCTTTCAGGATTGCTTCAATCAAACGGTTGAGTTATACTCAGTACATGACCGAATTAATGGTTTTGCTACGTTGCAGCAGCTTATATTGAACCATTCACTTCTAATCCCACCAAACACTTAACATTTATTTATTTATTTATTTATACAAAAATGCATTCTGATATAGTTCCAATCCAGTGTTGATTAGTAATAAAGAATATTTAAAAAAAGAACGATATAACGTTTGATAAAAATTCAAAAATATAAAAAACATTAAAAACATTGACAAATTTAAAAATTAACACTTGAAAATGCATCAAATCATCCGGTATAACATTTTTTTAAATCCAGATTCGAATGGTAGTAACTTTACAACTAATTTTTAAATCAACCTATTATAGCTATTAACCTAGAATTAAAATTAATTTACAAGATTGAATTTAAATAAATTAAAAATAGTAATAGACCTAATAATGACCCTGGCGGCACACCAGGGGTGTTAATGTAAATACCTTGACTAAAAGCATTATTGATTTTAACAACCTGTGACCGATCAGATAAATAAGATTGGAACCACTGCAATGTAACACCACGAAAACCAGCATGGAGGAGTTTGTGTATAATAAGACGTCATGGTTTACCATATCAAATGTTTTGGTTAAATGAAGGAAGCACATCTACATCAAGGTTTGAAGTTTGGGTTGATGTACTCCTAAAAAAGGTGACTTCTGGTTTTATTTTGGAATTCTTTTACGAGAATCTCAGGCTGGCCATAAACTATTTGGCATCAACTTTTGAAAATCGGGATCAGAAACCCTTATTTTAAATGACAAGTAATCCTGCTTATAATTATCTCGTACTTTACGTTTAAACCGTTGAACCGCAGCATCAGAGACATTAAATTTGTTCCGCAAGTATTGACTAATATTAAATTCACTAACATCTATTACGAGGTTTACGAGGTGCACAAGTAGGCAATTACCAGTGCCAATTACACAATTATTTACCAATCTTTAAGTTTTGATTTTTTAACAAAGAAAGTTGAATGCTGAGCAGAAGCACTTTTAGGTAAACGATTGCTTTTTGGAGCACTGATATTTTTTAATTTAGATGACACATCTTCTTCGTAAATCGAATCGTCAACTGAATAGTTTTATTTGCATCACTTGCTGACACAAAATCAATAACGGTTGGATAAGTACTAGAAGATAAATTATTACTTAAGTCACAATTTACCACGGAATCTTGCACAGTTTTATTAGCACTAGCACATATATTAAAATTTACTGATTGTTCAATTCTTTAGCATAGTATTGTTAACTCCGACAGTTTATCGCTATTCCGCTATTCATTTTTAAAATATTATTGCAGTTATCACAGTCCCTGTGAATGTTTGGAGAACTTTTAAAGAAAACTTTAGAAAAAGAAGGAAATGGTAATCTTGATAAACCTAGTGTTAGTTCAATGAATATTTTAATTTAACTTTTAATATTTCAAAAAAGAAAATTGCTAATATAAACCTCAATAACAACTTAGTGAATATGACAATATAACGCACAAAAAAATATGATCATTGACGAATTATATATTCGAATATTATCCACCAATTCTCGCTGATCGTCAACAAAATAAAAGCTGAAGAACACTTTCCCGATACAATAAAAGTTTTAATAGAAACGTACCGAAACCGAGCTTTAAACGTTTTATTCAAGGATTAAATGGCGAAATATCTAAAATGGTAATCAATCAACGACCACAGCTCATGCTTCATGTCTAGAGTTTCAAATTTTACATAAACCATAATCAACTGTCGATGAAGAGGAACAACTCTACAATCAATAAAACAATAAGAATTCGGACATCAATGCATCCGACGAGAAGCAAGAAGAAGACAACTCTGAATTAAATTGTATTTTGGCAGCTTCTCTAGCGTACCATATCTAGAGTACAAAATGAAAAAAATAAACATTCTTAAGTTCATTCTCATAAACCGGAGTCAATAAAATATTCGAAATTTTCATTGTGACAATTCATTTGATGAAATAATCGGAGACGACACCATTAGGAGCCATCATATAGATAGAAAAACCACATCTTACTCTTAAAACCAAATATAAAGATACCAATGAAAGAGAAAACATCAGCTTAAGTGCAAAATCTGGAAATACGAAAAGACCATCTGTCATACAAATCAAAACAAAACCTTCAAAGGATCCTATCAACATTTAAAACATTTTTCGGACCGGTCAAAATATTATAAAAGCCGAAATTAAAACGAACCTCAAGGAATCATATTTATGCTAAATCGTATTCTTACCCCATTAGTATGAAGAAAATGGAATCATAAGGCCCTCCAAAATCCCATCCAACTTCCCAATATGGTTAGTAGAAAAAAAGTTGGACTCTTGCGGTAAAAGGAAATGCAGGATGGTCATCGATTACAAAAGACTGCATGCCGTAACAACATCAGCTGGGTATCCGATCATCGATATATATATATATATATATATATATATATATATATATATATATATATATATATATATATATATATATATATATATATATATATCGAATACTCTGGCAAATCTGGACAATTCCAAATTTTTTACGTCTGGATTTCATTAAATTCAGAAAAAGCTGACATACCAAAAACATCATTTTCAACGGTGGCCAGTACATACGATTTCTTAAGACTTCTCTTTGGGAAATTGAAGACTGAAGAATTGCGGCCATTTTTCAACGAATGATCGACAATGCTCTGAAGGAGTTTATAGGGTAAATATGATACGTCTATATAGATGATATAATAATATTCGGAAGAAACACTGAAGAAGAACCAAATTGGAAAAGATCAAATTGCGCGTTGATACCGACAGGACAGAATTCCTAAAATATGAAACCGAATTGCTTGGCTCCTTTATCACAAACAACGGCATTAGAAAAAAAGATTCTGGCCAGTCGAAAAATTAAGAGCCCGGTCAATTTTAAAGATCTAAAATCACTCCTGAGACTCACTTCTTATTACAGGCGTTTTATAAGAGATAACGTTAAAATTGCTAAACCATTGACAAAATAATATCACCAGAGAAAAAACGCCCAAATTAAGGCAAATCAATCGAATAAATGTCAAAATCACTCTTACCGAGAAAGATCATCGCGTATATCAATAAATTAAGGATTTATTGTCATTCTCAGAAATACTGATCTATCACAACTTCAAAAATCTGTTCTTATTGACAACCTGTTTTTATGCACGAAAATTATTTATGAAAATGTACCGATATTTTACAGCAGTATTAATGTTTATATCGACAGCTTTTGATAGATGTTTGACTCATCAAAATCGGACCACTAATAAGTGTTTTATGTCACAAGTTGTCAGGCATCGGATACAGCGATTGGTGCTGTACTGTCACAGGGTAAACTTCGCAAAAACCGACCAATCATGTTCATCTCCAGGTCATTAAATAAAACGGAAGATAATTATCTTCATAACTATACCGTTAATTAAAAGGAGATGCTTGCCATTATCTAGATTTTGGATAGCTTACGGAATTACCTATATATGGCGCAAAAAATTTAAAATTATCACTGATCATCAACATTCTTACTAAGTAATAAAAACCATATTGCCAAACTAAAAAGATGGAAGTCACGACTTGAAGAATACAACTATACGAGTTAATCTATATAAATAAGATTGTACCAACAAAATTGCAGATGCCCAATCCCGACTAGAGCTAGAAATCAAGTTTTTATTAACAAATAGCACAATTGACAGCGCAGATCAGGATAGTTTAGATCTATTTTCGTACTGCGATGCATCGATAATCATTTTTAAGAACCAATTTATTTTTACGGAGATAAAGCATGTTTACGCCTTTGAAGAACCACAACCGAATTACCACATGCTTTTTATCAGTTTACGAGATGTAACTAAGAAGGTCCTGATGAACACATTCATAGAAAGGTACCCTACAACAGTTAATGGTGTGCCTATTCCGGAACATTACATCTAAATTTTGAAGAATTATAGGCTCACCATAACAGGAAAGAAAATAGAGAATAAATTCTAGAAAAGTATTACTTCCTACACTTGGCCTACCTGATAAAAAAGTATACATGAAACTGTAAAATTTGCCACCCAAATAAACATGATCATCGCACCCAGAAAAGGTTAAACTTCAAACTACAACAATACCGATCTATTCAACGGAGATGATTATTGGATTTAAAAAAACCTTCTTCAAATGTATAGATCAATTCTCAAAATTCACGAAGCTCTTCCATATTAAAAACTGATCAGCTCCGCATATAAGAGATAAAATCATCAAACTTTGGCATTATTTCACGATACCCAAAATAATGGTGATGGACTATGAGTCAAGTTTTATCAGTCCTTTGTATCGGATTAACACTCAAGCAGGGAATCAGAAGAAATTTCAGGCTTATTCACATTATCAACTTGACCAGCTACGAAGAAATAATACTCACAATTTGACCTGAAATCAACTACATTGATTGAGTGAGCAACTTCAAGACCTAACTGACTCACCAAATTGAACAAATTAACTAATTTTTATTGGCACTCAACGGTCAAAATACACTTGTCAATCGACTAGTTTGGGACAGTATGGAAATGAGTAGCATAGTCACCAGATGCTACAAACAGGGACAAAATTGTCAGTAGACAAAATGAAATTATCAACAATAATAATGAACAGTACCATATTAAAACCGCCTTGATGATTACTGGAGGATAATGGTTTAACCAATGCAACAAGATTGTCGATCGACCAAACGAAGCCTATGAAGGTCGGACCCAACAAATATATTATTCAACTGGCGTAACAAAAACGTATAAAGAGAAATCTGATGTTATGGTAGCCGTATGCTACCTACAGGCAGTTGTCAATCACCATAAAATGGTAATCCGTCTTTTCTAATTTTTTCAAAGGGCGAAAGGGCATTTTTTCAAAGTGGACCAATTTGCACACAAGACATATTTATTTCCGCCATTTGATCTGCGAAAAAGGAGTTAACCTTTCAACAAATTGTTTTTTGAAAACTGTTATAACATTAAAACTTTTGTCACTGTTATAGATCCTTTAAACATGATTGAATTGAAGCTGTCTAAAGCTAAAGTTTTGAAAGTTGCAAGAGAGTTATCTTATATAAAATTAATGTTATATTTCTTATGTTACATTGAACAGAGGTTCTAATCTAAACAAGGGATCCCACAGAAAAAAAGAGTTATCTTTTAAATATAGTCCAACAAATTTGACTACAAAATGTTACCGAGCTTTTTATTATCATTAAATTGTGATATTTGATAAAAACTGTTAAATTAAAGAAAATTTTACTTTATTTCTATATAAATTTAGGTAAAACAATTTAAAAAAAGTGAATTTAAAATTTTTACATAACAATAATAAACAGTTATGTCATGTTTAGCAAAATTGTAATAAATCAAAGTTTGTTAAGTTAAATTTATACAATAAATGTAAATCAACGTACAACTTTAAATGTCCGTCCCCAAACCTTGCATTTTTTAGTGATGTCAAGGTTGCAGTATACTGATAAATAGTGATTACACATAATAAAAAGTTTCAAAAAACATTTAAATATCAATCATCTAACAAAAAAGGGATCAACGATTAAGCAAACTATTAATATTTCTAAAGAAATGTGAAACAAAAAATCCAAACTAATTAAAAAAAATAAATAAAAATAAAAATAATAAAAACGTTTTAAATAATTAATAGTACAAAAGCAAAATAAATAAAAAATCCCTTGAATCCTTTTTCATTTGTTTTGTTGTTGTCTTGATTAAAATAATTAGAAAATCTTCTAAACTCGTTCGAATATACAGACGTAAAAAATTCCATTATAATATTTTAAAAAAAAAATAGGAAAAAGGATAACGTAAAGGCGCCTTATTATGACATATTATTATTTGGAATAATTTTAATATTTTTAATGAAATGAATATTTAATAAGCTTTTATATTAATGAAATTAAAATAATTAAATCACAAAAACAACAACAATAAAAAGAGCACACATAACAAAACAAAAGAGCAGCAGCAGCTAGGATTTGAATAAATTTTTCCCCCAAAAAAAATTTTTTTTTCTTTTACATATTTAATTATTATTATTATTAAGATTAGAAATTCGAATAATATATAATAATATATTCTGTTGAACTTAAATTTTAATAATCGTAATAATTGAAATCAATTTTATGTTTTATTGTTTTTATGTATATTTTATGATTATCCTTTTTGTATGCATAAACTATTCTCGATTAACTAAATGTACGATGTTAAGTGAATTCTTTTGTTTTTGACATTAAGTTGTTTTAAGCGATTTCTCATATCCTTTATGATTTACCATATATACCAGCATTGTGTAAGGGAGTATAATAAAGAGCATTTATATATATATATATATATATATATATATATATATATATATATATATATATATATATATATATATATATATATATATATATATATATATATATATACATGTGTATATATATTTTATGAAAGAAACGTGCTTCGAAGTAGATTATAATATATAATAGAAGTAATATTAAGAAATAAATAAATAAAATGTTGACATGTGTCGCTTTATTTAACATTTATGAGCGAAGAAGATATAAAAAATTTTCTGTATTTTTAGTGATTTTTGATTAATCGAAATGCCGAAATAAATATTCCATACGTTCGAGAGAAGAAAGCACAACAAAAAAAAAAAAAAAGATTAAATCGATCGAAATTGATTTGATTGGAATTTTGACATGTACAACACTTAATAAAATTTTTATATATAGAGATATAAACATTTTTATTTTTAACAATATCAACAAAAAAAAATAATAATAATAATAATACTAATAAAACAACAAACACTGTACCATTTTCTTCTTCAATTGTTCGTGACGTCGATGTCTCCGACGATGTTGTTGTTATAAAAAATACTAATAGTCCTAATAAAATGTAACATATTTGATTAAAAATAATTAATATTTTAGCAGTGAAACTCATAATTTTTGTAGTTGACGTAGTAAATTTAAAAATTTCAATATTTCTATTTTTATTATAATATTCATTGTTTAATTTAAAACACGCACTCGAAATTATTTTATATCACTTAAAAATGCTATTTTATCATTTTTATCACTTTAAACAATGAACAAATTTTTTATTATACCTTAATTTAAAAATATTTAAACACTTTACACTATATAATCACCAAATATTTATTTCACATTTAATTATTAATAATATATGTTTTTTTAAAACATAATATACACGCACTTAAATCACGACCAACGAGCTTTATAAAAAAAATGAGTTTTCCTCTTAATAATTTAACTTTATTTTATTATAAAAAATGAACATTTTTTTCTTAACTAAATTCTATCGAGAAATGTTAATTCGTTACGATCTCAATAACAACTGATAAAAAAAAAACTTTTGGAAAATATTTTATTTTTTTGTTTTTTCGTTACACACAGAAAACAAAAAAGAAACGGAAAATTTTCCGTTTTTCTTCTGTTGTGTGTTATTTTCTTCTCATGAGTAATGATGATGTTGCGAGTCGAGTTGAATGAAATATACTTGATATACAAAAAAAAAAAAAAGTTATTGTGTTATACTAAACAACAATCGAGCTTATGGGATACAAAAATTTTGGTTTTGTACATTCGACACTGGAAAAATGTAACACAACATTTCCATACGATTGAAGGAGAAATATTGTAACGTGATTCGGCGCACAATATCGTCAGCGCGCACTTTGTATATTATAAACAATTTGTTCGATACACAATTTTTTTTTTCGCACTTCCAATACATTTCCAATGGAAGCGTTTTTGTTTTGTATCGAGAATTACGGAAAATTGGTACATAGAGACCATATAGCATAAAAATAGACTAGGTGTATCTTGTGCTATATTTATAACAAAATCTTTGTTGAATTTTGGGTAGCTGCGTGCTTATTTTTATCACAAACTAAAAATAAAATGAAATTCATCTCGAAGCTGTTTGGTGTAATTCTAAGATTATGTACCGATATTTTGGAGAATGAAATTTTATTTTAAATTGTAAATTATTTAGATGGATTTGATTTCGAGTAACGAATATTTTTTATCAAAATGTTGGCAAATTCTAGGAAAAAATACACTAAAATTATAATGTTCAATTATAATAAACATTGTTTATTTATTTGAGATTTTAATGCTTAACATATCCACAGAGGGTCAAGAGTATCATTGCCAAAAGGCAGACAACCTTTTTGAAGCAATAGAGGAACAGAGTTTGTATCACTTATCAGTTGGTTAACCCACCTACTGGCCAACAGATAAAAAAATTCCTGATCTAATTGACTTTTGCGTATAATGAAGGATATTGTACGCACAAATGTTAAAGCAAGCAAGCTAGTCGAACAATGCACATTTTCAGATATTCCACTTAGAACACCAACTGATATTGATGAGCAAAAAATGTTACACCCTCCGTCATTATAACAAACTGCCCCGAGATATTAAGGACCTTGTTAAAAAAAAGCGAAGGAAAAAGAAGCCATGACAATAATCAAAATCTCTTTTTTTGAAGTGGAAGCTTAATTACTTAGAAACTTAAGTTTAAGTGAAAAAGTTTCGTCCATAATAATTAGTGTGGTGAATGACTTGATTGGTTCTGAACCTTGATGTAAACCGCCTACTATCCACCCTAGTTTCGTGTTTTGAACCATGACGTTACTGACTCCAATCTTCTTAATGCCATCTTTGAACAGATCAAAACCGATATCAGATCCTAGTAGAATATCAATTGCCACTGGCATATGGAAGCCGTATCTATCAAAGCTCAGAAAGGTCTGCGACTGCCATTACTGTCGATTGCATTTATTATTGCTTTTAATAATATTTTTATGTTTTCAAAGTTTTCCACCTTGACATGGTTATTATACAGCGCACGATGTGTGAATGTTGGTTTACTGGTGAAGCCTAGTTCTCCCTAACATGTAATAATGTGTTATGTTTTCGTGAACAATAGTGACACCTATTTCGAGACCTACAGTCATATATGGTGTGGTTTGAGTTAAAGCAATTGATATATCTCTTGATATTTCCTAACAATAGTTTCCACTCAGCTACGAAGGTAACTTATCACAATTGTTCAATTTATGGTTTTCAAGCTTGCATGCAATGCATACCGATATGTGGTTAATACCCTTTTTTGTTGAATTTGTGTGGCTGGTTTCACCAGTCGTACTTGATCGCATCTCAAAGTCTCCAGGGCATTAATTCACATTTCAAAAAATTCGAACATCATTTTTACCGACGGGTACTTTTCGCCCGTTATTTCTCGCACCCATTGGTTTCTTGTGCCATTGTTTTGTTTTTGCACTAACAGGTATACTATATACTAACAGGTGCCAGCTCGTTAAACTCTTTTAGGCCATGTTTTATCGGAACTGCCTACTGTAACTTTGGGTTGCTCGATGAACTTATGGATGAACATGTTGACGGTATGTCGCTAGCGATTGTATCGTTGCGATAGGTTTTACATCACCTCGCAGTAATTTGCTTCATCTATTTTAAAATGTCTGATGAAGGAGTACGCTTCTTTTTTGAGCAAACCAACCAAATTTTGCCATTGTTGCACAGTTGCGATGGTTTCATTATCATGAATGTAGAAATATCGAAAAAAACTCAGGCCACTCCGCCTGAAAAATGACTCCGCGCGTAAAATGACGCTGCACAGAAGCAAATCTCTTACGCCAGCTTTCATCCGCCAAAAATATTGGATAATAGAGGGTCCGTTAGCAGTAAAAACTTTCATTAACAAATGTGTAATTTGCTACAAACAACAAACACGGTCTATGAAACCATTAATGGGTGATATTCTGGCAGCAAAAGTTACTTCAACCAGATCATTTACACACACATGAGTGGATTACGCCGCCATTTCACCTGCGGCATTTGCCAGGACGAGGTAATAAAAGCTTTAAGGGTTATTTAGCAGTGTTCGTTTTTTCGCAATAAAGACCGTTCACTTAGAAGAAATAAGCAACTTGTCATCTGAGGCATTGCTAGCGGCGTTTAAATATTTCGCAGCGCGTCGAGGTGATTGTTTGGACCTCCACAGTGACTGTGATTCCATCTTTATAGAAGCTTCAAAAATTATGAAGAACGATATGATCACTGCATTGAAACAACTACCTGAAAACCTAGCTGGACAGCTTGCAATGGATGGCACACAATGACATTATATACCGCCAAAAACACCACATTTAATTGGAGAACAACATCTAACATTTAAAGAGATGACCACAATAGTTTGTCAAATAGAAGAATGCCTAAACTCACGACCACTACTTCCACTATTATCAAACCCCAATGACTCTTCAACACTAACACCGGGACATTTTCTGATAGCAGAGCTTCTCCTAATTGTACCAAAACCAACCCATCTAAATCAAAGAATCCACTGTTTAACACGATGGGAACTTTTGCAGAAAATAACTGAAGAATTCTGAAAGATTTGACTAAACGAATGCATAGTAATGTTACATAAGCGAGGAAAATGAAATAAAAAAGAACCAAATTTAGCAAATGGAGAGCTTATACTCATTAAAGATATTGAGCTGAACATGAAATTCACTGTGGTAAGGATGTTTTTGTTAAAACGAAAAAAATGACATCCTAAACACTCAAGGTGCAAACGAAATAACCCGCAAAAGAAGAGCTCCATTGCCATGAATCTTCGTAATAAAGTCGAAGGTTCTTTATAATATTGTTTCCAAAAGTGACAGTGGAGCAATCGAAACAACACAGCCATGTTCTTTGAAGAAGAGGGGACCTCATACTGGATCCAACCTGTGTGTTGAAAGGAGACACATTCACTTTGTCACGAATCATAGCATTTAACAGTAAATTGGAACACTCCTTCATACCACAATTTAATTTGAGCGATAACATGAACATGAACTTCACTAATAGAGCAAATCGAAACCCTTAATTTGGCTTGGCTATTGAAGCCATTGAGCAGTTAATTCTCGACCATAAAAGGAATCTAAGAACATCAACAGGAATGAACGTGCATGACTTTCATCATTACACAATATCGTACACCATCATAGCATTACTGTTTTGATGGCAGCAGCCATTAAATATGTTAAACACAAAGGAGCAACTCAAGTTGCACTGGTCAATGCACTTCCAGGACCATGGTAATTCGATATTTTAGATAAAGACCATCAAATAATGAAATGGAATCATGCACCGGTGTTCAAAATTAAAGTGTAAACACATTGTTTTTTGAACTTAATTGATCTCTAACTTAAAATCTCTTCTAGTAAGATACGTCCTAGAAATTTTGTCTAAAATCTTTGTTTGATCAAAGTAGCGGTATCCGATTTTTAGCTATGGTGATTATCGGCTTGATATAAATTAGTTGGTCGCATATCTTGTCATAGTTAAAGCCCTGAACCATTATTTGCTCGATAACTCTTGAACAGGACATTATATTTTCAAGATAGACAAATAAAAATAAAATTAAAGCTAATAAAATAAATGAAAAATTTAAGCCAGCCAAGTTGGACGGTTTATTTTATTTTATTGTAAAAATTAGTTAAATATTTTATATATAAAAACTATATAAACGTCAAAAATGCCATTCTTGATGGAAATTCTTTCGTGAGTTACGCTATGAAACTGTAAAAAATTCGAAATTTATAACCGTCAAGCTTATTTTAAACTTAGTTATGTTGATATATAGACATATATGTATATTATACCAAGAATGCTATTTTGCTTTTAGTTTTTATGTGGCTTGATCGTAAAAATATAAACTTCTTTATAGTTTTCCGTCATTTCAGCCATTTTATAGTTGTGCTTTATTTTGAAGAATATTTTATTTTTTTAAAGTTACCTAATTAAATCATTTTTTGGAGCAAATTTTCGGAAATGTTATTTTGAACCATTGTTTTTAAAAGTATTCCATCGCTGTAGTTGTATTGTGCAGGTGCGGAACCTCTAATTTTTAAGTTGGGAATATTATGTTGTTAAGATGGAAAACACATTTCTATTATATATAACTTAGTTAAGGCGAACAACCCTAAACTAGTTAATAGACTATAACTCAGAATAGATTAACTTTCAACAATGTTTTGAAGAATAGAATTTTTTTTAGCAAAATCTATATGGCTTCTAAAAATCTATTGGCTAAAAATAAATTTGGTTTATTTATTTTATATAGGTAGAATTATTTAGTCTCAATGACTAATTAGCAGTTGTTTTCTAACTAAATAAGATGTATCCATTAATCTATCTCATTTGCAAAGATTTGTAACTGTTCAAAAAAAAAAAATTCAAATTTCGATAGTCTGCAGTCTTGTATATTTAAGAGGAAATCGTTGAAATTTCTAGTCTTCAACTAATTTCAAATTGATGTAATTTGATTAATAATTGACTTAGGATAGATTTTCAATAATTATGATAGTCTAGAATTTTATATATTTTACAAAATATCTAAAAACAGTTTCTCTTCTTAATCTGGTTTCAAATTAATATTTATTTTAGATCGGGTTTTATTTTATATAATGTCTCGTCTGATGGCCAAATTTAATTTAAAATAATTTGTAATTTATTGGTAAAATGTTTATATTTATCGGCAGTCTACAGCATTGTATATTTAAAAAATCATTGAAAAAAATTGTAGTCTGTGTTTTTTATCCTAATAAATCATAAATGAAATACCATTATGTTCTAATGTTATGAAAGATTTAAATATGGTTGTTTGTTTGTGTATATAAGGTGGATTGAACCAATACATGTTGAGCTTTAATAAGCCGTTAGCAGTGATTTAAGTTTCTTGGAATGTAGAGATCCTTTTTGAAGTAATGATAGTGTTTCAATTAGATAAGTTACCAGTTGAAGACGTTAGTTGAATTAATGAAAAATAATCTCCAAAATGATGGTGTGATAAAAAATCATAACCATCCCAAAAAAATGGTGTTTAAAAACAAATAGATATCATTGATAAATAACTATGATAATATACTAAAAATTTAAAATGCATTTGCTTATAGAATTTCATATTTCTGAGGTTTTTCAACGTGGCCGATATCTCTTAATTTATTTCAACGAAATGAAGTAGTTCCTATATTAAATTTATACAAAAACTTCCCTCAATTGTATAACGTATTAAAGCATATAAAAAATTAAATTATTTGTGGCAATATGTTTAACAATGTAAGTAAGAGTAAATTTATATTAAATTAAATATAGCTAATTCAGCAATCTCCTATTTAATTAAAAAGATGAAATCCAATATAAACAAAAAAATTTCATTGACAACAACAATAAAGAAGTATCGTTGACAACAACAACAATGTATCGTGAATCAACATTTAGGGGTAATATTAAAATCTTCAAATGCATTTAAAATGGTTGTCGTAACCATTTGTTTGGTTCGTGTTGATTTTGAACTACCTATATACATCTGTTGATTTGTTTATAATAATTTTTTTATAATACTTTTAAGAGTTAATTTTAAGTATGAGGTATATGTTTTGGTATTTAACTTTAGTTTTTGATATATAAGTTTGTCTTTTAAATAAATTTCCGATCCTTCCATTAAAATTATTAGTAAACGGGTTACTGTACAATGGAATTTGGTTTTAAATGACGAAAAATAAATCATGATAGTTGTGGTATTAATACCAACGATTGATATTTTCTGACTATATTATATAGTATAGAACTGTAACTATATTGTGGTTATATGTTATATGTTTATCTTTAATAGCTACAATTAGCTATTAATTAATAATTAGCTACACATAAGCCCAAATTAGTTTGAAAATGTTTAAAAATATAATAAAATATATGGGGCTATTATGACAACAACTCCGTCTTAACGAGTCCTTTTGCATCTCTTACAAAATTATTTGGAAAAACATATTTCTTTTGATTGAAGCTTATATTAAAATTAAAAACCGGAAACAACAACATCCTGTCAAACCTCTCAGATGAACCAACACTACCCATTCCCGGTAAAAACCTTTCAATCACAACCAACTCCGTCTAAATACCACTCCAAATTAGAATTTAAAAATTGTCAGTCAACCTCCATCTTCTGCACACAAGGCACCAATCCGACTGTATTATACCACCGGCTCAAAAACAAACTAACGCAGGACTCAAAATCACCCTCTAATTCAGAAATCACTCATACAAAAACCATAAACGCCTTCTTGCAATTAAATCCTAACCAAAATCGTTGCAATAGCATACATTTCTCGCACAGTGCAGTCAAAGATCCAATTAAAGATTGTAGGAATTTATTTCCAACTCATCATAAAAAATCCTTTTCAGATTTTTACATTTTATTTAGCTAAAATTACCGGCTGATTTTGGAATAAATGGATAGTATTATTTGACCATTCCAACAAAATGTTAAATTTTTCCGATAAATATAAGGAACTCCTGAATGGCTTGTTTTAGCCGTATCTTGTCTGCATTGATGTGGTGATAAACATTTGGAAGCTTTAACTTTGACTCCAAAGGTAAGTCTCGAAAATTTTCGTGGGTTGTATGTTATGTCCTTCTTCATTCTCATAATGGTGTCATACTTTTTTGTTAATACAACATTAGGATCTTTAAGTAAAGATAAGGCTTAATTCGAATTTACCAAATTGAGTGGTTGGGTATAGACTCGAGAAGGTATTTTGAATATAATTTTTATAAAATCGAATAGCTAAATTAGTCATTGAGTCTAAGAGTCCTTTTTTTTAAATAGGCGAGGATATCATAAATAAAAAACCTTAATCATATATTTTTTGTACATCTTCACGAAATTCCTGAAAGTTATCTTCAATTTTGAATTACTTAATCAATGGAGCCAGAAACATTCAAGACACATAACCTTACAAAACAAGTGGTACACACATAAAAACATAGGAAATGTATACCATCAGATCTCAAAACCAAAATAGTGTTGCACAGAGCAACATAAAAATTCTAAAGTTCAAAGCAACATTGTTTAGTGTACAAATAGAAATTAAATCTAACAATAAATAAAAAATAAAAACACAATAATATAACAGAGCATACACACCAACACATAAAACAACAAAAAAACAAAACTTTTTGGTTTATGACGTAGAACTTATTATCGGTCTAGAGGGTGCTATATATCTTTCACATGCCACAAACACTCGACACCATATCGAAAATTAGAAACAAATGTTATATACAATAACACAAAAACAACAACACCAGCAACTACATCCACTCCATACTATGATTCTGCCATCTTCTTCATCTTCATCTTTTCATGTAACATACATATTTTCCACAATTTTATTTTTTGTTTCTCTATTTTTCATTTTTCTCTTATGGATCTGTTTTTTTTTCTCATTGAACAACTTTTATGATATTTTTGTGTGGAAAAAAATAGGAAACAGTTTTTCCGAAATACAAAAACAAATTGGTTTTTTTTTATTTTCTTCTCCGTAAAATATAACAAAATGTTATGACATAAAATATTATTATTCTTCATCACTATTTTGTTGTTGATATTATGTATCAAACCCACCCTTGCGTAACATAGTATTTCTGGGTCTACAGTATCTATGTATATATATATAGTCGACGTTGTTGGTGTACTTTATTTATGTGTATAGGGAAAATTTGTTGCTGCGAAAAATTATATTTTCTTCAACAACAAAAATTATAGGTTTTCACTTAATTTACTTTTAGGTTGTGGAAAATAAATTTTCTTTTTTTTACCATATAGCATTTCATTTCACCGTCATCATTTATGTGTCGTCGATACGCTTTTCTTTTATTTAACAACGTCTGTGTGTTTGCATAGATACGTATTTATGATAATTTGACTGATTGTAATTTTATGATAAAATGCAATTGGAAATCGATTAAATTTTAATTTAAATAAAATAACAATTTAATTAAAAAAAAAAAAAATTTTTTTTTTGCTATGTTTCGATCTATTTTATTTATATAATGAAAATTATAGCATAAAAAACAACAGATATACATGCTCGTATATTATGGTAAAAAGAATTGAATTGGAGTAAAAGGAAAAAGAAAATGAAAATGAAAAACAAGTAATGAAAATATTTCGATTTCAAATTAAATTGTAATTTTTCTTTGGTTTTGGTTTTTCCTTTTAAAAGTCCCAACATAATGAAATGAAACAGAATAACAACAAAGTGTGTTGAATTGAAGTTGAGGAAAAGAAAAAGAACAAAATGTGAAACTAAATCTGCAAATGTAAATAACTAGTAGAGTTAGGGTCAAATTTTCAAACAGAGATTTGCATTTTTTGGATATCAATTGTAGTTTTTATTTGATGTTTTAAGGGAATTACTGATCCCGCAGTTCTGTAGTGACTTTCTGCAGTAGAGATCAACTGAGAAATGTATTGAGAAATGCCATAAATGTTTAGGCCAAAATTTCAATGGCAAGTTTGCCAAATTTGGTCTTCTTAGCTTTTTTTAGATTTAATTTTTTTAATATTGGCTAATATTTGAACAAAACTTAAACGCATTAAATTACGAGACCGATGAGAAATGACAATAGCAAATATTATTTAGTAAAATGCTAAATTACAAAATTGCTATCATTATCGAGGATGTCGATTTACTATCCCAATTTCAACGGTCGGAAATCTACCATTTTTTGATGGTGTATACATACTAATAATATGCGATGATGTTTTCTCTTAAAAAACCCAAGTTTAAGAATGCTTACGTTTTCAAAGTTCTCCTGCCTCAATAACGTTCAATATTTGTTAAGGAATACATGTTCCATCAATTTTTTTTTTAAATTCTTTTGCTGCTTTCCGATCATAGGTTCGTCTTTGTTTTAGCAGCATGTGTCTTTTTTGCTTTTAAATCAACCGAACCAATTTGAAACTAGCGCTAACAAGCTGAAAAAATCCTTTGCTCTATGTAGCTGATTTTTCAAAATAATTAAAAGAGGGTGTTGCCTTCGGTTGGATAATGAGCGTGGTTTTAGGTACATTATTATTTGTTAAATAATTTATCAAAATGCCTAACACTTTCTCATATTTTTACTACCACAACTGTCTATGCTTTTGCCAATGCTACGGGTGATTACATTGAATGGCAATGCTAAATTTTGCCTATTTTCAAATCATTAAATTTCTATGTTATATCAATTACACAACTTAATACAACGAAAATGTACTTTATACCAAATATGCATTACTATATGCATAACCAAAAGTAACTCGTACACAAAACAATTTAAAAAAAAGGATTTCACTCAATTGTGGACACAAAAGTAGAGGCAGAACTATGACAAAGGATAAACATTTTAAAAATCGGACTACTGCAAGCCCTTACAAATTACAACACGGAACTAGGGCGTTCCAAACGTCTTACGTGGAGGAATAACTGTGTTAATATCGAGGATATACCTTCAGCGACTTCAAAAAGTTCTAGCTACATATTAGTCAAACGAGATTGGGCTTCTTCTAAAATCCGATGATAATCATACATCGAGTCGCAAGGAGTTATCCAAAATCCTGTTTCAGGTGCAATTTCTAGGCTGCAATGTTTGCGAAGCTAATACAATTACTATAAACCCACATTTGGTACACTTTATGGATGTAAATGTGGTTAGGGTTTTATCCGGTAGGCATTTTACTCCGGAAAAAGTAAAGTAGGCCATCAACTCTCTTTAGCTTCCTTCAAAGGGGATTTGACTTGATTATCCCTGCTCTGGTAGCCTTATTTAGAACTTGCTTTAATTTGGATCACAAACCACAGGCTTGGAGCCAAGGCAAAATGGTTTTTATACCAACGCTTGGCAATCGGCAAAGTGATCTCTCTAAGTCCTTTCGACCTATATCAGTCCTACATCGTTTATTCTAAAACTATGGAACGATTAATAGATCTTTATATCAGAGACTGATTGACTGTAACCAGACCTCTGAGTCTTAATCAATTCGCCTACAGAAAAGGCAAATCCACAGGGGGGACGTTGCGTCTACTTGTTAACAAGATTAAAGAGGCCTTCCGGTCGAAAGAAATTGCACTGTGCGCTTTTTAAATATTCAAGGAGGTTTTGACAATACTGCTTACGACTCAATTGCTAGGGCAATCAGGCGTAGAAGGAATAACGATCCGACTAACCGCTAGATTAGTTTCATGTTGGTTAGTAGAGGAAAATTACTTACTAGGTAATAAATCACCCACGATTACGGCAGTAAGGTGATTCCCGCAAGACGGAGTCCTATCACCTTTACTATGGTCATTCTTGATCGACGAATTACTTAATGAGCTTGATGACTGCACTCCCAACCGCGCGGTCAGAGCCATGTGAGCATATCGGCGTATGTTCGGCAAGAGTTAGGGCCTCTGTCCAAAAATGATATACCGGATGTACATCATTATAGTGCGGTCAATTGTAACCTATGGAGCCATAGTGTAGTGGCCCCAAGGTACAGCAAAAATAAATTACGAACAAGCTTACCTCATTGCAGAGGCTAGCATGTCTCAGAATTAAAGGCGCTATGTACACTTGTCCAATGGCGGTTATATGAAAGCACTAACCGCACTTACTACACTTCAAATCTACGTCCAAAAATCAGTAGAATTTTTTATAGCTAGCTTACAGCAAGTAAATTAATGCAGTTATGATGATGGGTGGTCATCTGGAAGTTTTGAATGAACTTTAAAACTTAGATATGTTCTTTACAGTCCTGAACGTTATGTCCAAAGAACTCTACTTTGGCAGGAATTTGGAGTATCAGTCCTTGATAGAACCGACTGTTATACTGGTGGACCTTCTATGGAGCTAAGCAGCTTAGTCTGGTTCACAAATGGATCAAAAATGGATAGTGGGGTTATCATTGGTGTCTTTGAATCCAACCATAAAATATCGAAAACACTGGGAACTTATCCCAGTGTTTTTCTAGCCGAAATTCACGGCATCGAAACTTACATCTTATCTATTATAAACAAAGGTCTGAAATGCGCCTCCATCCACGTTTTCTCCAATAGCCAAGCGCCGCATTGAAAGCACTGGCTTCTAATTTTTTGGATTCTAAATCGTTTAAAAGTTGTAATAAACTGCTACAAAATCTCTCTTGCCATAACAAAGTTAAGTTGTGGTGGGTACCTATGGTCACAAGAGCATCACTGGAAATGAGATATCCGATGAGCTAGCATGGGCACGGTTGTCAACTGCAGTCATTAGCCTGATTCCTGATCTCCGTTTGTGCCATCTCGTGGGCCTCTTCAGCCTAAACAATTAGTAAATTGTAAGAAATCCATTGCTTAACCTATTGGAACTCTACTCCCGGCATCAGGCATAACCAAATTTCAGTAGAAGAAATATTAGGAAACTAGTGAGTTTTCTTTCAGGTCACTGTAACCTGAGATATTATTTGAATAATGAACCTATCCACAGAGGCGGAGGGGCGAAAGAGATAGAAACCGCAAGGCATATACTATGTGCACAAAAGACATTTTAGTTTGAATTAATAAAAATTATTGATAATAATAAGTAATGTCATTCGGTCGTCGTTCTTTACAAAAACGGAAGATGAAAAAGTTCCTCCCAGAGATCTAGGTAAAGATCAATCCGAAGAGCTTCAGAACAAAATATGGAATGACATTATAATCTGTAGTTTCGTTAATATTGGTGCAATAGCAAGGTCATTAGATACTAAATTAGCAGAATTCACTAGAAAAAAATCACTCATTCGGCCATCTATAATTTGTCATCAACGAAAAAAAGTATTGCGCAATATGGGTGGAACCTAATGTTCGTAGGAGGGGAAATAGTAAACCTTTTGATTTAATAAGGACTAGACATTTCAAAAAATGAACACTGCGTTAGAAATACGCAAAAAGCATCAGGATGCATTCAACAAAAAATAAAATGTTTCTTGAATGAGACTTGCCAAACTTTGAAAAATTTTCATTTCCAGAATATTCTTCGTAATTCAAATGAATTCGGCAGATTTTAAATCATTTAGTTGATACACAATTTTAAAATGTTCATTTTACAAAATTTAAAATGATAGAAATGCTTAAAAAGGGATGATTTTGAATTTTATTACAAATCATGTCAAAGAGTTCAGTAAAAGTAACTATGCAAATATCTTGAAACTATATACTGTTCTTTAAAATTTGCAACTTAATTTATTAGAAACGTGTCATCGTGGAACTGAAATCCTTTTGTTATAAGGTGGCGATATATATATATATATATATATATATATATATATATATATATATATATATATATATATATATATATATATAATATTTCCATGAAACGCTATATAGCTAATAAAACAATATAATCATATTTTGTCATCATCTTTTGCATAAGTTTTGCATATTTAACTATAAGCAAAGAAAAATTTCATATTTCAATTTCATATTTTGTCATATTTTATTCAAACAATATGCATTCTTATCTTATCAACTTATATACTGTAATACTATGAACTTTTGTCAAACATAGCCATCATCTATAAAATCAATATCGATATTCAATATTACCAAATACAGCTTTACTTTTTCTAATTTAATTTATGTCTTCAACTGATGATCATACAGTCTGAAGAAATTCAAAGAAAAGCAGAACAAAATAATTGTAATTGCAATATGATTTCATTTGTACATTACAAGGTGACAGATTCATAATAATCTATCAATTTTTCATGTTTATTATCAAATATTTGATATTCATCTCTTGTTCTATAACATCTCATAAATTTAAGAAAACATTTTATTCTGTTCGAATATAAATGAGAAATATATTATTATATATCTACATGTATAATGTACATATATAGTATGTACGTCTGCAGAGATGTACCTAAAGAATGAAAATCTAGAAAATGATACAACAACAAAATGTACCAAGGGTGTTCGTGTATGGGTTACTATATTTTGGTGTAAACATAAAATTTGGGTTGGATAATAAGTTTTTTGTTGCTGTTGATATAAATGGAACATCTGTCGTATAAGTTTAATTTATCAGTAATGGCTATACATGTTTATTTCGCCAACCAATGCCAGCACAGTGGTTCAAAATGTAATCAGACTTAAAAGTTAATTGTTGATCAATCTTGAAGTATATTTATGATAAATTTGTAATTGTTTTTTGACTGAAGGAAACTGGATAAGGTCATGAAAGGTTAGATAACACGTTATTGTCTGCATGGTCAAATAAAGTGCTTAAACCTTATATGCTAACATATTACAATGTTGACCTGCAGGTCATGTCAATATCGATGATAAAATGGTTGCGGTTATATTCAATTAATATATTCGATAATAATTTGTGAATTTGAACCAATACTAGCAGTCGATTGATCGAAAATCTCTTAATTTCAGCATCAGATACACAATAATACGTGGTGTTTAAATGTAATATTATGTTTATAATAATAAAATAAACTTTAATATTATAATTTTTGACTTCATGAACCGCACAACAATACAACAATATGGGCAATGTCCCTTTAACAACTTATTGCAAAGTATTTGTATCAGCTTATATATATATATATATATATATATATATATATATATATATATATATATATATATATATATATATATATATACATATTTATAAATATAAACATATATATATATATATATATATATATATATATATATATATATATATATATATATATATATATATATATATATATATATATATATATATATATATATATATATATATATATATATATATATATATATATATATATATATATATATAGAGTGACCCAAAAAAATGTATACACACTTTAATACCTCATTCTAACTAATATAATTTGATTTTTAGAGTAAAACACATTTATAATCATGTCGGAGATTAGGCTAGACTTCGTTAAAGGTAAATTTATTTTGAAGTGCTAACTTAAGTTTGAAAACATAGGGGAAGTGCAAAGACAGTTTATAAGGGAATTTCATATAGATCCACCTACAAGACTCACCATTACTCGCATCAGAGATAAATTTGAAAGAGAAGGGACTATTCAAGATGCCCACAAACAGCGTTCTGGAAGATCTCAGACATATTCAAGCACCTCAAGAGAAGAAGAACTGCTTGAAACATATCGCGAAACTTCAAGAAATTCAGTTCATCAAGCAGCACGTGAAGTAGAGATTTAAGTGTTCATCGCATTTTGAAGCGCGTACAATGGAAGAGTTATATTCCAAGATTAATTCACGCCCTCAATGAAGACGATTTTGATCGGAGAGTGGAGTTTTGTGAATAGTTTTTGGCGAAATGTGCAGAGGACGTAGAGTATTTTCATAAAATTATTTGGATTGATGAGGCTTCATTTAAATTAAACGGCTCGATCAACCACCACAATTGCAGATACTGGGCATCAGAAAATCCTCACGTTACAGAGGAAGTTAATTTAAATTTACCAGGAGTTACAGTGTGGTGTGGATTGTCAGAGCGGGGTTTGATTGGGCCATTTTTTTTATAACACTGTGACTGGTGCCGTTTATTTGAATTTGCTATGGGAAAATGTCATTCCAGGTATTCTTGAACAGTTTGGGGATGCCACAGACTTTTATTTTTAGCAAAATGGAGCACCTCCTCACTATCATCGTGAAAAATTTAAGAGCTTACTTAAATGAAAAAATGCCAAACAAATGAATTGGATGAAGAGGTGCAATCAAATGGCTCCTGCGCTCTCCAGACCCCACGCCATTACATTTTTTTATGGGGACTCATCAAAGATAGGTTTATTTATCAAAACCGGTAACAGTCAACCAATTGAAGGCGGAAATTAAAAGAGAATGCAGTGAGATTTCTATTGAAATGATTCGCCACGTTTGTGATTCTATTGCTTCGGTGTTATCAGCAATGTTTAGATAAAAATGGGCATCAAGTTAAATACTTTCGCTGAATAATGAAATTCTACATCAGTTTTTTTATTTTATACTATTAATTTATAATATATCTAAATAAATACTGTTTTTATAACCAAGTAAAGTGTGTATACATTTTTTTGGGATACTTTGCAATAAAAGTTGTCACATTCCAAAAAAGTTATTTTCATAGGAAGTCGATTTGAATATTTGTTAGAAGGACATCGTTAATTACTAAACCATTAACGAAGAAAACTATTTATTTTTTATTTCTGGTTCCAAAAAATATATTTTCATATTAAAATATTATTCTAGCAACATTCCGAAAGAAGAACATCATCGAATATTTACAATTTTTTGGAAGTTGGGCAATTTAGATAAGGAAAGTTACTTTATTGCTTGATTCTTAGAACTATAGTTCATCCAAGATATAAGTTTTTAAGGGAAAATTCCAGAAGATATTTAAACAATGGATTCAATTTCAATTTAAAACCAAAAAAACATCGTGTCTTTAAACAAACAGAATTACTTTTGACAGGCTAATTAGGACTTTACTTTAAAGCAGGATAAATTGATGAGTGACGTGTTGGAGGAAGACAAATGGGGCAAACTTGGTCACCATTCACAGATTTATAGGGCAATAAAAGAATATGTTCGTTGTTTTATTCGTATAGTACTCCTAAAGTGGTACGCCGATATCGACGCTTTGAATCGAAAAGGCATTATATAGAGGGTTACAAATATTTTTCAGACATTCATAGAGATTATGTTGCGGAGTGCAAAAAAAAATGTTCCATTTTGTAATTATTTACAAAATTCTTACTAAAGAATTTAATATATTTAATTATAAGCCAAGAAACGACCAGTGCTACGCGTGTCATATGAAAATGCTCCACTTGAAAAAAAGAACAAAAAACGAGAGCTATGACACCCAATTAAAAAAAAAAGATTTAGCTCGGGAAGAAAAAAATCTGATAAAGGAAAGTTTCCGAACACATATAATATTATCGTTGCAGTATATGATTTGGAAGCCGTTTTTCAATGACCCAACGGCTAAGCTTCTGTATTCTTCTACGAGTCCAAGTAAAACCTTTTTAACTTTAGCATTTACGACTTTCGATTCAAATCTGGCGATTGTTTTTTGTGGCATAAAGGAATAGGAAAAAGGTATGTTAATAAACTTGGTACATGTGTTTTACGGTTTCTTCTAGAAAAGTCAGCTCCAGAAAAAGAAATTGAAATCATATTCTATTCAGATAACTACCCTGGGTAGCGAAAAAGTCAATGAATGTTTTTACTTATACCTATATGCCGTTAAAACCATGACTATCATGTCGATACACAAGTACCTTATTAAAGTACCAAAATGACGGCGAATTGGTCAATTCAACTTTAAAATGTGAACATAAAAAGCAACTAAACGAAGTAGTCCATTGTACACTCCTGATGCTTTCATAAGTTGCATAAAAGCTGCCAAGAAAAACGGTGCTCAGCATAGAGTGATTGAAATGTCATTCGAAGAATTTTTTGACTTAAAAGATTAGAATAAATAAGGTTTAATTTGACAAACTTATTGAAAATAACAGATATAAAAATAATAAAAGTTGAAAAGTGTTTTCCGTCTTTGATATTTTACAAAACTTCGTACAGCGACGAAACATTCAAAGAAGCCATATTAATTTGGAAAAGCTACCGAAATTCAAATTCGCCTTGCCAATTAAAACATGCTTATGCGACATGACTTGCTTGATCTACTAAAGGGGAATTATATTCCTAAATATTACTCTAATTTTTTTGATAGTCTTTAATGTAAGTTGTTAAACATTTCATTGTTAAAGTTGTTAAACCTTCATTTGACGAGGCTCTGATACTTTCTTGACCTAACTAATTGTCTCATATGGCTTTTCCTGTATTTTTTATTCGTTTTGCTGTATTTCTTCTCCAGTTGGCTATACTATTTATTCTCTTTCTACCCTACTTTACAAGATTTGGATAAGTATCCAACTCACTTGCAGAAGACATTCGGTTGACATTTTACTTCTTTGTCACTACTAGTGCGGTTTTAACCTTCAATTTTGAAGGAAGGATCTTTTATTAGGTCCTTATATTCTGAAAGATTAAATATTTGCCGATATAAATTACATAATTATTTACTAATTTTTTAAATACGTCATTATAGGTACCTTCATCGGATGATTCTTGAGTTTGAGCTATTACTACTGCTGTTAGTAGACGTAGACAATGGCGATACTGATAACTGAACTTTATTTTGATCTGGTTCGATTGCATTTAAACTTTTTCAAAACTTCTATCTCATGTGTACGACTGCCCTTCAGTATAGCCCTTCTAACCTGTTTTCTAGCGTCGTGAACGCATGGTGAATTCGAATGATGTGGAGGCTCTATTATCCTAGGACCTTCCAATACATTTTCTGGCTCCATCAATTCAGCCGCATTCGGCTGCCCCAATGTTGATTTATCTATATTAGTATCTTTAAGTGCATCTCCTAATATGATGGTGCCTTCATGTTTATATATTTTGCCTTGATCGAATACCACATTTACAAACAATTTCCCACGACAGGTCATAATATTATCTAAAGAGTGCAATAAGGCATTAAAATATGCAGTAGAATTAAAAATCATACAAAAAATGTTGACCCAAAATTTTATCAGAAATAACGACACGCAACGAAACAATGTTACTATCTAACCTTAATATTTAAGCAATATCGTTATAATTCAAAATAAACCGCCCTCAAATTCACCGTTTCGAGAACAAAGTTTTAAATTTAAATATTACATTATTTTGTTAATAAATAAATTAAGGTAAAACTTGTTGTTTTCATAAACAATGGCACAACTCTATTTTATAGAGAAACAGCGTATTTTACAACTAGAAAAAGCCTCTTTGATATCGACATTTTTTGTTTTACTACTAAAAAATGGCTTTTTGTTATCGAAATCTATTCATACAATATACTATAGTTACGTAATATAATAAAGTCGAAATAGCAATTATTTCTATAGTTCATATATAAAAACTTATTTAGAAAGAATGCTCTATAGAAAAATTCATTCATAGTTGAATTTTGAATTTTATTTTACTGTCGTGACACTATCGCGAACCACTTAGAACAAATAATAACTACACATGATTCATTATTTTTAATTTTTCTTTGTGGTGCCTTTCAAAATAAATATTTATAATTTTTGAAATGAGACTGCCTTATACCTTTTATTCAAAATAAGTACAAACAAAAGTTGAGATGAAAATAGAGTGTTATGCGTTTATGTATATAGTACAACTTGTATTTTCCAGTGTATGGTTATAGTCGGTTATATTGTCAATTATTATAGTTAATTATTATAGTGAAAAAAATTCGATTTTAAATTATAGAAGACAACACATTTTTTTTTATATATATTATGTAGCTACTATAAGATAACATTATCATTTTATAGCATATATAAAAATATACCCACATTAAACTAAATAAATTGAATAGTGGGAAAACAAATCTTAACACGAATGGTGAATTTTATTTTAACAATTTAAAAACCTCACGATAAGCGATCTATCAAAGCCAGCACATGACTTCTAAATTTTTCAAAATTTTTTTTTGTCTAAATTTGTCACGAAATTTTCATATAATTTTCAAAAGAAAAAAATTTAATTTTATATTTTCTTCTATTTTTATCCCGACCGTAAAGCACACAATTTCATATACAATGAACAATTTCCCTTTAAAACGTATATATAACGTACATCCCAGCTATAGAAAAATGCGGAAGTTTTAAAGGGGTAGTAAATTTAATAAGATTATATTTATGTAATATTTTTTATGATTTGTTTTGTATTTTTTATTTTTTTTTTGCATAATCCAAAACAAAAAGACTTTCTTATTTTTGTTCGTAATTTTTATGTTATGAATTTATTTTAATTTTTTCATAACTTTTTTTTTTTTCATTTTTCATATTTTGGGTAATGTATAATAATTTAACATATATACCCAGCTTCTTATACTCAGTTCAGCTATTTGCCATGTATATAATCAATTTTGCTGGTATTTATTACAATTATTGTTATTATTTGTTTATTATGTTGAATTAAAAAATTATATATATATACACATATATATATATATATATATATATATATATATATATATATATATATATATATATATATATATATATATATATATATATATATATATATATATATATATATATATATATATATATATATATATATATATATATATATATATATATATTTCCATACAACTTATTTACTTATACATTTACATAAGAAAATTTGTTGCTGTCTTATGAATAAATATGTAACGTAAAATATAAAAAAAAAGTTGCAGGAAATAAAAACATTCACGGTGTGCTTCACTGGTAGATGGAAAATCGCGGAAAATCTAAAGATATAACGATTATATATTCTTTGTATTTGGTGGATGTATTAAACACAAAAAAGGGTTTAGGTAACTTGTTCAAGTTAATTTGATTTTATATTTTTTTTTATTTATTTGTTTATTTTTTATTTTTTTTTTTGGTAAAGGTGGTTGGAAGTAATATAAGGATTTTTATACGTACAACAATAAGTAGTTAATTTTCTTTTGTTGTGTAAAAAAAGGATGTAAGTGTCGTAAATTTTGTGTTTTTGTCATATCGGATTTATTGTTATTGTAGGGTTTATGTTCCACAAAAGTGCATGGTTTATATAAAATTTATGTGTCGTGAGGTTATTCGATTAAAATCGATTATATGTTTTATTGTAAAGTATAGCAGACTGGATGGAATTACCGCCTTATTATTACGTGGATATTCGTTTGGTATAATTTGTGATATTTATTACAATTGATGTCAAGTTTTGTAAGAAGATTATATTTTTAACGAAATTTGATGTGGTGTGATTAAAAGTACCGTTTTTATATTTTCTTAAAGCTTTTAAACCAAAATTAAAATCACAATTTTTGCGGTCTCTGAAACATAATCCTTAGCATATCGACCTATCTAAATAATGCTTCCACCTTATTTTTAATAAAATTTTTTGGAAAATTAAATTTTAAGTGTTCCAAGCTAGAAAAGTTCCTTTAACAATTAATCATCCAATAAATTTTAAAGTAAAGTTGTATGCAGTCGTACAAGGTAAAGTTAAAGTACGGCTGTTGCATGCCCAAAAATTATACAATTTAAAAATAAGAGACACCTCCTAGTGGATTTTTTAGTTAGATTAAAGTGCGTACAATTAACAGACCAACAACACTAACATATATTACCAGATCCAACTTTTTTTTATAGCAGCTTTAATTAAAGAAGAACCAATATTCTTTGCAGCTGTTTAAAAATACAAGCCAGTTGAAGATGGTTGGTATAGTTATTAAATTAATTCAAGCATAAAATAGAAGATTCTTTTAAAATCAAAGATATGATTGAATAAAACTGCAGAAAGCAGTAGCAGTTTCTAAAAAACTGGAATAGATGTTCACGTTCAAAGCTCAGAAGCAGCTTTGAAATTGAAGCTTAATAATTATTGTTCCAAACGCAAATTTGTAATTAAAACTCACATACTACTATTCGCTTGAGATTTGCATCATATAGGTCTCGATTTCAATATGGCTTCTACGCAGCATAACAAGGTAGTTATCTCTTCGAATATTAAGTTTAAACCTCTACTAATCTTTCGAGGGTGGGTTTAAGCTGCCAAAAAGGACCCCAAAATTGAACTACTATATATGTGAGATGAAATGCCAATCAATCAAATTATGTGTAGCCAAGTTAACTGAGATACTTTTCGAATTTCTTATATACACCAATTAATTTCATCCTTTTTTACCTTTGGCCTGAACTCACAAAATAAGTTGTATTGTCATTGTATACAATTTGGGTGGTTTTTCCAATCCGCAGTAAATATTTTCAGACATACTTTAAATGCATCGGTTGTCATATCACTTACAACCTCTAAATGAACTGCCGTTGTACTAAAATACACAAGACAACTAGGTAACCATTGTACAATTTATCTCCTTGCAATCCTTTGTTGGCTAACAATTGTGGCCCAGCAATCAACTTCTATGTTTAGAAATGCTCGTTTGGAATTTTTTCGTTAGGTAACTGACACATTTGTGGAACTCCAATTTCCCTTTTATCTTTTTCATACTACACAAGTTCGGCATACAAAATTTGCTTTACTTCACCCGTTTAAAATCTAATATTTTTACCCCAACAAATAGAACGTCATTATTGCACCAGGATAAAGGTGATAAACGTAAACTAAACGTACCAATAAGTTCACAAGTTAACCCGTTTTAGGCATTAATATTTAATGTTTAGCTTTATAAGGTATTTGGGCATTTTAAAGTCGTCCACCTACATCTAACACCTCACGTTCGAGTATAAATGGCCTTCACTCTGGGACTGTTTTCTTTGTCTAAATTTTATTCCAACCGGTCAGCGTTTATATTCAATTCTCTCCAAGAAAATTCTTCTATATATCTATCAGCTTGCTTGCACCCGACGACATTTACAATTAAATCGCCTTTCGTAAGACAAAATTCTAATAATTTCTGTAAATGATGACCTTTTTTAACAGTTTGCAGGATGTGGTCGTATTTAATTTCTTCAGCAAGCATTCACCTCAAATAATGTGACTCGTGACCTTGCTTCTAATTGTACTTCTTTATGCCATGGTTGTGGCTTAAGACTTGTGGTCTGTCAATGTTCCTCCGACTGCTACAACCATGAAGCCAAAATAACAAAGCCAATACCCATTCTGAATCTGTTCATGCGTTTATGCATAACTAACCTTTAAATGTATGTTGAATCTGTTACCGATTACAGCCAATTTGCGATCATTTATGCTTCATACAATTCCAAGCAAACAGAGAAACTAACAGCTTCATAAACCAATTCAATTGCAGTATTCGTTATTGCCTCAATAGTTGAAATTGTTCCAATAACTGTTGCTAGCCCTTCAAAATATCCGATAGAAGTTCGTCATTCCACTCATAATCGTATTGTTTTAGAAGCGTACTAACGAAATGGATCAACAGTGTCCTTTTAATCACTATATCATCATTAAATTTAAGCACAATTAATGCAAAACAGTCCTATTTGGGTAGCCAGTAAACCATAGCAAATTTACTGTTTCTACTTTACTGCCAATGATCTTAGTTGTAGTTGGTATTTAAAGATACTATTGAATTTCAATTTTCTCAATTAAAAACTAGCTGAGTTTAAAATAATATCTATATATCAGTTATCCTCTCAGAATATCATAAAAATGTACTGCTATGTTGTTTGCACTCTTAGACTTAGCCATAAAACAATGTTTAGTGGCTTAAATGACTTTGTCTTGCATGTTCCTTCAAACGATACTCTTAGATTCGTATAATATTGATCGATTTCGTCCAAACTTTGCTTAATTGTAAATATCCGTTTACATGCAATTGTCAATGAATTATCCAATAAATAAGGGTTGATATATAACTAAACGGCAAATGAACTACAAATATACTGGTATCATTTAGCTTTGTATTTACTATATAAACTCTCGTTCTGCATCGCACTTAATGGTAGCTGAGTTTCCATTAAGTAAAACTCTCATATTTCTTAAAACCGTTGTAGAGCCATGATTTTTTGAGTCTAACCCAAATGTAATCATCCTTTTACTAGCTAATGAGTTGGAAACCACTCCCAAAACAATCAAATTAAAACTTTCATCCGGTAATTGGATCATTTTAGCAAACCTTTCAACGATAAAAAATACTTGTGATCCTTTTTCTAGTAATTTGTTACATGAATAAGTCTGACCAGCTTGACCACCAAAATTTATGCAGTAGATTATACAGCTGGTCGTAATTTCTTGATTCATCCCACAATCCAATGCAAAACAGTTAACTGTTGTTGATTTTTTTGTATGTTGTTCATGTTCACCACTTTTTTCCCTGTTCATCATCCAGAATGAGATTTAACTAAAAAATCTCAACGGTTTTGTAACGGCAATGTTACAACACATCTCGTTTTATATTTAAATCTTTAAAATGGTGCCATTAACGATGTCTTGATAATTAACACAAAATCTGCTGAGGTTATCAAAGTTCGCACTTATTGATTATACATATATCTATACACACACATACACATAAAACACATTTTAATCCCATTAGTATAATTACAACAACAACAACAACAACCATCTTATTGTGTGATTTATTTTCTTTATCATGTCATCAGAGATATACGAGGAATACATAAGCACCATAATTACAACACATACAACAACTATATAACGGCAACTTCAACGCAAAAAAAAAAAATGAAAATCGAAAATAATTATGCCTCTCAAAAAATAAGTAAAATCTAATTAAAAAATATCAACGTAATAATAATTTAACTTTTCATTTCACACTTTCTCATTACCCCAACCAGCGTTTACACACACACACATAACCGCCACAAAATTGACTTTTCTACTTCAACAAAAAAATAAAAAAATAAAAATTAAAATTATCAAGAAAATCCAATTTTCTTTAAATTTTCTTCTTTTATTTTAATTTTATTTTCTTTTGATTAAAATTAAAAGAAGTCAAGAACGAAAAAAAAAAATTAAAAAATTACGCCAAACACATACAAAAAAAAAAGGAGATTAACTTTTCTTCTTCAATGTTCACAGAGTTTTATGGATAAAGCAGAAAATTGCACTCATCAATTTCATTTCAATGTTCAGCTCATAGAGTAACACAGTAGAAAAAATAAAAAATAAAAAAGTTGCGAACTACACCAACAAAGAAAATTATTTAATGTTTGCTTTGTTTTTCTTTCGCGCCTTAAGCATTCCTCCTTGGTGGTAGGAAAAAATAAATTAATGATGAACCGTAACAACAACAACAAGAACGCAAAACCAAGTGAAGAAAAATAAAAATAAAAGATTTACAGTTTTTGTTACACGAAAATGAAAATTTTTTTCTTCTTATATCCATTTTCGTGCTGCAAGGTTTTCTTGACGCCGTCATCATTTCGTTTTTTTTTTATTTTGCCAGTCTTCTGACATAATACAATTTTATCTCTGTATCAACTGCTTAAAATTAGTTTTTAAATATTAATTTGTGTTAAGCCATAAAGTTATTTATTATTAAGATCAGGGATTTATCCGATGTATATCCTAGGATATACCTTTACACATGTCTAATTTGGAAAATAAACGAAAACATTTTTTTTCTTAAGTTACGGGGGAGATTGAGGATACGGAACGAAACGAAATGGAAAAAAAATTCTAATATGTTATACTAACAGGTATAATTTGTCTACAACACACATATAGTTATATATATATATATATATATATATATATATATATATATATATATATGTGTGTGTGTGGTACGTTTTAGAATATTATTACAATATATGGAAGCAGATGGAATTTAGTAAATTAAAATAGATAATATTTTAGGATACTTAGTAATTTTTAGCACGAACATGAACAGAAAATTGTGCGGTTATTGACTAAATGACTGTTAATGAAAATGCGTGGGTGTATATATGTATATGCGTAAAATATATCAAATTTACTAGCATCGAACACGCATTTAATTTAGTTAACTAAGCGGTAGTTATATGTATTGTAATATGTGAGTCACGGCTATTGTGGAGACAATGTTATCCTTAGATTTGGCCCAAAAACATCTTATAAATCTGCATGTATAAGGCAACAACATAACAGAATTTCAATTATTTAGCATTATTATGCAGCATTAATTCAAAGGATTCGTTGTCGGAAACAAAAAGCAGACAAAAATTTTCCACCCCAAATAAATTAAACAAAAGCGGTTTGTTTTTAGATATGTCAGACATATTGAAATGTGTTTTGCCTAAAAACCAGATCTATTATCAGTCAAGGCCCTCTTATCTAGCAGGCTTTAATTCTAAAGAATTTTTTATTAGTTTCTTGCCTATTCTGCAATATTGATCTGTTTAAATCTGACAAAATAATATAGTCTTATTTGCCTCTACAGTTACACTTTTGAACTATATTCTATTTTGTACTGAATTCAGAAGCTATGGTCGGTGTAAATTCTAATCTAATGCCAGTTTAAAAAATAACAAAAATGCTTGATAGCTAGAATGCGGAATAACTAAGTTTTTCATTCGATATTTTCGGTAATAAAAAACCTAAAAGCTCCGCCACAGGGTGTACTTGATGCATCGGTAGTAACACTGAGTGTATAATCATGCAAAGGATCAGCTAACAAAGCAATGGATATCAATTCACGTTATGAAATTTTGAATTCTAAATGGCATTCATTCGGCTATGTAAAATTTTCTAGTGTCTTGTGCTTCTTAGGTAAAAGATCCTCTGAAAGAGAAATGCCATCCAGAGTAATTTTATGACTAAGAAAATTTATTGATTGTACTCCAAAAACGCAATTATAACATTTAATATGAACGCCAAACTCAGTAAACATTTGAGTTAAAAGAGATTAACAGTTGATATCTTGAATATATCTTCGGTGGCAAACAGAATAAAAATATAAGCCCAGACAAGCTTGATTTTAGGAAATATCCACTTACCCTGAAGATTTATGGACACATTTTAAATGCAATAAATTAAATTGCGATGTGGTATAGTCCTTTAATGACAAAATAATGAAACACGGAATGTTTAACAGGTTAATTGTATTAAAGTTCGGCTTTTACGGTTGGAAACTTCCATTACGGTAGCATTGTTTGATAAGTTCCTTGCTGAATTAATCAGCCTTATTATTTTTGATTAATAATCCAAATTTTTAAAGAATTCGGCACTATAACAATTGACCGATTAACTGTCGCAAGAATAAAAGTGTACGAGCGACTGTGTTTCTAATACCTAAATCTACCATAAATAGACGTGTGATGAAAATCTGGATTACTAAGCCATTACCTCCTGATAAAGCAAAATCGAATTTACAAATTTTTTTAATAATTTTAATTTTTATTTGTATTGTATACGCGAAAGGGAGCACTGAAAGCTCTACTTCTGTATCAATTAAAAAATTTAAGAAACTTTTTGGGTCGTGTATGTGCAAACCACATGTTTCATTTACACACGCGTCTGCCATTGCCATGTCAACTAAATTACTTTATTCAATATTCGGCCTTCTTAATGGACCGCCACGATGAATCACGTATAAATTATAAATTGATTAATGATAAGAGTCGGAATCAGTTTTTTAGAAATGTTCTAACTTCCTTTTTTTTTAAGAAACCAATCGTTTTAATGTAGGGCTACTTTTAAAGGATTTATAAATTATATTTTATAGTATAGGTTCTGTAGAAAATCATCGATCTTTGTAGATGCCTAGCGTGGATAAATACTTTGTTTTATATGTCGCACGTTGTCACCCAAATTGTATTTCTGAAAAAGTGAACCACGTTGCTGAATCATTGACCCAACATTCTTAAGATTAACTTGGCTGGTTGCAACCTCTGTGGACAAACTTGGTCACTACAACAAATCAAGTTCCAGTACCGTTGCAACTTTGAGAATCTGTTTTGTATCAATGATATCGCGCGATCGGTTTTTGCGACATATTGATTCAGATCTAACCAACAATGTGTCGCTTTTGAAATGTAAAAATAAAATTATCAAATCGAAAAAATTGTCTGGAACCCGAAATAAAAATAAATAAGGAATAGTGTTTTTCCTAAAACATGCAATAGCTCCGTGGCAATATGTTAACAATAACATTCAGTTGCTAGTTTTGTTGTTGATGCAAAGTTGTTGGTGCAATGATATGACTATTGAATTGCCATATGTGGCGGTAACTTCTGAAAACCTTGTTTTGGAGATTGCCTTGACCAAATATGTTGTTAGTTTTGATCGTTTACATTAACGACAATTTATCTGACAGTTTTTTTAATAGCTGTATCGATTAGGGCTAGTGAACATTACGTCACTACAAAAATGATTGAAAACGTTTTCTAATCGAGCTGTGAATAGCTTGTATCGATTAAACAATTGTTCACTGCTTCGTTTTGCATCGTTCTGGTCCTGATTAAACTCACAACCTTTTTTTATTAAGTCGTAGAGAGACACCAATTCCGACGCCACTATCGACACTACCTTTCAGTCATTATTTACCAACCCCATAAAAATCTTAATATATCATACTACTTTCACATTGTATTGATATTCTTTTTGATCTGCACCAGTTCTCAGAATATCAACGAGATAGCAAACAGTGTTCGATAACTCCCAAAAAAGTATATCCAATATTTGCTGAGATATGCTAGGACCACTTTAGAAATCATCACTGAGCCGATAAATTCAGCTCAGTGATGATTTCATCAAAAATCAATTATCATTTGATGATTGATTATCATTTGAGATTGTTTGATTTCTTCACCAATCTCAAATGATAATTGATTGTAAAAAGTTTGAGAAAGCTTTTAACTACTATAATCGACCGAAATGAGCCGAACAAAACCAGATGTGTAAAATAGTTGATTGCTGAGAGACTAGCTAAAATATAGTTGAGGTTTGGTTATGGTTTTTGATGAAAACAAACTGTCACTTTAAAAATACTCAAATCCGGAGAGTTGTATCCTTTTTTGGAAAGAATAGTATATCCTCTTTAGACCAAACAAGTGACGCTTCAAACACTCTTTGCCATTGCCAAGCCTTTGTATTCTATTACAGAATCTGTTAAAAATTCGGGAATTTTTTCTCGTTACGTAGGCTTTAATTTATCAATCGATGGTCTACCATAGGTACACGATTTCTTGCACGGAAAACTAACATTTCTAATTAACGTTTCTTTACTCTACTCCCAACACAAATGACTGCTTTTCCTAACAATATTTAATGTTTCACCGTTTGCTACAATATCTTTCCTTGAAACTTTAGATGTAGATTGGAAGTAAAATATAATCTTTTCCATCATGTGTCATTTCATCATGTGTCATAGTAATGGAGTGAAAAGTTGGTCTAAAGAGAAATGAAACTTAATTGATAATCCGGCTGCAATTGTTCTTATGTTTCTTGACTAAAGTATTCGATAGCAAACTTTACTTAATTGTTTGCATTTCCAATTATTTTTTCCAGATTGTTTGTAAGGTAAGCGCATCAGCTATCAGATTTTTTATCAAGTTTAACCTATTTTCATAATTGTTTGCTATCTTTGCCTGGCTACGTACCTTTTTGTTTCATTAAACGCAAAAATTATGTGTAATGTGTATTTTTGATCTTCCGGAAGTGCAAGTATTAAGGCAGCATGAAATAAAGCTACACATTTGTCAATTTTTTTTTTGCCTGTTATTAGGATTTTCAAATGTTTTTTTTGGCAGCAATGATGTGCATTTAGCTTAGAGAGCGACTTAGATATTTTGATGGAAGAACGATGGAGCCAAAATAGAACAAGTACGGAGGATTGCTCAGTAAACTATATAGAACGATTATTTCCCATACTGATCATAAACGACTTTTCACTCCCATTGTTCACATTCTAATTAATCTAGTTAAATGAGAATTAAAGCTTTATCACGATACACATCAGTAATAAAACTGACAGATTCTCGCCAGTATACACGATAATTCAATAAATCGTTGGTATATACATAGGGTGTGAAGAAGTCATATATTATGGTGTGAATATCTTTACATATAGTGATAATATCATGTATTTTATGTAATCAGATGGTTTCTATTTTTATTGTATATTGACAACAAATACATAATAAAAATTTATATAAAATCCAGCCAATAAAACACTTCATCAAAATGAAATTTATATCGAAATTTTTTTTTTTATTTTATTACATAAGAATATTTTATTACGCTTTCTTATATATAAATACAAATTTCTAATGTCATGTGATTCGTATCGTACATGTGATAATGATAATATTGATACCAAGCATCAGATTGTACATGTGTGTATTAACAATTTAAAAATATCGATTTTGTAATAAAATATACAATAATATAATACATAGTATAAAAGTCATTAATAAATCGTCAGTATCCTGGTTAGGCTTGAATAAACTTGAAGAATTTATGAAGTTTATCTGCACTTTCTTATGTTCTTTTGAAATGTTAATATATAAATAGATGGAGCTTTAAGCCGAAAAATTCGATTTTTCGATAATCCAACGCATTGAACCCCAAAATTCCATTTAACTACGCAAATTGTAAAACATTTCAAAATATTATTTTTTACCATTAATTTTCCTACCATTTTGTATAAAGGGATTGCCGATTGGTATTGTTATGTGTAATTGTTACTCATAGTTTATTATTTAAAAAAGGTGTGGAAAATTTGACTTTACTTGCTCTGCGATGAATTAATCTACTTATATACTATACTTGTTATTAATCAGGCAACCGAAAAGTTTAATCCCTTTCACTGGCAATATATAGACGTTATAAAAGTTTTATTTTAATTTTTTATTCAATGTTAAAGTTCGGTCATTGAAATGGAAAACTCTTTACAAACAATATTCAACGCCATTTTAATTAAATTAAATGTAAAAATTCAACAAACTCAATAACATAAGTGCTATAAACAAAAAAACAAACAAACAACAAAAGCAATATGTGTCGTACACATAATATGACAAATAGCATAAAAAACATAAAAAAAAACAAATATATTATCTCTTGTATAATGATAATCATGATCAGTTCGACTTAAAAATAAGGACACGTTCATCTACAATTTATCTTCATTTCTTCACTATATATATAGCTACAGTGTTATATAACTAAGCATATTTTTTTTTGTTTCATCAACTACTTCATCTTATACATTCGACGGGATATACATTTGTGTATGTGCGTGTGTATGTGTTTTATTACCATAGTTCATATATACGCTATCAGAGGCAATATGTTAGTAAATCAGCTAAAGTGCTAAACATTTTTTTTTGAGAGGCATGACTGAATACGTAATTTTCACATAGGCTTTTATATATTATCCCTTAGTTAGTTTGATCAATTATCCATAATTGGGCTATATAAAATTATTATACCTATACTTCTTAATTACATAACCTTCGAATTTTACTATACTAGTTATTGTAAATTATTCCAAAAAAACTTTATCGATTTTAATGATTGATCAATCAAAAACCTATTTTTGTGTACTTTATATTCGACACTTGTGGTCGGGGGGTATTAACATTTCATTCAAACGACAATAATAATATTTGAACTCCATGATAATAATATATATATATATATATATATATATATATATATATATATATATATATATATATATATATATATATATATATATATATATATATATATATATATATAAACTTTGCTGGTTGCCGTTATGTAAATTGGTTTGGATACGTTGAACCTTAAGCAGTAAAACTGCATCATTACTGCGTGAGATTTCATTTCCTATTTTTGTGAAAAAAGAGGAGTCATAAGCTTGAAAAAAAAATATTTCGCAAGCCAACATTTAGGGACAAAATTATAAAAAAAGGTAAAAATCGCTGTTTGGGTAATAGAACTTTAGTAAAAAAGTAATTAGTAAGCTCTATATTTAAAAAATTCAGTTACGACCTTCAATATTTTTTATCAACGATTTACAGTTTTCGTGTATAGTGATGTTCAAATAAAGTGCTGTACACAAAAATTAAATCGTATACAAACGACACCGAGAATTAAAAACCACATTGATTTCTTTCAGATCAAGAGAGGCCATTATTAACTCAACTTTCAATCACTTAAAAAGAATTATCTAGCATATAATTTTAATGTTGTAACCTAAACCTACAAAAAGGGGCAATTTTACTATTACCAAAACCATAATATGAATACACATATTACTACCATGGTATGTTAGCCATGTTTCAAGTTTCTAGATGTCGCTATTGGTATCGTTTTAAAATAATTAAAATATTTGTATATGTATAATTGCCTAAATGTCATATATTTATACTAAATTTTAATTATATTCTATCGCCCCGACATTTGGAACATCAATGAGTATATTTTATATTTCTTATGATGGTAGTACTATATGTATTTATATTATGCCAAAACCTTCAAAATTTTAAGCAATCATATTTCATTGTTCGATTTTGTGGTTCAAGTTAGAATTCTGAGTTATATGCTGCAAAATTATATGAAAAGATCTAAGCTGAACCTAAGTTAACTTACATTTATCAAATTCAATTACTTTGCTAGACTAATTTGATTTGATCGCTTGCAGAACAGCACCATCATGAAAGATCTCACAATTTCTCCTAAAAACCACAAAATTGGAATCTTATAATTCAGGATTCATTATATCGGAAAAAAATGATTATCCAATACTTCTTCAAGTGACCTAATGCATAATATAAATAAATATAGTACTACCATCATAAGAAAAAAACAGTTTACTCATTGATGTTCTAGATCAATGAGTAAACTGTCGGGTCGATAGAATATCGTCAACATTCAGAATAAATATATGACATTTAGGCGATTATACATATACAAATATTTTGATAATTTTAAAACAATACCAGTAGCGACATCTAGCACATCAATGGGATAATATACCATGGTAGTACTATGTGTATTTATATTAGTGTTTTTTTACCTATCGATGCACTTCTTAACTAAATCACCCATCGGCCAAAAATCAAGTTTCAACAGCTATTCAAATAAGGGCGCACTTATCTTAATTTAAAAAAAAATCATCTATATATGTGCTAAAGTCCTGGTTGACTCCAACTAGCAAGCACAATATTTGAGCTCACCATAAATTTGCAGTCATCATCAGTATTTGCAGCATCATCAGTTGTTGAGTTGGAAATCGTTGAAGTTTTAACTAATTTTTTAATGGCATGGCTTTCAAAGAAACACCAAGCCCAGGGGTTGTATGTTTCCACAATACTTTAAACCTCGGTTGAAATTATTAGCAGCCAATTTTTGTTGACCAACATATGTTCTGATGTTCTCTCAAAAATTACATAACAGTCATCACCAAATCATAAAAAAATGTATAGAAAATGATTTATCTGATTTATCTGAGGTGCCACTGCTGCAAGCTAAATTTCCACAATTTTCACAATAAATGATTTGCTGACCAAATATAATTATCCCAATAATTAAATGGATACCAAATTCTAAAGAGTTAATTATAATATGGTACTGATTACGGTTAGATGGTATTAAACACGTTTCACACTTGATCATACAATATATCTCAAGATTACGTTCGTAATGTTAGAATTTAAATGATATTTGACGTAACCAAGACACACAATCGGAATCCAAAGTACCATAGAAGTTTACAAAATACTAAAACTTAGCTATTATAGAGAAGCTAGACTCTAAAAGAAAAGCGGATGGCACTTTTAAGTTACATCTTACAAAAATGTTATTCAGTGTTCCACCTCTGAGTTAATATATTTTTGATACTCCATATTTGGACATGGTGGATGTGTATATGGTGGATGTGTATATATGGGTGTATATTTGGATAGGGAAATACACATATTGTCTAAATTATCAAGTATTAAGTATATAGGTAATTCATTTGAAAGTTAACCTGACATGTAAGGTAGTAAGCTCTTATATATTTTCCAGGAAAATTATGGTTATCCAGGAAAGATATGTTACTTTGGTGTTTACCTCTTTATATCATCAAGTTTTCTCGTTTTTTGGTGTTTTTTTTAAACATGTGAAATATTTCTATATATAAGAATGTCTTATTTTACATTTTGGCCAGTCAAATGGAAGACGTCCGGATTTACTCTCATCTGAAAGCATAATTTTTTGGTCTATTATATTTTATAAATTAAAATTATAATAAAATGCGTAATCGCATTCCTTATCATCTTGGTATACTTCAAATATCATGCACATTAACAGTTATGTCAATTAATATATAACGATTACAGAAATTGTATGACCATGGCATACCTCAGACATATTTGCGTTTATGGCGAATATGAAAGAAAGGTGGTTTAACTCAAAGTAGGAAAAGTATTAAAGAAGCTACAGATTAAATCTTATGTAGACAAAATAAAAAAATATTACTCGAGTACATTGCAACACGCAATACGGATCACCTAAAGGTTCTCAAACAAAATCGGCTTACTTAATCAAGCCAGATAAGTAATGAAAAATAGTGGGCTTTGCCTGGATGCAAAATAACAACATTTTGATACAGGAAAACAGTAAATATCAAAATTATTAGAGTGTCGTTTGAAGAGATTCTTAACAAAATACGAGCTTTGCTATAAACATCGCACTATTTTACGAACAAAAATACTTTTCAAATTATATTGTTATAGTGTTTTTATTTATATTTCTGATTTTTGTTCTGAACCAAAATTTAAGCAACAAGTTTTTTATGTAATTATGATGAACTTTGTTAAACCAAAACGCGACTCAATAGTAACATAACTTTCTGTGGATCACACCATAATATAATATATACTCGATAGAAATTTCATTTTCCGAACAAAGAAGTTAGTAGGGGTAGCATAATTGTAAATAATTGCGCCAATTTCAATTATTTGCTTAAGAACAGCATCTTTTAGAAAATTTTAAACATTTTTTCTTAGTTTTATGCTCGTATTTACTAAACTGATTTGTTATATTCTGATTTATGTGTGGTTATTTTCTTTATTGATTTTTCCAAAGCATTTTGCAAAGTCATTCATTCTTTGGTATGACATTACAGGTACTAATCGACAACGGTTTGAGTCTTATCTCACCTTCAAAATTCAATTTGTCGAAATAAGTGGAGTACGGTTCGGTGTAATTAGCCATACTTGGTAGCACTTCAGTGTCCAATATTAGGATTTTCACTTTCCGTGAAACTTGTAAATGGTAGTATTGGTAATATTTACCAAAATAACAATTTGTTATTTTTAGATTACCTAAAGATCTTTGGATCAATGAAATCAGAAAAGGTCAATTTTATCACAAACAAATTGCATCTTATTATACATTTATGAATCGTTTTTAGAAATTTACTGTTGAGTAGTTTTTTATATTTTATAGTTGAAGATTACTTCAATACGTTCTACTGTCACTTACTGTATTTGTATACTGTAAAAGGCAGTTCGTTGCTAGTCACGAGTTAAAAAATGGTTCTAAATCAGTATGTTACTTAACACAACCAGACACTTTTGCGATGGGGAAAATATCTTTCTTTCGTAGGCAAATAAAAAACACTTACCAACTTTGGAAACATCTAATTATTTATTTTTACTACTTTTTTGATCAATCAGTAAGGTAAGACAGTAACCATCATGGTGCATTGAAATTTATATTTTTCAATTATGAAGTCTATGGTCAGAAACTACAAAAACAAAAAATTAATGGCAAATTACGAGTGAACCATTGGTTAATATAGAATGAAAATAAAAACAAATTTGTCCATTACATTATTCGCCAAGTCCCAATTTGAAATTTTCACAAATATTGAAATATAATACCAATACTTCCCAGACCTTGATGGCTAAAACAGCACTGACCAACAACAGCCCTGGAAATTTGTTTTGTTATTATGATATATATATATATATATATATATATATATATATATATATATATATATATATATATATATATTATATATATATATATATATATGTATATATATATATATATATATATATATATATATATATAATATATATATATATATATATATATATATATATATATATATATATATATATATATATATAAATATATATTTATATATATATATATATATATATATATATATATATATATATATATATATATATAATATATATATATATATATATATATATATATATATATATATATATATATATATATATATATATATATATATATATATATATATATATATATATATATATACATATATATATATATATATATATATATATATATATATATATATATATATATATATATATATATATATATATATATATATAAGTATAACATTGAACGGCTCTTCAACGAACAAAGTCAAATAATAAATTGCTACCAATTTAATTTAATGTCATAGTTTTCTGACGATTGAATTTTCTATTTTCCATGTTAATATTGTTATTGTTGTTTTTTGGCTGGTGCTAAATTTTTATTTTTACTCGAATCGAAAATGACCCTTTTAGGAAATTTTTTTTTTCGTATTCAATAAACAACAACAACAACATTTAATATTTGAAAGATCAAAAAAGTAACTTTTGCTCTCATTGCTTCACAAAAAAAAAAAAAAAAAAAAAAAAAACAAGGATTCAAACACTAATACTATGTACATGACAGAGAGCTATAAAAAAGCAATAATTTTTTTGTAAACAACAATCCACTTGAAAAAAATAATATATACAATGTTTTTTTATATTGCGAAAGACTTTTGTCAATCGCCAACGGCTGGATTTTCTAATATGGACTTTCAAGTTGTTGGTCTCATTTCCAAAAAAAATTTGAAACAGTGATATGTAAAGAAGAGTCTACGGAACAATGGTCATTTTTTTAGAGCTTCAGTCTTATATACTTATACATTATAATATTTAGATTGCAGGATAGACTTTTTTATCTTATAAAGTAGTTTATAGAAGTAGTTTAAGGATATAGAATATCCTTTTGATTAGTCGAACTTCTATGTAATAAAAGATCCAAACTTAGATAGACTAAAATTACCAAATGCAGTAGCGCAATGACGTTCGAAGGGTGGTTATGCAGAAACTAAAAAGAAACGGTTACCTTGGGGTAGATAACAATAATTTTGAACTCTAGATGTTTAAAGGAGATACTTTTTGGGATTGTTTTTTTGACCACAATTTAATGATGTAGTAATGCCAAATTAGGCCTTAGAAATGAAGAATGGCCGCTTAGTTTAAAGAAGATCGCTTCAACATGCAATATCTATCGCGCCATAGCTCTAGATGACATAAAGTGCACTTGGATTTCCAGAAATCTTATATGGTTAGTTTCGCGATATCTTGGGGTATAAACCTCAACTTCCATTGCTATTGAAATCAATAAATCTTGAATTTATTGATTATATATATATATATATATATATATATATATATATATATATATATATATATATATATATATATATATATATATATATATATATATATATATATATATATATATATATATATATGTATATATATATATATATATATATATATATATATATATATATATATACACAAGTTTTCGATACCGATACCTTTAAAGCTAAAAGAATATGAGTGATTTTTTGTTAGCAAAAAAGTCGGATGGTGCAAGTTAAATAAACATTGCTTTTTTTTTGTTTATTTGTTTGTGGTGGTCCCACAAACGGTGTCGGTTTAGTTATTTTCACAGAAATAGAAGGACAAATCTGTCCTTCAAGGCATTACGGCTTATGAATTTTACTACTTATTCATTGCAAATATCCTCATTAATTGACCAGTAGTTTCCGTGGTATTGGAGTGTAGCCTGTTATTATCATTACTATCAATCCTCTGCGTTCCTAAATTTTTCATCAATTTAGTGTTTCCTCACTTCTTTATACTAAAAAAAGAACGCACTGACTAACATACCACTTCGGACACGACAAACAAATTCTTAAAAAAATTCTTTAAATCTGTGTGATTGTCAAGAGTGTTCATAAACTGATTTTGTCAAGGTTTATCCTCATATTTCTCTAGATATGAAGATATGAGAATGCAATTACAAGTTATTTGGTCTATTTGAATTAAATAGAATTCAAGTAAAAATTAACAGGAGGAAATTACATATTAAAGACAGATTTTTTGCGCTATTACCGAAGAAAATATTTTTTTAGCAATTGCATAAGTTATCTCTTCCAGGAATTCACGCTCCTTGCAAACTGGTACCAACACGATACGTTTTGCTCAATTTAAACAAACACTGCGCTGAATGGACTAAAATTTATAAACCATGTCAAAATAGCAATATTAATCACCAGGCAAGATTTCCAAAAGGTACAATTAATATATACTTTAATTACAGTTTCAACTGTAATCGGTTTCATACAGCACTAAAATCTTCCCTTATGGCTTAGGAAAGCACAATGAGTTGAAGTGAAAAAATTTAAGAGATTTTTCTTATAGTTTACGAGTAATAATCAAAGAAAATATAACATATTCAACTACTTAACATGTATATGCGGCTAAAAATTGAAAATTCCTTAATAATTTTTCTCGGAATCTTCGGAACGTTCACCTATAAATCGATGGCTGAATATTAATATAGTCCGTACGCCAAATTTGTGTTTTTTTTAACTGAGAATGTAAGATAATGTTTTGCAATTATGAGAATGTTTATCCTATAAACAACTTGGACAAGTTAGTGAAATGGCGGATATGGACAAAATTTCTGGAAAACTCCAGCTACGCCGTAACTTACTATTAGATCAAAGCGATATTTGTTTTTTATAATATGTAGTCAATCTACACGAAGAAAACTTAAAAGTTTCTATAGGGTGCTTTTTCTTTTATTTTACTATAAAAATAAAGGTAGGTTTATCCCTTCAGAACCTTTATATAGCGTGGGCGTGCTTTTAATAGAAGAACCCATTAATTTATTCGTAAAGCATAAAATGATATATCCTGGTTAAAAAGTCATGGCAAATAAAGCAATGTAGTACTTCCTTCTATATTGATTAGCATGGTATATCGAAGCAGCACTAAAAATATGAGCTGATCTACGCTGAATATGTCCCCATAATAATTTAACTTATAAACCTTAATGTGCTTCGAAATGATTTAGCCTTTAAAATATTTTTGTTTTATTTATACTAAGTAATAACTTATAACTGTATCAAAACGCACTATGTAAAAAAAAGGATTACATTATTATTAGGACGCCAAGGGTTGCTCGATAGTAAGTACAGATAGTAAAGAGTTCACTCAACCTTGAAGTGAAATAAGTGCTGAGATTATGGATTAGTTTTTGCATTAACGAGATATATTCTAGCTAAATAGACCGGGTGCTTTTTTTATGCCGAAACATTCAAATATTTCGAAAAATAAGCACAGTAAGCACACAATGTGCTTGACCATGGGGGAAATACATTAGCGCTAAAATTGGTACCCACTGTCTTCCTTGTAGGTGGGGCATGGGATAACTTTTAAATTAGAGAAGAACCCCTTTTTTATTGCAAATTCGGATTCTAGGGCTAAAAATAGGTATGTAAACTAGTTAAGTTTAGCGGATACCAGATAACCAGTAGAAGAAGCATTTTTTTAAATATTATTTTTACACTTAACAGTTTTTTAGAAGTTTATTCATGAGTGCTGTACTTTTTGAAATATTTACAAAACAAGCAAAACCCTCTTTGGAAGCAGGCACTTCCGGTTACTCAATTTACCCTCCAAAATTAACTAACCTACGTTTCTATTTTTAGCTGGAGAATCCGAATCTGCAATAAAAAATAGTGGTTCCTATTTTAATTTAAAAGTTATCCCCTCCCACCTACAAGGCAGGGAGAGGGTACTAATTTAGGGATTTTTATATTTCCCACGCGGAATGATTAAATCTTGATCTTGGGCATTTGGTTCGTATAGAGTGCTTATTTTCCGAGATATTTGAAAATTTCAGCTTCAAAAAAATACCCGGTATTGTAGGTAGAAGGCAGGATGAATAATTTTCCAGCCTAGTACGTAAAAGACACTATAAACCCTTTTTTTTAAACTAACAATGACATGGCTAATGATAATGATGTTATTATTTTTGGCTAATGATAACATCATTATCATTAGCCAAAACGAGGGGAACCTGCAATGCTCCACGTTAATTGGGTTTCAGCTCTGGAAATTGGTAAAAAAGGGTTTTATCAGGTTATAAGATTAGGATGAGGATGAAATAGCAGTTCGTGGCACCAGAGAGAACCTTACGAGGCCAATAACTGATCTCTTTTGAACATATGACAGTCAACTAAGAGTAGGTGATGATTGCTTATGAATAAAAATAAATTATCAGTTTTAACAGCCTTGCCTACCGATGTCGTTGATCAAATGACATAGTGCGATTAAACGAGTAAGTCAAACTCAATTCTCGTTTTTAAGGCATGATGCACTGAGCCCTAAATAGACATTGAATTCATGAAGTAAAACATAGTTTCGCGCGATTTTGGACAATAATTATTTATTTATGAACAAGGTTGGTAAAATTTTTTCTAGTTTGAGGCCAATTAAGTTTATAAATGCATGAAGAAACATACAAGGATATAAAAATAATTTCACCGCGTCATCAACTAAATCAAAACTTGTAAGTGCCAAAATAATTCTGGGACTTTGTTGGCCTCTAACAAACCAGACATTTACATTTTATTCTGTTTAAAATTATTCTGTGTCCTACTAGTCGTGCGGACGTTTCATGTGCCAATTCAAGAGGAAATTGAGCCAAAGTTTTTAGTTGGCGACTCAAATATTTGCGATTCCTTAATCAAGGTACAAAGATCATAAGCAGCAAAAATTTTACTATGGGCATTTTCGGTCATTAAAAGTATTACTAAAATTACATTATTATGTTAAATAATTATCTCCAAAAAGGATAACTTTAGGGCACGAGAGATTGCAGCAATATAATAATAATTAAAAGACAGAAATGTTTCTTTATCAATCAATTTATAATATCTACAATTGTAAAAATACCAACATTGCAAATATGACAGAACTAGCCCAAATCAATTGAAATCACTAACACAGCTAACAATATTTGACCATAATTCTAAAAAGTTTAAGAAACACTGTCACAAAACTATATAATTCTGTTCCATTTATTATGACGTTCGCTTTTACAAATTACATTTAAGTTGTTGCTGCTGTTATTCGTAAAGCACTATGTATGTGGGTATATATACTGTTTAGTATATGAACATATTTTTCACCATCTCAAATCCATCACAAAAATATATTTTTTATCGAGAGCAGAGCGAGAACGTTGAATTTGATTAATTTGACACATGAGAATATTAATAAGCACTTCGACACCATTTTGAAGGTGATATATTTTCGGTACGTGATTTGCCATTATATATATATATATATATATATATATATATATATATATATATATATATATATATAACTATATGTTTATATACATAATGTTTTTCATGTTTTCCTCGAAATGGTTTACTCACCTTGAAAATTCTAGATATAGATGAACAATTTTTTGTCGTGTGTGTGCGTATATCATCATAAGGGCAAAAACATCATATAAACATATTTTGATTAATTTTAAAGCTCAATTTTGTATGTCTTCAACATAAAAGTGTACACCTCATTTTCGAAATCCGCTACGCACTTCCTTTTAAAGGTTTTTTGTGTCACTCACACCAAAAAAATAAAGCTCCAAAAACCTTAAAAAAAAATTAATACGATTTCATAAATCAGCTTAAATAGCATAAATCGAAAATCCAATAGAAACAGATTACGATTTTTTTTTTAACCCTTCAAACCACTTACCACTTTTCCACCTAAATCTATATAGATTTTCCCTCTAATATACTCGTATAATATGTTAAGCTAATTAATATCATCATTGAATATTAATAATGAAAAAAGCACATTAAAAACAACAACAACACTATCGACACTAAACTTTATGAGAATAATGAAAACTACAACAAAACATATTTATATAGTAAAAACAAAAGAAGTGAAAAAGAAATTGATTTTCAACCCTTCTCACAAAGCACAATCATAAATTGTTTGTTGTAATTTTCACTTGTACATCTATACACACACATGCAAACACACTCACACACACAGCAACACAAACTCATATTTATGTATTTATGGGGCGATAAAAGAGGTGAGCATATATAAATAATACATGAGCGTATATATGATGCTATGTATATATAGAGGTACGTAGCTACGAAGAGTTAGTATAGTAGATGAATGAAAATGGAAAAAGCTGGATATACGTTTTTATTTATATATTCGTATAATCAAAACGGCAAAAAAAAAAAAAAAACAAAACAATGGGGAAACATGGTGGGAAAAAATATTAATTTTCCAATTGATGGGTGTTTAGTTCTGTCTTGCCTTTTTATGTGCTGTTGTTGGTGTTGTGTTCATATTGTGTGTTTTTTTTATTTTTTTTTTTAAATATCGTATAATAAAATAAATTCACTTAGATTTCAACATAATTTTTCAAGTTTCGTTATTTGTTGTTGTTGCTTTTTTTTCGTTTTAAGACACTCAGTTGTCTTGGGAATTATGTGTGTTTGTATTTATACGATGTGTGTGAGATACTCTTTCTCTATATATCTGTAATGTTAGATAAGTTATGAAGATAGTTTTATGATGAAATTTGTATTATTAAAATTAAAAAAAAAAAAAAAAAAACAAAAGTAGATGTTTATGGTTTGGTTAGATATGTATAGTAAGATTAAATGGGAATTGTAAATAATTTTTTTATGATTTGTAGAGGTTGAAAATATTTTAAAGTTTAGATTCACTTTTTGAAGCGAATGTACTAAAAATTTTAAAAATGTAATATTAAATAGGTAAAAAACAGAATTTACTATGGTACTAATGGTTTAAACAGCCTCTTGGGGACATAAGCATGGAAATTCTTTATAGGTAGAAAACCACGTGATCCAAAAGAAAAAAAGTATGAAGATAACCACAAAATATCCGTTTTTATGGCCTATAATCAAATCACATGATTTACACAAACGATTGTTGTGTATAGCGTTGCACATTAGTCACCATGTCTGATGATGTTGCAATTTAATTAGATGTAGTGGCAAATACCTCGACCACCGATATTTGCCAACTAGAGTTCTGTGTAAATACTGGAAGAAAGGTGGATAAGAACGATCGAGAATTTTTGTTTCCACCGTAAATAAGTTCCATATGCTTTATTTCCAGTAAAATTGGATACAATGTGCACCGGCTTTTTGTCTTACCACTTTATAACAGAAACATTTTAATTTCTATGGAGCTAAGTTCCTCATAGTAGTTACTCTTTTTTTGCTTTTTGAATTTCTTATCATCCATAAATTTAGGGTTGACAATCGGTTGATTCTGACGGTACCAGCAGCATTGATGCCCAATTCTTTTAATATCTCAAACAAGTGGAAGCTACTAAAATAATTGTCAAAGTATAATTTGTAAACTTTAGTATCTATTCGTGCTGCAACATACAACACTATTGAAGGACCAAAAACAATTTTTTTTCAAATTAAAGTAAGAAAAACCAGTATTTGACCCGGGCACAAAAGAAAATCGTAGATTTACCCTGATTTTCCACACAAAACAAACATTTTATTTCACCACGGCTTCGGTTTGATTTGCACATTTTGTTTGGCCGACACCCTTCCTTTAAATGAAATAATCTGCTCGTCAAAACACACATTTCCTATAAACTTTACTTGTAGACATCTCGACCGTATCGTGTTTATGACCTTTACTAATAAGTCAGAGATGTTAAGCGGGATATCAAGACAATTTACGTAATGTAGATTAGTTTTAACTAGGAAAAAACGATCATGCGTCATTGCATTGGACATGAGGTTCAACCTATCACTCGGTTCCAATAGATTCTTACTAGAGAAAACTATGTTGCACCAATAAACAAATGAATGCTCATTATTTATATTATTTCGTTGCTGTCTTTTGCTTTAAATGATATGTTATTTTGCAGGGCTTAGAGGTTGATGGTATTTGTTGCAATTATTTGGTAAAGCCATTCCGAAAAATATTTTTCCAAATATGATATGGGAATTTTCCCCATTGGTCTTAACACTATCATCTTTGCATTCAGTTGGTGCATTATACAAAACTTCAATGTATTCCGACGTTTTTCGCCACTGTATGTCTTTTTTATCGGGTAGGGATATATTTGTGTCGGCTTTCATGTAATCGAACACTTGAATATCTATTTCATTGTCGACTATTACATTTCATCTAGTGCCGTCATAACTGTTATTTGATGATGCAGGCACAACTATTCTAGTGTATCGAATGATCGAATGAACGAGACACGTTGTTAAAATAGAATTTGGAATATAATTATGCTTTATCCTTCTTTTAATTTTTAATTTTCTAGATGGACTAAATTCATTGAACCTATTGATTTTTTTAAGGTATTTTCTAAACTGTCTGACTTATCTATATGAAAGACTTCAAGTATATAACCTGATGAACTCTTGAACGATTTTTTCCGCTCGCTGCCATGATTGAAAGCGGTTAGCAATGTGCTCAATTTGGTTACACCGAGGATAATTCTATACCTATGATGCTCTGTATGAATATACCATTTTTCATGTAAAATATCCTATGATGCGTGTTCTTTGTAATTTACTGGGTTGAAAAGCTGTCGACCCTATAGGCCACAGAAAACTTTATCATTAAATGTATCACTTAAAAGTTTATGAAATTGATAAGTTTATGAAAAGTTTATATGAGTATATGAGTAAGTTTATATGTCTTTGTAAAGGGATTATATAAAAACAACTATAACCCCATGTTGGAGTGCAGAACCCATGAGCCAAAACATCTACCATGTCAGTACATGCTTACTTTGTTCAGTAATAATATCTATTTAAAGAGATGAACCCTGATGGTTTAGTGCAGAAGTGGATTGATTTGGTGGTTAAACTACCTCACAATTGTGCATACATGAAACAAATTGCATTGATTGATTAGTTAAACACTTTCAACAATTTTGCCATATTGCATTGAAATTTAACTCTAGAAATTAGTAGTTATCCACTACATAGGGTATTAAATTAATTATCATAGTATTGGTAAGTTAATAAAAAAAAATATAAAACTTTACGTAAATTGGAAAATTTCAAAATAAATTTAATAAAATGACGATGACAATTTAATTAAAATGTAATTTTAAATTAATTTTATTGACTTTAACAGCACTGCTATTTTTAATTATGCTCCCTGTTGTTTAAAACAAAAAAAAAATTTATCAACATCAAAGTTATGTAAACTTAATTTTATGCAATAATATATGTATAATATTATTATGTGTGTGTAATTTATTTGTTAGCCGCAAAAAATAAAAATGTGCACGCATCTATAAATAATTGTGTAAACATTTAACATTTGCCAATAAATGTGCATGTTATATTTTACCAAATATAATAATGTTAAATCGATTTACACTTTGTTTAAATTAACAAACGATTAATTAAAATAGTTCTTGACCCTCGTTAAAAATCACTTGATTTTATCATTTGTGGGGTTGAATCAATTTTTGAAACTCGTCTTTTTAATTGTTTTTAGATTTGACTAACTTAGAAAGAGCTGTTTAAACATTTAAGCATTTTGGGAACAAGCACATCTATCTCCATGGCTCTGTCGTGTCAACAATTAATTCAATAATATCTTTATTTTATTGGACATTTCATGCAATAGCAATATCATGCATTTCATTCTATTTGACTTAATTTAAAATCCAACGTTTTGTTGCTTTTATATTAGAATAAGTAGACATTTTGTATTCCAATTCTTATTCCAGTGCCCAATAAAATACGCTGTTAAGTTTTTTTCTAATCCATACATGTTATACTAATACTTTTAACTTATATATGGAACTGTTATAATTTTTTTTATAATATGGTATATTCAGCTAAAACCAAATGGATCATAAACTTTTAAGTTTATTTTTATTTTCTACTAAGCTATGGTTTAATGGGTGTCATGCAGATAAAGCTAATAAATTGCAGATAAAACATTTAAAATGGTTTTTAGATTATAATTGCCTCTTTAATCTTAAACGACATCCATTTAACCATTTAAAAGCGATTGCCAATTTGAATATTCACCAGAAAAGGCCGTAATCTGAATTTTGGGTTGCTTCACTTCTAAACGACTGCTAAATTAAGTTGCATTTTGGGATGTGTCTAACATAAAACCGCCGTTCCTAGCACTGATTTGTTTTTTACGAATGAGAACGTGGATTGCTGCGACTGCGTTGTAAACATTTTCTTCATATAAACTGTATCACACGGTTAATTTTCGTCAATAAGAAGGATTGCGCTCTCTAATTAATTGAACTCGTGTAATTACGTCTCTACACGACTTAAACGCACATTTAATTGTTCCATTGGAATATCGTCGGCGGATTTTTTGTGAATTTATTGATGTTGGTCAGCTTTGCTTTATTCATACCACTTCGTTTTCTTAGACTTGTTAGCTCGGCCTTTTTGAAATAGGATACGCGTGGTGCAAGATGTTTTCGAGCTAACTATACAAAATTCAAGTTGTTCACGATATAGTTTTTTTTTTTAATGATCGGAAGGTAATTGGTTCTTTTTTTTAAATCACGAAATTCCATTATTAAGTCGCAAAAATATACAAATTAAAAATGATACTCATCTGACCATGCGGTTTTAAATTCCAATAAGTTTTATACTGCATGTGATCGTCAGAATCTGGTTCGAAGGACCATTATGTCCTAATTGACAAGCCAATGTATATGTTGGTTCAATACAGCAGATAAATAATGAGATTGAAACGGAAAATAAAATTATTTTTCCTTATAAGTGACTTCAATCGTGAAACCAACAAGAGTATTTGCTACACTAAACGCAGTCCTGCTTTATTTGTTTGAAAGGTTAAGACGGGATATTAGGTTGAAATGGTAAATAATTTTCTAATTACACAAGCAATATTTTAAAATTTGGAGGGAAAAATTAATACAATTTAACGTTGAACTTAAACAATTTAACGGTGAACGTTGGTTTACAAGTTTCTTGATTGTTTTTGTATGTGAGATATCATCAGTTTAACGAATACAGATCGACAATAGTTTTTGGTCTGAGTTCCTAGGAAATAAAGTGGTATATATAAAATAATTTGTGTGACCTGTATTTTTGAATACAAATTCATTAAATGAATTACTTCCGGACAATTTTCCATTACAAATGCGATTGTAATCCTCCAAATTTAATGAAACTCAAAAATTATCACCGATGGACCGAAAAGTCAAGATATTTTATGAAAATGAAAATACAAACTTTGGCTTTTACACCGATGAAATAAATTTGTATATCCTTAAGAAATTCCAAATGTAGATCAAATTAATCCAATAATGAGAAAAAACAACAACCATTATCAATAAATGGTTGTATCATTAAAAAAAATAATTGAAAAAGTTATAAACTAAAGATTTAATTACTAAACAACTTTATATGTAATAAAATACAAAAATTCAAATTTTCTTTTGTTTTTCGTTATTTAATTTTCATTTAGCCAATCTAAGACCTACATAGACAAAGATTATGAGTATACTATTCCTATTAGAAAAAAACAAAAATAAAACCATACAAATCCATTAAGATCAAATAGAGATATCATATTTTGCTCAAACACTAACAACAATAATAACCCAATTAATAATCGTATATATAATAGTAAAATTGGTCCATAAACCAAAAGTAGTTTTCTTTTGTTATTTTATTTTTAAATTTTTGACTTGTGTGCTTTTCATACTTTTAGTTTAAGACGATAATTATCATATTTTTTATGCTTTTGTTATTATAATTATTACTATTATAATAGTATAGTAATTATTATTATTATTTTTTATATTCTATGAAGCAAAAAAAAATTATTTTAAAATCGTACGTATATAGTTTAAAAAACTAAAAAATAAACTTTCGTTATACATTTTTTGCTCTCACACAAACGAACAAAAGAATAAAAGTTTTTCGCACAGTAATAGTTTAATTACAACCTTACTATTATTATTATTATTATTATTATTATTATTTTAAATTTTATGATAGACGTTTCTAGTGTTATCTGAATTAAAGATTTTTTTTTGTTATTGTTATGTTTTAATTAATAAATTTAAAATATAAAAAAAAAACAGACAAAAAGAGTAATCAATGACATTTATTATTTAAAGTGATTATGAAACGAAACTTTAAATATTAAAACTTTTTTACTATACGTATATACGTATGCTCAGTATAGCTCAGTATATGTGGGTAAGGTGGGAAAATATTTACGCTATTTAAAAATTAAACTGAGTATAAATATATGAAATGACTGTCGATTTACGATTTTTATATGGGTTAAATACATAAAAATGTTTGTAATGATGTTTCGAAAACATAAAACTTACGAAAAAAATGAATGAGATTAGTTTTACCTCCTTTGTGTGTATAGTTGAAGTTCAAACTTGGTAATTGGTATAAATAAACTTTCGAGACAGTATAGAGTGTTAAATTTTTTTGTGTTTTATTTTGTTTATTTTTTACTGTCTTGATTTTTAAGCACTGATTATAATAGGTCTGACTTAAATGGTTGTACAGTGACTTTGCTTAATTAAAATAAAATTACCAAATTATGTTGTCTGCACTTTATTTTTAATGTCGTACTATATTTACTCTATAGAGACCTACTCTAGACCTACTCTATATTGACAAAATTTCAAAAATAAAAAAGAATAGGCAGTCAAAAAGAGTGCCTACATTTTCAACTAAAAGAATTTAAGGAGCTATTTTTGAGTGCTACTTTAAAACAAAATATTGTAAAAAAGAATTATTATAGGAAGTATTTAAATCATGAAAAGTACGATTTAGGGATTTTGACTAATAACTTCAGGAAAAAGATTCTGGAAGAATCGTCCGGATATGAAAATCCCTCATCCTATAATACAACATATTGACCCATTGACATCAACAATGATAATTTCATTGACTTCTAAATTTAAAAAAAAGTAGTCTTAAATTAAATTGAAATCGAAGGTATTTAAAACTTTACTTCTGACTTCATACCGGACGACCTCTTACTAGTTTTAATGGCACTACAAAAAAAATGTATAACCTTACCAACAAATGATTTGATTGATGATTTGGAATTTTTAAGAGAGAAACTGGGCTACCTAACTCTGCTAAAAATAAATTTATAATTAAATGAGATGTTATACTGGCTATTAAAACTTCATTTTTACTATGCGTAGGACCTCATAAATCACACCATTAATATAGAAGAAAAGCTTGATCTATCTGTACACCACCACCATACAAGAATGTCTGTCAATAAATGCTGTACAAAATTTTCAATATCTCAAAGGTTTATTACGAGGAGAGGCCGCGGTATTACTACGATACATCAACGCTAAGAATAACTATATTTTAGCCCTAAACAAGTTGAACAAGAGATATGATAGAAAAAAGCTTATTATCAACCTTTATTCGTACCTTCATAGCGCAATCTCCGATACACACTTATAACGCAAACTAAATCAAGAGTCTAATGAAAACTTCGAATGAAGTCATTCGTGGGCTGAAAGCGTAAGAAGAGGTGGCGGAATTCCGCAACCCTTGGTTTATCTACATCTTAATGACCAATCTAGATGGAAAATCAAGGGCACTTTGTGCACAAACAACCGCCCATATAGACGATCCTAATTATTTCGATTTTTTTAAATTTCTTGCACGACGAATTGACACTGTAGAATGCCTTAACGCATCTTTAAAACGCAAAATCATTAAATCTCCGAAATCAAACGTGGCTACCCATAATTCTCCACCTCAATATGCTTTGTGTCAGGATCATTCCCATTCTTCATTCGACAGTAAAGATTTGTAAGCTTTAAATGCTAAAGAATGCGGAGAGTTTGCAAAGTATTAGCAGCAAACATCCCATTTTAAAATATTAGTCTGCCGGAAATGTCGAAAATGTGGTAGGAAACATCATTCCTTGCTGCACCAAGATGAATTAGCGGAAAACACAGTTCAATCCCCAGAAGCTATAACTTTGGCTATATCAGCCATCAAGTACTCACAAAAGGCACATTTAACGGAAATACTCTCAACTGCTTTGATTAAAGTACTAAATCCATCCGAACAACTGATATTATGTCAGGCACTACCGGACTAAGGATCCCTGGTGAGCTTAATCGCAGAAGCGTGTGCTCATCGTCTGCCCATCAGAATGCGAAAGTAGTGCATTTTAGTAAGTTGTTTGGAACAGTCTATAGCTCGTTAATATGCAGAGTTATAATAACATTACCTATCCGCTCAGAGCTTAGCCCAGAATTTCCAATAAATGCTCTCGTTATGATGAAAATTACCAGTAAGCTATCACATCAAAATTTGGACATTAGAAGTATAAACGTTAATAAAAGAATAAGTTGGCTGATCCATACTTACATAGGAAGGATGACATAAATATCCCAATTGGCGTCGATCATTTTTTAAACGTTCTGCTGGATGGTCAAATTCCAACCAAAACACCATTTTTGGATAGATTCAGTTTCAAGTCGAATCAGTGAAATATCAGACGTCTATATCACATCGATGATATCCGTAAAAAGTTAAGTGAAATTTGGTTGATATAAAAACAAAAGTTTAAGGTGGTTCTGGGAGCTGGATTCCGTTGACGAGCAAAAAACCATTCGATCTTTAGAGGAAGGTTTCAGCGAAATCCATTTCCAAAGTTACGTGAAGACGGCTTAAATTCAAGGACTCACCTAGTAGTTTGGGTAAAACTTTTTCTTTAGTCATACAGATATTGCGAGGATTAGAACGGTGGTTCGACCATGATCCAGATATAGCCAAATTATTCTATGCATTTTAGTCGAATATCAGCAGTTATAGCATATGCCTGAAATCTCGTCCGAAGAGATTTCCGACGATGGATTCTACTTGCTACAACATGGGATAACAAAAATAGCACAGGGGTATCACTAAACGATTGCTTGGCCGTTGGACCTACCTTACAGTTTATACCTTGTTTGCAATCATTTTACGATTCATGGAGCATGAGATGTTTGTTTCTGCTGTCGTTCAAAAGATGTACCATCAAGTTTTTGTCCATTAAAGTTATCCAACGAGCAGTGGAAGAAAACCATACCACATCACCCCTTGTTGCTAACGACGTCTTAAAAACTGTGTAAATTTCATCATGAACGGAATGGACGAGAAGGACGAATTATTGAGAATGGCTCAAAGGTTTTAGTTGTTATATGGAATGCTAAAACTGATTGCTTTATATTTACTTCCAGGCTACCGAACAATGTAAAGTTCACAAAAAGCGAGACGCATTTTTGACCCGCTTGGCTGGATATCGCTAGCAGTTAACACCACCAAGAACTTCGAGTAAACATTATTGGGGGAAAAATTGGAGTAGGATGATCCACTTCCCTAAAAGAAAAGAGTGCTGTGGGAAAAAATAAGATGTAATTTGAATAATATTGCAACCATTTATATTTGCAGGTTTATACAGACGAGTAGATCGTGCAAAGTTAATACACACGGCTTTCGTGACGTAAGTCAGGTGGTATATGCAGCAGAGATATTTTTCATACTCACCAATTTCGATGGCAGCACATTCGTCAAAAATAGTCCTAGATTGGCTGCTGAGTTACTCTAGATATTGGAGCAAATTTATTGGAAACCGCACAAGTGAAATATTGTTCTCTCTTCCCCGAAAACTTTGGAGGCACGAGCCTACAAAAGAAAATCCTGTGGATTGCACTACTCAGATCGCAGATTTCATAATCTCAAAATAATCCACATTTCCAAGTTTATTAATTTGACACACTGCCCATTATATTATTTTTGTGATTAAACAATATATTTTTCAAGTTTCAGAAAATTGTCTTCGCGTGCCTAGACAATGTTGATATTTGTGGTTTTGGAACATGTATAAAACTGATCGAAAATTTAACTTTAGGAATAATTTTGATTCAGCATAAACTCCATATCATTATTTCCGAAAGTTCGAACTAATATACAAAATTTACATCATGTTGCGGGGTTTAAAATTCTTAACCAATATAATCCAAATATACTTACGTGATATGCTTTGTAACATGTTGATCAAAACACACAACTGAAAAGCGATCACAATGTACTATACAGAACTGTTATCATATCGGCCTGCATGTACATAAAGTTGAACGATGATAAAAAAAAATCTAATTTATGACAATGAAATTTTGTTTATCAAATCGTGATAAGCGCGGTGCTTTTTTTTAATGCAATTTGAATATTTTGGAATATAAACCTCCCACATAATTTTTTTTTAAAACATTTATGGATTTTTATTTATTTTATTATAATTTTGGAATATTGTTGCATGCATACGAAATTTAATATGAATGTTTAAAATACAAAAAAAAAATGTACAAACATCCAATATATCATTCAGTGTTTTTGTATATTAAAACTATATATGGTGGTTATGTAATTTTGTGTGTATATGATGGCGGTTTTATTTTTTATTAACATAAAATAAAAAATAATAATATGACAATAATAATGTGTAACAAAATTTAATTATGTATAAATTTAGTCCTTTAATTTATATTTCATATTATATATGGATAAAATATACTCCAATCCATAAAATGTGAAATTTGGATATGGTGTACAGTAGATTTTAAATAATTTGTAATCATATACATGCGTGTATTCCAAAATAATAATAATTAGTGTAATATTTCTGTTTTAATTTTTTGGGAAATACATAGATTACAATATATGATATGATTTATTTTTAATCCATTAATAATTAGAGCAAACATATATTTGGAATTATTTTAACTTAATGAATTATTTTTCATTATTTGGGCGTGTGTATATACGTTTGCGGTCGAATATTATACTAGATTTCCGATATATATGGTTTGATGAATGATTTTTATATTATTTAGAAGTCTATTGAAATCCAATTCAAAACAAATTAGGTTAAGTATATAAGTATAGAATTTATAATTATATAATACAAATACGAATATGTATATTAATACTTTGTAATAAAATAAATTTTTTGTTTCAATATTTGATGAATATCTTTTCTGCACATTGGGCGCTTTCAGTTCCGCCAACTGTTGGCAACATGTTAAGTAAAATCAACATGTTGAGTACTGAATGCAACCGATAAATTCGATAAAACTGTTGAGTTAAATGTCATTTTTTCCATCGGTGTTTGTATATTGATACATTACGTAGCGAACATTTATATAGTGATGAAAATCGGCTCATTTTATTTTGGCAACATGTATATTCAAATATGATACCGATAGGTAGCGGTATCTATGATGGCGGACCTGAAAGCACCCATTGAAGTTTAGAACTGAAATTAAAGTAAATAATTCATAATATTATATTTAATTTATATTTTTTATTGGTCAACTTTAATATTAACCGTACATGTATAAATAACCGCACACCATATGCCCATAAATTAAATTTATGTATTAAATAATAAAATAATGTTGATTTATGATTTATTAGCAAAACATGTAAATTGTGCACATGCATGATATATATATATATATATATATATATATATATATATATATATATATATATATATATATATGTATATATATATATATATCCTATTTTGGAGATACTATTTTATTTTGAATCAGGGGGAAAATCTATGTATATTTACGGATATTTCGGCCTGTATACAAATGTGAGTTTAGCCTTAAAAACTAAATAAAAAAAGATCAATCGAAGAAATGTGCGATACAATTGTACGTGTGTTCTTCTATCGATCGATGTTTTTCGCAAACAATATCAAAGTTCATTGAAGCGTTACAACTTGGTGCTACGTTAATACAACACTGAATTAAATATGACAGCAATCCACGATAGTCTAGCATGGCCGTCCTGTTAATTAATATTATATGGAACAATTCGTTCGATCGCAAATCCAGTATCATTAATTTCGATTTCCACTTTAGCAAATTGACCGATGATTTTCAGCATTATCGAATGCTTTTACTCGAGTTTGGATACTGTTTCCAATAAGTGAGAGGGAAATTACCATATTTAGGCATTGCAAAGCCAAATGTTGCAAATCGAGATATTTTAAAAATTATTTCACGCGATTCAATATCACAAATGATGAATTTTAAACCACTTCGTAACCATTTGCCTGATGCGTGCGGTATCAAACTGAGCAATATTTTTATGTGATTTTTTAGTTTTTGAACTTAAAACATCGATAACTGGTTTCACTTCTGGTAGCTTCTGTTTTGACTCGTTTTCTTTTTCGATTAGAGCTTTCAATTTTTTGGTATCGGTTTTGGTAGATTTTTTGTGTTTTTTGTTTTTTTAGACGACTTTTGCTTTTTAGCTGGCTTGGTCGCTTTTTTCGATGATTTTGCTTTTCTTAGGCAAAGCTTTTCTTCTTCTTAAGTGATTTTACTTTCCTACCAACATCAATGGTTTTATCAGAGTTGTTCAAAGCCAAAATTTTTAAATGTTTGCTCTTTTCTGACCACATCTAATTTTACGGCGGGTTTAGGTTTATCTTTCAATATCGGTTTATTATTTTGCTAAGTACCAACAAATATCGAAAAAATGTTGACAACAACATATCGTCAGACTTTTGCCAATCATAATTTGGTGCATTCTCTTCATTGGGCACATTAAAATTATAATCAGTTACCTCATTGATAATTTTTAAGGGCATTTGCCTTTGATCTATAAATATAATTCGCGGGGCGATGTTTTATCGACATGACAACGAGCTTTTTCCACCACATTGCCTTCTAGCTCAAATGCAAATACTTCATTTTTAAAATGTTCGTCACGGAATTCATGATACCCATTTTCGTTTTATACAAATCGTTCTTACGTTTTAAATATCTTGTATCTGCAAGTAATTTCCATCCAGATAAACTAAATGCTCTCGCTCACTCACAACCAAATGATCAAATTCAGATTGCTGTTTAGCTTTTCCTTTGTCAATTATTTGTTGCACCTCGGCCAGATATTCGCTTATTTCTTTGTCAAATATAACGCGTCGTAAAATTTTGTTTTTGCCTTTTCCATAAAGATTTTTTTGTCGCAACGCTTTTTTAAGTTTAATTTTGTGGACAGCATCTAGTTCGACTTGAAATTTATACGTTATAGGTAGTCGTGGTTCAATGTAATCGCAAACTAGAAATCGATATTTTGCGGTAGACTATCTAATAAAAATCATTGATGCACCTCACCAGGTTATAGTTCATTTTGGAATCTGGTTCAGAGAAAAGTATACGAGATCTTTTTATACTTTTCAAACATTTGTCACTTTCATCCCAAGCTTTCCAGTAACAAACGGTTGGCACTAGCCACCAATTAACATTTTTATTTAATTTGACGTAAATTTCGACCATGTCTGATTCGTCAGTTGCAATAAAGTTTTCATGATCTAAAATATGGTCTGTAGTTGGGCCAGATTAAATAGCTAAACGTATAAATACCACCGATGATCTCAAATTCACGTAAATTAATTTCATCATCGGCAAGGTTTAACCATTCTGGGCTCATGAAAGCGTTTTGTTGCAGTAGTAGATCGTTTTCGTATTTGTTGTATTCGTCTGTTACGTCGACAACAGGTTCCTCTGTAACCACCATTGGTCCCGGTTTTATTTTTTTTTCTACCGTCTTTTCTGATTTTATTTCACTCCTCTGAGGGATGATACTTTTGATATCAAACATTTAGCAAACCTCCAAACAATTACTAAATTTATTTCGACTGTTGGTGGATTGGTAAAATGTGATTGAGCTATAATAAAATACTTTAAGGGCATTAAGTAAGCAAAAAACATTCTGTGAATTTTAGCCTGATTCAAATAGTAATCGATCTGACATGACTATACTTAACTTAAGGTGATTTATTTCATTTTGAGCACGTGTATTCCAAATAAAAGTAATAAAATCATGTCGTTGACAGTAATGTTTTTTTTTTCAGATAAACTGACTATATCATTTGTGCAAAAAAACGTTGTTTAAAATATTTTTAGACCAGTTTCACTAATGAGGCAATTAATATCACTTAAATACTAGAAAAATGCGAGGACCACTCTACAAAGGCAGCTAAATGATTTTGTAAACTTTTATAATATTTATGAATACTGTAACTAAACCACTAGTATTTATACAAACCAATATGAATTGTATTGGTGCTATTGACTTGTCAAACGAATGCTGCCACCAAAATTTGGTTGACGGTATGCGGTCGACAGATTGGTAAATAGATTAATCGTTAATTACGTTTAGACATTTAACGTTAATAGAACTACGCATACAAGAAAACATTACAATTAGCTAATTTGGATGCATTCATTAATTTTTATATAACCCCTAAATGTTGATTCGGGTAAATAATTTGTTGTTGTCAACAATAATTTTTGTTGTTGTCAATCAAACTGTGATATTATGTAAATGTATTTTAATCATTTAAAGATAAGAAACTTAAAACTATTTTAAAAATTATTTTATAGAAAAAAAAATTGTTCGTTATTTCAATGGTGTTTAAATTTTTTTTTGTTTTTCATATTTAGTCCAATAATATTCTCCAAAATATCTTCTATGTTCACATATTTTAGTTATTATAATAATCAATCATAATTTTACTCTAGTGTCTGATTTTTGCTGTAAAAAATAAATTAAATATGAGAAATAACGACAACAACTAATTACCATTTTTTGTAATAGTTTACCCTTTTAGTAAAGTAATTCGATTTGCCAAAAAATTTACCGAAAATGCCATTTTTACCTTGAGTAGGTCTCGCAGCTTGATTAAACAATTCATTGGATCGGACAAATTTTTATGACTTTTTCGTTGACTCATAATGTGACTTTTAATTATATAGTTATGTGTATACGTCGGGATTTTTTTAATTGTGCTAACGAATGAACTGAAAAGATTTTTCATCATAATAATCAACTTTAATTAAAATTTATCATCAAGTCTTATACGTGTTCAATTATTTTTATAAATCGTAAGATGTGCATCATGACGATACATTTTATTCAATTTCACAAAACCAATAAATTCTTGGTGTAAATTGTATATAAAAGTAATCAATCAATGGAGCATCATCTTGATACACAAGTAAAGAATAAATAATTCGAAAATAGTTCATCGATCGGTTACAATTAGTTTTTTACGTGGATTAAAACATTTTGATTAAAATTAACGATGTCATGAAAATGACAATATAAATAATAAAAACAAAAGTACAATTGATTAAATTGATAATACGTATAGTCACAAATATATATATGGCACATGAAGCTCAAATATGTATACTTGCAATTGAAAATAATTTTATTTCACTATACAATCGACAAAAGCACTACAATCGACTTTCAGAATTTTTGCTTCTGTTTTTTTTTTGGTTTCAATTTTATGTTTCGTCTTTTTTATATGACGACGATGACAAAAATAATTTGCTTTGTTTCAATTCATGTATAAGCAGTTGTAGCAGCATATAGAGTTCTGGTAACCATATGGTATGTTAGTTTTCTGATGATGTTGGTTTTTTTTTATATGTTTTATAAGTATTTCATAGATATAAAAAAAAATAATCATAGATAACAAAAAAATAATAAAATAAAAGTTTTATTTTTGTCGATTGTCATGATTATTTTTAAGTTTTATTTTATTATATATTGAAAAAATCAGATAACCACCTGAAATAAATTTATTTTGATCGATTTTCTCAGTTTTCTACACAACTTTTCCTTCGAACAAATTACACGAGTCTAACAACCAACGATAAATTATTATTACTAATATTCTTATTATTAATACCGCAAATACTGTATAAAAAAAATCTGTTTTTCAATGATCCAATCAATCTCTTTTAGTATAAACCATATATTCGACCATATATATGACTTGGAATTTGATCTATCCCTTGTATATTAGACAAAATAACATAAGGACATCTTGAATATAATCAACAAAAAAATTAAAAAGAAATAGAAGATGATTGAAGATCTACCAAACTGTTATGTTTTTACCAATAACAAATTATTATTTAAGTTTCTAAGACTTCGATAAATACTTTTGTTTTATTTTTATTATACATTGGCCTGAAATAATCTAAAAATTATTAATAAAAGCTGTACAAGTTCAATAAGTAATATATATTTAGATACGAGTATATATTTTATAGGGACGATAGAAAGAGGAAATTTTTTCAAGAGGTACTCGATAGATACTTTCCATTGTATATTGTTTTTTGCGAAGATGTTTATAATATTTTATTACTTATCAAGAGCATTAAAAGTTTTTAAATGAAATTTAGCTGTTTGAAAAAGTTATAATCTAATTTGATTTAAAAAGATCAAGATTTATTTGTTTCAATTGCAGACCGTAAAAGAATAGATTTAAATACCATTGGTGGGCGTTATGAGTTTTAAACCATAGTGAATTGGTATATTCAAAGAACAAGCATGGATTAAGTAAATTAACTATGGGTGAATGATTCTGATTGCTGTGTAATATCAATTTGTGTAAACTTTTTTTGTTATACTCTAGACAAAGTGCACAATAAAAGTAATTCGATACATTCTGCAGTATCTATATTGTGAAACAATTAATATGGTTTAAGGTATAGTTAGTAGACTGGCTAAATGGACAAGAAATGTTACTGGAATATGTAATTCCAGTGGTTACAATATGCATCTTTAACTTGGACCTAGAGGTACATAGCATACAACAATTTTGAAGCTTATATTGTGATTGAGGTGAAGATATGTTCAGAGTCGTTTTTTTTCACCAGTATTTTTTTCTATACTTTGATGGACCAGTTAATTACAACAAAAGACTCGATATATTTTGTTTATTATCCCTAAATGTTGATTCGTGAATGATTAAACGTAATTCAGTGCGGTTGTCAAATAATGACAACAACAACGACTGAATAACAATTATACTATAGAAAAACCAAACCACATTTAGGGGTAATAAAATATAATCTACACATTAAATTCTAATTTTATATATATATATATATATATATATATATATATATATATATATATATATATATATATATAAATATGTATATATATATATATATATATATATATATATATATATATATATATATATATATATATATATCGTTTGGCTCATCTTGCTGAACCACAATATGTGTAAAATAATTTGGCAAAAACCAACGTGCACTAGTGATAATTTTGGATTTTTAATTTTTTTTGAGATTTGTACAATGTTCCAGCTTGAAGGAACATCTTTTCCTCCCTATTACTTCAAACAGAAACTATGCAAATTGCCTCACCTTTTCTGTTATACTACCTATTTATTATTTTTATTTTAGAAATTCCTAATACATTACCCTAAACGAATTTTTCTGCAATTCGTAATAGCTTTATCTTCATGCTGGCAGGGGTTTAAATGCCACTAGTTAATGAGCATTTTATGACTGGCTCTAAAAGACACAATCAGTTAAGAATTAAAGAAACACAATTTAGTGAAACTTGGTATAACAGTGACGTGCAATGCTTTCGAGATGAATACATGGTAATTGGTTAAACTCTGCTTTTAGCAGAGCACGCTAAGAGGACAATATCGTTTATTGCTTCTTTTTCATATTTTGCTTCTTGCACAGATTGGAGCTGAGTTATCATCCAACCAGGGAGGTTCGTATTTGTTAATACAAAGAGAGCGGTGATCAATGTTACTTTTGTTGTGGCTCAATCACTCTGCAAATCTAACACTTCATAAATAAATTGTGATATAAGCAATTCATATAGTTAAATTTTAATGGTAAAAAAAGTTATTAATAAAATTAAGCAAAAGCATCTTGTATTTCGAAGAATCAGATCTTCAATTGCACGCAGCACCACATTTTTGGACCATTATTTTTAATTGTCCATGTTAAATTTGTTCTAAATTAAATTAAAAATGACCATAGAAAAATTGTTGAGAACAAGATTGTTGCTCTGAATATTGTAATGTGGTCCAATTATTGGGCATTGTAATAAGCATTATAATGCTCGGAAAGAGGAGCATCATAACCAACTTGAAATTTCCAGTTAAATACCAACAATAAAAATTCAAAACTGACTTACATTTAGGGTGATATAAAATTTGAGATTTGCGGTTATACTATAGACAAAGTAAAAATAATACCAATTGTGGAATGCAATGCTTTTAAATTAAAATCATTTGTTCCTTTAGCGCATGATCCTAACTCCGCGCTATTGATACTTCTATCATATTAAAATGTTTACTATCATAAAACAATATTTTATTTTTTAATCCTAAATGTTGATATTTGATAATATATTAGTTATTGTTGTTGTTGTCAAATATTGACAACAACAACGAGTGTATTAAAATTATACTAAAATCATAGAGCAACATTTAGGGGCAATAATATCGTATCTACATCATATATATTTTTTAATTATAAGATTATGTTTGATTTATATGTAAAAATTGTTCGTTTAGAGTTAAATTGTTTTAATGTTCGAATGCAACGCTACATAAATTAATAATGCTGGACTTTAAAATCTTCGAATATTATGAACTTAACATTCCTTTATACCGCTGTATAAGCCCAACATAGGTATTGTTTCATTAAATCATAGTCGAAATATTTTTATACTATATATTAACATATTTTATATGTAATATTAACATATTTAACTATTTAACGCTAAAAACTGGTATTTTAATTCGAAAAATGCACAATATATATTATAATTTGACCATAAACCATGAATTTCAAATGTATATATCCGAGTACTCTAGAATCGAACTTAAGACAGATCATGGCGAAAGAAGATGCATTTTTCTGTTTATAAAACTATAAAAATAAATTGTAAGGTAAGCGGTTTTGCTTTGTTCAAGATTTGAATTCAAATTAGTTGTGATCAAAACTCCCGGACATCAATTACTTTCATTGAAGTTTTTGGATAAAACAGTAATATAAATAAAATGTTTCAAAAGTTTCAATTAATAAAGTTTGATAAACTTAATGTCGTCCAAGGATCTCATAAATGTATTAAAATCATGTACCAACGTTTTAGGAAAATGAAAAAATATTAGCTGCCGACAACACTATAAAGTTTCTTTAAAGAAGGAGAAAATTATTCTTAGTGGCACGATACAATGAAGTTTCTCTACCTATTGGAAAAACACTAATTCTGTATTAGCCATCCAATCGTGACAAATATATGGGTATTATTCTAAGATAACGTTCAGCATGTTGATTTTCATGCACAATAACCACATATTTCAGTTTGTTATTAATAGCGGTGTAAAAGTAGGATCCAAATGGATAAGTCTAAGAGATAGTTGATGACATTTAAAAAAAACTCAAGTGCATGAAGTCAAAATTTTAATGGAGAAAATTGACGTCTTTAATGAAGTGAGGAAAGCGTAAACGCCGATTTAAACTGGTATATGAGCTTTAAATGTCAACAATTTTGTCATAACAAATTTTCTCTATAGGGTTTAATTATCAGAAAAGAAGTTTTGTAATTACTGCCAAACCGTTTTTTAGGAATAAAGTGACAACGATTTTTTTTGTTTAACCAGCATTTTTTTTAAACTTTGAATATATTCAACAAACCCGACTCGTATATATTGAATATTACCCCATGAAATTTACACATAAATATTATGGAAACGTCATTTTCATATAATTAATTACCAAAATTAAGATTAATTAAAATAAAATTAATTGTAATTTTTGTATTTAAAATACGAATATATACTACAATATTATTTCAGTTTTGTTTAGACAGAGAACTCTGAACTGATATTTTTATACGAATATAAAAAAAAAAAAAAGTTTCTACACAAATCTCTCATGGTATACAAAATATACAACTGTAGTATAATATATTTAGCGAAATATCCTGATGATGATTAATTCAATTGAAATTACAATAAAAACCACAAATAATATAATAATTTAATTAGAATAAAGCAAATGAAATTTATAAATTTATTTTCATTAATTACTACAGCGATAATGTGTAGACAGCAAAATGTTGTTCGTATTTTTCGTTAAATCAAAAATCATGATTTGTAATCTGTGTAACATATTTTGTTATATATTTTATCAGTTTTGTTATATTTTTGGATAATGTAAGAACTATTTATGCCTTTTTTATTGGATACAAGTTTACAGAAATCAATTTTTGGTCAAATACTTTGAGCGAAAAAACCACAAATGTTTTCGATTTTGCTATATTTTCACTAACAATGATTACTGGTATTATTTTCATTAATTTTTCATAAACACTAAACTAACTTTATTTATTTACATATTTATTTAGTTCAACATCATATTTCAACTATCATTATTCTTCAACATTTAAAATTTTCTCTAAGAGAGTACGTTCAATTCATCGACACATGAAAAGTTACATCTTAAAATACCCAAATGACAAAGCACCGTAAAATGTGTAAAAAAAACCAAGAACCTTAAAAGTAATTATAAAATTAAACTTCATTTTATACATTTAGCCAATAACAAATAAAACTTCCAATCAATTTCCTAATCGTTTCATGAATTTTTTCATGGCAGAACAGAAACATTTTTTCGTACAGTGTAAAATTGGTTATAAATTAAACGAGAAGAATCGTAAAACAAAATGGAAAAATCAAAGAAACGAGCGACATGCAACTGTCTGGTTTTTTTATAATAAAATCCTCTTCCTTCTTAAATGTAATTTATTCTTTGGTTTTTTTATATGTCCAATGGTTTTTTTCTGCATAGATATAGCTACATATATAAATAGATGCTGTGTAATCCAACGATATAAAAACTAATTGGTATTCCAAATTAAAGTTGGTGATTTTAAGTTTTTTTTTTTAATTTTATTCAAATTCTTGTTACGTAAAGTATATTCTATATACTGTAATGTTTGATTTATTATACTTATCAAAAAATTTAACGCAAAAAAACTCAGTAATTAAATTTTAAATGCTTTATGGTATATTTGTTGTAAAAAAAACTGTCCAAAAACGTTAAAATGTTTTTATATAAAATAATTAAATATTTTTGGTTACCGCAAATATATACACAAACAAAAAATGTAAATGTAAAATATGTAAACTATTAAAATAAATAAATTGTGTCATTAAAAACTATATGTCCTGTATGTTTGTGTGTTTACAGAGGATATGCAGTAAAATCATTAAAATAGAATTAAAAATGTACATTAACGTTTTAAATATTTTATTAAAATTTTTATAAATTAAATGTTTCAATAATAAAAAAAAAAAAAATATATGTGATACGTAAAGTATGAATATGACACGAAATTGTCACGAACAGTCTAAAATGATTTGGTTAAGATTAAAAATATGCTTTTTAACCTTGTTGTATGTCAAAGTTCTCCTGTGTTGTAGTTTCTAATCTATACTCTTCTATTAATGGAGATTTTCTTTGAATCTTAAACTAATAGAGAAGAGATCCGAATATGACTGCAAGAATCCTATATGTTACAGTGTGAGAGACGTGACTGGTATCAATCTCTATTTTCTTTAATGATTTTATGAGTTTTCAAGAAGATTGATCCTTCTTTTATAGTCCGTCTATTTTTACTGATATTCTTTTTACAATATAATTAGCAGAAATATTTTCGTACATTAAATTTGATTCTAGAGTTTTAGCTAGTGAACCTCCAAATAAAAAGTGCCCGGGGTTAACGCATTTGAACAATATGCTTCAATCTGAGTAGCAATTGCTGATAGTTCTTAAAAAAAAACGTTGGTTTCACATAACCCTTTTTAAGTGACATTTTAATGACATAACGGCTGCTTTCCGGAATCTTCTGAAATGTGAAGAATATGATGCTTTAAAATGTCATTTCATGTTGAATTTCAGGAGTTACTTGTTGTGAGGCCTTGTGTTGCTCTACAGTCAGCTGTGATTCAGCTCCAATCAAATTGAGGGTACTAATGCTAAAATTAGTACCTTCTCCCTCCCTGTAGGTGGAGCGGGGGTTACTTTGAAATTAAAATAGGAACCTCTATTTGTTATTGCAGATTTGCTGAAAATAAGTACGCAGGGAAGTTAATTTAACTTACAAAAGAGGCGGAAATCGGCTAACCGAAAGTGGCAGCATTTTAATTTTTTTTAATTTGTAATTTTTGCCATACAACATTTTTACACTTAATAGTTTTTTCACGAGTGCTATAGGTTTTGAAATATTTACAAAACTCGAAAAAGTCCCTAAGAAAGCAGCCACTTCTGGTTAGCCGATTTTAGCCAAAATTAACTAACCTCCATACTTAGTTTTAGCCGGAGAATCCAAATCTGCAATAAAAAATAAGGGTTTCTATTTTCATTTCAAAGTTACCCGCCACCTCATTTACAAGGAGGGGAGGAGGTATTAATTTTAGCACTAATGTATTTGCCTCTCGGAATGATTAAATTATGATCTAAGTAATTTTTTTCGTAAAAGTTCTGATTTTGCAATATTTTTTAAAAGTTTCAGCTTAAAAAAAAATACCCGGTGTATTTCTTTTTTACTTATTTCCATGTCCTTTGGAAACTATTACTGATATGATCCCAGCGTAAAGTCTACTCCTGCGTTTTAGTAAATGGACATGATGGCGTGACTCGTTCTTTACGTAAGCTTGCAAATAGTTGGTGTTTTGTTGCAGTATTGAATTATGATGACATGTAATACATTTTGACATCTCTAAGCGTTTAGTGGTACTTTTATCGTTTATGATATGAATATTTGTGTCGTAGTTGTGACTGAGTTAGTTGAATTCCATCGTGCAAGGTTTTTTTATGCACATATTTGATTAAAAGATTTATATATCTTTTTTTGTTGCTACATTTTTGGATTTTTGGTATCATATTTCAGGTAACAACTAAATTGTCTTCCTCCTAATTTAAACATTTTTGGCCACCAATTAATGAATTTTGCATCATTTTATTCGGGAACTCTACATTTTGAATTATTCTATAATGAGTTCGGTGCAGGATTTACTAAATTTTTTGACAAATAATAAAATTAAAGATCGGTTTTCCAGTTTTTTTAATTTTTATTTATAAATCGTTGACAAAAACCAACAACGCTAGTTAGTTTGTGAAAAATTTTCTATTATCTGTTCAAACGGATTAACTATTGCTGATGTTGCAAGTGTCACAACTTTAGCTTCCAAATGTATTTCACTTGGGCCAGTTTTTTGTTGCAGCCAATGTTTGGGTAAAAGTTGTAGCCGATTTGGACCCATCTATCATAAATAATTATTCTTTAGTTCATTCTGACTGGAACCCTTTGGTGCACAGTCTGCTAAATTATCGGTTAATCCTACGTGATGCCATTGTGTTGAACATAAATTTGTTTAAATTTCTGATATTCGATTGGCCACGAAAGTTTTATTTTTATGACGTCCTCGAATCCAACATAATGTAATCATCGAATTGGTTCAAAAAAACAAACATATTTTCGAGATTTCCATTACTTTTTTAACTTGATGCATATAAGTTTAATGATTAGCCGTGTTAGCTTAAGTCAAGGTAGCAAAATAACAATTTCAAAAATACTGCAGTCTAAGAGCATAAATAACTAAGTCAGTGATGCACGAAGTGCTCTGAAATTATATCAAAGATATTCCAATGGAATCCATCACGATATTTCAAAAAAATTGAAAGGAATGATGTGGTCTAAGCTTTCGGAGTTTTTTGAAATCTGTCAACCAACAAAATTTAATTTCGTCGTTAGTTTCACTGGAAGTTTCGAATTTACGATCCTCTCGGTCTTTTAATACTTGTGGTTGTCCTGGCGAAATTGTTTATGCAATCTCCAAGGCAGTTGAAGCTGCACTAGGATCCATTACTACCACAAACCCAACACATATATTGGAAGACGTTTCGAGATAGTATAAAGCTACTTTATAAATGTATGATCCATCGTCATCTATTTACTTCAAATAATTTTATACAAAATATCCAAATACATGGCTTTGTCAATGCTATAGTAAGCGTGAATATGGAGCGCGAATATGAAATTGTTTACATTCTCATAGCTCATCAGGACCGCAGAGGTCCTGGTGTCCGTCAAGCTACTGTAGCCAAAAGTCGTGTAGCTCTACTGCAAAGGACAACATAATCTCGTTAAGTGTGCGGCAGTGCTCCTTACTCATCAGGTGCACACAAATAACTAAAATTTCAATTTTGCTGTCAACGAAACCTTTTATTGGTTCGACCCCACTTTTGTACTCCATTGTATAAAATGTAGGTCATTTAAATATAAAACATTCATTGTGAATCGAATAGCCATTGTACAAGAAAACTCAAAGAGGGAAAACTGGGTGCACGTACCCTCCAATTGTAAGCCAGCCAACTTGAAAAAAATTATTCAATTCGACTTTTTGTTGGTGAACCTGCATTCCTCTTAAAACAACCTTGGTCGTGGCCAACATTGTGTGAAAAATTTTCACTGCCTGAGAAAGTGTATGAGATGAGGAAATCCACACAAGTTGCTGTGGTGTCAACGAAAGCTATCAAAATCCTAAAGGATGTTAAATTTCATAACGACTTTCAAACCACAGGAAGTTACTGAATGTCGGCCCGCGAGCTTTGCTAAGTACCGTTTGGCAGTCTAATGAGCCAATGGGACAATTTATGATAGTACTGTCTGCAAGAATATGTGAAGAAGACCAGAAAGAAAATATTTTTCAACCAAGACGACTCTCTCGGAGTATTTCTGATGTCTCATCTAACCCGACATTAGGCGTTTGAGAATAAATTAAGTTTTGTCATCAAATATTTTGGAAGCAAAGCTCAACTGAATACTTTCGATTATCTCCAGCAACGAACCAAATAGACCAAAGCAACACGAAATCTTGCTGTTGAAGAATTAGTAGTATACTGACTGATTAAAATCAACCACCGGTTAAATGGAGTTTGGTTTGAAGGTGTACAATGGTCACGACTGCATTGTACGTAAAGCAGATGTTTGAACTACCAAAAGAATCTTAAAGGGCTAGTTTTTTTATTTTAATAAAATTAATTTGCAAAAAACATAATAATAGCACAAAAAAGCTAGTGCTCACACTATTGGTGATTTAATACTTACCTTTTAGGAATTACTTACTTTTTTGGTGGAAAACTCAACCATTATGTCAGTCAAATAATAAAATTAAGCCTTTAACAATTTTTTGTATTGAATATCCCCTTAAATTATACCAATGCCATAAAAAGAAAAAGTTATCGTTTTTTTGTACCATAATTGACTCAACTGAGTCAAACCCGCTGGACTGTATGACGAAACTACATTAATAATATATATTGAAAGTCCTAAGAAACATTTTGCTTTAACAAATTTCGATTTTTTCCATAAACCTAAATGTTAAATTTTAAATTTATATACATTACAATCGTAAATATCAATTATGAAAACCTTTAAAATGAAAATTTTCATCACACCCCATAGATCTTAAAATACATAATTACAAAAAAAATTACCAAAATCATGCTCCTCATTTAATCATCAGACAATAAACTTGTTGCCCCAAAAACATTTAAAATGTCAACATAAAAACATAAAACATAAAACATAAAACATGGGATAAGCAAAAGATTCACACCCACCAACATGATTATTATTGTTATCAACATAGTCATAATATTACAAAGTGTTTAGCATTTTTTACACATCAATTGTTTGACAAGATGAACAGTATTACCAACAAAAAAAAAAGCACAACATTAAAAATATAAAACACAAAAATCAAATTTAAATTTCTAATCCTTTTTTTGTTGGTTTCTTTAATTTCCTTTTTGCTCCATCTTGAGAAAATACTGACTGTTAAATTCTTTGTGGTTAACATTTTTATATACGATGTAAACGTATACACATCCACCCATATACACAGAGAAAATAAATTCCGGTTGATATCTATTCTTGCCGTTTTTTTTTTTTAATAATCTTTCAAAGTTCTTTCGTCTTGTCTTTTTTATTGAAAAGGTTTTATTATCATGAATTATTTATTAACAAAAGGAAAAGTGGATGCGAAGAGAAAAGATGGATTTTCTTATGTTTTTTCTCAAGTTCTTGGTTGGGTCTCCGTTTATTTTGTTGTTGCTTTTTATTCACAATCAAATGAGGATATAAAAAGTTATGTTTGCACGCGGAGTTGGAGGCAATTTATATGTGAAAATTTGTATATCTTGTTATGGTTCTTGAATTGTTTGTCTATCCTCTTTTGATTTGTGTTTTTTTTGTGTTTGTCTTGACCGCAGAATAAATTTGCTGTTCGTTTCATGTTCTATACAGAGGACGGTTACAAAAGAGGTTGTGGGTCAATAATTTAAGCTATAAAATATTCTACTGCATTTGTAAGTAAGCTTTATCAACGGTATTTCAATACAGAATATTGTCACTGCCATAATACCGTCTTCATCACAAGGCATTTGGGAGTAAATAATTAAAATTAATTTCGGTACATCTATTCGCAGGTATAAAACTACGATACTGCGGATTTATTTTTACATTTCGTCACGTCTATACAAACTGTAGTTCGGTTCACTACTAAAATTTTAGACCAAAAAAGTTTACAATAAAAAACCACGGTTTTTATTTTTGCACACAACTAAATACAGAACAGCATCACACAAGCACGAAATAAAAAAAAATTTGTCAAGATTAGTATTTGTGTGGTTATTCGAAATAACTCTCAAAAGTATCGTTATTAAAAGCGCACGATGTAAAAACAAAAACTAACTAACAGAGCGTTTAATTGTTGTAGCTTTAAATGTGTCTCTCGTGATGTTTTTTTTATCTTGTACGCTAAAATTTCATTTTTTTTCTAGCTTTCAACAACGGCTGTATTGTTTTTTTATCTTCGGGATACAAAAAAAAAAAAAAAAAAAAAACCAAAACAAGACAATAACCATGATAATGTTTACACAATATACATATAACTGTGTTAACAAAATATTAAATGGTCCGGGTCGAACCATTCCGAATACAGAATTCTATCTTTAATTATTTTAAAGCTCTAGATGGTCAAAGATGTATAAAGTTTCTGGATATCGAATTAAATGTTATAAATTATTAAATTAAAACAAATTCTGCATATAAATTTATAAGTAAATTCTATAGCAGTATTCACACTGATGACTTGAACTTTTCATTATGGCGTCACTAGTTAAAATCGAGCCACTTTTACGTGATGTCTGGAATTTAGAATCACGTTCTTAAATTTGGAAAGGCTAACTAATCCCTATGCTATTTTTTTTTTTCAAAAAAATGTTAAAATGTTTATGTTTTCTATAACAGTATTTATTCTGATGCCGAGAGCTTTTGATTAAGGTGTCATTAGTCAAAGGTCATTATTACGTGATTTCTGGTATATAAAATCCAATTATTAAATTTGCAAAGGCTAACCTATTTGCTAATTTTAAAAAAAAATTAATTGTTGAAATGTTTATTTTTTCTCTAGCAGTATTCATACCGATGACCAGAGCTTTTGATTTAGGTATTATTCGTCACAATCGAGTTAATTTTACGTAATGTCTGGAATATACAATCAAAATCCTAATTGGCAAATGCCTTTGCTTATTTTTTTACAAAACAATTATTTCTTGAAATGTATTCTATAGCTGTATTTATACTGATGTTTAAAGCTTTTGATTAGGTATCACAATCGGGCCATTATTACGAGATGCATAGAACTCTTTGATTAATCTTGGTTTGCCATTGAACTTTGCCATAATTATAACGAGAATCACAATTAACCTGCTACGACAGTATTTTTTGAATCATTAAATATCAAAAATTAATGATTTGAAATGACCAACAGTACCACCGATTTTGAACTTCTTTTTTTTAGCTTGAATTTTTTTTTTTAAGTATTAAAATAAATTTTAATATATCAAAGATCTGTAAACTAATTTTGAAAATAATATCTTTTAAAAATTATGACAATGAGCATGCTCACAAATCTAAGCAATTATTTTTATTTAAGGTTTTTATAAGTTTGTTTGTGGTTTATTTAGGTAATTTTTTTATTTTAGATAACCCCCAGAGAATATAGCGATGAAAAAATAAATTCCGATTTTAATTATAAAAAGTGATAAAATCTCCTAAATGTGGGCTGTTGATATAGTTGATATATGATTATCGTCAGTTAGTGTGGACACAATTGGTAGATAGGTATAAAACATAATTTCATGGTGATTTTATTTTAATTTTTAATATTGGTTTCACTAGGTATTATTATTACTTTGAAAAGTGAACACTGATTTGCATTAATGAACTAGGTGGCATACCCTACAAGTTTTGTTATAAGTTGTAAACACATTAAGCAAAAAAATACAACTTTATAATTGGAAACCAGCTTGAATATTTCGTTTAACACAGGTCTAAAATTGTGTCCACACTAATTACCGATATATATTTTATTTTTCTAACCTGCATTTAGGTAACTCTATTAACATAAAAAAAATTACAATCGGACAATATTTTAATGATATAAGCTCCGGAATATCTGCCGGTTTGTACAAATATTGAGCAATGAGCGTTACACAATATCGCTATAGTTTACGAAAGATGTAACGAACCTAACAATAATTTAAAGGGGCTAACCTCTGCTAATTTGTTTGCATGCAAATCCAATGTCGCTGCTATGCCTCTTAATAAAATTATGTGTATCAAGGACCTGGTTTATTCGCAATTACGGGTATGTTAAAAGAGGTCGCTCCTTGCAAACTATTAGGCTCGGACGATTGCCAACATTTCATTTATAAAAGGTGCATTATATCGTATTTTGTGTTCCTTCCTAGTGTACGGTGTGGATGCATCACTTATTTGTAATATTTATCCGGCATTTTGTCCAAAGCAGTTTTAAAAAAGGTTACTAAATGGTAATGTTTATGCAAAATCGTCTTTTCCCATGCTTTTGTTAGTTTTATATTTATACGGTTTACTTCATCGGTTTTAGTGTTTAATAATCTTCGTTTCAGTGTTGATGATTTTAAAATGAAAAAATGTATACCATGTTTAAGGTCAGTTGCATAGAAACATTTTGTAGAACTTATGACTTTTGCAGGTATAAGATGATTATATCTTTTTTTATTATATTGCGTATTTTGGTTATTTTGCACTATTAATTGCCTGCTTCCACAAAATTAATGACAATAATTAATTGTCAACAACATATCCCTATAAAACTAATTAGCCCTCATATTATATCTTCGACCATATATAGTTTACATTATATTATGTTCTCTAATACACATAAATAAAGTTAATTATTCTGGTAAATATTATTATTGCATATAAATTGTAACCATAAAGCTGATTTAAAACCAATTTTTTATGGTCCCTATATATATAGTAGACTAATTTCTAATGGTTATATGGTTTTATGTGGGTGGCTAAAGTTAAAATTGTTTTTTTTTTCATCTCGTTTTCTGGTCAAACCGAAATAAAATTGAAAACTTATCGTATACATTCGAAAAATGTTCATTATACGTTTTTGGTCTCGAAGATAAACTTTTATATTACTAAATATATGTATGTATGCATATGTATTCGAAATTACATGATTCTGAGTTATATATTGAGAGGAACCACTTTATGATGTATAAGTAAATTTATTAATTGCCTTAGGTTATGTTTCATGCTGTATGATTTTGACATCACGAAACGAAACGAAAACCAAAAAATAAAACTATGAGTTTGTAAGATTATTTCTTGATAACTTCTTATATTTGTGGTGGTGGTGGTTTATGACATCGTGGTAAAATATTATATTTATATACGATAGTATATTAACATTTGATATTGCGTTTTATATCCAAACATTTTGTTTCGATCTTTGTCAAAGAAACGGAAAATACATATCTCCCAGGGATAAAACTTTAATACGATTCGTTTTGAATAGAAATAATTTTTTAACGTTTTTATTTTTTACTGTACAGAATTGAACCGTGTGGTCGAAACGAATTCGTTTAAACATTTTAAGTAAGTATATGGCTTTTGCTTAAGGCAAAGTTCACAAATTGCGTTTTTCTTTGGTAAACATTTTGGTCATAAGTTTATATAATATATAATGTTTAAAATAGAAATATATATATATATATATATATATATATATATATATATATATATATATATATATATATATATCAGGGGAAAAAACCCAAAAGAGCATAAGTCATAACAATTAAGAGGTACCCAGTTTTAAATTTTTAAATATTGGTTGCTATAAACAAAAATAAAATGAATGTAAGCTAATTTGTTATTCGAAATTTGAATTTAACACTTTCGCCACTCAACGTCACATATATGTGACATGCTAATTTAAAAAAAAACTCATGTCACAAATATGTGACGCAAAATGCTACAACTTTATATTGCTATAACTTTGTAGTTGTTTGTGTTATAAGGTTTTGCTTTGTGCGATAGTTTACAGTAGTATACGACACGCATTCGTGTCGAGCGGTTTGTGGGTATGACTTTTCGTTATTGCGATATTTTGATTTTTATGGGACTCCCCGAAATGATTTTAATAAAAGTAAAACGATAGATTTTTCGTGTTTCTCTTAGTCGATAGTTGTTTTTTTTTGTACACGTATGAACTTGTGTTTTCGAATGCAGTTTACTTGTGATTTAGTTCCGTTCCAGTTTTAGGTTTAGTTTTTTTAAAGTTCAAAGTAAATAAAAATTGTTGATTTTATTATTGTATTGAAGGAAAGAATCGGAATATTTTTGTAACTTTTTAACAACATTTCCCTCAATATATATATAAAGGCAGGTCTGCATAATGGAGGGTGAGAGTAAGCGTAAAACCTCTGTCAATCTAAGTGTTGAATCCAATTTAGATTCTAGCGGCAGCGATTTGGATTTTGAAGACTCTGGAAGCAGTGTTCGCATCTATGATACCGAAAGTGGGTCATCTGAATTTTCAGAAGTATTAGATTTGCAAGATATTGCAAACATTGAAGTATCCGATGGTGAAATATGGATTGATATTGAGCCTGAAAATAATGATATTGTATTTACGGGTGCTGAAGAAATATTTATTGATCTGACATCCAATGCAGAACCCATTCTGTATTTTTCACAAATGTTTGACGATGATTTAGTGGCAAAAATAGTATCGTGGACTAACGATAGTTTAACACGTGCTAAACTCATTTATGCTCATAAACCACTCCGAGCACAATCTAGTTTTAACCGGTGGAAAGACACAACATCTCTCGAGATTAAACAAGTGCTTGCCCTGTGCCTTCTTATGCTGCTAAATAAAAAACTCACATTACAAAATTATTGGAGCAAAAGCGAGCGAGTCCAAAATATTTTTGGTCAAACAATGGGTCGAATACGATTTGAAAATGTGTTATGAAGTATGTGTTTTTATGACAAAACAAATGATGACCGTTCGACTCGACTTTACAAGATTCAGAACGTTGTAAACCACATTTTGAATAATATAAAAAAAAATTATAGACCACCACAAAATTTGTCTTTGGATGAAGCTCTACTTTAGGAGAAGACTTTCTTTTCGACAGTATATTCCAAATAAAAGGCACAAGTATGGTATAAAGTTTTACGAGCTATATACGCCAGATGTGTTTTTAATAAATATGTTTATTTATACCGGAAAAGAGACGGTATCAAATGAACACGGTCATTCATATGGTGTAGTGAAAGAACTAATGAAGGAGTATTTAGGAAAGGGTCATACACTCTATATGGACAACTATTATTGCAGTATCGAGCTGGCAGAATTTTTAGTTGCTTCTAAAACAAATATATGTGAAACATTACGAGCAAACAGAAAGCGAAACCCGCAATATGTTATAAAATGTAAATAAAAAAAAGGCGAAATTGCATGGTGGCGCAATTCTAAAAATATTATTGTCATGAAGTGGAAAGACAAGCGCGACGTGCTAATGATCTCTTCATACCACAACGCCGAAGTTGTGAATTTGAAGACAAAACGAAATACAGAAGTCACCAAGCCAAAAATTGTTGCGGACTATAATGCTAGTATGTCAGGCATCGATCGGGCTGACCAAATGATCTCTTTCTACGCTTGTCCAAGACGTTCGATCCGCTGGTACGTGAAAGTTTTTTTCCACTTGCTGGATATTTGTGTTTGGAGTGCGTGTTGGATTTACAACAAAATAAATGTAGACCGAAAATTGTCTTTATTTGAGTTCCGAGAAAAAATTGTCCAGTTTTATTTAGGACAACCTTCAGCCCAGCAATCTAATTCTACTTCAATTATAGGACATCCAATAGTGAGAAATTATCCAACAATTGGACATTTCCCAAGCGTGGTAAAGAGTCGCAAGAGATGTCGCCAATGTAGCAAAATCGGTAAAAGGACTGCGACCAAATACGTTTGCTGTGTGTGTAAATCCAATGAAGGCGAGGAGATTGGATTGTGTGCATATCCGTGTTTTGGTATTTGACACACAGAATACATTTTCAAACGTTTTACTTTTTTATTTTTTATGATTTATGAAATTTGTGATAGTCAATCGAATTACGCTTTGTTTTTATGTTCCGAATAAAATATAAATATAATAAAACCATAAAATGTATGACTTTAATCATAATTTATAATTCCAATGCAGTATTCCAAAGACGTATCACTTATATGTGTCGCATATACTATACAAACTAAATCCTCAGATTTTGTAAACATGACGAAACACCATTCGTAGACTCATGTCACACAAATGTGTCGCATACATTGTACATACTGAAGACTCATGTGACATATACGTGACGTATGGACATTCAAAGGCTCATGTCACTCATAAGTGACTTGTTATTGCTTGTATGGGAGTTTTTTCTGAATATCAAAAAAATGGTTGAGTGGTGAACGTGTTAAGATTATTACTTATTGGAAAAGTCTTTACATTTTTTTTCTTTATGTACAGTGGTATGACTGACAACAACAAAATTGCTTCGACTAAAATAAAAGTCTAAATAAAGCCGCCATTCAGGGTATTTATTGGTTTGTTTCTTTGATGTCATATTTATTGCTTATTCATATTTATATAACTTTGTTATTTTAATATTAAACACCGTCAATTTATTGACGATAGGAACAGGAATAAAATAGTAATTTTAAAGTTAAAATCTTGAATATACAATGGTCTAAGAATATTATGTGATCAATCTAAAACTAACAAATTTTAAGTAGCAATTCAAATTTTTAATAAGTATAAAACATTTTTTACCCCTAAATGTTGTTTCATTAATTTGGATCTTTCATTCGTTGTTGTTGTCAATTTAATTATTTCTGCATATTACAAATTTTTATATATATATATATATATATATATATATATATATATATATATATATATATATATATATATATATGTATATATATATATATATATATATATATATATTTATATATATATATATATATATATAATATATATATATATATATATATATATATATATATATATATATATATATATATATATATATATATATATATATATATATATATATATATATATATATATATATATATATATATATATATATATATATATATATATATATATATATATATATATATATATATATATATATATATATATATATATATATATATATATACATATATCATAGTTATACTATAAAAACTTCTGTAAATTTAACAAATAAATTAATCATTTTCAGCCAACGTAGCGCTTCGCAAAAAAAAACCATTTTCATTTCGTAAATTTAACAATTTTTTATAATTACTGTGAATTTTACAAAATATTTTATACATTTCTTGGTGTTCGTAAAACTATTGTACCTAAACGTAAAAATCTTGTAAAGCATATAGAAAGAATTGTCCTATGTAAATACAAGAAGTATGTTAAATAAAAATGTATTTGTACGAAACTTATTTGTAAAATTTACGAAAATATTTTTGGAAATTAACTTTATAGTTGTAACATTAACAAAGCCAAGCAGGAGACTTTACACAAGTTATTTTACATTTCCTAATTATTTTTGTTGAATCTTCGATGTAATTGTTATTTCTTAAATTTTACATAAAATATCTATAATATTGACAAAAATGTTTAGTGGAATTAACGAAGGTTTTGTCACTTACTAATCATCATTTACTAATCTTTGTTTAAATCATTTTAATCTTTGTTTTTATCATTTACCATTTATAATTTATCATTAATCTTTGTTTAAATCATTAAGTAATTATTCTGCAATTATTATTATTTTATTTTAATTTTTTGAGGCAAGTTTATAATGTTTCTACCTCTGATCCTGCTTACATCCATTATTTTCTGCCGTGATTCAAACAGCTTATAAATTCCAAGATTGCCCGTCAAAAATCATCTCAAATGTTAATGAATTTTCAAAAACTGATAAGGAAAAAACGGTTATATCATAATCAATCACAATTTGTTCAATTTATGATTACATATGTTGCAATATAAATTTTTTGTCGAAATTAAAAGTAGAAATGTTAAAACCGGTACATGCGGAATACTAGAATATAGTATACTAAGTGATTATTGATTTATCGAATTCAAAAGGAAGTAAATTTTAAAATCGATTAGTCCACGTTACCTTATCATTTGGCTAAACTGAATTTGAAACGAAATATAAACCGGTCGGTCACTGCTTTAAACTATTTTGAATATCTTGCTTTCAGAAATTTCATAAAATACTAAAAATATACATCAAGTCAGAAACGTGTCAATTTTAAACATTATATTCAAAGGAGTTATTATAGATTCTACCATGCATCCCAGAACTCAATTTTTGTTAACCACAAAAGTGAACATGAGATTTGTCAGAAAAGTTGGTCAGCCATAATGGTAATTTGTTTGTAAATATTAGTATTACATTGTTAGGTTATGGTTCACTAAAAATAATTATTCAAATGTAAAGCGTATGAACTATGAAAGCATTAGCCAAATCTAATGATATCAGATTATGATTACTTTATAGGTGCATAGGTTCATCTGTTATTTTTATACAAAATCTGGTAAAGTTTTATTCATTTTGGTTCCTGAATGTTACGAAATTATATTATGGTAAATGCCAAATTTTATAGAAATATAAATTAAAATTTGATATTTGTTCGGTTTTACAAGTGCTTTGTTAAATTTACAATGAAATATCTTACAAAGCAAGTGTAAATTAAACAATTTTTTCGTAAAATTCATATAATTTTATATATATATATATATATATATATATATATATATATATATATATATATATATATATATATATATATATCGCGATATGCACCTTATGAAAAGTTTATCTTAAGGTTTTCATTCTTGAGACAAATAAAAGGATTGGTATACGTAAGCTGATATCTTCTTAATAACTTCGTTAAATTTTAATGTCAACATATCTGTTTTTTGTGGTTGTTGCTTTTGTTATATATACAATCCACAGTATTATACACAAAGAAAATTCTTTGACTGGATCATAAACATTTCAAATGTTATACGAGTGAAAATGGTGAGAAAATAGCTTTTTACAACTTTTGTGTAACACTTTTGTCATTTTTGTTTTCTACTCCCAACTTTTTTTTTTATCATTTTTACTTCACAAGTACTTAATAAAGATAAGTTGTTCTCAAGGTAATAAAGGTGTAAATTTTTTTACTTCAATTTTGAATAACAAAAAAAAAAAAATCTTTTACTGAAGTGATAAAAAAGGGAACCAAACCAAATAAAACGCAGGCGGGATAAACATTTCATAAATTTTTTTTTTGTGTGTATACTCTATGGATGGTTATACGATTTGGCAAAGCAAATAAAAAAAAGGATTTTTTCTGTTGTCCTTTTGTTGGTTTTATCAATGGAAATAATTTTTCAAATTTAAATTCTTAGCCTACTTTATTTTATTTATTCTGTGTGCTTTTATTGTACCTCAGCTAGAGATAACAAAACAAATTTTATGCTGTCAATATTGTCAGGTCTCGTTTAATATTTATTTTGCTAGAATAACAAGAGATCTAAGTACAAAATAAAATGTCATTATTATATGGTGTACAAAATAATGATATACTACACTTTTAAGGCTTTTGTATGGTTTCCTTATCATCATAATTTTTTTATATGAAAAGTAATCTAATTTGTATTCAGGATCAGGAAGAGTTGTAAAAGTAATATAATAGCACGTAAAGGGCAGTAATAATTATGACGATATGGAAATTATTATTTTTGTGCCAAACGAAATTATGGGGGAAAAATGAATGCAAAAACTGTAGGTAACTAAATTTTAAATGCAAACCTCTACTTATGTTCGCAAAAAGGACCAAATCTATTACCTAAATTGCATGGAGTGAAATGATTAATACGATTTTTCCGTTTGTGTTGTAGCTATTACTATTTTTTCTTTTTCAATTTAAATCATATTAATGCAATTTCCAAAACTTAACTGATTTTAAGTGGTTTTAAGCGATTTTAAATTTCCGCAACCTACGATTTGAGTACTGTTTATATTTCGATCCTTATTGATGTTGAAGATAAAAAACGCATGACTTTCCAAAAATCAACAACATCGCCACGCAACTCGTCCACTTTTAAGCTATATTCATACTCGTATGAATATAGCTTAAAAGTGGATTAAAAGTGACTGTATGTCAAAAATGTTTTAAGGTGGACGTAACTGACAGTATTTTAAAAATCATGGCTCTAAAAAATTGTGTTTGATCGAAAATTCACTTACCGACTACCTTGGAAAAAGAATTCTAACAAATGAGTTATCAAATGAAAAAAAATAAGCAGATTAAAGCACATATGAATCAATTGCCAGCCTACGAAAGCCACTAAATTCGTCATTTGATTGGCATCAAAATGCCAAAAACCGACTCTTGCTCAAAAGGTGACGATTTAAAAATACAAATATGAATGGCTAAATCTGCAAAACAGAAACAAACTTTAAGTGATACGCAATTAGAGCACCATCAAATGATAGATTTTGCTTTTCTTAAATTGCTTTCACCATCATTTGTTGAGCCAATCACAGAATGTTGATTGCTGCGCAGTAAAAATTTGAAAAACTTAGACCATTGATTCTACGAGGCCACACACATATGAAGTGCAATGTGGACCTTTCAATAATAGAAAGAAAATAAAAATCCAAAGTGCAAATATACCACCCATGCGAATGATACTAGTTCGTTAGGACAGCCGGCTCGACACATACATTTCAAGCAATTGAAATGGAGCAAAAAATATATTTGATTTCTCTACAATGATAAAATCCAAATGTATGTGGCTTAAAACGAACCCCAAGAGTGAACAGCTTAAATAGGCTGATGTTAGATGTTTGCGATATAATAATGAATTCGGAATTCGGGAGAATTACCATTTAAAACAATAAATATTCGTCGGCATAGTGTGGGAATCATAAATATCGTAGATTGGCCGCTCAGCTACAATGGCCTACTACCCATAAAGGCAGCTAAAAAAAGGATCTCATTGATCAATTTCCCCTAATTAATGAAGTTTTTATTTAAATTTGCGAGACGGATATGTGCCAAACGTTGACCCAGATTTACACGACGATATTGACTCTGAAAATGAAGATATGGTGCAACCATCCAACTTAATTTTTTTTCACAATTTAAAACAAAATTTTATATCCGATTATCTCAAAACAATCAATATGCCATTAAATAATTTCCCCTTTTTAGGACAGAATCATAGGCTAGTCGAAAAAAAAAGAAATGGTTGGAACGGTCTGGTAAAATGTACGCCAAAATAGATTAAGGACTTCCACATCAACTATCTTAACAAACGCAGAACAGGTTAAAGTTTTATTACTGGTGGCTATTAATTTAAGATTGTTTTGTTTTTATTTTCAATTATTTGAAATGAAGTTAGTTTCTTTTTTTATAGTCCAAAGTGCATTAGTTATAATATCTATTGAATTATATGGAAATCAAAATTTGGAAATTTATGAACCATCAGAAAATTTCCTAAATCTAAATAGTACTAAATGGTTGGCCTATTTAAACTGTATAATTTAGGCTTTTAAGTAGAAATGTCTGAAATCTAAAAAATCAATGATGGTTTGTCCAATAAAATTATTAACAAATGCGCCAAATCAAAAATATCAAAAATCCAGAATATCCGCGATGACGAAAATGGTAAAATTTATGCCACAAATTGTTGAGTCTCTCAGAGATTGCTGCACCATCAATTTAGGATCGGCTTAAGTATACGAAGAGGTGTTTTGTTTTTAAGAAAGATTAATTTTTACATGAAATTAAAGAGATCGGTGACTGAGCATCTCCTTGACGTGAACCAGAACTGATTTCTAAAATGTTTGTAAATTTGTACTGTTTTGTTGTTTTGTGTGAAACATTTTCGCACTTCTTTAAATAGACCATACTCTATTACCCGACAGCAATACAACACTACTTATCAAACCAATCATTTTATGGTAATTGAACATCTGAGTGAAAATGTCTTTAAACTATCGGTTTAAAATCAAATTTTACAAAAATTCAACAAAAATAGTTTCCTATACATAACCTCATAAATTTCAACACCGACCAAATAACTTAAACATTTACCAATTTTCTATATATAGCACACCATAAATTTTAAAGTAAATTTTTATTCAAATATGTTTCCACAATTGTTATGATAATTTTGTAAACTTAATAAAAGCTACAACACATCCCATAACAACAACAGCAACAACAAAATCACTTAATATGATACAGCTTTTTACTTCTCTTATTTTAAACTGTTCCATGGTATTTTAACCCAAAAATGAAAAATTGTTATTTTCATTTTCACAGTCTCATTCTCATCATATCGTATATTATTGATGAAGGTTTGAAAAAATGTTGGGAAAATTAACAAACAACAAAAACGAAGATGGTTTTTCTACCTGTTTGATACAATGTTTATACAATAGTATATAATCGTGTCGAGAAATATGTTAAAGGAATGTGTCAGCATATGTCTCTGTGTGTGTGTATGAGAAGAGTTAAGTAATAGTAATACAAATTTGTAACAATTAAATTGAAGTAAAGAAAATTCTTTTTTAAATTGAATGAAAAACTAAGTGAAAAATTTATGAATCATATATATAAATATCCAAGAAGAATGGGTATAGTACATTTCATTTCTTAATTTTCTAACACTAAAAGCATCTAAAAATTCCATTTAAAATTGGAACACTCAAAGAAAATATTTTTTATGTAATTTTTCCCATTTCTATTTTTTTATATTTTAACATTTTCAGACTTGAAAATGGATTTTCCATTTATTCAATTCCCATATCTTATTTATAAATGTCTGTCTGTTATTTAAAAAAAAAAATATTATTATTATTATTATTATTGTTATTATTAAAAGATGACGGAAAGAAAGAAGCAAATCTGCTCACATCCACATATTTTCAAAAAGGAAAAATAAAAGGAATTTAAATGATAAGAAGAAGAACCGAAAAGTTATATTAAGAAGATGTTACTGGAATATGTATACATCCATATTATATATTATGTACTTTTATGTATATACCATATACATAAATAGACGACAAAATAACATATCAGATTATGGCACCGATTTAAAGTGTATATAAGCATACAAGATGTTATTCATACATTGACATAGTCATTTTCAAGACATATAATTGTACATAAATATTATATATGTTTTGGGAATATTCCAAATTTTTTTTTGTTTTATTTAACTTACGAGTGATTGTGGTAGATAGCATTTCCCTATGTATCTAGAGTTATCAAAATATCGAAATAAAACTTAATGGTTTTACTATTCAAAAATTTAAAATAGTTCCAGCATCAGCTTATGCCTCGTCATATATATATATATATATATATATATATATATATATATATATATATATATATATATATATATATATATATATATATATATATATTTATTTTTAATTTTTTTAATTTTTTTATTTCATTTTCAGGTGCTCTATTATATAATTACAGTAATTTGCTTAAAAAAATTTAATATAAAAGATATAAGTAAATAATTTATGTTGAAAATTCAATCCAATATAGTAAAATAAAACTTACTTATAATTAAAATACAGAGTAATAACTTCTTAAGTGAAAAACGCAGATACAGTTTTTTGAAAATGAAACTAGGGGAATCCAATATTCAACAGAATAAAACATTTTTGGAACCTCCGTCTGAATTAAAAATTTGGTTAACATTAAGTTACTTTAACAACAAAATTTTTGACAGCTAAAAATAAAAGTTAAAAAATTAAAAAAAAAAAAAAATTTATATATAGCAAAACATTACAATAATAAACTAAAAATGTGTTTTAAATTATTTTAGGACTTTAAAGAAAATTTCAGCCTCGTTTAAGTCAAGCAACCAAAGTTTTAATGTCCTGAGAAATTCATTAGTAATTGTGAGGTAACTTATTTTAAGTGGCAATTGGTTGAAAAATGAGTGTGCTGTGTAACTATAGAATCTTCTAAAATACTCTTTATTTTGGATGCAAGAGCCAGGCATTTATGTACTCGTAGGAAATATTTTGATGTTTTAATATTACGGTTACCACTACGAAGATAGAATAGTTTTAATACCCTGTAGATGTAGAAATTTCTGACTCTGTTAAAACTTTTGGTTTTTTAAAAAGCGGTTTGGACAATTTAAGCTAGAAAACATCGTAAATTGTGCGCATAATAAACTTTTGTGATAGAATAATAGGTTTGATGTTTGCAAAATAAATTCACCAGAGCGAAGTATAACTTCAATGATGTAGCTTTAGAGCATAGTGAACGTAATTTATACAGATTGCGATTACTAATGGTTAGGTGGTTTTGTAGTTTACTAATGTAAGCTTTAAATGTTAATCTATTATCTATAATCAATCCAAGATATTTTAAGTTATTCACAAATTTAATTTTACTACAGGTATTTAAACAATACCTGTAATAAAATTACCGACAAAGATCAGAGTGCCCATATAGGTTATTAACCTCATTATCAATTGAAGAGGCTCTTGCAAAGCACATTGCTTTTGATTTGTCACTCATTACTATATAATGCAAATCAAACCATTTACGTAATAAAACTAAATCGTAACTCATTGCATTAACGATGTCATGTTGATTTTTATTTGATTATTTTAGTGCCAAATCATCAGCAAATACCACGGGATGGCCTTTAAAGGGAGTTCAAGAAGTGAATTAGTATATATTAAAAATAGAAGTGGACCTAAAACTGAACCTTATGTGGGACACCACAGTTAATATCACTCATAGAGCCATTGATATTCACAATCTGCTCCCATTTAGCTAAATAAGAATTAAACCATTTATTTGCCAATCCACGTAGACCAATAAAGTTTAACTTATTTAAAAGCAGCTCATGGTTCACTGTGTCAAATGCCTTTGATATATCTACAAAAAAGTTAGTTACCCTATTTCCCTTGTTTAAGTTATCATATAATGTAGTCAACAAGTCCTCTAGGGCATCTTCAGTACTTAACTCTTCTCGAAAACCATATTGACACACTTTTCTAATATTTTAGAAAATATAGATAGTAGTGATATGGGGCGATAATTAAAGAGTAAACTGCGATCACCTTTTTTATAAATAGGTATTACTATTCATTGTTTCATTGCTTTAGGGACTTCACCAAATGAAAAGCTTGAATTAAAAATATAGCTTAGTGGATTTACGAGAAACGGGCCAAATTTTTTGATTAAAAATATACTAATCCCGTTTTTACCTGGAGCCGAGTTATTTTTAAGTGAGAGAATAGTGTTATAAATCTCAGTCTCATTTGTTGGAATTAGAAAAAAACTTTCATGATGAAACGTAAGAGATTTTGCTATTTTACCATTTGAAATAATAGTATTTTTTAATTGGGCGCCAATTTTAGAGAAAAAGTCATTAAATTTATCAGCTACGGAAGTAGAGTCTCTAAAATTTGGATTAAGTACCAATGATATAGTTTATTAATTGCCACTGCATCTTTTGGTCGTTATCATATAGAGCGAATCTATCCTGATAATATCGTTTCTTTAAGTCGCAATCTTTTTTTACAGTAGTAGATAACTTTGCTTCGCAGCTTAGTATTATTCGGGTGTTGTAACAAAATATTTTTAATTCGAATCGTCTTTAACAATGGGAAAGTGATCCAAGGCTTCACTTTTGGCTTCACAATATAGCTTGAAAATATCGAAGCGAATATATCAAAACCTGTAGATCGTAAATTTTCTTTAGAAACATCTGATATCAAAAAATGCTACAATTGAACAAGGTTCACCTTATTCCTATAGCTGAAATTAGTGAGTGATGGTAGACACAATCCAGATATTCTAGCTGAACTCATGTAGTTATCTGTTATATCAAAATTGTTACATTTTGGAAAATATTTAAAATTGGCATTGATGTTAGTCCTAGCGAAAATATGGTCGATACAAGTAACAGTATTGTTTTTATTCTAGTAGGTTGTTCGATCAGAGTTCCTAAACTAAAAGACGACAACATACTTATACTCAATAGGAGTTAAGCTACTTCTGTTAAGCTTGATAGTGTCAATGTTCATGTCACCAACAACAATAAGATACTTTGATTGAATCTGCGTAGGATTCAAACTCAAATATAAAACTAGCTACAGAACATTCATGCAGTTTATACACACATACAACACAAAAATGACAATTGTTAACAGCGAAGTTTACTTTTAGAATATCTGCGGATGTAAAGTGCACGCTGCCGTAATTAAATGTTATACTATTGTGAATATAGGCCACTACACCACCAGCACTGCGTTCATTATTGCATCCATCTAGCAGAGTATAATTCATTAAGTTATAAATTGCCAGCTCACAGCTGCTAATCCAAACTTCCATCAAGAACCACATGTGTGGTTGAGTATTAAACAATGCTAACAGGGAATATAATATGGAACTGTTAGCCCTTAAACTTTGAATATTCTAATGCAAAATCCACATTTTATCATTTTTATCTATAGTTAAATCGTTTGAACTACTAAAATAAGAGTTAGATAAATTATTAAAATTAGAAGTAAATTTAATAGAATTTCGATCTTGAATGATCGTATTATTGAGGTATTAACTTTAAATAATTCACTGCCATCAAACCGCCTCAAAAATATATTACCTTTGTGGGTCCATATATACTTAAAATTTAACTCTAATTTTACCAACTTGGCTTCATGCAACAGCTTATGTTTGGTGTACGTTAAACTTTCATTTATGTTAATTTTATTGTTAACAAATAACGCTGGCATATACAAATATGAATTAATAATTGCTTTCTTGGCTGCTAATATCCGTTCCTTTGTATTTCTTCTTGTGAATTTAACATAAATTAGAGGCAAACGAGAAGATTGGTTGGATTTATTGTATTTTCGGTAGCAAACATCTATATCAGAGGTTTGTATTTTGCAATCAATCCCTTTGTTCAGCATATTCATAACCTCTTTTTCTATATTTTCATTCACATTTACCGGCAGACCGTGAATTTCAACTGCGTTTTGTTCTAACATTTGTTCCAAATAATCAATTTTATATATATATATATATATATATATATATATATATATATATATATATATATATATATATATATATATATATATATATATATATATATATATATATATATATATAAATATATTTATACGTGACTCACAGTAAAAATTGCCCACCATGAAAATATTTTCAACCAGCTTGTTGGTGTAACCTGGGCTTATCTTATATCATTCCTCTAATAATACCGCTTTCAACTCATTCTTATTACAAATATTATTTTTCTGATTTTCAATTTCCCTTTGTTGCCATACAATAATATTTAAATCCTGTGATTGTGATGATGTTTTGATATCTCTTGGACAGTTATGTAATAGCCAATCTTTCACAGTTCCAGCATTGTGTTTTGTCTTTAATGCTATAAGTTTTACAGCGCCTAATTTTAAATTTTTTTTTAAATTATTTAAATATTTATGCTTATCCATATTGCCAGCAATAAAGTGCAGTTTAGCAACCTCAGCTGCTAAACAAGTACCCCAAACCATCAAATGACCAGCACAGTGTTGAACTGTAAAAAGCCACTTCTGTGGTTTTTCTCTTCATTGGGTTTCTTACAAAAGTTAATTATTCCACCAGACTCGAGGCGGTTATATTTAATCTCCTTTGATAATAAAACGTTTTTTCAGAAATTAAAATCTTTCATTATGTAATCTTTTCTTTTTTTTTTTTATTTTACTATGTTTTGGCTTTTTTCGTGCAATTCTACCATTTAAACCTGCTCGGCGTAGTACCCTTCGAATAGTTTCAGCACTGAAATTTATTTTTAAATGTAGTTTTATCATATCCTGAAGTTCAGCGCCTTCAGTTTTGGATTGCTCTTAGATTTATTGACAATCCAACGTTAATCATATTCAGTAATCAATTTTTTCGGGCTTATTATTATTTTATTAACTGTTTCTTCTCATTACTGTGTCGTTTAATGATTGCTATGCCTAATAGTTTTACGGGGTTTACAAATAAGTTTTTTAATATCCCTCTGACTTTTTCCATTTTTCAAATGGTTAATACTTTAATTCGCATCTCGTTTGATGTGTGATGCCCAATTTTTAATAACTAATTAAACAAATGACTGACAACCACTAATTCAATTACATTCAAAGATGAAAAACGCAACAAAGTAACCAAGAAAAAACAAAACAACATTTTAAAAAATTACAGTTATCTGGGAAAATTTTGTTAGATGGGTCATTTTTATTGTGAAATGAATTTTTTTATAATTTTTTTTATTTGTATTCTGTGGTAATAAAAGTAAAGTTAGTTGAATTATTATTTCTTTTTGAATTTCCATTTTTTTTTTGAATTTTCATCATTATGCAGATGATTTTTGAACGTTTTTTCTAATTCAGTAACTAAATCACTTTTTAATTTATTTAATTCCTACGAATAGGTACGAATAGTTTTGAGTGAAATTAATCGACAATATTAAATTATATAATAAGTCCAATTTTGTCCGCTAAGTACACCGCCACTGCACTGTAAAAACGTAAAAATCGGTGTATGTTTCATATTTGAGATTTAAAATAAGAAAAGTAGTGATTAAATACATTGTTTTGTTTTTAATTTGTTTTTACAAATCATTCGCACTCGTTTGTTCAATAAGTGTGTGTTAATCGAAATGTGACAGTAAAAAAGTGACAGTATTGAATAATTTGCAATTTTTATTTGTTTTATTTAGATTTATTTTTTATTTTTAATTTAGATATATTTTGATGTTTACTACTGCGATGTTCGACTATAAGTACTACAATAATTTTATTTTCAATACTTCCGTCTGTCACCGAGGTGCACCTTTTGACACCATACATTAGATGTCACTTGTTAACATCTTCCACTCAATTTCATTTAGTGACACACAATTTATCTTCCACACACATTCCATTCAATGACATCCATTTTTTTTAACCATTGCTAACACAATGTGCAACACCCCTGGTAGGTCGTTTTCGTTTTATTTTTATATATTTTACATATTATATCTAATTAAGGTAATAGTTGATAGTAAATCAATTTTGGTATTTTAATTTATAAAACCGAATCATAGATAATTGTATCTTTCCCCTCGATGTCATTCCTCTGATTTTCACTTGCATTAGAAAAATAGTTAATTTTTGGTGAACAAGCCGTACAATTAAATGTATTATTAATACCTTATTATAAAACTGGCTTAAAGATAGCAGCAAGAAATAGAAAAATTCGCACAAAAGAAAAAAACCTTGAATTAAAAATTATGAAATTAAATACAAAATTAGAGAAATATAAAAAAAGGATTAGTCGTCTTAAACAAGATTTAGAATCAAAAAATAAAAAGTAGGACAGCCCGAACTCTATGGTACAGATAGCAATAAGTAATTTCGGAATAAATAGTTTTGAGGTAAAACGAAATCTGCTATACAAAGAAGTTTTAAAGAAAAGTTAATAATGAATTATAACAGCACACATTCGGACAAATATAAACAGTTGTTTGCAAAATTAATATGCGGGAAAATAATAAAAAAATGTGGAATGCTAAATCAGTTTTCACAGTTTTTGAGTTATAAGCGAAATACTTCTCTGAGATTTAAGAGACTTATTCTTTATTGTGATAGAACAAATAGGTAAGCTTATTCTTCTAAAGAACCAGTTAAACGGTTTCTCGCACAAGACCTTCATATAGTCGAATCTGTCCTGGTAAGAAAGATTTGTTCGTTGCGGTAATAAAATAAAACAGAAAAGATATTTAAATGATACTTTAAAAAACTTGCACATAAGCAAACGCGCGCCAATAAAAGAGAAACTTTTAATTGTATTACACATGCTAATTTTGAATTTCTGGTTTCCTCCTTAAATTTCAAGAACATTATTAAGGAAAAAAGATGGAATTGGCGGAACGTGCAAGAGAACTGCTCATCAAATAGTTGTACAAGGTTGTGATATAATCTCAGGCGAGCTAAATTAGCAGCCCGACGTTGATCACGGATACTTTGCAAAAGTTTTTGAAATGATTGATCAATGTTTTACTTATTAGTAAGTTGAAGATTTTGATTGTCTTTTTGTACCCTTGGACTCCACTTCTTTGATCGCTTATAATCCATTTGGACTTTGAATTCTTGTTCCCAATTGTTTTGTGTATCTGGCTTGTCCCAAAGTAGTTACAATGATATATTGTTATTACATTATTTATAAACAATGCTAATAGAGAATTTTCTCCGGTCGATCGATGATCGTTGAAGAGATCGGACGTGTTTTTTCCGATCTCCTCAATTTTAAAATTAATTTTTTTTATTTATATTTCTTTTGTTTTTGTTGTGAATTTAATTTGGTGATTAATAAAGTGAGTGAGTGTCAGTGTTTTTGGTTAGTGTTTATAGATTAATAAAAATAAACTAATGGATTGAAAATGGAACTCTGTCGCTTTTCCCAGAGTACAGGTAGAATTTGATTTTAATAAAATACCAGATTTCTTTATTTTGGTAGATTGTGTTGGTCAGATGTTATATTTTTTTTACTTATATTTCATTTTACAATATGAATTTACCCAAGAAATTAAATGTACGTTAGTATAATTAGATTGTGTGTGTAGAAATGTGTGTTGTCAGTGTTTCTTGATGAGTTAGAGTTAATTATACATGTGCTCGTCTTCGTGTATATAGATTTCATTATTCCCAACGGTAAATAGTTAGTAGTAAATGTAGTTACGAACATAGAAACAAAATAAAGGTTTTCGTCTCTTTTGTTTATGTATATATATTGAGAGCACTTATATACTACAGGTTTTACATATACATACTCGATTTCTGTTGGTGATTCTCTGTTTCATCATTCGTAATGATTTATTTTGCAAATCTATATATCGTCATTTGAGTATTACAAACGACAAAAAGGTAAAATGAGAAAATTGCATTTGAGTTTTAAAGGAACTAAATGTTTGTTATATATGTAGTTATGTACCATTCGTCACATTGATATCTTTTGATGGGAAGGGTTATCAACATTTTGAAACTGTCAATCGAAAGGTCACGATTTTGTAGGTAAGATGGCAGTGTTAACTTAAGAATGACAAAAAATGCACTTAAATTATTTAAATACTGAGGTGACGATATGTATACATATAACAAAATTATACAAATTTAGTAGTTTTGTTGTCACAAATAAACCGCCTGTCCCTTCGTTATATATAAGTATGTATGTATGGGTTTTTGTTTTTGTTTATTTTAAGGGATGCGATCTTAATTTTAGCAAGGGAAAATATGTGGTACATGATATCAAGGGGAGTATGCTTGTCAGAAGTGGGGACACGGGCGGAATAGTACGGGTAACTGCGTTTTTTCTGCGAAGTCCATATTTTTTTTAAATCCATCTGGTGGGTGACTTTAATTTGGTTTGTAGGGGGTTGCAATGGAGCTTGAATGTGATAGATTTTTTTATGGAATTTGTTTATTGTCGTTCGTTTTTCTTCACAGTCACATGCATGTAGTCTGTAGAGTGCTATATTTGTATGAAGGCGCTAACACGGTTGTTTTTTCGGTTGGTTTTCGTTATTTCTTGTGCGATCGCCGATCGCATGCTATATGTTTTTAAATTTTGTTTTTTTTCTGTTCTGCGAATTCATGTGCATGTGTAGTTGCATAGTTTAGCAAGAGCAAAGGGTTATTTGTTCAGAGTGGATGATGCGCTTAGAGTCATTTCCTATTGTTGTTTAGATTCGTGGAGCAGTTTTTTTGTGTTTTTCCAATTTGGAAATGTTGGCCAATGGTGATTTGGTGATAGATGTATTTTAGTGTGGGGGAGGGATTTTCTGATTCATACACATAGTTTGTTTTACGGAGGCTAGTGGGATTCTTTATTGCACAGTGTGGAGTGCGGGGCTCTGTTGCGTTTTGGTTTCTAGAACCAGCGATCATGTGTTTTGGTTTGAACTCGTTGATTTTGGGATCGACAGCATTTGACAATTGTTGAACAGTGCATTTAAGACACCAATCATAATTTTGGATCCCATCACATTATTCAAATTATTGTAAAATTAGTTTTTATCTTTGGGTGGCTTACATCAATGGGCAGATGAACACAAATGATTGACAGGTTGGCTGACTGCATGTGTAAACGTAGCTTATCACGACTGTACACACCAATATTAGCTGCTTTGGGGTCGGAGTCGGCCTGTTTCACCTTGGGCCCAGGAGGCCCAGGACTGTGAAGGGGAACGAGTGGCGATGGGACGGGTTCCATGGGGGAAGTCTGTCACATTCAAGCTTTATTGTAATTTTTTGTAGATTGAATTGGACTTGCTCACTGGATGGATTTGGAAATTTTGGATTTTGTGGAGGGGGTGTTGTTGCCCGTGATATTTTGTCTGTATCTTCACTTCTGTTATACTGTGTTTTCTGTGATAGTATGTATATAAAACACGTGTTGATTCTAGGTTTTTTGATATTAAAATGTTAAAAAAGTTTTGAAATTATCCTTTCGTGAGTTGTATTTGCACAGTTGTGTTGGTTATTTATTTTATTTTTAGAAATTCATTATCCTTGGTGTTCTTTGTTGCGACATTTTGTTTTAATTTTCTTTAAATACATAGATGGAATATGTATATATATATATGTGTGTATGTATGTATGTATGTATGTATGTATATATATATATATATATATATATATATATATATATATATATATATATATATATATATATATATATATATATATATATATATATATATATATATATATATATATATATATATATATATATATATATATATATATATATATATATATATATATATATGTGTATATATGTATATATATATATATATATGTATGTACATGTATCACTAGGGTAATTGCTATAAAACGGTGGATTCGATCGAGTTCGAATGTTTAATTGTTTTGATAGGGTTCTATTTGTGGAATTTTCGGGCAGTGCACCGGATAAATTGGCAAAGTGTAGTTCGCAAACGTTTTGCTAATCAATATATGATATTTTATCTTAAAATGGTTAAAATAAATAACAATTCTTTAATTACATATGCAAAATATAATGAATATTATGGATAAAATGTTTACTCTAATTTTTTAGTTTTTGGGCTAAAATTTGTAATTCTTGGGTTCATTTAGTTTTGTCGGAGTGTAGAGTGTCTGTGCGTAATATTTGAGTAGACGCTTTTAGGGTTTAAATTAAAATTTATATGTTTAAAATTGATCCTTTATTTAATGGAGTGAAGTTGTATGAATTGTGTCTGTACCATAAAAGCTCTGAAGATTTATGTTAAACCCAAAAGAATATCCGTATGCCGTTGTTGAAGGCTATCATCCCGAGGATGGTGGATGCCGGCTTCTCCTACAAATTACATGATTTAACAAAGATCTTGGGGCCGTGAAATGGTGAGTGTCGAATCAAGTATCGCTGCTGCATTTAATTTGCGTACGGGTGCCGATGTTGTTTGATTAATTTCGATGTCTTTATATTTTATGTTATTGTGTGTTATATTGTTTCATATCTTTGTACTGTTATATTGTGGTCTGTGTTACCACTGTGGTACGGTACTGAATTGACACCTAATTTTTGGCAACAACGCAACGGAACGAAACAATTAATTAATCCTTATATTTCAAGCGAAACTAATCCAATTTATTACAGCATATGGATTGCAGAATTATAATTTTATAATATTATAATTAATTAAATTATAATTTCAGATTGAAATTAATTCTATTTCTTACAGCCTATGGCTAAGAGCAATTAGTTCATTAATAGATTTTGTGTTCAGGAAACCTCTGCAGATTACAGAAGAATGGTGGCACACTGGAGTTGCTGATAAGAGATGGCAGAATGCAGAGCAGTACAACAAAAATGTGATTGTCTTACACTAACAGTAGTTTGAATTTTGGATACCGGGAAATCGGACCAATTAAGTCATAACTAACATACTTTTCCTTTCCCGAACCCACAAAAATTTACTAACTATTGGCCGCCAAGGTGTCTGTAACCGGGTCGATCTCAATAATTTCACTAGTATCCTTCCATATCCTTCCAAGTATATGTAAAAACGGGTGTACTGTGGGCCCGGCGCTTTTAGGAATATCCTGCTTAATGCTTGGCAGTACATTCAAAATCAATCAATCAATCAATCAATCAATGCTAATAGCGAATTTTCTCCCCTTCGCAAATAATATAAAGAAGTTGATATTCTAGTAGTTCTGATTGCATAAAATTACTAAAGTATTAAAACTGATTTTGCAGCTTACCAATTAACAATTATTTTATTTTAACATGAGCAAATGTGAGATCGTTTAATTTTTTTGTATGCGTTTGCCAATTTTTAACTATAATATTAACAATGAATGATTTGGTCAAAACGAGCCTATTTTAATTTGTTTAAAAGACACTTAAATTCCATTATTTCTAAGCTATACATTAAACTTGACTTAATCAAACGAAACTGCAATAAATTTAAGGTTCCGCTAACTTTAACATTACAGCCTCTTTTTGCGTCTTGGGTTTGGTTATTCTACCAACAAAAAGTAGTTTTCCTCGTCCAAACTATCGCCGAGATGTATCATTTACACTATTTTTAGATGAAAACATTAACTCCGATATCTATTGCACGTTTTAAACTTAAGAATCCGAACTTCAACGTGATGGGGTGTTACTTATCGATCTTGTGTCAATGACCGATCTATGGTCTTAACAAAACCATTCTGAAAGCATAGTAAAAAATTAGTTTATAATAACGCAAATTGAGCTACAACTCAAAAGTTAAGCTTTATGCCAAGAGAAGAAGTGCAAATATTTTGCATATACAACATAAAAGGTTGATCTCAATTTGTATTCTAATTTTTTTAGTTTTGCTTTGCTGCTTAACTAATTTGGCGAATATCTATCCAGTACTAGGCTATGTTAGGGAAATATTGTGATTGAAAACCGCTTTATGGTTATCACTGTAATTTGCTATATCCTTCCACATAATTAACATGAATGACATGGTATCAAAAAGTTTAAATGTTAGGTTGTCAATACCAAAATATATTGCTCTTCAAAGCAAATGTTAACATTTTTTATTTTTTTTTTTTTCACCAAATAGATTCAAAAACATTGTACTGAACATGTAACGTGCTGCATAAAGTTATGTGGTACCTGTGTGTAATTTAAGAGGCAAACATTTAGAAAACTAAAGACTGAAGTATTTTCTTGCAAGACAGTTGATAGAAAAAAAGTGGATACCTTACGCCTCATGACTTCAGAAATCATGGTGTTGGATTTTTACTATAGCATCAATTTGGATAATCTTAATTCTAGAATTTTGTATATTAAAATTTTCCATTGCAAATCGTGGAAAACTAACGTTTCATTTTTAGAAAAAGTCACCCTATAAGAATGACGTGAGCGACCCGGCATAAGAGTTGAGCATATACAATATTTTTATTCGTATTCGATATTCCGAAATTATGTTTATAATGAACATCAACCTTTGCACACAAACACACTCGTATCTCATAATATTTTCTAAGAAAATGGCTTAAATTTTTATATATTATACAAATTATAAGCAAAATATATGCTTGATACAAAATTATATCAGATTCGTGGGAATTTCACATAATTATGAATTATGATTAATGAGTTCGTTATTTAAAAAGATTGATGTAATTGATAAATGTAATTGTTACATTGATAAATGTAACATTTATATAAATATATATATATATATATATATATATATATATATATATATATATATATATATATATATATATATACGTGGTGTTTGCCTACATCTTTAAAATGCAACAGCCTTCCTATGATTTAAGGGTTTTATTTATCTGTAGTGCACTTTGGACAATCCTAGTCAGCAAAAACGAATTACAATTTTTTTTGATTTTTTCATAACATTTATCAAAATTTGACAGTCAAATTTTGACAGAAAGTATGAGTGAAAATGATGGATATTCAATTGAATTTATATGACTGCAAATCCATTAATAATCGAATAAGGGTAGGTTTTATTTATCTATAGTGTGCTTTAGACAATACTAGACAGCTATATAACCCTAAAATATCAAAGTGTTTTAGGGACTGTATTTAGCACTTTTCAATTCTGAATTGCAAATAGATAAATGTTAGTGAAAATCTGGTCAACAATTTCCGGTAATACATTTGTTGCCCATTGTTATTTATTACATTGGTTTTTTATGGGTGAGGATTTTTAGCCCTGTGATTTAACCGTTTAATCAGTTTTCGTGAAAAAAAAACGTATAGAATTCTAAAAAAATCATTGGTGGTTATCGATATGGCTTGATATTTAGAGAAGAATATTAAACTAACTAGAACAAAAGAACAAGCAAATTATCATTAAATTGATAAAAGATAATGATAAAATGCGGATATATTGGCAGATTTAAAAAAATTATTATTTGATTTCATATTAAATCCGGTAAAATCAAATTTCTTTGATAAGAACTACCGGTTTCCGTCAATAATACATTAATTTCGTATTTAAACGATGTTCATGAAATGAATACGATTTCAATGTAAAATAATAAATCTCATGAGATGCGAACAAATTAACGTTACAAAATTCTGCAGTATTTGATTCATTACGATGGCGCAAGGAACAAAAAAAATTGTTAGCTACTTGCTTCCGATTTATTTCCACTTTATCATCTACATTTTTATTTTAAAAATCTTTTATTCAATTCAGCAAACGTCAATTACACACGATTTGTATATGCTATGTATGTGTTCGAGTGTTGATATATATACATTCATATACATTCATATACATTTTAGAAAAAAGAAAAATGATGAAGAAGTTCAAGATAAAATAAGAAAATTGTTTTCAAAAGAGGAAAATTTATACAAAACACAAAAAAGTAAAAAGCTTTTGATGTTAAAATACATAATCTTTCTTTTAAATCTATCAAACATGTATATAGATTCTCTTGAGCATTTTTATATATTTATATGTGTATACATATTATGCTGGATCTGGAATGAATAAAAAATAAAAGCCAAAAACAAACGAAGACGTTTACTGAAACGAAAAAAATCTATATATCCGGTCAAGTTGAAATCTTCCTAATTTTTTTATTACCTTTTTTTCGTTTTTAAAGGATATTTCATTTTTTTCTTCTTCTTTGTCCTTGTTGGTATTTAAGAATACACTCGTATACACATTTTTCCATTTCATTTATTTCTGTTTGAATTGAAAATTTCAAAAAACCAAAGCGTTATGTAAAAAAAAAGTTTAAAGTTTCATTTTGTGTTTAGGGATACTATAGCGTACAGCATCTAATATATTATGTTCTAAAAGTACAAAAAGTACAAAGATGTTAAGTATGTGGTTGAACGTGCAAAGCCCAATCACATCGCACACTATATGTAAATGGTTTGATTTGATATCAAGGGAAATTTGCCAAAAACGATAACCCATCTGCAATACAATCAATATATGTTTTTGGTATAGATGAATAATAAGCATACAATAACATAACATGAATATGGTTTGAATAACATTGCGATTAAAATATAAAAAAATGTTTGTATTTTAGTTTTAGGATGTGACTGTTAATTTTTAGTTGAAACTGTAATCCCTTTGAGAATAGATCACACTGTGTAAAATATAGGGAAATGTAATATTTATTGTATGATACTAGCTGGATGAAATCTAAATATTGTTGATCTATTTTGAAATATTTTAGCCCGAGGAATTTTCTTGTACATTAAATTATAAATTCAAATTTTTCTTGCACATGTCATACTAAACAAATGACTAAACGTGAGTAAAATCAGTTTTCAAAGAAAAGAGTTCTACCTTCCATTAGTTATTCAAGTCAAATGTCCAAAAACAAGTGAACATTAAAACATTCTTAAGATTATCCAAGGAGAATTCAACATAATAAAATCGGACTACTTATAACTGATTTATGGCATAATTTAGCTGAATTCATGATATATCAAAATCAGGCAAGGGGTTAGCCTTTCCTAATTTTTAAGCCAGAAAAAATTTTATGGAAATATGCAAAAATTTATCAGCAGTATTATTGCTGATATCAACAGCTTTTGATAAAACTATCCCTCATTAAAATCGGACCACTATTAACTAATTTATGGCACAATTTAGCTGAATTCATGATTTATCAAAATCAGGCAAAAGGTTAGCCTTTTCTAATTTTTACGCCAGAAAATATTTTATGAAAATATGCAAAAATTTATCAGCAGTATTATTGCTGATATCAACAGCTTTTGATAAAACTATCCTTCATTAAAATCAGACCACTATTAACTGAATTATGGCACAATTTAGCTGAATTCACGATTTATCAAAATCAGGCAAGGGGTTAGCCTTTCCTAATTTTTAAGCCAGAAAATATTTTATGAAAATATGCAAATATTTATCAGCAGTATTGTTGCTGATGCCAACAGCTTTTAATAAAACTATCCCTCATTAAAATCGGACCACTATTAAATGATTTATGGCACAATTTAGCTGAATTCATGATTTCTCAAAATCAGGCAAGGGGTTAGCCTTTTCTAATTTTTAAGCCAGAAAATATTTTATGAAAATATGCAAAAATTTATCAGCAGTATTATTGCTGATATCAACAGCTTTTGATAAAACTATCCTTCATTAAAATCAGACCACTATTAACTGAATTATGGCACAATTTAGCTGAATTCACGATTTATCAAAATCAGGCAAGGGGTTAGCCTTTCCTAATTTTTAAGCCAGAAAATATTTAATGAAAATATGCAAATTTTTATCAGCAGTATTATTGCTGATATCAACAGCTTTTGATAAAACTATCCCTCATTAAAATCGGACCACTATTAACTAATTTATGGCACAATTTAGCTGAATTCATGATATATCAAAATCAGGCAAGGGGTTAGCCTTTCCTAATTTTTAAGCCAGAAAATATTTTATGAAAATATGCAAAAATTTATCAGTAGTATTATTGCTGATATCAACAGCTTTTGATAAAACTATCCCTCATTAAAATCGGACCACTATTAACTAATTTATGGCACAATTTAGCTGAATTCACGATTTATCAAAATCAGGCAAGGGGTTAGCCTTTCCTAATTTTTAAGCCAGAAAATATTTAATGAAAATATGCAAATTTTTATCAGCAGTATTATTGCTGATATCAACAGCTTTTGATAAAACTATCCCTCATTAAAATCGGACCACTATTAACTAATTTATGGCACAATTTAGCTGAATTCATGATATATCAAAATCAGGCAAGGGGTTAGCCTTTCCTAATTTTTAAGCCAGAAAATATTTTATGAAAATATGCAAAAATTTATCAGCAGTATTATTGCTGGTATCAACAGCATTTGATAAAACTATCCCTCATTAAAATCGGACCACTATTAACTGAATTATGGCACAATTTAGCTGAATTCACGATTTATCAAAATCAGGCAAGGGGTTAGCCTTTCCTAATTTTTAAGCCAGAAAATATTTAATGAAAATATGCAAATTTTTATCAGCAGTATTATTGCTGATATCAACAGCTTTTGATAAAACTATCCCTCATTAAAATCGGACCACTATTAACTAATTTATGGCACAATTTAGCTGAATTCATGATATATCAAAATCAGGCAAGGGGTTAGCCTTTCCTAATTTTTAAGCCAGAAAATATTTTATGAAAATATGCAAAAATTTATCAGCAGTATTATTGCTGGTATCAACAGCTTTTGATAAAACTATCCCTCATTAAAATCGGACCACTATTAACTGAATTATGGCACAATTTAGCTGAATTCACGATTTATCAAAATCAGGCAAGGGGTTAGCCTTTCCTAATTTTTAAGCCAGAAAATATTTTATGAAAATATGCAAATATTTATCAGCAGTATTATTGCTGATATCAACAGCTTTTGATAAAACTATCCTTCATTAAAATCAGACCACTATTAACTGAATTATGGCACAATTTAGCTGAATTCACGATTTATCAAAATCAGGCAAGGGGTTAGCCTTTCCTAATTTTTAAGCCAGAAAATATTTAATGAAAATATGCAAATTTTTATCAGCAGTATTATTGCTGATATCAACAGCTTTTGATAAGACTATCCCTCATTAAAATCGGACCACTATTACTTGATTTATGGCACAATTTAGCTGAATTCATGATTTATCAAAATCAGGCACGGGGCTAGCCTTTCCTAATTTATAAGTCAGAAAATATTTTATGAAAATATGCAAATATTTAACAGCAGTATTATTGCTGGTATCAACAGCATTTGATAAAACTATCCCTCATTAAAATCGGACCACTAATAACTGAATTATGGCACAATTTAGCTGAATTCACGATTTATCAAAATCAGGCAAGGGGTTAGCCTTTCCTAATTTTTAAGCCAGAAAATATTTAATGAAAATATGCAAATTTTTATCAGCAGTATTATTGCTGATATCAACAGCTTTTGATAAGACTATCCCTCATTAAAATCGGACCACTATTACTTGATTTATGGCACAATTTAGCTGAATTCATGATTTATCAAAATCAGGCACGGGGCTAGCCTTTCCTAATTTATAAGTCAGAAAATATTTTATGAAAATATGCAAATATTTAACAGCAGTATTATTGCTGGTATCAACAGCATTTGATAAAACTATCCCTCATTAAAATCGGACCACTATTACTTGATTTATGGCACAATTTAGCTGAATTCATGATTTATCAAAATCAGGCACGGGGCTAGCCTTTCCTAATTTATAAGTCAGAAAATATTTTATGAAAATATGCAAATATTTAACAGCAGAATTTTTGCTGATATTAAGATCTTTTAATATAACTATCCCTATGGCTCTATTTTTTTCAAGAAAATTATGGTTTGCTTCTTTTTTTACGAGAATCTGTATTTAACACATAGACCAGGAATTTTAAAAGTCGATGAACAACTTGTAGCAATAAGGGGGCGATGTAATTTCCGGCAGTACGTTTCTTCAAGCCGAATATAATGTTATACTGAAATTCCAGTATGAGAGGACTAGATACTATGGATAAGTTGGCCAAGACATATACATGTACACGTATCACTCGTAGATGGCCAATGGTGTGGTTTTTTAACATAATAGAAATAACAGCTATTGCTGCCGTTAACAAACATAAACTAGCTCGCCCAGATGCGTTCATAAAAAAGAAAAGCAACATCCGTAAACTTTTTCTTGAGATCTTTGCAAAACAGCTTGTCGATTTACATATTCAAAAACGGCTGTCAAATCAAAATGCAGTTAAAATAAAGTGTAAAAATTGCAGATGCTGGAACTAGTTTGAACATTACCAAAAATCGGTTTTGTTCCCTTGTATTATGTAATAAACTAGTGGGGTAACATGTTACCCCATACATAGACCATGTGTATAAAACACATGCACCGACGGAAGGTAAACCAGCATTCAAATTAATCGAGTACCATTTGGCACATATTAAGCAATATCACCTATCGCGAGATGGCAAATGATCTAGTATACGAGCAAATATATTTGAAAGAAGTAAAATTCTGAAATTAATACTTCGCTGCAGCAATGCAATAAATAGTTAACAACAAAATAGTTATCAATCATTACGATGTTGTTGTAATTAAAGGAGACAATATTCTGGTGTAGAAATAGCTTTTCAGAACAGCCACTAAGCACCAGTTCAGTCAAATTCAAATCATTAGTGCACTTCTTCAGGGCATTTAGTATATATACGAAGACAATAGATTGAAAGGATTTGAGATTTTATTCAAAGCTGTGAAGTTTAATCTCGCTTTTTTATGATCGATTGTTTGAACATATTTTGATGGTACATTTTTTGTTGTATTTATTTAGCTTCGTTGGTCTAGTCAGTGCTAACTCGATTTCAATAGATGATGTCCATAAATAAATCCTTTATCTATAAAGTAGTGTTTCAACATAAATTTTTATAGAGTTTCGTTACCATTAAAATTGAACACCAATCCATAGTCTCATCAAATTATTTGAAATGTCACATTTTTATATATAAAAATATGTATGCTACACTTTATCGCTTTTGTAAGACTATAAAAATCCAATTAAATTTTTTTTTGTGTATATGGTTAAAGGTGAATCGTGCACAATGATGCAACAACCAGGAAATGATGAAAAATATAAAATTGCGTTCAATATAAAAGAAATTGACATCGACATAACAATAATAGGTATTTAAAAAAAATGTTCCAACGATAACAGTGCAACACCACGTCTACAGATGTATATACATTCGTCTATTCAATAGCACTTCAATCTCACCTTATCATCATCGCCTGGCGCTTTTTGATTGATTTCGATTTTTATTTTGCTCGCTATTATTTTAACTATATATCAGTGCATGTGTTTGAGCTTTTTTATTGTTTGACATTCAATCCGATCCACGGATGTACATAAATTTATACATATAGACGGTAAAGCTTGTTAAACAATATGCTTATATGTTTTTTTTTATATTGTTTTTCTTTATTTTTCCAGAAGATCTCGTTCCCTCGTGTTTACACTACATATACATACAGAGCGACATATTATGTGCTTTATACTTTTTGAGAACAGATTGAAAATAAAAAAAAATTGTATTTACTGTTGAGAAACTTAACATACACAAAAACATAATAATATGAATATGAATATTTTTATGTTGATCTGATATTATATTGTTGTATTATGCTGGAAAAGCTTTCATTGATTTCTTTTATTTGATGTTTTCTATCGTTTTTTTTTTCGTCGAAAGCTCTAACTTTGTGCTCTGCGATATTAATAAAAATAATAACAATTTTATGCTCATTTATGTATTGTATGATAAACAACAAAATAATTTGTGTATGAAAAAGTTATGTTTACTTATTAACACACATATGTATACAATTTTCATAAATATTACAAATAATTTATATTATGTGAGAGTTTTACGTTTTACGCAAAATTCGTGAAAGCTGAGTGCGAAAATTTAAAAAGCTTTTCGATGGTGTTTGCGTTATTATTTTCGGAAAGCTGAGAAAAGATATCCCAAATGCTATGTGAATTTATATATATATATATATATATATATATATATATATATATATATATATATATACATATATATATATATATATATATATATATATATATATATATATATAAAGTCCACGCCATAATTATTTGTACTTAAATTTCATATTGATTTACATAAAAATTAAAAAGTTGGATTTAATTTTAAGTTTAATAAAACAATTTATTTGTTATTTTATTCTATATTTATTGCTATTTTATTATATATAAATAAAAATTTAATAATTTTAAATATTTCGTCAGTCTCCTTTGAACACTTCTAATTCAATTACTGAACACATCATAAAATGAATTTGAAATAAGTGGTAGGTATTCCAAATTTATCCTGAGAAGACTAAAGAATAATATTAAAAGATCTGAAGGGTTCTTAAAGTCTTTTCGTCACCTAAAAATATATCTCAACGTTTTGAATGATTTTCAATCAATTCAAAGCGCAAAGTAGAAATAAAAACTATACTTATGACCTTTACAGTATCCTTTGCAGATTGACCTTTTTGCAGGTCAACAATTAATACCATTAATATCATTAATAAAAATACTAGATAATAACAGGCCTAGAATAAATCCTGGTGGAACTCCAGATGATGGACTAATCCTCACAGTTAAAGCTCAATTAAACTTCACAAACTGAGTTCTGTTAGTCAAATACGATTTAAACCAGTTCTGTAAAATTGGTGGTATATTAAATGACTCCAGCTTATGAATTAAAATTGTATGCAAAACTTTATCGAAAACCTTAGAAAAATGCAATCTAATTGTCTAGATTTATCTAAAGCATCAATGGCAGTTTCACAAAATTCAGCTCACTGTAGAGCGTTTCGGATGAAAACCATGTTGTGTATGCGCAATTTGACTCTCAATTGATTTGAATATTTGCTTTGTCACCACACTTATGAACAAGTACCAAAAACGCTTCTCACCATTTGAATGGGTAGTAGCAAGCATTAATATATAAGTTGAAAAGTAGTGTAATATTTTTCACCACTACACCTTTTAGATTTTCAAAGAACAGATTAGATAATTGGTTTGGACCTGTTTCTTTATTAGTATCAATGAACTTTTAGTATTATGTACAAGAGACGCAGGGTGCGTCTCTTGTACATAAACTGACTTAAAGTGATCAACATAAAGATCACACTGGAATTATTTTACCTTTATACCATAATCCGCAGATACTCTGATTTACCACTAAACAATCTATGATATTGACAAAATAATTTTAGATTAATTTTAGTGTTCCTGTTTGTGTACACGGTATACTTTTCTCAGCAATTCCTAATTCCAATTATAACTTTTCGTTTATAGTTCGAAAACGTAGCGTAATCATACTGATTATTGTATGTTTTTAATCTTTTGTGGGATTTTGAGTAAAATTAGATAGTTTAAATTCCAAATTGGAAAATTGCGCTTCTTTCCAGGAATGTCGTGGGTATAGTTGTTAATTAAGGAGAATATGGTATTGTTAAACCAGTCTATTTCTTCTTCAACTGATAAATTAAGAAAACAAGACTGTCAGTTAATACAAGACATATCACTTGATAGTTTTGAATATTGGAACTTACTAAAATTATTTCTGAGTGGTAAATACACAGAGCATTCCTCATCATCCAATGGACGAAAAGTTAAAATCACCGACTTTCAGAAAATGACTTAGATTTTTTTTGAAGTGTTTATAAAGGCAGACATGTGTTCACAAAATAGTTTGTAGTTTTAAAGGGGAATACTAATGTTAAAGTACACAACAAAAATTATCAAAGTTGAACATTTTTTAACCTAATAGTAATCCAAACGTCATCAATAACATCACAGTTAACTAGACCTGCCAGCCTTATAGCTTCAAATTCATTACGTACAGCGACTTAAGCAAAGTATTTTATATTGACAAGGTTTCATTTGTTTTGTATAAAACTACTATATTTTATTGGATACTTTAATATTTCCTTCATTTTCATTAATTTTTACTTCCAAAGTTATTAGGTTAACCATAGTCTATCACTGATTGATGAAAGGGAAGATGAAATATCAGTTTGTTGTTGAATGAACTCACTATGTTACAGTTTTAGACTATCAATATGAGCTTTCATGAATACTAAAGTTAAGTTAATATTCGGTTTACTGAGCACCTCTGCAGAACTTGAATTCGCACATTCTACACATTTCCAAATAAATATGTCGTTTTGTAAATATCCTTTTAGTAACGCTGATAACTGACCACAACCATTATGGAAAAAACTGTTACACTGCGAGCATATAATACTATCATTTTTGTTGTTGCGAACCAATTTTTCGGCACCAATTTTACACGTGCTCATTGTTCACAAATCACAGTACAATATAATCAAAAATTCCACAAAATCACTTTGTTTAATTAAAAGAGACTTAAATTAGATGAGGCATACACAATAATAGTGTCAAATCTCACAGTAGATATAGTAACCACTTTATCAATATTTCATTAAAAAATCAAAAAACAAACAACAGTTAGCCCATTGATGGTCCAGATGTCGGGTCGAGAGAATATCGTCAACATTTTGTATAAATATATGACATTTAGGCGACTATACATATACAAATATTTTAATCATTTTAAAACGATACCAGTAGCGACATCTAGCACGCCAGTAGGCTAACATTTTATGGTAGTACTATGTATATTTATATTACGCTCAAATAGAGCGTAAAACTGGTTGTCTCTTTGAAATCTTAAACGATTATTTTGTTTCAAATATTGCCATAAATTCTTCAATAGATTTAAATCTGGAGTTTAAGGCGGCCAATCGATGGTTTTCTGGTTCAAATCTCGTAAAAACTTGGTTGTAATTCGGCTCTTATGAATTGGAGCAAAATAAAGTGACTGTGAGTGAATATAAGGAATAATGGCGAGTGATTATAAGGCAGGATGACTCTACTATACCAGATTCGGGACTCTCACCTGGAATTAATACAAAAATATAGGTTCTCAGTCAGTGACAACTTATAACACAGTGAAGAAGGCACAGACTACACTCAGCTCACCGACAACACACCCCAGACCTACAGAATGTTTACCATCCACATCGCCAACATCCAGTCGTACAGCAACATATACACCGCCATCGACATTTATAGTTCCTCCGCCATCATCTAGTCCTACATTTAACATTGTCAACTTTTATTTCACCGGAGCCGTGTTTATCATCATTGGATTCCAAACTCTTTATTGAGTTATCGAATAAAAATGAAATCTCCCAGTGACCAAAAGACGAACAAATCGACGCAAGAGCTGTTTAGTGAAAATTTGTTGGCTCTTAAACAAAAGAACGAGCGGGTAGATAAGCTTTACTTGGAAAGCGAAGCAAAAAAAAAGCAGAAACACATAGAAAAAGCGCAAGCGAAACGGGGAAAAAAGGAACAATAACAAAAATGGCATGATAAAAATATTCAAATAATCTAAAAATTATTGGCATAAAATACAAATTAATTTGTATAAATAAAGATTTTAAATTTTATTAGCTATAAATTATTAGCAATATTACTTTGTTTTATTTTTTCTAAATTTTTTAAAATAACTTCAGACATACTTTTGGTGTTTTAATTTGGTTGTCTTAAACCGCGTATCCACTATAGAGTTTTTTACGTAGAGCTAGAGAAAACTCTCGCGTAGAGTAGTGTATACACCCTGTAGAGCTCTACAGTAGAACTCTACACGCACTCTACGTGAGAGTTCAATTGCATAAAAAACTCTACAGTGTACACGCTATTGTTTTAGGTTTAGTAGAGCTCTACATTAGCTCTACACTCTATCTAGCATGTTTGATAAAGTTTTTTGCTCTACAGTAGAGAAAGCAAATGTATAGGTCCACATAATATAAAATTGAATTGGTTATTTCTTTCGTACGCATGTGTGCATTGACAATTAAATATTTAATGACATTTCTATTTGAATTTCGATGGTCATTCGCTTTCAATATTGTTGAAATATTTATAATATTATGGTTGGGCACCAATTGAATTTCTTGAAAACACACCTATACTTTATACCTATACCTATACCAGGAGTGATATTCTAATTTTTGACAACCTGTACGCTCAAGAAAATAACGATAACTTCTCCAACAATTTTCAAAGATAACATTAGTTTTGGTAAGATATAGTGAGTTCTTGTTTTTCACACGTGTATCAGTTGCCAAGTGATGTCCTTATTTAACGTAAGGAATAGTGTCGACTCCTTTCACATTTTTCTTATAAGGTTAATTGCCATTAAATGAATTTTATTATCTAATGTTCATTGAACTAAAACCTCGTTCAGCTTCGGCGGAATTAACAGCAATTGCATTCAAAATACTAGTTTATTTTTAAAGATGTTATACAAACCGTTTTGCATGATCGTTAACTCGTAATTTGTAATGGCCGATTCAACACGGATAAAACAAGACGACAGATAAAAAATACTTTTGTATATTTTGTGCGTTCGTTACAATTTTTTTCATGTGTTTATATGAAAAGCCGAGTTGTAGTCGAGTCGGAGCTCAAACATATTTAACCCGCTGTAGATAATAATAAAATTCAATATTTAATAATACCTTTAACAACCGGTACGGCGATCATTAAAAATTTTAACAACCGGTTCGGTCATACCGGACCGTACCGGCTGAATATCACCACTTCCTATATACCTAACCTATACTACTCCGCGTGGAATACATTTTCGTAAGCGCGTATTTTTCTTTTGAGGCGTTTGTAATGTTAACCTTAATTACATTCATTGGTCCACGATAAAATCCGACATTTTGTTTCCTTTTCGCAATCCACTCGCGCTTCTAACATTTTCTTTTTTTCTTGATTTCTTCTTCAAGTTAAAAAATAACGGCACTTATAACGGCACTTATAAAAAATAACGGCAGCTTATTTTGGCGAAAACTCATTTTAAATGGATTTTTTTTGTGTAACTTGTGTACACACTATACGCACGAACGAAAACTAAAAATAAAATGTCTGAAAATAAAATATAATTAATCGAAAATAAAATATAGTAGTAGCCGAGCGCTCTACCATAGAGAAAAACAGGTCTACAGTGTACACAGCCTGTAGAGCGCATGGTAGAGCTCTACTTAAAATTTCTCTACGGCTACTCTACGCAAAAGCGGTAGAGTCGTAGAGACGCTCTATAGTGTACACACTGTTTGTAGAGACTCTACACTCTACACTCTACGCTCTACCGAGAAAACTCTATAGTGGACACTTGGCTTTACACTTGATGCAGTTTCGTCAATTTGTACATTAGATTCCCCATCCTGCGACCATAAATCACCAGTTTCAATACACATATTGTGTAGTCCGCAATATGTTTAGACGAATATGCCGATTTTTTCCACTGTTAAAAAATCTAGCCTTTGTATTTTCTATTTTTACTCTTATTTTGCAATTTTGTTTGTTATATCTTTTTTCATCGACAGGTGCTTATTCTCTTATAAATTTCAACTCCTTAATAAATTCCGGTGGTTCCATATATAGGGATCGGTGAGCCATTGAATAAAAGGTTGCTTGTTTATGAGTGCTATGATGAAACGGATCTATTGTAATGAATCTGTTAGTACTGGATGGTTTTCTAAAAATACCAAATTTAAATTTAATATTGTGGTTTCTTATGATTTTGATATCCAGGAAATTTAACACTTGTCTGCCTCTGTTTCCATTGTAAATTTAATGGATCGGTTTATGCCATTTATGTGATTGAAAACAGAAGATAAGTCCCTTCTTTTGACAACTGCGATTATTTCGTCCACATGATAAAAATATCTCATAAATATATTACTGAAATTTGGTACTAATTTGCTTCCCATAGAAATACCCGCTGTTTGTTGATAATATTTTTCTCTAAACTGGAAAAAATTTTGGGTCACCTACGTGGAGGCAATCTTAATGTTAACTTGAATTTTTGGTAATGGCACTTGATTCTAAAACAAGTGTTCCTCCAGTATTTTATTGTTGGTGTTATAGGGATGCTGGGAAACAAAATTGTCATCTCAAAAGAAACTATAAATTCGTCGTCAACCAGGACCAGATCATACACCACGACCAGACATATAATTATGTGCTGGTATTAGTTAAAATTGAAGAAAAAATGTACATTTCCATTTTCACATTTTCGTCAAAAGTTTTTTACGAAGACGAAAACCCAATTTCTGTCAAAAATAACGTCAAAAAGCAAATTTTCGTCAAAATTTTTGGCATGAATGAATTCGGTATAAATATCTACTGCAATATATGTAAAATACCGTGCAAAAGAAATAAAGAAATCCCGTCATGAGAGAATTTTTTAGAAAGGTACAAATAATTTTGCTGATTTATTTTAATTTGGTTTTTAATGAAATAAATATTTTTTTTTAATTTTTATTTTGTATATAAAAAAGCAATGAATATAGAATAAAATAGCAAATAAATGGTTTTTATTAAACTTAATTTTAAATCCAATTTTTTAGTTTATATGTAAATCAATATGGACTTTTCATGAAGTACAAATAATTGTGGCGTGGACTGTACTTATATATATATATATATATATATATATATATATATATATATATATATATATATATATATATATATATATATATATATATATATATATATATATATGTGTATATATATATATATATATATATATATATATATATACATATATATATATATATATATATATATATATATATATATATATATATATATATATATATATATATATATATATATATATATATATATATATTAAATTTTATACATGCATGTAAACAATGTTTTTCCAAACAATGATATCCATTAATTTAAAATTCATACTTTTTTAGCGCATTGCGTTTACTCAACAAACGAAAATGTTGTATCGCTGGTTGTACGATAAAAACGTTACTGGGTGCACACGAAAAGTTGATTGGATATTTGTATTTCAAACTATCTGCAATATACAAATCTTTTTTTAAACTTTCAGGGGAATTTTGAATGTTGGATTGAACAATTTTATACCTATACGAAATTTGAGAATTTTTTTCTCTTATTCTACGTTATTGATGTTTTAGACGTCATGCTTAATTTTACACTTTGCATATGGAAATACGTTAAAGAGTGTGCGATAATGTATGTTTTTACATTGTAGAACTTAAAGCTTTATAATGTGGGTTACATTAACGCAATTTGGACTTTCCAACTCTTTAACCCAACGTATACATTTAGACTTCTAAATAAAAAAGAATACGTCTTGGATGAATATTAATTAAAATTTTTAAAATGGTCTGTAAATTGTAGTCTAAATTAAATTGGATACAATTGGCTGTTTTACTATATAACAGGGATATTAGCAATATATTTAAGTAATTATTTCAATAATCACCAATTTGCATAAATGCAAATTGGTGATTATTGAAATTATGTTGTTTGATATTGGTTAGCCAAATTTACATGATTCATTAGAAAATCAACTTTTGAACTGAAAAATAAAAACAAAACTATATTTTGGGTTGATGTTGTCTTGCAAATTTACTCTCAAAATGGAAAGGGCAGTTGTCACTAAACAATCTCTAGTTAAATTATTCAAACATCGAAATGTTGGTAGCGATCTTTATTAAGCAAAATATGATTTGAAACAATTGTTGTCATTGTTTAAATTAAACGTTAAAATACAGGGCCAATTCGTAAATCATTTGAAAGGTTTTATTCCTCTGCTTTTACCAAAGTTTGGTCAATTTTATCAAAATTTGACAGAAATTAATTATTTTTTTATATTTTAGTATAAAATAACATTAATTTATTAATATATCCAATAGAACCTTATTCAAGTGCTTGTTTTACTACACAGAGAGAAATATTATCTCGTATTATGAATAACGCTATATAAGTTATGAATAAAATCTTTTGATTTGGCACCGTGCACAACAGATTCATGATACAAGAATAATATACTTAGTATATGAATAAGGTTTTATTCACATATTATGTGTTATATTCATTATATTTTTAAAATATTGATGAAAGGTTATTCATAGCTGATGAAAATTTTTTCATATTTGTTAAGAATTAAATGCAGGAATTATACCTTTTAAAGCATTATTTCATGACTAGGATTGCATAGAAATATGATATATTAGGCACAAATCATACATATAATACTTATACTATGCACTATTAACATGAATATTACAACATATTAGCTTATATTGGCCATTTTTTGGCTACATTATTCATTGATTATGAATATTAATGCATATATTGGTATTAAGTAATGCATAGCTTTATACATTATGCCTTGTTATGCATGGGTCATGATTAAGGTGTTTAACTTGTTTATATTTTAATCTACACTGTTAAATAAAAAATATATTTTCAATAATTTTTTTTTTCAATACCTTTATTTATAGAAACATAAATTTCGCATAATAATATAAGTCATAATACTTATAATATATCTAAATAAAAATCATTATTTAATATAAACCTTAAATATAAATATAAAATTAAAATTAAATCTAATAATATCTATAATTTTGATTTGCGTATCAATTACCGGTTTTATCAAAAATATTATTATTTCCTACAAGCTTCTTAGAACCCATTGTTAATTTATAAAGCCGCCAGAGTACTAGCACTGTTGTTGTTTTGAAATAGTTGAATTTAAAATGCTCGTACGTTAACCTTAAATGATATTATTCCACATTTTATTCCACATTGTTTCGGCGGTTTCCCACGGTGAACTATGAGATTTGAACCACGTCTGCTCCTGTTCATCAAATTCACCTAAAAAATAAAAAATTGCTAAGTTAATGTTTATCCAGAAAACAGTTTGAAACTGAGAATTAATTTATTAATGGATTTACACTTACTGACAAATGCGGCAGGATCGTAAATAATCTGAAGGCTAGACCCTTTGGTTTTATTCCGTTTCCTTTTGATGTCAGTAAATATGTCAAACTTCCTTAATTTGCTCATCGATATCCAATATTTATTCTAAAGATATCTGCTAGGCATTTTTCTGCGATCGCATTTTTCCTGCTTTAAATAAAATGTAAAAGTTACCATTAAAATGGATCAAAATTGTGTATATACACAATTTTAATGGATCAATTGAAAAAAATAGATAAAAATTGATAATGTAAAAAAAAATTAACACTACAATTTTACTGTAAATACTACCATGCATTGTTCTAAAAGATTTTGTACAATTCTTTACATAGTACATATTATATTTAAAATAACTTACATAACTTACATATACTTACCTATGTTCTTTTTATTTAATTTTCTATTTTACTTCATAAAAATATTGGATCAAAATCAAAACACATAACCAACCTTATTGATTCCGCTCTTAAAACTAAATTCATCATCATTATTTGTTAGATATAGTAAAAAAAAACAGGTGTTCGTAATAAAACAATCGTCGTGGAACACAAAATACAAAAACAAAAAAATGATCCCCTTTCATGATTGTTAGTCATAAAATGTGGACAGTATGCTTAATATCTGCAACTAATCAACAGATTCTACCAAACACCGGGAACAATCGTAACAAATAAGCATAGTTGAGCATGTATTATGAACTAGATTCCTGATTTAAACCATTATTTATTAATTCTAAGGTATGCATGATTGGATTAGATCATGAATAACCATTCACTGGCTTTTATTCATAGTTCCTGATTTGGATTCAAATTTACTGAATTAAAAGCATAAAAAATCAAAAATATCCATTTCATTATTCATGAAATTGATAATCATGATCCATGCCAAGTGTTTTCTCTCTGTGTATACCAGGTAGTATCATTCATAGTCAACATAAAAACATATTTTTAAAAATTATGATTGTTAGATGTTAAATGGGATGACGAACATAAAGACCGAAACCAATCCTAAAAAATTGCATTGACAACAGTTGCACAGACGTAAGATGTTGCTCCCAACAAAAATATTTCACTTCCTCTTCTGGAGGTAAATGAAGCAAGGCTTTAAACTTAAATAATAAAACATAGTTATATTTACTAATTTTTTATACTTGGTTGGTTAATAAAACCATCACGCAATTGAAAAATACGTATAGCAAATCGTATCAGTTATAACTGTTATAAATCTATAGATTTAAGTACTGCAACTGGACAAATGATAACATACCCCGCATAAACTTAATTCATCAGATTGTGTAAATACTAGATTAAATCCAAGTAAATTAAAAAAAGCATCCGTTTTGGTGGACTTTTAGCTATGATAAAATTGTTAACATCCTTAGCATAATCCGAAAGTTCCTAATGAAATATTCCAAAGTAGAACTAGATTTAGAAGTTATAACTCGGGGATTGGCAAAAAGCAGAAGCAGCTCTACTGAGAATTATCTAGAGGCAATATTATGAAACTGAAATTCAAGCCATTCAGAAAGGTACCGATATGTCCCGAAAGAGTTGAATTGCCTTGTTAAATCGGTTTCTAAACAATGGAGGTATTCAGCAAACATTTTCGTTATATACTTTTTTATATTTAGAAGCCACAGGCACATTACAATTATTTATCAATTATCACATCAGGAACCACATATTATCACATTACGGTGCTACGTTATTATGATGCCTTAAACGCAGAAAATTTTAAATCGTTCATGGAAGAAATACCATGAAATGAATCGGCCGATGTTTTGGTCACAAATCAGAAACATTGTCATATGTATTAAGTACAGCACTCACCGTCATTGGTTTGTCAACTTTTACAAAAATTTAAGAATCCTAAATAGTGAGAACAACGTTTTTTTTAACAACGACAGTACATTTTTAAAATGTCATTTTCTCACTGAAGGATAGGTTACTACCAAGTAAAGTTGCTAACCATTTGTATTTTTTAGCAATAACCTTTACCACATTGAAGTCAATTGGAACGACATCGTCAGCAAAAACTTTACAAACAAAATGTTCATGATCACAATTTCATCATTCCATGGAGGAATTACATTACTGCTAAGATTAGTACCCCTCTTACTTTTTTGTAGTTGGGGCCAGGAGTAACTTTGAAATTAAAATAGGAACCCCAATTTTTTATTGCAGATTTGGGTTCTCCGGCTAAAAATAAGTACGTAGGTTAGTTAATTTTAGTGAAAATATGCTAACCGGAAGTGGCAGTATTTTTTTATTTTTTTGTTACTTGTTTTAATACAACATTTTGGCACTTAACAGGTTTCTCATGAGTGCTGTACATTTTGAAATATTTACAAAATTCGATATACTCCTTATGGAAACAGCCACTTTCGGTTAGCCGAAACACAAAAAAAAGGGGACATACCAAGTAGAATAGGATGTTCGAGGAGGGACTCACCTAGGAGTTGTTTGGCCATAAACATTTTCAGAAGATAAAAAAAAACGATTACGATTTCCAAGTTTTAATCGATTTTATTGCTTCGGACCATGAAAGCAGACTTGAGCTGTCTATGCAAATCAATCTCTCTTGTTATATGAACTAAAACGCCGAATCGTGGTATAAAGTTGTTTATGATAGTAGTGGCAATGGTAGCTGCAGTCATGTTGGACTTACAGTAATTTTCGGGCCAACGAGTGAAACGGCTAACACACATGAATACCCATTAGTTACAGAAAATGGTCCTATGGATAGACGATGTATATATGTATATGTCCAAAACGATCAGGTGGAATTTCGAATTATCCACAGAACGATTGGTATGGTGATGAAGTTTAATATTTGGCAGGATAAATATGTACTAGTCCATTAATTTATTTTCTTGTTTATATTTTAAACCAAAAGTAATGAGCCGCTATCAATTTACATGTGGCACGGGCGGCAGTATGTGATAGGTTGGTCAGTGTCAAAGAAGGTTCAACAAAATGATGCTGAGATGTAATGGAGGCTTAAAAGCTCTTTAGTTTCTGTATTGAACTAGTATGACGTTCAGTTTTAAAAGTTATTTTTAACAGACGGAAATGAGTTTTGGCATTCCTTAAACCAAATAAGAATGTTGGCCGTCTTTGGCATCTTTACTAGTATAGGCAAGTATGGTTAAAATGGAATTTGTATTTCAGAGAGCTTTGGAATGAATTCGTAGTAGTAATTTACCAATCTAAAAAAGCGCTTAATGGTTTGACTCCGTCAGTTGTATAATCATGTGGCTAAAGGTTTGGCCGAAATTGTCATTTAAATTTTTTGATATAATCATCAAAACTATCTAATCTTTAGCATAATTGTTTCAAGTGTAGTTTTTGTGGTTTTCCTGATTCAAAAGCAATTCATTCCCAAACAGTTCCAATGCTCTAATTGGCATTCGAGTGAATTAAAAGAGACCAAATGTGATGGTATAAGCTCTGATGAGATTGATTTAAGCAAATATTTTGAATCCATGCAAGTAAGTTTTGAAAGTGGGCATTATCAAATTGTTTGTTTGCACCACTTCAATTTGTGTTGTTGGCCTTTAAGTCCCCTCATATTATTGGGTATCTGGCTGATTTGAAATAATTTTTAATGGCTTTACGGTACATCTTGGTAATATATGCTGAATGTTTATTTTCATATAAGCTCTATCGCATTTATTTTTAATACTTCTATATAGGAAGGTAGCGCCTGAAAAATACGCAGATATGATATCTAGTTTTCATTTTTTGGTCTAGGAAGTTATGATTTATTTTTTTGGTTACGAAAATAAATCCATCGCCTCTAGTACATCACCTAGAAAGGTTTAACATGAAAAGGAATAATTATTCGTAATATTAAAATATTGAAAGAAAGCTGTAAATTATCTAAAGCAAGTATCATGTAGTGTGAGGCTTACTAAAGGTCAGTTTATTTATATTTCGTGTTTCAATCTTACAAAAAATCTTTTGAATTAAGTTCTATTAATATCTTAACTATAACTCATCGATTATTTTCACATCATTAACAAAAATGATCTACTTCTCAACCACCCGTTACCACATCCAAAACATGCAATAAAAAAAAACACCGAAATATATAATGTACAACAACAAAAATTAAATGAAAATGTGACAATGGCGTCAAATCGGAATAAATATATTTATAACGGATGATCTGAAAATTTATGACCAAAATTCCCCAAAAAAAAGCTCTCCAAAAAATAAAATAAAAATCCATAAATTAAATTTTTTGGTCCTCATACAAATATACTATATATATACATATATACAGTGCCATGTACAATATACACACATTTCAATATTTAATCCAATTTTGATATTGATGATGTGATATGAAAAATATAAAAATGTATACACGCATATATATACGAATACAAACATAAACAGGCGAATTTGTAATGCGAATAAAAATGAAAATTTGTCTGTTTTATTTATTGATTATTTTTGTTTATATTTTCCAAAAATAAAATTACAAAAAATGGAAAGAAAGCTCGAGACAGAAATTAAATAAATTTAAAAATATTGGAAAATTATGTAATCACAAATATGTATATGACAATGTTAATTTGGTTATTATACTATGTCAATATATATTCACGCAGATGTGTTTTTAGTGTGCCAGTTTCACGAGGATATTTTTCTACGAAATTTTAAAGTGGTGGTACAAAATATGGTGGTATACAATTTCGTCTAGACAAACATATTTAAAACCTCTAGTTATTTTCAAAAAGTCTAAAACATAGTTCAAAATTTTTGTAAGAAAGTACATACCATTTCATCAAAGAGATGTCTAAAAAGTTTTTGCTTTGCATTGTTTCAAGTGCTTTGTTATTGTTATAAATTTTTTTATGTTGCTTAAAATCATAAACAATTTAAAATGAAACTTTACTCATCGGTGTGGAATTAATTTTTTCTTTATATTTCGCATTCATATATGAATGTAATGTTTGTGCATATACGAACAGTAAGCTTTAAATTATTTTTAATTACATTTCGTGTAAGAACAATGATTTTTAATTAAAGTTTCTAGACAAAAACTTCTTAGTGTAAAAAAAAGCTTTAAATAAAATGTACTTGTAGATTTTGTAATTAAAAATTTAAGATTCAACGTTTTTATGTTTTCTGTACTCAAAATAACGAGTGAATATGGGATTAAAAGTTTCATATGGTAGTTAAGACGAACTTAGATGGATAAAATATCCATAAAAAATGCAACAAAACAAGGTCGCGCATATAGCTTTTAAACCTCCGCAACTACTGTTTAAGCAAAATCCGAACGTGCGGGTTAACATAATTCAATCTTTTGAACTTTCCGATATACGGTTTGAGACATAGAAATATAGATATATGTAAGCCGCATTAGACGCTCATCATCATAACACTTTTTCAAATCTTATTATAAGAGACAAATGGAACCTGCCCTATACAATTTTTAATTAGGAAGTAATCCGTGTTCTTGGAGAACCCAAAAAAGCCAAACTGAACAACATTCTTCACGGCTTAATGCTCGGAGATCAAAAACAACATTCAAGAAACCATGTATAAAAGAGCAGTATAAATTTGATGATTGTTACCTCATCAGATTCATCTTGTGCTTGTAGTGGTGTGGAATCTGCTGCTGCAATTTCGAAATCGATGAATGTATCAAAAAACTTGGTTTCGGAATTGTACACTTTGTTCAAAAACTCACGATAAAGTTCTATTTTCCACCTAAGTTGATCTCGTTCTAATCCTCAGAATAGAATTAACCCTAAATACGATAAATGTTATAACCACTTTAAATTTGGTAAAGCAAGAAATTGTGTTCTTGAATGTACACTTTACCCAGTCGCGGAGAAGGAGATAAACAACATTTTTAAATTTACATCAAGCACAGACGGCGGCGATCTACTAGCCGATTATTAATTTTTGATCTATTTTCAAAATTCAAATTTTTATTGAACATTTTTTTTTCAAAATTTGAAAGTTTCGGTCCTTCCAGCAAAATGTTGTTAAAATTTTCCTTCAATTATAATTCGTAATTTATTTGCAGCAAACAGTACCTCAGCTCATGCTTCTGGTACTAAAACATTAAAATTAGATTTCTGACTTCGTCGTGAATTTCATTGGGAATTTATAATTGCAGACGTGTCGATGCCGATGATTTAAAAGGAAAAAGAATTATGAATCCGTTAACCGCCTTACATGCGAATGGTAATATATCTTACAATTCAGATACAGCCTTTTAATTTTTAGACAAGTCACATTTACACCCAAAAAATGAAAATTTACTAGCAAAAATTCCCGAATTTACAATTAGGTGTTTGAGTTCCAATGGACTACCCCTTTCATGTAAAACACGCCGACTAGCACCTGATAAGTTCCGCATTGCACGTGAGAAGAGTACGAACACATGATGGCGCAAGGTATATATCGACCAAGTAGCAGCGCATGGTACAATCCCTTACGCTTAGTGATTAAAAAAATGAATCCTGGAGACCTTGTGGAGATTACCGAACATTGAATCGAATCACTATTCCAGACAAGTACCCAATACCACATCTTCAAGATTTCCCATACCAACTTAAAGGTTGTAATATATTTTCAACATTAGATCTTGTTCAGGCCTATCAACAAATTCCGATTGAACCTTCCGATATTCCAAAAACGGTAATTTCAACTCCCTTTGGTTTATTTGAGTTTACTAAAATGACATTCGGACTCAGTAATGAGTCTGAATCAGTAATGAGTAATGTTTGCAGCGCAAACATTTCAGAGAATAATGCATTTTTAACAACAAGGTTTGAAAAATTTTCGATAAAAATTTGTATAAATTGGTTATGTCAAAAAATAAAAAAGTTGATATCGCTTTTCGAGTTGTTGGTTTCGATTTGTGGTATCGTAGGCTGGGGCAAATACAAACAACAAATATCTTCAACAGATTTTCAAGGTACCATGAGCTATAATAAAAATGTGAAATTTGTTTACGAAATCAACAACACAAGAATTCATTCCTGTCTTCGACAACGGTATCGAGTGAGAAGTATGAATTAGCGCATGTTGATTTGTGTGGTCCAATCGAATGTGAATCAATAGGTGGTTCGAAATTTGAGAAATTCAAGGCTTTTGTGAAAAACGAAACCGGCAACAATATTAAAATTTTTCGTTCGGATAATGGTCGAAAATTCTGCAGTAAAGAATTTGAAAATTTTTTGGGTGCGTGGGGCATAAAACATGAAACCAGCATACCATATAACCAACAATAAAATGGTTTGGTAAAACGAATGAAGCTCGAATAATAATAAAAAAGCTCGTTGCATGTTAATTGATATAGGATTGCCAAAACATTTTTGGGCTGAAGCGGTAAACTGCTGTTCATCTAAGAAATCATAGTCCAGCGTCATCATTAAATGGTGGTATACCAGAGCAACTATGGAAAGATGTAAATATACTTTTTTTGAAAGTATTTAATTCGAAGACTATGGTTCACATACCAAAGAATAAAAGGAAAATATTTGATCAAGTGGCTCAGCAACACATAATGGTCGGGTACAGTGACACCGAAAAGGTTTACCGAGTTTACAATATTCGCACCGGTGAAGTAAGTGTCACCAGAGATGCATTGTTTGACAAAATGAATCAAATGATGCTTTATTGTTCGATAAGCAATGAAACGACACGGTTTTTATGCTAATAGAAAAATACACCGATGAAATTGACGATACAAAACTAATGGAAGTGATTGTTCCAGTGGGAGACATTGAACAGTTATTAACGAGTAACAGTGTTGATGAAAGTATCGATTGTGTCCAAGAATTTTCACTCAATTCACAGGAATATTTTCTTCTAAACTGTCGAATATGAGTTTAGAACACGATGATGAGGATTACATACCCCATGAAACGATTATATCATATGAAGATTTAAGACGTTCAGGCCGTAAACTCAAACCTAACAAAATGGATGATTTTATTATTTCTTTCGAAATGCTTGAATCAAGTGATCCGATCACTGTGGAAGATGCATTAAGGGCTTCTGGAAAAAGGCTATTTGAATGAAGTGACACCAATTAACGAAAAAAATCAATTAACGAAACAATAGGCATTAATAGGCACTCCGTTAAAATCAAAACCAATTCAGTCAAAGCGGGTGTTTAAAACAAAACAGCACCTGAATGGTAGTGTTCACTACAAAGTGCGATTGGTGATAACAGGTTATGCTTAACGCTATGTGGTTGACTATCAGGAAACCTATGCACATGTGGTTATATATACTCTCATTCGTTATTTGTTGACAATGGCGATAGAGCATAATATGCATATCGAACAGATGGATGCTGTGACTGAAAATCTTCAAGGGGAGTTGAAAAAAAATATCTTGATGTATCAACCACAGCAATATGATGATAACTGTGGTAAACTTTGTAAATTAAATAAAGCAATTTACGGACTTAAACAGGCCGGACGGGGCTGTAATCAAAAATTGGACAAGGCACTAAACGATATGGACTTAACACAATCATTGGCAGACCTGTATATATATTTTATATGGGGCAAGAAAACCATGTGAAGTTATCCCAGTTTTTCATCCCAGAAAAAACTAAAACTTTCATCAGGCAATACTATCTCATCCTATCCCAGTTTTTTTTTATATATACATACAAAATTAAAGAAATTAAATTAATTATTTTTATTTCTGACCAAGTCCATATAAAATGAAATCTAAAAGAGCCGTTCTCCTAGGAATATGGTTTGCTGGAAATGAACTTTAATGTTTTGTCCTGAGAATAGTATGTACTATCACTGAACAAGGCGTCAGTACTAGCCGTATGGTAGAGGAGGTTCTCGAGTAACTATAGATCGTTACAAATGTGTTTTATGGATGGATCAAGAGAACTTTATAAAAAAATATTAGAACGATTCAACATGGAAAACAGTAATCCTGTCACTACTCAAGTTGATATTAATGTGAAATTAGATAAGTCTAAGTCACCAAAATCAACAAGTGAAATCGAAGAGATGAGAAATATTCCATAAAATAAGGCTATAGAATGTTTGTTGTATATTCAGCACAAGGCACTAGTGCCGAACATTTCTTATGCAGTGAATCTCAGTAGGAGATATTAAAATGAACCACGAAGATAACATTAGAACGCGGTTAAACGTAGGTTTAGATACCTACAGGGAACAATGTCTGCGAAGTTGGAATATTATAAAACAGATAGCACTGAAGTTATTGGTTAATTTGTGATTCTGATTGGGCCAGTGATATCGATGGACGTAAGTAAATAACTGTTTATGTTTTTATAAAACGTATGGAGGCGCTATTAAATGGTCAACAAAAAAGCAACAAACAGCAACGTGGATTAGAAAGTTAAATAGAGAGTTTGGAGTAAATATCACCATTAATATCACATTTTTTGTGATAATGTGAATATGAACATTTTGGCCAAAAATTTTGTATACCATGCTCGAACCAAGCATATCGATGTGAAACATCACTTTGTACGGGAGCGGAAGAAGGCATCAGATGTGCAAATATCGTATTTATCTTCGGAAAAGATGACAGCAGATGTTTTGATTAGAGGGTCACCTCAGAATAAGCATCATGCTCATCGACTTAAAATGGGAATTTAATTTAAGTGGGAGGTTGAATGATATAAATAAATTTTTAATCTGTAACGTAAATATCGATATGTCACCACACTAATTTCTATGCGCCATGTAAAGTATATATTGTTATCTCTTTTTTTTCTTTCTACTTGGTAATTGGTTATTAATTGAAGACAATGTTATATTCCAGTATATTTATAGTTAGTTGGTTTTGTACCTTCAAAATAAAAGAAGTATCTATTCTAAACAATTTTGGTTTCAATTCACGCTGTGCCTCAACACCCCTAGATATCATAGGTCAACTACTAGTTTCTGAAAATAATAGATAATGTTTTACTTTAATTGATAGATTTACACGATGGCCTGAGACTACTCCTGTTTCAGATATGACAGCGAGGAACTTAGCACATCATGACAAAGATAGTCTATGGATCCTTAATTTGGATACCTGGTCAATTCTTCCATCAGTCTTTCGATAGCAAAATTCCTCAAAACGATTTAGTTAAAAATTTAAGAAATTATTTTAGTGAAATTCGTCCATCACTTGCAACAAAATGTTTATATCATAGTGACAACAAAATGTTTATATCTAACAATTTAAACTCTTCTTCTCATGTATTTCTACGAATAGATGCTCTAAAAAAATCTTTAGATCCTCTATATCCTGGACCATTTAAAATACTTGGAAGACGATTAAACATTCATCATAGAAATTAAAGGCAAAAATACTAGGATATCAATTGATTGACTTAAGCCATGTCGTCTTGAAAATATCTAATATAAACAACCAGAAATAACTCAAAATGACAATCTAAATTTAAACATTTCGAATAAAAATATATTTAACACATATTCATCTCAAAATAAAAGTTCAAAATAAATTTCAAAATTGCAACAATGCCGATATTTATACATTATACAATATATTATGAGTTTAATAAAATGAATTGAAATTTTTTTTACAACTTTTCAAAATACAATCACAATTATTTTTGTTCGTATTATTTGTTATCTCGAATTATTATTTAAAAAAAAAAAAAAAAAAAAAAAAAAAAAAAAAAAAAAAAAATATTTATATCATATATAACGTCTTCATCACCCACTTAAAATGAAAATCAAATAAAATATCAAAACATGAGAATATAAAAATAAAATAAAACAAATAAATGTAAAAAGCTCATGAATAATCTCGAAAGGATCTGCTCCTATATTATAAGACGAAAAAAAAAAACACATAAACGGGAATATGTGTACATGTATAGTCAAATACTGAACAAGACGAAAAGAAAAGGAAAATATTTTATTGACTTTGGTTTTTCCGATTTTTATGTCAATATAATCGAAAAAAAAAAAAAAATTGAAAATATATTTTCATTTTCACACATATGGGATTTGTATTTTATTTCCTATCCCATCTGGATATTTTCTTATTTCTCATTTTCTTCACAATATCTCTCGCATTCGAGATATGTAACAATTTTTTTTTTATTTTTTATTAAGTTTTATTGCATTTTTTTTTGATATTACATATTATTATTTCACTTTGTTTCTATATACTTATTTATAATTTTAAGGTTTGTTATTGTTTTGTTTTAAATTTATAATTTTACACTTTGGTGATTTTGGATTTATACTTGTGTATACTTTAAATAAAGAAATCACTTAGAGTTCTAATAATAATAAATCGATCAAGGAATGGCATAGGGGATTTTAGAATGGAAGTCAACAAAGTAAATAGCAAATTTTTATAATAATATATTTTATATAAAGTATAAAGTAAATGATATATATATATATATATATATATATATATATATATATATATATATATATATATATATATATATATATATATGTATATATATATATATATATATATATATATATATATATATATATATATATTTATATATATATATATATATATATATATATATATATATATATATATATATATATATATATATATATATATATATATATATATATATATATATATATATATATATATATATATATATATATATATATATATATATATATATATATATGGCAATAATACATAGTGGCACAAGTCAACTTGTTTCCAAATTGAGATTGGACGAACAGTACGTCGAACATATCATTATCTACTAATCCATCTAATAAATATTTTTCTACGTTGAATATTTAATCTATTATATTATCAAGACAAACTTAAATATAAATGGTAAACAATTTCAAATAAATCTAATCAGTATTCAAAAATGTCACCACTTACTTTTAGAATCGAACATTAATAATTCTGTTTCGCAGCCAGATTACGATTCACATATGGAGCAATACGACAGTGATGCAAATCCAGAATATAGGCTTTCACATATTGACAAAATCTCAAGTAATGAAACTGGAGACGACAATGATTTATATAATTTAGGCCGACAGATCGAAACCAATTTGAAACAGGGGAAAGGTAGTCGAAAGTTCAGACAACTGAAAAGAAACTGAAATGAAAGTGTGTCCAATCCTACACTATACTAACACAAGTAAGATGATGCGTCAGAAAATGTGCAAGGCGCTTAAACCATGCACAAAATAAATGTATGGAAAAAACTAATTATGAAACACAAAAAAAAAATGTTGATCGTTATTGGAAATTTAGCAATTGCTAAACGAGGAGGAAATGAAATTGCGTCTTGTTTGTACATCATATAACAAGTTTACCTCCAAAAGAAAAGCATATTATTATGTATAGTAGTGACTCGTGCGCTGGAAAAAATCGCAATTTTTTTGTTACCACAGTGTTTTTATTTGCTTTACAAATGAATCCTAATTTAAAATTAGTTGATCATAAGTTTTTAGTAGTAGGACATACGCATATGGAATGTGATGTGGAGAAGTGAAAAGAACAACATCGCATATCCATTATTCTTATGGTTGGTACAATTTCATAAGGTCAATTGGATCTAGAAATAAATTTTCCAAGATCGGAATGGTAATTCATTTATTTGGAATAAAATTGGATGGCTTCGTTACACAAGAGAACACGAACGAGGTAATTAATTTGATTATAAAATTAATTTGAATTAGGACGGGGCATTTAAATGTCTTAAAGTTTCACGTAGAGGAGTTAAAGATGTTCAGAGAAGTAATATTTCAAAGTACAACACTTGACCTCTTAAAATCACCATTGAAAAAAGAAGAAAATAATCGAATTCCTTTTTTTGATTAATCCTATTTTCCATGAATTTTATAAAACCTTGCTCGATGAGAATCAACCGGATTATGATCCATTTTTAGTCGAAAGCGATGACGAATTTGATGTTTAATCATTTTTGCATAATTTCTAATTTATCTAAATTAATTTAATTTAAAAAAACGGAGCAAGTGCAATTTGTAAAACTTTATTTTTTAATTACCGCTTAAAAGAAAGCAACAAGTAGATTTGTGTTTTTTGATGTTTGAGAAAGGAATTTTGTATAATGACATAACATGAATATTGTCTTATATTTCAAATATTGCTAGTTTAGTTTTGAATTGATTTTAGTATACTTTGTTTAAAATATTTTTCAAAATAAATATGGATTATTAATAAAGAGACAAAGTTTTTAAAACATCAAAAAATGTGGTTTATATACTGCTCTGTAAAATTAGTACATACTGCTCTGTATATACTGCTCTGTAAAACTAGTGCAACTATGTATTAATACCACAATTATATATATATATATATATATATATATATATATATATATATATATATATATATATATATATATATATATATATATATTTATATATATATATATATATTTTGGGTGTTTTTTTAAGCTGAAACTTTCCAATATCTCAGAAAATTAGAACTCTACTAAAAAAATTTACAAAATCAAAATTTAATCATTCCGAGGGGGATATACATTAGTGTTAAAATTAGTACCCCCTTCCTCTTTTTAAAGGTGAGCCAGGGGTAAAATTTGAAATTATAATACGTTCCATGCTTTGTAAAAGATGACTCAACTGAGAACAATACGTACCAAAAAAAATTGAAATTTTGCTGAATTTTTCACGTGCCCACTGACAAAAAGTTATTCGATTTTGGAAATCAACGCCATGAAGATCTTAGTGTAAAGGCACATGATACGGATGATACTTATGTCGGTTTAAATTTTTCCAAACACTGGTATGGAATAATCCGGATTCGCTAGATATTTCCCTTGTATATACATAATTATATAAGGATTATGAGCAACTGCAGCCAATACAGTATTTTCCTCAGTGATTGTTGCTCGACTAGTCTTTTTTTACATTTGAACACTTCCATCAGCAGTGAATTGAATGGTAAGCTCGTTAAAATGAAGCACGTGATCGAATCCTATCTGGAACACGCAAAGTGTAGAGATTGACCGCTTTATCAAGAATTCGGCCAGCATTTTAATAAACCAGCACCATTTAAATTTTTTCTTGTACATTTAAATACTCCATTTTGTGATAGCCTAAAGCAAACTGGTTTTTTGTTTTCAAAATAATCTTCGAACGGAATCGATATTTTTGAAACAAAATACAATCATTTATTTGAAAACAAATTTAGTCGCATGTTCCCTGGTTACGATTTAGTAGTTTCTTGACAAGTCAGTTATTAAAGTTTTTAGTAAATAAAAATGTAAAAAATACAATTTGTTTAAGACTTATTTCGAGTATTTACATTGGAAATGTGTTAATTTTAATGCTAACATATTGCAGAATCGTATGCGTATATGTTTTTAGTAGTAGAATCGAAAAAAAATAATATCAGCGCCATCTATCATGAATCGAAAAGAAAAATGAAATATAAACATATTGATTTCCTTCTAAGTTCAATAATGTCCGATTTGATTATTACGTAAGTCCTTCTCCATTTATGATTTCCTTAAGAGCCATGGATGATGATTAGTATTTTCGAGTGATACGTTTTTTTAAATTGTTCCTCTTATAGTTGTCAAATTGCAGAGGTTGCGCAGAATTATCTGTTATTTATAAGTATACGTCTTATTGGGCCTGTTGGTTCGTATTTGTGGCATTGTTAAGACTGATCGATTAAATACCGTTAGGATCTAGATTTGGTCAATGTGGCTATAATAATGCTCTCAAATTCATTTAGTTTGCTATAAATGCTTTTTCACGAGAGTAATTGTGTAGGACACCAATGTAATATCCGGATGACCTTTACCCATACTATTTTATTTCTGATAACGTTTAGATTATTGTAGCAGTGAGAGGCTCTTCTTAGTTCGTTATATATGGCTAATATTCTATTGACACTTTCTTTCTGGAGCTTAATTTTAGGTCACTCTTTGGTATTTCTTAAAACTTTTAAAAATGTTGGGTATTTTATCAAGTTTGGAGAGATATTCCTAGTCCTTGCCAAGTATCCCAATTTTTATGGATGTTTTCAATTAACCATTGTACATCTACAATGTTTTATTCTATGAAATTCTTTGTATTATGTTAATGTTGCATTGTTCGGAGCAGTCTAAACTCCGAAGAATCACACAAGATTTAGTTATTTAGCATTTTTTTATTCTTAAAGTGAACATTTGTGAACAATACAAATGAAAGTTTTATAAATTAAAGTGCGTCAAATAGTTGAGATCAATATTATGCATTATTTGACCATGAAAAAGCTTTTTACCAAATGAATGCCTCATTTGAGCAACTGGTAACACTCGTCGAAAGTGTTTGATTGCACAAAATTCTGCCGATAAGTTTATAAAATAAAATAAAATTACATGGTATATTATTTGTGTGTTCGATAATGACGAAATCCAGGAGAGTAGCTACAAATGAAGAAGAAAAAAGCGATCTTTCATTAAGGCAATGCACCATTTTATAAGTCGTTGGAAACCTTGGCCAAACTTAACGAATTGGGTCTCTACATCTGGTCTCTAGTGATTAATGGCTTTTTGTGAATCTCACTAAAATGTTAGGGAAAGAGATTTAAGTCTAATGAGGAAGTCATCGCTGTGACGAATGATTATTTTGAAACCAAAGGCAAATCGTTCTACACACATGTTTTGAAAAGTAAAAAGAGCGTTGGAATGATTCGCAATTTAAGGAAAGTTTGTTGATGAATAAAAATTTTTTTTGACAAATACAGTTTGTTGAACTGTGTTTAATTGAACGATATGTTATTACGATGTCTGTGTTTTATCTCAACATATTTAAATCGCTTGAAAATGTTTATACTCTTGTCTTAAACAGAGATAGTCCCAGAAGTACCCAATCTGTTAAGGAAAACATAAAACATTTGGAAAAAAATATCTTTATTTCTCTACTTGGTCGCCTGTAAGCTCCATATAATATTTCCAGCGGTGTTCACTATCTTTAATACCCTGTGTATAGTAAGATTCATCCTCAAAATAACCTCAAATCTTGGAGTCCACATACTCTTCATTTTTGACCAATCTTTTACTACCAAAGTATTTTTTAAATAATCTGAATGGGTTAAATCTGGCAAAGAGGCTGCATATGAGGAACAATTCAAAATTACAATTTACTTTTCACCAAATGCCGTTTATAAGACTCGTTTCCTAAAAACACACGCCAAGACTTCGCCTTAAGATGCGGAACTTCTATTTCAGCTCCTCAGTTGTAAAGTGATGGACCAATGTATCATCCGTGGTTACGATTAAAATATCTGGGAACACTCTCTTATATTTCAACACTTCAATGCACGTACACAGTTTCATTTCTTCAATCACTATGACTCTTTTATGCACTTTTAAAGCGGGTATTCATGTTAAGTCAGTTACACGTTAGTGACATAAACTTTAGGCAATATATTGTTCATCCTTATATTTTTTTATAATTGCGACCGATTGCAGGCTACAATACAATTTAATTTAACCTAATTAAATTTTTTGTTGCCTGCAACGATATAACAGTCCATAACTGCTTACTACCTGAACGATATGTGCAATTTACATCAGGACCTAAAATCTAGATCATTACCTTTTTGTAATTTGACTTTACTTTTAAAATTATATGCTCTTAAACGATACTAAAACGTGAGAATTGCAAGTCTGTTAATTACTAATACCAAAAAATCATTGCAATATATAGTTTTTTTATTGTTGTCCCATACTGTACATTGTAGAGTGTAAGCAAAACTTTTTTATAATTTTAAAAGTCCACAACATAATCAAACATAATAAAAACTTAATGCACAATAATGGTACTAACAACAAAAACAATCAAAATAATGTACATAAAAAAATTGTTACAATTAGGTATAGTTAACAAAAAAAAAATATATAATCCGTTGCCATATAGTAAAATTACAAATATGTATATACGAAATAGAATAAATGACTTATATTCGAATCACGTACATATTTTGACCACCAACAAAATAATCACAGCAACAACATTGAATTCTAATTTAAATATGTACCAAAATATACATAGAATGCGAAGAGCAAAAAAATATTATTTTTTGTTATATTATTTTTAACTAAATATAAAGAGTTTTCCATTTTCAATGTCGAATCAATTTAAAAACAATAGTTTTAGTGCCTGTACGTTGCTCTGAGAATATGAAATAGAAATTAAAACTAATATTGTGCCTTACACTTCCATTTTTGATACTAAATTATCGAATTAACTAATTGATTGGTAAGTTGTCAGTGGTAATTGAAAGATGGCGACACTATCAACAGTAAAGGTTATTAACAGCTAGCTATTCAGTTGTTAGGTTTTTATTTTGTTTTGAAAAAGTTAGCCAGATTTTAGTAACCTTACGGCGAGAAGCCTAACGTATCTCGAACACTTTTGTTTTTCAAATAATCAAATTAGCGTTATTGCTACATTTAGTAAAACTGAATTCAATTCATGCAACTTCTAATCCTATTTTTCGACCGTTCTTGTTTTTGGCGTTTATTCATCCCTCAATTTGATTTCAGTTTGAAAGGAGTCTCTTAAAATGCTTTGGAACTAATTTTTTTTTAGTCTGTCCTAAGGTTTTTGTTTGTGATAATGTTTCTTAGTATTTTTGCCTTTATTTTAAAGAATGCTTTTCGGTTTGAAAAATATTTTATATTAGTGTTGATTAGGTTTATCCTAGTTTTTCCTTCAAAAATAATAAAGTGGCCTATTTTCACATAGCAGATTTGCTAATAAATTTCTCCAATAAATTTTCTTTCTTCCGCTGTATGAAAGTATTTCTAGTTTATACTTAGAGAGTTGTTTTTAGAACCCTCCATAAACTTTCATAATATTTTAGAGGGTTTCAAGATACCCCATCGTAGTAGAAATTTTATAAACCGTATTAAACGTAGTAAAGGTAGTATCCGATGTGGTGACGAAATTCAAATGGTTGAAGTAGACTTTGATCCTGCTGTGATCTTTCATGTGGTCTTTCAAATTGAATGGATCGGGCTGGTATTTACTGTATAGATTTTCTTATATGTAAATAGTTTTTTCGCTTTCACAACATTATCAAATGGTGTTATGTTATTCACTAGGAAAATGCTATGTTCTGTATTTTGATATTGATTGCAACTGTAAGGATGTGGTTTTGTCGACCGATTATTTTGCTATACATTTTTCTCGACGTGTCATTTTAGTCAGAAAAAAACCGATTCAATAGGGAAACCCCAAACTAAAATAATAAACTTACAAAAAATAGTTTAAATAATATAGATACCAAATTATTATTATAATTTTTTTGTTGGTTGTTACATAAATTTGAATAAAACAAATAAAAACCATGATGTAGACCAACACATAACCAAAAAACAAGTTCTACCACCGAAAAAATACTGATATACTTTAATATATGGATCAAAAGCTCAAAATTCAAATTTCACAATACTTTCGGCTGTATCAAATTGGAAAGCTAAAATATTATTATTTTTTTGTATAAGTATAAGGATTGAAAAGAACATAAAAAATTGATTTGAATACTAACTGTAAGTGGATTTTGGTATTCTTACACTATTTCGTATTTATGTACAACTATACGCTAAATAGACAATGATTTTAATCCTTATGTATTATTTTTTCCAATGTCGTCAACATTTTATAGTGTACAAGATACTTAAACTAAAGTGTGGGATTGAATTTATTAACAATTTTGTTCGATATATTTGGAATATAAAAAGTTTAAAAGCATATCGAGGATTATGTTTTGGTGTAAGTTGGAAATGTAAACAAAATTTTTAATTTTATTTAAATATGTTAGGATATGTCCCCTAAAACGCAAATTAAATGAAAATTTTAGAAATTCAACTTATTGTGATAGCTGCCATTTATTTTTAGGGGTACTTAAAAATTTTGCCAACTTAGCACGTGATCCTTGTGTTCTTCCAAACATGAGAGTACTCTCTTTTTACTTCTGCAACGTCACCAGTAAATGTTCTTATATTATTATGTCGGACTACTTTCTCATTTCAATTTTTAGGTACCAAGTCAGGATGTATACTTTTGATTTAAATAACAAAAAATATATTCAAATCTTAGTATATACTAAAAAGGTCACATTATATTCAAAAATACATTTAAATAAATAACTTTCAGTTTTGATATTCAAGAGAATAAATTTTTACCTAACCTTAAAACATAAACTATCGTAATAGTTTTATTCTGAAAAACTTGTTTATCATTATAATTTACCCAACTTCAGTGCCAGAAAAGTGTTAGCAATTTAATAGATCATTGCAAAATTTACTGTCCTTTTTGATCTATCCTTTTTGATTAATACTAAAACTATCTTGACAATTTTATATTTATCTCAGTTACAGTAAAGCCTTAACAACATAAAATAATTTAAGCATAATTTTTTATACGAATAACATAAAATTAAAGTTCGCAGTGTCTTGACAATCACATTTAAAACTATATTTAAAATTACAACATGTATGATTTTAGAACTATTGATAATCTAGTAGCTTATTTATTTAAAACAAAAGGCTAGTGTAACACGCCTTTTTGGGCGTGATTTTCTGCCCAACTCAATATCACGACCTTGACCATAAATATTTTAAAACAGGAAAAGTAATACTGAATAAAGTATTATTTATAGTTAAAGTTTAAGTTATAGTTATAGTTATAGTTATAGTTATAGTTATAGTTATAGTTATAGTTATAGTTATAGTTATAGTTATAGTTATAGTTATAGTTATAGTTATAGTTATAGTTATAGTTATAGTTATAGTTATAGTTATAGTTATAGTTATAGTTATAGTTATAGTTATAGTTATAGTTATAGTTATAGTTATAGTTATAGTTATATTTATAGTTATAGTTATAGTAATAGTTATAGTTATAGTTAAAGTTATAGTTATAGTTATAGTTATAGTTATAGTTATAGTTATAGTTATAGTTATAGTTATAGTTATAGTTATAGTTATAGTTATAGTTATAGTTATGGTTATAGTTATAGTTATAGTTATAGTTATAGTTATAGTTATAGTTATAGTTATAGTTATAGTTATAGTTATAGTTATAATTATAGTTATAGTTATAGTTATAGTTATAGTTATAGTTATAGTTATAGTTATAGTTATAGTTATAGTTATAGTTATAGTTATAGTTATAGTTATAGTTATAGTTATAGTTATAGTTATAGTTATTGTTATAGTTATAGTTATAGTTATAGTTATAGTTATAGTTATAGTTATAGTTATAGTTATAGTAATAATTATAGTTATAGTTATAGTTATAGTTATAGTTATAGTTATAGTTATAGTTATAGATATAGTTATATTTATAGTTATAGTTATAGTTATAGTTATAGTTATAGTTATAGTTATAGTTATAGTTATAGTTATAGTTATAGATATAGTTATATTTATAGTTATAGTTATAGTTATAGTTATAGTTATAGTTATAGTTATAGTTATAGTTATAGTTATAGTTATAGTTATAGTTATAGTTATAGTTATAGTTATAGTTATAGTTATAGTTATAGTTATAGTTATAGTTATAGTTATAGTTATAGTTATAGTTATAGTTATAGTTATAGTTATAGTTATAGTTATAGTTATAGTTATAGTTATAGTTATAGTTATAGTTATAGTTATAGTTATAGTTATAGTTATAGTTATAGTTATAGTTATAGTTATAGTTATAGTTATAGTTATAGTTATAGTTATAGTTATAGTTATAGTTATAGTTATAGTTATAGTTATAGTTATAGTTATAGTTATAGTTATAGTTATAGTTATAGTTATAGTTATAGTTATAGTTATAGTTATAGTTACAGTTATAGTTATAGTTATAGTTATAGTTATAGTTATAGTTATAGTTATAGTTATAGTTATAGTTATAGTTATAGTTATAGTTATAGTTATAGTTATAGTTATAGTTATAGTTATAGTTATAGTTATAGTTATAGTTATAGTTATAGTTATAGTTATAGTTATAGTTATAGTTATAGTTATAGTTATAGTTATAGTTATAGTTATAGTTACAGTTATAGTTATAGTTATAGTTATAGTTATAGTTATAGTTATAGTTATAGTTATAGTTATAGTTATAGTTATAGTTATAGTTATAGTTATAGTTATAGTTATAGTTATAGTTATAGTTATAGTTATAGTTATAGTTATAGTTATAGTTATAGTTATAGTTATAGTTATAGTTATAGTTATAGTTATAGTTATAGTTATAGTTATAGTTATAGTTATAGTTATAGTTATAGTTATAGTTATAGTTATAGTTATAGTTATAGTTATAGTTATAGTTATAGTTATAGTTATAGTTATAGTTATAGTTATAGTTATAGTTATAGTTATAGTTATAGTTATAGTTATAGTTATAGTTATAGTTATAGTTATAGTTATAGTTATAGTTATAGTTATAGTTATAGTTATAGTTATAGTTATAGTTATAGTTATAGTTATAGTTATAGTTATAGTTATAGTTATAGTTATAGTTATAGTTATAGTTATAGTTATAGTTATAGTTATAGTTATAGTTATAGTTATAGTTATAGTTATAGTTATAGTTATAGTTATAGTTATAGTTATAGTTATAGTTATAGTTATAGTTATAGTTATAGTTATAAACTATAAATGCTCTTTATTCGTACATACTTTTATATTTTTCATCGTTGATTTAAATACTTAAAATTTATCCAAATGTTCAACATAAAGAGTTCTCCTAGTTTGGAGATTTAATCATTGTGGTTATGCAAGTTCAAGCAACAATAGATGATGCTGAATCTTGGGATAATATGAACCATGCACTGGATACATTGTTTGTGGATTCAGTTAGTGAGGTGAATTGCAAATTATATGTCATAAAAGAATCCCAGAATAAGTCACGGGTTGAACATTTACAAATTGGAAACAAGATAATAAAATTCAAATTGGACAGTGGCGCTGATGTCAATAGTCTACCTGAAAGCGTATATGAATTAATTTCACCTAAGCCAGTTATTCGAAATTCGACAGTATCATTGGAAGCCTTTGGTGGTTTAAAATTTAATTACAACTAGAAGTGATAAATTCGTTAATCCAGGCCAGTAAGGATGTATTCGAAGGAACGAGCTATTTTTCCGATAAAATGCTCATTGAAAATAAAAGATGATAATACACTATTTTGCAATGCATCACGCCGTATACCATTGAGAATTCGTGCTAAAGTGTTGGAAAAGCTCGAACAAATGGAAAAACCAAATATAATATCAAAAGGTGACGGCCTATCTGAATAGACGAATAATGTGATACTAAAAAACGGACAATTCGATTCGCATTTTCTTAGATCCACGTGAATTTAATACCATCCTAGGACGATCTATTAGGGCAGTTTCAAGGCATGAAATATTTTGCAGTTTTGGATTTACGCGAGGGATTTTGGCAAATAAGATTAAATGATGTATCAAAAAAATATACTACGTTCTCCACACCATTTGCCGTTGTTACCAGTCCAACGTACTTCCATTTGGTTTGAACATAGCACCGGAAATTTTTCATAAAATAAATTCTTTGTATTTTGGGGATTTGCCGGGATGTTTCATCTACATTGATGATATCTTAGGAGGTGGTAGTACTAAAGAAGAACACAATAACAACTTAACAAAGGTACTGAACAAAGCACTTGAAATTAATGTGAAATGTAATCCAAATAAATTACAGTACTATGTTATTTTGCAAGTGTAAAATATTTGAGGCATATTTTCTCAGCGAATCCGGAAAGAATTCGTGTGGTCAAAATATACAAGAACCCAAAAATCGGAATGAACTGAAAAAAATTCTCGGCATAAATAGTTATCTCCGTAATTTTATTCCAATTAAATCTACCACCACGTCTCTTATTAAAAAAAGACCATTTTTTCCAATAAACATACTGAACCAATAAACAAACAGAAGCACTCAACAAAGCAAAAGAAAATATTGCTAAAAATACACTGCTTCAAATTTTTGATCCAAAATTACCTATTACCTTACAAACCGATGCATCAAAAGAATTCAACTATGCAAAAATTGAATAGGAGATGCTGGACTCATATTCAACGTACAATTTACCCTTCATATACCAATAAAATTTTAAAGGATCTGAAAGTTTGTCTTTTATTTTTGTCGAACCGTCTTCCTTTGTGTTTTTACATCCGAAGACTTTATACAGATAGTCTTTGGATGTAAAAAAAAACAAAGAAAGAAGGTTGGCCAAAAATAAAAACAATGTTCCAGATCCTTTAAAATTTTATTGGTCTATGAATGATAAATTGTACGTCGAAGTAGAGTTGCTGTTTAATGAAGATAAGATGTTCATTATCTTAATATTGCGAGATGAAATCTTAGACCTGTTGCACAAGCCTCATTTTGGAATGTACAAAACAAAGGAAAGGGTAACACAAATTTAGTGTTTGCTCACCATAACCGCCGACATTGAAAAACTCATATCAAAATGTTGCGTTTATGAAAGGTATCAGTCATCTCGTTATTTTCAACATATGATAGGTATAATCCCAAATTTGCCATTTGAAAAAGTAAGTTGTGACATAATAAATAACTTACTTGAGTACCGAACGACTCCGGTTGCAAATACAAGATTATCACACTTACAAATGTTAATGAGTATAGACTGTTTAGAATAAAAATGTCAGCCCATGCTAAGCTTTTACAGCCAAACCTGGCTAATTCTATGGAAAGTTTGAGGCAAAATCAAATAAATCATTTTATCAATAATGTAAAATGGCCCTAAAGATGGAAATAGATCTCAATCCAGGTGATAATATAGTTTACCAATTAAATAGTAAATGAGAACTAGCTGTTGTAGTCTGATCATCCACGATCATTCTGTTAACGTAACGAAAATAATACCATTATTCGTCGAAATTCAATTCGAAATCAATGAATTCACCAAATGTTCATCAAAACGGAAACGATGATGACTCAAAGGTTCCAAATTCTGATAATCATAAAAAATCGATAATTGAGCAAGATTCAAGTAAGGTTCCAGTATCCAGTTCGAGCGGATATTTTACAATATCTGGTCATATCAACAAATTACCAAAATTTTATAAAACATAATGCTTTTAAGCTAATAAGAAGGATGATGCATATTCATACATGTAAATGAGTATAGCTCAAATGTGGGCCATAATAACAAAACCACGTGCTTTGCAGCTGCAATCTTGGAAAATACGATGTACAGTGTAGATGATAATCATGAAACTAAAGGTGGCCAGTCAGCCAACAAGCTTTTGAAAGGTTTTTTGACACTTAGATATTTTAAACCATTGAAATTTATTTTAAAAAATTTGCAAATTTTTTGAGTAACCGCGTGGATAATGTTTTACGTTAAACAATACACAGTTCCTTTAAAGTAATTTTAAAACATTCCAATAGTAGTTTTCAGGAGTTTAATTTCATATTTTGTATTTATTATGATTTCAACACTAATGAATCAACATCTATCCTCTAAATGTTTAACTTTAATTTGATTAAAATATTGATCGTTTAAAAATATCAGGTATACAAATTTAAATATCGCCCAAAACAATAAATTGAACTTTTTTTCCAAAATTATATATAAAAAACGGTAAAAAAATGTCAAATACCTATAAAAAAATGTGTACCAGCGTCCAGTGCAAAACACATTTGCTTTTGTGCTTTTTTTTTTTTAAACAAGGCAAACAAATTTTTTTGTGCTTTTTTATGATAATCAAAAATTATATTTTATGCATATATGTATATGAACATAAAAGGATATTAAAATTTATGATAAAATTTGTTGGCAAAATATAGAACATAAAAAATAAAATCCCACAAAAAAGCAAACCCTGCACACACATCTACACACACACACACACAAAATTTTGAACAAATTCATTTTGGTTTACCTTAATCAAAAACAAATTACGTGGAAAAATAAATTCGAATAAAATTGTTCGAAATTGATTAGTGTGCGGTAGAATGGGAAAAGAATTCGAAGAGTTTGTTGAATGGATATACTACATACAACATAAAAAAAAAAACAAGAGGGAAACAATTTTTTTTTTTATGTCTAGAAATTGGGTTGATTCTGGTTGGGATTCGATTAAAAATATAAAATTATTTTTACATAAACCAGGTATTATTTAAAAGCTTTGTTATAAAATACAACTTTACTGGGTATATCGCTTCATGTACATAAAAATGTACCTACATACATATATGTTTTGGGGAAATGTTTTTTATTGAAATTCATCATGATCGGACGACAATAACCAATAATCCGTAAATTAAAATCGAAATAAATTTCACTTAGTCTTAAAGTATAACCATTTTTGGTATGATTTTAGAGCTTTTGGAAAAATATTTACTTTTGGCTTAAATTAATATATTATTATATGGTTGGCTGTTTTAGCTTAGATCTAAATATGGATAACGTGAAGCATATAATTTTATTTATTCTGAGCAAAAAATGTATAAACATAAACACAAAAAACCATAAAAATGTGTACTCCAAAATAAAAAAAAATGTAAGTAGTTTATCCATAGTATCATTATTTTATTTGTTGTCCAACTTTGTATCTTATAAATATCAATAATCAATTGGATTTTATGTGGGGAGCATGATGATAAAATATAAAAATAAAACGAAAAAAGTTCGGGTAATGTAACAAAATTGGAAAAAATTGCAAAGCTAAGTAAATAGTTGCTCTTTTTTTCAATATATATATTTTTTATTATTTTTAGTTAGTTTGATTGAGTTATATATTGACTCAGCAAAAATGATTTACCACTACAATATAGCAACAACAAAATATCAGAACTATATAGTAAAAAATTGGTACGTGATTTTGTAGCTTGTGTTTATTGAAAACAATATAAAATCCAGTCATGAAGAAGAAGGTAAAATTATAACAAATATATACACTGAAAGCTTCGATAAAATGAATTAAACTAATTGAAATTTCAAAATAACACCTTAACTTTGAAATTTGTGTGAATGGTATATCCACAGTATATACACACAAATATGTCATAACATGACAAGAAGTTTTCGTATATTATTTTGATTTCTTCGAGTTTGGCAAAAATATTTATAAATTTTCACCAATTTATGTGTGTACATAGACAAAAACACTTTATCAAGGTGGTAAAAATATATCTACTTATCTGATAAATTTAATAAACTATAAATAAAATAAACACAAATAATTAATGCTATTTTACGGTTCTTACTGATTTTTTTTTTCAATTATATGAATTGCTTATCTCAATACACTTCGTTTATCTTGTGTCTGCTGCAAAACAACATTTAAACAGAAAAAATAGTAATTTATGTAACAACAACATCAATTCAATATCCTTTCTGGATTAATGCTATATATATTCATATATGTATCGTAGAAATGCTAGAAATTGTGTACAGTGATAGATTATGTTCGAATTTAAAATAATATGTTTAACCCTTTTTGTGGTTGTGTGAATATGGTTTTTGGTTCATGTCATATATCTTTGTAATGTGTTTGCCTTTCTCAAAATTAAAAGTTGAGAATAGTTGACCTAATTAATGTATTAAAGTATTGAACATATGCAAAATAAAATTATAATCAATAGTGGTTAACCAAGGTCATATCTATGTCGAACAAAATACATGGAATCATTTAGTAACTCAATGTAAACCAGTTAACATTATGACGTTACAGATGCCTGTGAGAAACAACATTAAAACCCTCCATTAGACACGTCTTCGGTTGTTTGATAGATAATGCTGATGATAAAGTTAAATAAATTTATGCCTAACAAAAAAAAATGAGTCCTTGGTGAAGTCTTAAGCAAATGAAGATATATTTTGCCAAGCTGAATAAAAAACCATCTAGAAAAAGCAAAAAAGAAAAACTGAATTGTCTTCGGAAGCCAAACAACCAAATGGCAGCGGAAGTGGAAGTACTGAACATGGATAATCAAAATAAAATCCCCTTTCCCTTCCTTCTATTTTTTTGATTTTCCTCCTTGACTTTTTCTTTTCCAAACAAAACACAAAAACACTAATGCAGATTGAACAAAATCCTCACCCGCAAGCACTGTAGGTTAAATGAGAACGTTCACTCAGGAAACGAAAGGTTAACGTACAACAAAATGTATGGATTTTAGAAATAACCGAAGTATGGAAACCATCGAAACTGTTGTCTATTAAAAGAGCCGAATGAATAAATAAATTGCGTAATACTACATTTGATCAACTGAAGAAAATGCAACTTCTACAATACAATCAAAAAAATAAAAAATAAAAATGTCAAATAATAGAATTGCAATAACATTGTCGGCAAATGGGCCTATGCAACATACTCTATACAATATGGTAATTCTTAAATACAGAAAAATCGACATTATAATCCTAATATTCAGAGGCCATTTAACTGAATTTTCTTTTGCTAAAATCAGGAGTTATGACTTCTAGAGTTCCAATTATTTAGTGGAATCGGTCGATTGACTTTCTTAATAAAGGAAAACACAAAACGCACGAAAAAAGAAAGAAAAATCGAAGAGACACATTGCAAGTAACTTCTGTATAAATCCACATGTAACGCATGCAACTGACTATTTCTGCAAAAAGTTGAAAAAGGTACACGACTTTCGTAATATAAATACATAATATAGTACTATTCCACATAAGAAAAAACAGTTTACCCATTGATGTTCCAAATGTCGGGTCGATAGAATATGGTCAAAATTTAGAATAAATATACGACATTTAGGCGATTTTACTATCAAATATTTTGATTATTTAAAACAAATACCGGTAGCGACATCTAGTACGTCAATGGTTAATATACCATGGTAGTATTATGTGTATTTATATTATGCTACATTAAAATATTTAAATTATTTGGACGTGATTTTATAATTGGAGATCACTTTAATGAAAGGACACCTATTGCGTTTCAAGACTTATGACGGTAAAGAGCTGAGAACAGTTTTCTCTAAGGTAGATATATAAAAGATAATTTTATTCTGGTGGCTAACAACTCTAGCCCAGTGACGAAGCTAATTGATAGTCTGACGAAAAAGATTTATTTTTAACAAGATGTTTATCTCGAAACTAAATATACATGGAAAATTTCAAGGATACGATCACTCATCCACGTTATCATGACAGTCAGTGAAATAATAATCAAAATCAAAAATTCTTCTCGGTTACCAAATTTAAAATGATATGGGATCTCTTTCGCGAAAGTCAAATAACAACCGAGCAAATGGCACAGTGGTTAAAGCTGCAGTGCTTGGGTTGGGAGGTACCGGGTTCGAATCCCAACAGGAATGTGCTGCAAAAGGGTATTTTCATCATCTGATTTCGATCGGTGATGACGAAAAGCACAATTCGGATCATTTCGAAGAAACCTTTCAACCACTAAACCATATAAACTACGCCAACGGAAATATAAGATCTATTTATCAGCTAGATTAGCTTAACATATGATCCATAATTTTAAAAAACTAACAGAAGAATTTAAAAGTAATCTGTATGTTAAAATGCCATAGTTTGGAGCTTAATTACCTGAAAAATTATTAAAAGAGGTAGTAGGTTTTCATCAAGTAGAATAAAAGGTTTTGTAAAAAGTTAAATACGTCACACATCAATAGAAATAAGGAAAATTAAAAGTAATAGTAAAGCCTGAAAACTACTTAATGATATGCATAATCGATCATTTCCTGGCGGCCAATAATACCGAAACTTTTATGAAAAATTTTCTATATGAAAATACTTAAGAGACCTAAGTTAAAAGATAAACACTTATTTTATTACACCGAACCAATTTGGATTCAGAGAAAACTTTATACTAAATGGGCCGCAGGTAAATTTTTTTTCCTGCCCAAAAGGCTAGCACTATGACCTGAAAGATCTTTTTGTGCTATGGGGATTTGTTAGTCCAGGAGCTTCTCTACCTTCCTAATAAAGGCGATAATGCTGCCTGTAGAGGCCAATCTACATTTTTGCGGGGTCAAATACCTCTCATCAAAATGAGGCAACATCAGAGCGCACAAAGCAACACACTCACATAGTATGTGTTCTGCAGTTGCTACCTCTTCTAAACAGAGTCGGCAATCCATCTCTGTGGACAGGTTCGTTTTGTTCAAATGATAACCAAATTTCTATACGCCGCAGGTGTATAGAACCATAAACATAAATTAAAGAACGATAGAATGCAAAAAAGTAAGCACAAGTATCTTTATGGATATCGGTTAGGCATTCAATAAAGTTTTTTCACAGAAACCTGAATATTAAACACAAATAGAGAAAATGATGGATTTGCACACTGCAACTGTGGCAATTTAAACAAATAACGCGGAAGTCAGTTATGCGGTTTGTAACTGCTTGCAAAATTAAGTTTAATGATGCGAAATCTACTCCTAATAATCTTCCATATTAACAGGGTAGCCGTCTACCTAAAGAAATCCACCCAACTCATGTAAAGAGAGCATGTCGAAAAGTTTCAAAAATGAGATTTTTCAAAAATCTAGTAAAGACATACTTGGGTACATATTCTTCAATGATGTGTTGACCGGATCAAATTCATTACAAGAAGCCAGTTGCATTAAAATACAAACTATGGACGTTCTATAAGCATCGCTAGAATGACATGAAAAAATGATGATCCAACCATTCAAATTTATTGTCACATATTACTGACTGAAAGTCGCGAAAAATGGTCTTGATTACATCTATTTAACCAAACCTAAAGGTTTATTTTGGGAACCATTCACAATTTTGGGTCTAAGTAGATTACCGAAAATTTATCAAAACTTCAGTTTTATCAAAACATATAAAAGATGAATAATTTCCTCTCATGATTCTAGATGAATCATTGCTGTCCATCATGGTCAAATTGGTAACGTATACGAAAAGGCTTCCGAGGTCATCCAACCTGAATCGGTTTTCAGGTTTGTTTGATTGATGCCCTCTGGAATCGAATCTATGACATCTTTCGAAATTCTTTTGTAATGGAATACAATCATAGGGGGAACTACATAAGCAGAAAAGCAGATCAAAACAGTGACGCTCTCCTTGTCTCGACTTTTATTCGTTTCATTTACGTTATTGGAACCCTTAGGAGCTAAAACAGTTCCACATTTTGGATACCACAAAAACCCTAATTCGTCTCTATTAAAGATCCGACTGGGGTCTTTAAGAATAACGTCTGGTAGGTAACCGCTTCCGGAGTTCTAATAGAAATTTCTGGGCGTCTCTTAGAAAGTCATAGTACCATTTACTTCCTGGATAATTGTTTTTAAACAAATTTTCCCGGGGACATGCTTCCAGAAATTCTTTAAGACGCCTTGAACCTCGAGCTTTCTCTTTAGAATTCCTCTAACATGATTCTCGAAAATCCATTAATCGATCTTATTTTCTTCCGCTTCAGTTAAACGGGTAAAGGTCTCATAGTATGTTTAATAGAACGCCGATGAATCCAGTTTTGAAGAGTTCCTCGCGGAATATTGTATAGTTTAGCCACAGCAGTGATAAACATACCACCTCGAATTCACTCAAGTGCCACTTCCACATCGCCTACATTATAAGTACTTCTTTTCGGAACCATTACTACTGGCTTTGTTGAAAGTAAAATTTTGAAACTAAACCTTGTCAAATTAAATGAGGTTACCTAAGCTAAAATCTAAATTACTAACTTGGATCTATAAATTAAATATTTAACATGGCTTATATTACTGGGATAAAACTATTTATACAATAATAAGTCAATAATAAGCCGCATGGCTCATAACAGGATAATGACTAAATATTTTGAATCTCCAATGATGAGCCCTTCAAGCTCAGTATTGGGAAACTTGAATTTTAAATACTCAGTTACCAGGAAAAGTACAAAATGTGTACCTTGTCAAATTTACAAAATAATTTTTTTTTCACAACGCACGCGAGGTTGACTTATTCACATCGAAATATCTTGTGCAACTGAAATTAAAGCCAAATGAGAAGAGTGATAAACTCAAAAACAAAGATAACGGTATTTACTGACGAAATCAAAATTCCTTATTAAAACAAAGAGAATTAGTAATATAGAAATTTTAATCTTTAAGGCTCATAATTGGCGAAGGGCTCATGATTAATTCGCTTTCCGCATGTATTCCTTTAAACAAAATACTTTGAAAAATCTTAGTTTGTGAGTTACTAACATGAAAGTATTTTTATGCAATATTATCTCTTTAATCAGTTCTGTGCCAGACTTTTCATAAAATCGAATCACTATTATAAATACAATTTTAATTTCCTGATTTTTACCAAATTTTAAATTACTTAAAACTTTTCTAAATTCAAAAACTAGTTTGACAAGAATATTAAATAAAAAGTTTTTATCGTCTCATGGTCTTTAGATATATTTTGACCGGTTAAAATTTTTCATTTCACCAACATCGTACGTATGCAGCTAATATGTCTTTATTATAGATAGAATTTTTATTATTACATTTTTTATATTTTAAACGGATAAACATTAAATGAAATTTTAAAATTACGATTTGCTCAAAAAGCATCTAAACTCAATGTTATATATTTAAAGGAAATTGGTTTTTTAACGTTCATGTACAGTACATTGAAAACAAATGAATTTATCACGACATTATATAAAAAAAAATACATAAAATTGGTAAAATGACAAAAATAATATTAAAATCGTTACTGGCACAAAATCGTGATAAATTTAGTAAATCTTAAATCACCATGCAGGTTACTCGTGTTAACACTAACATATTCCCAATTTTACCATTTATTTCAAACCAAACGCAGATTGTAAAGGTTTGAACTAAGTTTTAAAGAAATTTTACGATCTTTGAAGTTAAGAGCATCTATAAAAATTAAAAATTGCATGACAACAATTTTTTACAAAGTCTATAACAAAAAAATCTTGCGTTTTTACTATAATTGTTATTCGATTTCTTAAGGCAATTGTTTTTTCTTAACTTTAAATAATTTATCTTAAATTTATTAAACAAAAAGAAAACTACGAGAAATTTAAAATTTTTTTATTATAACACAAAATAAAGTTAATGAACATTTAAAAAAAAAAAATTGAAAAGTTAAAGTTAAATAATAAATTGTTGAAGAATTTTTTAAGATTTTTACTTCCTGCACAAAATAAATATTGGTATATTTTGAGGTTTCAATTAATAATTAAAATGAGGCAAAAACTTTATGGTATCTATGTGCATCTATAGTAAAATTAATTAAAGCCTGGTTACATTTGTTCCTTACATCACTGAAACACCAATAGTATAACATGTTGTTAAGTAAAAGTTCCCAACTATAGTAGATAAAATGTTAAGTGCTTCATTACATTAAAAATAATACAAAATATTTTATTAATTAAATTAAATTTTAATATTGAAACTTATGGCATCTAAAAACTAATAGTAGTCGTCCAACATAATTTTAGTCATCTCTATATGAGTACAAGTAATAAAACTGTACATGAGCAAAAAACTAAAATAAAATGTTAATCTTGTCAACGATATTTGTGGTAAGATATGTCATCTTTTTTATTACATTTAAACAATTTGTTAG